>OX457033.1:20456065-21071065 GCA_949752745.1 Protula sp. h YS-2021
AAACACATCACAAAAAAGTGCATCATTTGTTTTTATCTGCCATGTTTTTTTTTTTTTTGCAGATACAAGCGCCGGTTTGTGCAGGTCTGGAATAAGCTCTGTGAAGTCAAAGGACGGACGACCACCACGGGGCGACCGACCGAGCGCCGGTTTGTTTACGATGGTACGTGACTGGCTGTTTGCTGTCAGCCGGGAAGCTCTTCTGTTGAAAGAAAATCTGAAACGGTCTATTTTTCATAGGGTTCGCAATGTAGTGGAAATTTTCGATTCGAGGTTCGCATATTATTGCTCGTTCGGGGCTCGCGATTCCCGAGATTTCCCAGGCGAAAGCCCTGTCGGACCCTCGAACAGCCAATGACCAACACTTTTCAAAAGGCGTGTTGTTCAGTGAGGTAATTTTTAATCCCTGTTCGTTAGAGCACACAAAGTCAATGGTTTCCAGAATTGCGGTTTCCTTCTTCATGGTACCCACTATGTGCATGAGCATCAGCAGAGCACACACTTGAAAACCCGAGCATTTGAGAAGATATTTATTTTATACGTCATACCCCGAGCCATGAAGGATTGAGGGCACAATAACTCAAGCTAGGTGGATGTTCTTACTGAACATATGCCGTGCTCTGTCCTTGAGGAAACGCAGATGTGGCAAAAAATAACCGAAATGCAAGAAGTTTCGGTTTCGGGACTCGATGTCTTCGGTCGGGTCTCGATTGCAAACCCTAATTTTTCTTCAAGACTTCCTCTCAAGATTGTTATTATTTATCTGTAATCTCTCCACTGAAAGTAAAGCAGTGAATTTTGAACACTGCATTTCAATAATTACAAAAACCTTACAACTAATCTTGTGATTAGGAACAATAAAAACGCAGCCATACTGCTTGTAAGTTTGACTGATTTTCTGGTAAGTTAATATTTTTGAGGAAAAAAAGCCAACCATTTTGACGTGTGTGTTGCACAGGAACACGATGGTGTGAAATCAACCGGAAGATCGAGAAGCTCATCAATAAATTCAAGACGTTTCCAGACTTTCAGGACGTGCGTGATATCGTGAAAAGCTGCAACAAGAAGTACTACCATGGCTACTTCACGTAAGACGTCCTCGCCTTGGTTCTCCGTTGTTACCCTCTCAGTTCGTATAACCGGATCAGCATGTGAGGACACACGGCATTGACCTCGGTCCCGGTGTCTTTTGAGCCGTTTTTTTAATAGAATGTTGTGAAGCCGCAGTGTTGTTTTTTTTTTTTTCGACATCAACCACACATAAATTATATAATGATGTGAACCGTATGCATTATGCGTGCAATACCAATACTTAATGCATATATTGATGCATGGCCGGATCATGCCGAGGTCACCATTCAGTTCTCTGTGCTGTTTAATTAGGGCATGCATAACACGGATATTTTTCTTTCGTTAACAGGAAGAGTAAGATTGATTCGCTATCCAAATCCATCTTCACCGAGGTTGGGAATTTATTGCAAGAACGGCGGCATGAAGATTTCGTTTCTAATTTCGGCTGCAGAATTATAGATACACAAACGTTAGTCTCTTCATGCTACAATATAACTAAATGTAAAAAAAAAAAAGAATAAAATGGGTGAAAAATAGGTGAAAAATAGGTATATTCAATGAAACATTTTCAATTCATTTCTTCATTGTTTTCAAATCGGCAGTGCAGTATGACACATGCTATTTCATAAACGAATGCGTAAATTTCGGCTTGTTGCGAATATCGAGAAATGTATTAGTTTGAAACGTTTGTAGTGATTTCAGTGAATCACATGCCAAACACAAGTTTGTGAATAAAATAATAATGAAAGAAAAACGTGCCCATCTTTTGTTTTTTTTTGTCCATCATAATAGTTTCGGTCCTGACCCAGCCATGTACGATAGACGCCTGAGGCAGAAGCTTGAAGAAAACAGGAACATAGGCCGATCACGACTGGAGGAGGTAGGTCACTTCCGGTGTACAGTGCTCCAGCTGCCCCTACCCCCTCCCCCCCATCTCCCTTCATCGTGCGTCGAATTGCTGTCGCAGAGTACAAGTGATTTCATTTATTCCCCACACGGGGTGGGGGGAATATATACGATCGACCGCGTGTGTCGGTCGGTCTGTCATCAAGAGCTTATTAACACGATAACTTAAAAACTCCTGCAAGGATTTTAATGAAACTTGGTATGTAGCTTCTATGGGAACTAGCACAGATCGGTATTGTAAATGGGCCAGGTTCGTCCAAGGAAAATGGACCAGGTGGACTTGGAAAAAAATTTCAACTATTGATGAAACTGATGGGGGGCCTGTGGGGAATATGTGGGCTTGCACCATGCTCTAGTTTTTTTATGTGAAAAAAAAATCCAAATTAAAAAAAATGGGCTTCGCTGTGAGATTTTTCGCAATATAAGATAATTAAATTTGTTGTTGTTTTTCGTAGGTGATAAACAAGTACGCGGATAAACAAGACTACACGGATGACGAGAGTGAGGAGGAGGAGGAGGAGGATGACGTGTCAGAGTGTGGCGCCTCGTTGCCGGAAAATGACGACGTACCGACGGAAAATGACGACATGCAGACGGAAACGGACGAAGCTCAGACTGAACATGGAGGTTCTGTCGAAGGAGCTGACGAAGATTTGAGTGAAGATGATTTTGAAGAGCAGCCTAGTGTAGAAATTGATCGGGACGATGACCTTGACCCTGGGTTGACTTTCATGCCGGTGTATGACACACTGGATAATGAACCAAGTATACTGATTGAAAGTTCAGCGGGATTTGAGACACAAGAAGATCTGGAGCGGATCATCAAGGTGGAGTCTCTGGATGGTGGGTTTGCTGTAGATGCTGAATGCTTGGATTTTGGCATCACTTTAAAAAGCGACGATGGTGCGGTGATGTGTGCGCAAGACTTGATGTCTGATATTACAAACAGTGCAAAACGTGAGCCATGCAAGAACGCTGCTAAAACTGAATCCCAAGTAGCGAGTGTTAGTGAAGAAGCAACCTGTGGTGCTCTGACCAGTATTAGTGAACAGTCAAACGGTGACGCCAGACACGTCACCGCGACGGTGTCTGATGACGTCATACCGCTGAGCGACTTGAGTACGGTGCTGTACCCAGGGAATGTCAATCTGACCTCAGACACCGAGTCTACCTCAATGGAACCAAAGACACATGTGCTGACTGACAGGCGGGGGCGGGAGGAAATGATGCCAGCGAGACGAGTACCTTTGACTGGTCAGTATGTTGGGATCTGTCCCGTCAATGCTTTTTCCAGCTGATTTAATTCGAGGTTGATGGGTTGCGTCAATTTTTGTCCTGCCATCTTATGTGTTTTTATGTATAAAAATTTTCCCTGTTTTTTTCTTTTTTCGAAAAAAATGTAAATTTATAGTTATGTTTTGGTCGACTATGAAACATGTATGTTAACTTGTATGTATGGTAGCAGCCAAAATATCTGTTATCAGATCATTTTGATATATTTAATGGAATAATTACGTCAAGAAAAAAAAACAAATTTTTTTCTCAATCAAAGTAAAATGTATTAATTTGTCATACAAGAAAGGTCTGAATTGAATTTCCTGAAAATTTTAGTTAAGAATCAAGACAAATTTGCTTCAGGGCCTGTTAAAACGCCGACTCAATCTTCCGCATGTTTCTTCTGGTGCTTTCAGCTTTATCCAAATCAACCAGTGAGACAAAATGGCCGCATTGGGAACAGCGAGGTTCCAAAATGGCCTCCGAAGAAAAGAAAGATGTGGCTGCTGCGTGTGAGAATGAGTGTCACGGTGCTAATAAAACAGATGCCATGCAAAGAACCAGCCAAGGTGCCTCTCCAAATGCCAGCCAGAGTGCCACTCCAGATGTCACTCCAAATACCAGCCAGGGTGCCACTCCAAATACCAGCCAGAGTGCCAGTCCAGATGCAAGTCGAACTGCCACTCCAAATGCCAGTCGAAGTGCCACTCCAAATGCCAGTCGAAGTGCCACTCCAAATGCCAGTCGGAGTGCCACTGCAAATGCAAGCCAAAGTGCTACTCCAAATGCAAGCCAAAGTGCCACTGCAAATGCAAGCCAAAGTGTCACTCCAGTTGCCGTGATAAATCTCGATCCAGATGGAGGGAGAAAACAAAAGGGCATGGCAAGTAACAAATCCCTTAAAGGTTGCATTGAAAAATTTGAATTAAATCTTGAAAAGGAAATGTGTTTGTCACCAGACTGCATTGAAGTTAGCGAAGTCGTCCAAAGTTGGACGAGTGACTCGAACAGAACTCGTTCGAATAGAGATAGTAACCAAGAATCTTCATACAGCGACGCCCAACCAAATGACCAGCGTTCGAAGGATTTAAATTCGGTTTCTTCCGATACCATTGTTAGCTGCTCATTGAAAGTTTCCTCAACTAAAAACAAGACTAATCGATCGTTACAAAGGCCGGTAGGGGTGGATAATGTGATCGGCGATGCCGTCCATCCGAAACCGATTTCTGTAGATAAACGAAATGTTTGTTCAGACTCTCCCACTTCTTCCCTGCTTGTGAAGGATCCACCAGGCCTGAACCAATTATATTCCATGATACATTCGTCAGTGAAGAAAGCGATGCCCGGTTTGTCGACATCTGTGGAGATTGTGGATTCGTCAAGCGACGAAAGCGATGACGCGACAGGTGGCGGGAAACCCACACCGGAAGTTAACAATAGCCGCACTCAGGCGGAAGAGATATTGCATTCCCAGGATAGTGCGGAGTCGCAAATAGCCAAGTCACAAGTAGGTGATAAAGTTAGGGAATCCGAAGCAACTGATGGGTCTACAGAATCCGGGGACAGTCGGGTAGCTGCTGCAAATGCAACTGAGAAAGCGAGCGCTGATGAGGCAACAACGTCGACAGAGCAAAGACCGTGTGAATCGTCAGCCAATGTGGATACAGTGGTCACTGTTACCAAAAGTGTCCCTCTTAAATCGAAAACGTCCAATGCAGAGGTTGATACGCGGGTTAATGAGGATCGGAAGAAACGGGCTGCTGCGGGGAAAGACACAACAAAAGATATTGAATCAGTTTGCAAGAGAAACTCTGGCCCTTGTTCGCAGGGCACTCGGAACGACGGCGTTGAAACGATTGTTTTGGATGATTCTGACATTTCTTCCGATTCTTTCGAGGGTGACCTTGAACGTAGCTCTCCGACAAAGCGACAGTCTGTTGCGAATGCAGAAGCCATTTCTCCGAAAAGGCTGAAAATGGACGAGAGAACGCGGGAAATTGTCAGCGAGGCATTGAGCAAAATCAAAGATTTGAATAACTGTGGTGACGTCACCTCTGCACAGGGGTCGCCGGCAGTAGCAAAGTATAGCAGCAAGTCAGGTGACACGAAAAATGACAAATCTAGCTCCAGGAAGTCTGCAGAAAGTGAGGAAACTGAAGCCAGTGAGAAGTGCCAGGAAGTGACGTCATCGCAGCATAGAGGAGATCGGCACGAATTGCTTGTGGATAGATTGCAAAGGAGAGGAGACACCAGTCCAGAGCGTAGTGCCGAGGACATTGGAACTGCCGCTCCAAGTATCGCTGTTACAACTGCTACATCTGATGAAACAAAAGCGAAGGAAGCGCCAGGAAGTACTACGGCCGAAATTAATTCGCGTACCTTGGCGCTCAAAAATAGTCCTCGGCAAAAAAGTCCGGATACGGATTGTGATTCGGATCAGAAGAGCTGTAAATCGAATTCGGATTTGGAAAGAGTCGGTGCTGATCCCGTTCTCCCTGACAGTGATACGCCAGACAGGCCAGAGCCAAACTTACAGAGAGAAGCGTCACCTGCGGACAGCGAGGCTGGTCTCTCTGCGAAGCCTAACGGTATGGGCCTGGTTATTGAAAGCGTTGTTGGGAACTATTCTCCTGTGTCAGATACTCCAAGGTCCGAACTAAAGCGCTCGGGGGCGGGCGGAGAGATGTCCCCCAAACAGCAAGGCAAGGCAGCGGAGACGGCTCAGAACAGCACAGGCAGCAGCTCTAAAGTCAAGAAGTCTCCTTCTGTGGAGTTCTTGTCGGTTGAAGTGGATCTAACTCTGCCTTCCGCAAGTAAAAAAACGAAGGAATCGTCATCAAGGAGATCAGTGAAGAAACCTGAACAGTCTCCCAGCGGTAGTAGTGCTGCGCCTGCGCACAAAAACGCTACAGCGCCACGGCTGCACTCGGTGAAAAAACAAGACAGTGATATTGTCCAAAAACTGGCGAATGTTAGCGGGAAATCGGGGCAGGCTGTTCTGGTGAATGGAGCAGTTACATTCAATAATATCATTAGAGGCGTCTGTGATAAGATTCAAAGTCAGCAAAAAGAGCAAGAGAAAGCATACCTACGCGAGCTTAAGGTGAAGGGCTTGCAGATTACGTCGGTTGAAATGGTGGGTAAAGGTGCATCGCTGAGGACCCGCCAATCAACGGCAGGCGTCAGGGGCACGGCGGGGAGTTGCCCTGCTGGTAAGTCGAGCCCTAGTTTGGGCTCTGTCAGGCCTGCTGCTGAACGCATCGGTCGTGCAGCGCCGACAAATTCCTCTCAGCGTGCCAATGCTTCTTCGACGTCTGTCAAAAGTACATCACAATCCGTCAGTCCTGTGTCAGAACGCACCACGCGTTTTCTAGGAACTGTAACCCCGGTGGGACCGCGCGTACGGAACGTCCAACTGTCCACTGACAAGAGAAGTCGGCCCACAACGTCACCGAATCTAACAAACGCTGTCATATCGAACGTTGCTCGTAACATTGCTCAGAATTTGGGTAAAGTGAACAACTCTGCGGTAAAAAATTCATCAAAAAACAATATATTTTCTAATCCACCTGAAGTATCTAGATCGCGGGGCTTTGGGGAGGCTTTTATGGTGGCTCCACTACAAACCAGCACACCGATCAAACAGTGTGCGAGCGCGCCTGCAAAGTGGAGAGAGGACTCGCACAAACCTAGTGCCGGGAGTAGTGTGAAAAATACATTTCGCAGAGCTGTCCTGTCACCAGTAGGAGACCGTCACAGTAGTGAGCAGATGGTGATTCAGCGACAGCACGTGCCACAAAGATCGGATCGTCATAGTAGTGGGAAAATGCCAAGCCGAGGGCAGCACGTGTCACAGGGATCGGCTCGGCATGGTAGTGAGAAAATGACGAGCCGAGGGCAGCACGTGTCACAGGGATGGGCTCGGCATAGTGGTGAGAAAATGACGAGCCGAGGGCAGCACGTGTCACAGAGATCGGCTCGGCATGGTAGTGAGAAAATGACGAGCAGAGGGCAGTACGTGTCACAAGGATCGGCCCGGCATGGTAATGAGAAAATGACGAGCAGAGGGCAGCACGTGTCACAGGGATCGGCCCGGCATAGTAGTGAGAAAATGACGACTTCACAACAGCATACACAGCAAAGAAAGAGCCAACGTCGTCCAGGTTCTCCCGGTGGTAAAACCGGAGCGAGCCGCAGTCAGCAGCTGTCACAGGGAGCATCCAGACCTGGGGGCAACAATGGCAGGACACGGGCAAAGAACAGGGAACTGTGGACCAATTCTGACAACCCCATCGTTTTAGACGATTAAGAACTTAACGAACGTTTTTGCACTTTCTGTTCAACGCGTGTGTTTAAGTTTGCGAGTACGCTATATATCCTACTTAGCACATTGAACACAGACCAGGTTTTTTAGTATTGGTAATACGTATGGTGTCTGCGTGTACATTTATTAGTAAAGTATTTTTTTGTTTTAATGCATACAGCTTTTGTTAAACAGTTCTTGTATCTATACCTCAGTTTAATACTTGAAAGTTGCACAGTACATTGGCAATATGCCAAAAATATCTATTCGGATATTATTTAACATGAAGGGAACAACAACAAATGGTAAAATGCTGGTGCATTACATGTGGTTTTGTGTAAGATTTAACTAATTGTGATGTATTCACTTAAATACGACACAAAACCACATGGAGCAGTAGTGTTTGAAAAGATATTTATTCTACGTAAAGTCTATTGTGAAAAGCGGTAGGGTTTGTGTTATGCCAAGCAATGAATGGTTGAGAGCATAATTATAGAAGCAAAGTGCTTGTTCTTCATGTTTAATGTTCTCAATGAACATATGCTGTGCATTTTGTTGAAGAAATTCGAAAGAACCGAAATACCTGAAGGTTCGGTTCGGGGTTCGATATCTTAAGTTGGGACCCGTTCGGTCAGGGCTCGGTTGCGAATCCCGCATTATATTCTGTTTTATCCCTTCTCGTCTGAAGTATACGTCTTTCATTGTTCCTTGAACTGTGGTGTGGTTTTATTGTCATAAATACGTAGCTCTAAATATAGGCTTGTTACATGTACATACAAAATAGGTCTGCTTGTAGTAACAGAGAAATATCTGTGTTATTTATTGCATGCTCATTTATTTATACACGAAAAAGATACTGTTCTTTTATGTAAGGAGGCAGGTACTAGTGAAGACTTCTTTAAAATATTGCATGAATTGGACAAGTTTATCCAGTGAGAGAATTGCGTATGTTTATGTGAAAGTTGCTCAGTGTTTGTGTTTTGAATTCGAACGATTCGTTGAGGTGTTTCCGTATGATTCTTTTTTTTTCCCCACCATAACCTTGTCACGCGGGCTGCTCTGAGACCGTTAGGGCTAGGACGACCAACTTTGGCAGAAACATACTGTAGATTGGTCCACTTTAATATTTTTAGAAATTAATTCACATTCTATATGCAAAAGTGGACATTGAAATTTTTGCCATGTGCTTTGTGCGGTATCTTTGCCATCAGTCTGAGCAGCGAATATGTCAGCGGGGATGGATGCTTGTTTCGGGGACGCTTATCTCCCTCGTTTCGGGGATGATATCCTGACAGAGTGTAGATTTGTGCACTCAGAATGAAAAGTGTGAATTTGTTATCCTTTCATCAATTTTTATACAGTTTGGTGCGATGATTTAATTCAATAAAACAAATTTTATTAACTATCGATAAAACGTGAAGTCGTACGAGAAGACAATTTACGTATTATTATTCAAACCATCGGAAGAAATTCAAAACGTCCCACCAACAGAAGAATAAATGGGAGACCATATTTGGCACTTTTAGTGCATTGTAATGTCGTAGGAACAAAATATTGAGAAAAAAACCTTGGAAGACAACATGCGGCATTTCTTGTGTTGTGAATCCGTAATCAGCACATTCGGAATTACGATATTAGTACCATTTTGATCCATATTCAACACATTCGGAATTACGATATCAGCGCCATTTTGATCCATAATCAGCACATTCGGAATTACGATATCAGCGCCATTTTGATCCATATTCAACACATTCGGAATTACGATATCAGCGCCATTTTGATCCATATTCAACACATTCGGAATTACGAGATCAGCACCATTTTGAAAAAAAAAATGGTGTATTTTAGAGACTATGATTTAAGCTACTTTTGTTGCTGCCCTGTCTTGGAAGTGTGAAATTTTTCTTTTGTGTGTGTGTGTGTGTAGGGGGGGGGGGTCTATTTTGAGGGAAGGGTGTGTGTCGCATTAGATAACAAAGGGACTCTGCTGTTTCCTTTGCTTTTGGTTGTGGCGATTTCATGGACAGCTCAGAATGTGCCGAAAAAGCATCGAGATACGTGCAAAATGCAGAACTCGTAGGAGCTAATGAAGCTAATGAATTAACACGCTGAAATGTGCAGGGCTTATATACTAAGATGCTGATTGACAAGTCCCAGGGTCAAATGGAGAATTTTCTAATGTAAACGGTACCACGTGATGTCTGTCTGAACTATTCTTACCCGTTCTTACGGATCAGTGTTGATGGCGATTGCCTCGTCGCTTTCAAACTGTTGTACGCCGTTTGCGTTTCATAGCCCTCCCTGCAGATTACGCGCTGTGACTGCATCTTCAACGTTCCAATTACCGTTCGAACGTTTTCATCCATATATGTATTTTGACATCGGCTACTACAACCATAATTGAATCAAAAATTATCTGAATTAAACTGACATTAGAAGTAAAGGGGTTCGGGCATCTCTGCACACGGCACTAGAAAAAAAACAGGCGCGAATCGCCGGAAAGAACCAACTCCACGAACGATAAAGCGAAAGGTAAAAATGCACCAATAATGACGATAAAAATGGCTCAGGGAATCCACGATTACTTGTTTTAATAATGTGGCACAAGTACACTCTCCACCCCCCCCCCCCCCCTCATCCTCTAGTTTTGGTTTGACATCAGTATAACATTGCGGTTTGCTCTTGACCATTTGCATCACGTGGTTGTGACGTCATTTTCTGCGTCGTTAATTTGTCTTCTACTCGTGCGCTCGTGTGCTGGTCTTGCAGCTTACTTCCTGTTAGTTTTAGGTTGGTAAACTCGGAAGAATAAACTGATTTAGGTCACTGTACAATTAAGGCACTGCGCATGGGATCATTCGTAGTGGTAAGGTTAATCTGTATTGAAACAAAACGCAGTAAAAAGAGAATGAAATAAATTTTTTAAGACATTCTCTATTGTTTTTATCACCAGCTTCTTACAGTCGTTGAGAGTATGTGCTGTATGTACACTTTTAAGCTGAAAAACCGTATGTCCTTCCAGGTTTTTAACCTGAATGTGTTGAGATTTTGATTGATGGTAGTGGACCCACCGGGCTATTACTTTTTTTTTTTGACAATTCGCCAAAAATTGGCGGATATATTGGCCAAAAGCCAAGTTTCTTTGAAACGTATCTCCTAGGGTTTTCGTGGAAACGTTCTAAAATTTTGGTGGAAGGTAGAGTGCTTAAGTAACTATCCGGCTATTACTTTTTTTTGGCTATTCACCAAAAATGTGCTTTATGTACACTTTTAAGCTGAAAAACCGTATGTCCTTCCAGGTTTTTAACCTGAATGTGTTGAGATTTTGATTGATGGTAGTGGACCCACCGGGCTATTACTTTTTTTTTTTTTTTGACAATTCGCCAAAAATTGGCGGATATATTGGCCAAAAGCCAAGTTTCTTTGAAACGTATCTCCTAGGGTTTTCGTGGAAACGTTCTAAAATTTTGGTGGAAGGTAGAGTGCTTAAGTAACTATCCGGCTATTACTTTTTTTTTGGCTATTCACCAAAAATCGGCGAAAATAGTCGTGAAAAGTCCATTTTTTCGTAAATCGTAACTTTATCGAGGAAAATAGTCTTACTGTCTTGAAATTTTAAGTGGGAGTAGCAAGCTTTACTACCTACCAAACTATTACTTTTTTGGTGATTTATTAAAAATCGGCGAAAATTTTGGCGAAAAACTAAGAAAACATTACAGTAAAATCTTTAACAACGCCATGAAAATAGTCTTATTATCTCGAAATTTAAAATAAAAGGTAGCAGGCCTTACTATCTAGCTGTCTGTTATCAGCACCATCTTCTTACAGAAGCAGGGATTATAGCAGTCGTTGAAAGTATGTGCGTATGTACGCCTTTAGGTTGCAAAAAGTCGCATCTCCTAGGTTTTTAGCCTGACTGTCTTGAGACTTTGGGTGATAGTAGCGGACATAAGTACCTACCTGGCTATTACTTGGCAATTCGTCCAAAATTGGCCGAAATATTGAAAAAAAACACCTTTCTTTAAAACGTATCTCCTAGGGTTTTCGTGGAAACGTTCTAAAATTTTGGTGGAAGGTAGGGTGTATAAGTATCCACTTACACTTATAAGTATCCAAAGTTGTTACTTTTTTTTCAATTCGCAAAAAATGCGAAAATATTGGCGAAAAACCCAATTGTTTTTCGTAAAATATCCAGGAAAATAAACCTTACCGTCTTGAAATTTTAAGTTACAGTAGCAAGCGTTACTACCTACCTGGCTGTTACTTTTTTATTTTTGATGGCTGGCAAAAAAAAAGTGAGTAAAATCTTAATAAACTGCTGGAAATTAGTCTTACTCTCTTGAAATTTAGGTGAAGGTAGCAGGCCTTACTGGCGTACCTGACTTATACTTTATTTGATGATTCGCCAAAAATTGGCGGAAATTTTGGCGAAAAATCAAGAAAATTTTAGTAAAATCTTAACTAACTGTTGGAAAATAGTGTTACTGATTTGAAATTTTAAGTAAAGCTAGCAGCAATATTACCTACTTGGCTATTACTTTTATTTTGTGATTGACCAAAACATTGGCTAAAATTTTGGTGAAAAAACCAAAATATTTTCAATGAAATTTTGACGAACTTAAGGAAAATTGTCTTACTGTCTTGAAATTTTAAAGAAAGGTAGCAGACCTTCTTACCTACTTGGTTGTTGCAATTTTTGGTGATTGGCCAGAAAGTAGCGGAAATTTTTGCGAAAAAAAAAAAAATCTGTAACATCTTGAGTACCTCAATGAACATAGTCTTACTGTCTTGAAAATTAAAGTAACGGGAGCACGCGCCTAAGTGGCTATTACTTTTTGGCAATTCGCCAAACACTCCCAGGGTTTTCATGGAAACATTCTACAATTTTGGTGGAAAGTAGACGCATAGGTGTCCACCTAGCTGTCACTTCTTTTGGCGATTCACCAAAGGTTGATGGAAATATTAGCGAAAAATTTACTTTTTTGTAAGATCTTAATTAAGGCCAGGAAAATAGTCTTACTGTCTTGAAATTTTAGATAAAGGTAGCAGGTGTTACTACCTACGTTGACGCTACTTTTTTGGAGATTGTCTCGAGACTGGTGGAAACTGCAGCGAAAAACCCCAAAAAAAAAACTTTCAGTAAAATCTTACGTAACTACTGAAACATTGTTTTACTGACTTGAAATTCTCAGAAGAGGTAGCAGGCATTATTACCAACTTGGCTGTTTTTTTTTCTTTTTTGGTGATTGGCAAAAAAAACTGGCGAAAAACAAAAAGATATTTCTGTGAAAACTTGACGAATTCCAGGAAAAGTCTTACTATTAAAGATAGATATTATTATGTACTTGGCTGTTGCTTTTTTTGGTGATTGGCAAAAAAGGGCAAAAAACTAAAAAAAGGTTCGGTAAAATCTTGACAAATTGCAGGAAAATGGTGTTACTTTCTTGAAATATAAAGTAAAGGTAACAAGCATTACTACCTACCTGGATGTTACTTTTTTAGTGATTGTCCAAAACATTGGTGAAAATTTTGGCTAAAACCGATAATTTTCAGTTAAATCTTGACGAACTCGAGGAAAATAATCTTAGTCCTATTTTAAGAAAAACTAGGCCTTCCTACCTACCTATCTGATACAATTTTTGGTGCATGGCAAAAATTTGGCTGAAATTTTAGCGAAAAATGAAGGGGTAAAATCTCAAAACCAGGAAAATAATCTCAATAGATTCCTAAGAAAGGTAGCAGTCTTTACTACCTAGCTGACGGCTACAATATTTGGTGATTGGCCAAAATTTCGTAAAACATTTTGGCAAAAAAGTTTCAGTAAAATCCTAATTTCAGGAAAATAGTCTTTCTGTTTTGAAATTTTAAGTAACAGTAGTAGACATGTAGCCATTACTACCTAGCTGGCTGTTGGTTTTTTGGCTATTCGCAAAAAAGTGGCCGACATACTGGTCAAAAACCGCTTTTAGAACGTATCTGCTAGGGTAATTAAGCTGCTGATCAGGCAGCAAAAGATTCGATAAACGCCAACATATCTGAAATTTTTATCCCATACTCTGACTTTAAACCCCATATATCAAGTTATGCAAACAAAGCCTTTGGCAACAAAAGTGGAACAAAGAAATAAACTCTGTCACATTCAACCAATATTTGGCCAAAAGCCGTTAGCTCTGGGCAATATACGCGATACAATGGTTACGCATAGAACTCGACCCGGGCATACTTACATCACCCACGGATATCTTTTGAGAGGTGACGCGCCTCCAGAATGCATTGGTTGTCAAGAACGTTTGACTGTGAAGCATATTCTATTTGACTGTAGATTTTCAAAACACCCGTTTACGCTATTACAGTGTAAATTGTTTTAAAGACCTTTTTACAAAGGTAACACCAAGAAAAATTATTTCTTTCCTTAAAGAAATACACTTGTACAGTACGTTTTAAATTGATTTTAGCTGGATTTTAGTTTATACTTTACTTGTTTGTCTATTTTAGTTGTTCTTGGCATTAACTGAATGTCCCAATAGTCACAGAAACGACACATTGTGACCCTAACGGGTTTGTGTTGTCTTTAAACCAATCAATCAAGCAATCTGGTAGGGTTTTCGTAGAAATGTTTTAAAATATTGGTGGACGGTAGGGTGCGTAGGTGTCCACGTGGCTATTAATTTTGGCGATTCGCCAAAAATGGGCAGAAATATTGGCGAAAAATTTAATTTTTTCGCACAATCTTAACTAACTCCAGAAAATGTCTTGAAATTTTAGGTGACGGTAGCAGGCGTTACTATCTAACTGGCTATTACTCTTTTCTGGCGATTGGCAAAAAAAAAATAGAGGAAAGTTTGGCGCAAAACCAAAAAAAAATCAGTAAAACGGAACAAGCCTCAGCAAAATAGTGTTACTGATTTAAAATGTTAACATAACGTAGCAGGCATTAGTATTTACCTAGACATTAATTTTTTTGGTGATTAACGAAAACAATTCGCCAAAATTTCGGCCAAAAAGAAAACAAAGAAAATCAACAAAATCTTAGCTCACTCTACCAAAGTAGCCTCGTGGCCTTGTGATTTTAAGTAACAGTAGCCGTTTGTCAAAAACTGGCGAAATATTGTCCAAAAACAATTTTCTTGAAAAAGTGTCAACTAGGATTTAAAAAGAAACTTCTGGTGGTAGGTAGGGTGCATAAGTGTCCACCCAGATGCTATTTGCTTGGCCATTCGCAAAAAAGATTGGCGGAAATTTTAGAGAAAACCAAAATAAATAAAAAAATCTTAACGGACTTCAAAAAAAAAAGCTTGTTTTGAACTTTTAAGCATAGGTAACAATCATTACTCTTCATCCGGACATTCTTTGTTTTTTGTAATTGGTCGAAACATGTCAGAAATATTAGCAAAAAAGCAAAAAAAAAAAAATCAGCAAAATCTTAACTCACGGAAGAGAAATGTTCTTACTGTCATGTTTTCGGAAATAAGATCACTGCATTGTAATTTTGTAATTTTAGTAACAGTAGCAGACACTACAACGTAATTGGCAATTGATGTCTTCCAATTGCAGATTAAGATAGCCATCAGTGGTACTTACTCGGTTATTACTCTTTTCCGTAATGCGGAAAAATTGGCGGAAATATTGGCGAAAAACTAATTTCTTACTAAAATATTGATTAAAGCCAGATATATAATCTTACCTTCCTAAATTTTCAATTAGGGAAGCAGATTCTCGAACATACTTCGCCAATGTTTCAATTTCTCTCTCTCTCTCTCTCTCTCTCTCTCTCTCTCTCTCTCTCTCTCTCTCTCTCTCTCCCTCTCTCTCTCTCTCTCTCGCTCTCTCTCGTGAATCGCTAAAACTTGGCCGAAATATTAGCGAAAAAGCAATTTTTCGAAAACTCTTAACTAACGCCGGGAAAACACTCTCAATAACTTTTATGTAGTGATGGAACACATTACCACCTAACTGGTTATTTTTATTATTATTATTTTTTTGGGTTTTTTTTTGACAATTTAGCAAAAAACTGACGGCAATAGGGAAGGATTGTCTTTAAAATGCAATTTTCTTTAAAACATTTTTCCTCCTATGGTTTCAATAGAAAAGTACACATAAGTGTCCATCTGGCTATTACTTTGTTGGCCGTTTGCCAAAAATTGGTCGAAATATTTGCGATAAAACTTTCTCGTAAAACGTTTTGTTGATTGGTAAAAAATTGAGAGAATATTGGCGAAAAACCAAAAACTTCAGTAAAATCTTAACTCATTCCACAGAAATGGCCTCACTGTCTGGAAATTTTGGTTAAAGATACTTACATAGTTGCTACTGGTTTTCGTAATTCGGAAAAAATGGCGGAAATATTAGCACAAAATCAATTCTTACTAAAGTCGTTACTAACACTGGGGATATGATCTTACCTTTTTAAAACTTTGAATTATGGAAGCGAAAATTAGTGCCTTTCTGGTTCTTACATTTTCGGTAATTCACCAAAAACTTTACTGAAACACAACTGGCTCTAGGTATTTGGCCTTAATCTCTTAAAGTTCTGATTAAAAGTGGGAGGCTTTGGTACCCACCTGGCTATTACGTTTTTCGTGATTCGCCTAAAATTGGTGTAAATATTATCCAAAAACAATTTTCATGAAAACGCATCTCTTCTTGAGATTTAAATGGAAACGTTCTAAAACTGTGATGGAGGATGGTGACATTTATGTCCTCCTGGCTATTACTCTTTTTTTTTCTTTTTTTTTTTTGGAGATTCGGAAGAAATTGGCCGAAACACGTGGCTACTATTTTCTATATTGGTGATAAACCATTTTTTCATTAAATTCTTGACTGACGCCTTACTGTCTTAAAATTTGGATTACAGGTTATACTTATATGTCATAAATCTTGACATCAGTTTTCATCAGCTGAAGCATTGTCCATGGATAATCTTGTTTTTTTTCTTTCATATGAAATGTATTTATGCCGGTTGAGTTTCACAGACTGTCCTTTGCCGGTGTGTGTGAATTTTCTTTTTTTTCAATTCTACCTCTTGTATTTGGTCTTAACTGTTTCTTGATTTGACTTTGGATTAAAAGTTGCTACTATTTGGTTACACATTCATTATTTTATTCCGGCAACTTTGTTTATTTATTTATTATTATTATCATTGTTATTATTGCAATTTTTGCAAAGGAAAGAATATATGCAGAAGTAAAACTCTTTTTAGGTAATTTTTCATTCGAAAATTGAATACTAGGCAATTTTAAAAGCTAGCTACATAAACAATCAATCGGGAAAAATGTAATTAATCGGCTGTGAAATACAGTAACGCTCTGCATTCTGAAAACTATCTGAAAACCGAAGCAGTCGAAACGAAAAGTAACATTCATAATCAACAGGCAAAAACTTCATACTCAAGCTAAAAAAAAAACTGTAAAAAGTTTGCATTTCGTAGTCTGTGAAAGTTTTAATAATCAACCCGAAAATAAGATTAGTAATCAATGATCAACAACTTTCTACTCAAACTGTCTACTGTATCTAACTGTAGCGCTACACCATTTCATGAAAATAACCTTAGCTAAATTAATCGAATATTTAAATTCTGTGGAATTTGCCTCAGATTTTGAATACTATGTTGGTTCTGTGGGTGGAAACATTACCAGGTGCAGTTGAAAATTATGTTCTCTGGCCTCACACCCCGTATAAGAGGTGGTTAATGGAAATGCACCCTGAATATATCTTCTCCTTTTCTGTTTGTGTTTTACATTTTGAACAAACTTCGACCTAACTGGTATATAGCCAGTCCTGAGTAAACAAAAATTCGTTAAAATTATTTTTCTAACGGAAGTTCCGAAAAGAATTAGAAATAAACGCCTTATGTAAAATAATGCATGCGTTTAGTTGTCATTCGCCATTTGTTGTACAGAGTTGACATTAGTGTACATGGAAGATAACACATTATCGCCCATCCATACAAGAGCCGATGCACAAACCTGATCACCGTCTAAGATTCTCGATAATCACGTGGGTGTCAACGAGTCGCAAAAGCGAGAATTAGTTTGGATTAGGTCAGAAATTTCAATATAAGCTTGGTTTCTAAACAGTAGATGGGGTGGAAAATGAAAGACTACTCTGTACACCAGTTCACGGTTTCGAGCGCGTAAACTCAGTGGATGAAACTCGCAGGACCCCAGCAGGGGAAGGCATAAAAAAACAAACAAGTAAAGTGCAGTAAAGTTTTCTCTACCATTTCGTATCTATAAGGTGTCAAAGCCTTATTAGAAGATTTGGGAACTTATTCATGATATTATTACAATGGGTTTCTAACACAAAAAGAGCGCTTATTAGAAGATTTGGGAATTTATTCATGATATTATTACAATGGGTTTCTAACACAAAAAGAGCGCTATTTCAATTCCAAAGAGATTTTCTTGTATTTCTCCATTGACTTCTGTGTTTCTATGTCTTTGATATTATCCCGAAAACCTAAGCCCTGTTTTTGCCGTAAATTACGAAGACGAGATCCATTGTGAATCGGCTTATAATGTCGTATGTACTTGTTGCTTGTACTTGTGAATTGACGTATTCACCTGCAGAGCACAGTATAGGTCATTGCCGATATTAGGCGCCCACTGCATATATTAAATAATTCATTCGAAATTCAGATACATACATCTTGTTAATGCCGATTTCTTAAAATTGTACAGGCATTTTCTTCTGGCTTGAGAGACTAATGGTATCGTGATGGCATCTGGACAAGAGAAAAAATTAAAGGTACACGAATACTTCACTGTTTATGTATGATTAAATTATTTGAATACAAATGTGAACTGCATGTGAAAGATATTGACAAATCAGAATCAGAAATTGTTTTCTATTTCAATTATGTATTCTTTGAAGAATTCCTTCGTTGCTGGAAAAGTGATAACTTTCAGTTGCTTGCAGTCAGTCTTGGGTCCCCCATACTCCGAGATATTTCTTTAACTGAAGCGTTTTCAAATTCGCAAATTTAAATCTGCGAAAATGGTACATTGTGAGAACTGTATCTGATATATAGACTTGTTGACGAAAGTCCACGTTTACATATTGTGTGTTTAACACGTATTTAAATTATTATGCATTAAATTATTATTTGAACTATTTGAAATATTTAATTGCTTTCTTAAAAGATCATGAATACTGTGTTTCAGATTTTATGTATTCACGGCTACAGGTAGAGTACATTAGCCTATAGAGGCAGACAATTACGTTGTGTTTGTGTGCTAGGAACTCGTAATTTTATAGCTTGTTTCTGTCTACGGCTTGACCATTTTGTAATCGAAATTAAAGTTTTGTTATTTAGTTGCAACACGTGTAATATAAACGTTATGCTGTCCAATCACTGATCTCAATTATGATGAATTGTGTTGCTACATTTATCCCCCACGGAGGGATATAGCTATGAGGTTGTCCGTGTGTCCGCATGCGTGTCCAGGCTGTATCTCCAAAACTATAGGTCGGATTGTTTTGATGTATACACACGGATAGAACATATATGGAAGGTGTGCAACATGTATTCATGAACAATTGTCAAAATAACAGTAATTATGTCTCACCAACCAGGGGGAGACTATATAGTGTTTGTACGTTCTGTGTGAGTATGTGTGTGTACGTGTGTGTGTGTGTCAGTCTGTCGTGAACAAATGTTGTGTGCAAGATCTCGAGAGAACGAAATGTCGGATCGACTTCAAACTTGATCTGTTCATTCCTTGGTTAAGTCGGACGGTTCTGTCAAAATTTGAGCATGTTACATTATAATGGAAGACGTATGACATCATTACGTAAAAATTTTGTGTGCGAAATTTCTCAGCCGCTGAACTTGGGAGAAACTTGGTGGGGTTGTTGCTTGGCAGGTCCGAAAGAGGCTGTCAAATTTTGTCGCGAGTGCAACGAGTGAGTGCAGCGTATAACGTCATCACGTAAAATATGTTTATATATATATTGAACACGATCTTGTGTGCAAGATATCTTGAGAACGAAAAGTACTTGTATTTAAATGAAGATACGGCTTTGTTACTTTTATTTGTTTTTTTTTGCCAGTGAGAGCGCACCAGAATTGTATATTCTAATGGTATCCACAAGTTGGTCATTCAAGTAGGGATATCCAGAGCCGCGGTGTGATACGGGGGAGAGGAGTAGGGGGCAGGGGAAGGGGGGGGGGCGGTGTGGGTAAGCGACCCAGCCTCGTCAACACTGTGGTACGGAGTGAGAGCGCTTATACCTAAAGGAACAAAGTTGGAATGTCTTTACGGTTAGTAGTGTTAGGAATCGGTCGAGTTTTGGAATCGATTAAACGGGAGCCTCCAAATGTCCTTTAAACGTGTTAATAGCGACCACCGTCCGGACACGGATAAAAAGACCAAATGTTTTACCTGTTTATAGCTACCACTTTCCAGATCCGGATAAAAAGACGTAAGAAAACTTGTCGTTTATGATCACATTCAAGGCCCAGAGAAAGGACGAAACGTGAAACATGTTTCAAACGACCACTTTCCAGGCCCTGGATAAAAAAAAACGAAACAATAATACCTTTTCAGCTATTGAACTGTTCCTGGTTGGAAATGCGGTCGCGATCGCGGAATGCTCGAGCCCAGAATTTTTAGGATACATTTCGCCTGTGCAACACAGTCCCGTTGATTAACAGTGAGTGATTGCAATCCGAAGTTATAACAGCAACTGTTATTGAATTGCAATTTTCGAAGTCTAATTTCAACTTCGAATTGTATTCACAGTACCTTTTTTCAGCTTCAGTTTGACCATCCCTTTTGTTTTTTTTGTGAAGACAAGATGGGCAGGCATTCAGCAAAAGGACGGGCGCTTTCCGGAAGCTTGTGAAAAAGTATGCGGATATGGGTGAGTGGAGTGTTTGGTTCAGGGCTGGCAGGTGTCTTCCAAGTGAAAAAAAAAAAAACACTGAAAAAAATTAGTTTAAACTGTACGTAAGAAGTACTTTCTTCCAGTCTTAAAGTGGAAGAAACTGAAGTGGAAGAAACTCTGAGCCTACTTTGGATGCCTTTTGGTGTATCTCAAGTCATTGAAAGTTTTAGTGTGAAGTGAATAAACAAACGATGTTTAATTTGTGAGTCACAAGTTGGGATTTGACAGCACGGCAGGACATCTGGTTAGTTCAATGCATTTTTGCATTCTACCCTGTGCCTTATATGTCACGAGCCGTGAATTTTATTGGTTAATTTATACGCATCCGTCTGATCATACTAACAATTACCCCTAAAAAAAGACCTGTTGAATTCAACTTTGTCTTTAAGCTGTGTCCTTAACATTTTGCTCCAACTTTATGTTTAAACTTTAGTCGATATTCCATTTACAGCTCAGTGTTTAAACAAAGTTTAACCATCACCATTTTTTTAGTTCTTTAGTAATGGCCTGTTAGGAGCCTCACTACCGATCAGTTGTGAGCCAATTTTTGTAAAAAGCATAGCTTGTACTGATATGCGCGATAATGGCTGCTTATATGCATAAATATAAGTAGTATAATGCATCATGGATACAACTTGACTGCATGGTAATAAATGAACCTCCAGGTATGATCTTAGTTTTGTCCAGTTTTATCCGAAAAGAAAACATTTCTTCATGGCTTTTTCTGGGTTCCTTCCTTTGTTTGGAATAAATACCTTTTGGACTGGCTGAAAGCCAACCTTGGTTTAGTTTCCATTTGGCAGAATATAAATTAATAAATAATGATGTAAAAACCCTCTCACTGCTTTCAAGAAGGAATGGTTATAAAATTTCTTCGCTTTAAAAATATATTGTAAGTGTTAGATAAGAAAAAACCGATTAAAGGAAAACGTGAGCAAGGGATTCTTTTGAGCAATTTGTATACTGTGCTTGTGGCATAACTGAAGCTTGATTGGATTTGTACAGTGTTCATCGACGCCCCGAATATCGTACCACCAATGGAGAGTGGAGGAGAAACAGCCGACGGTTGGTGCCCTTCTAAATATTATGACAGCATTTATGACTATGCTGTGCTGTTATATGAAAGTAATCCACGGAAATTAAACGCTATTATATGGGAACAGTCAACATTGAAGGACCTTAGTGGCCAATCTTTTAAGCGAGAATTCCTTAATTAATTAAAGTAAATAATACAAAAATGAAAACAACCCATAATCCTTTATGTGATTTGGACTTATACCCAAGTTGATTTAGATTGTAATTTGAACCACTGATGTTGCTTTCCTTCTGCGTAGACCAAAGAGGCTGGTGGTTCTCACGAGACGATGATTACTTCCACGCACAGGACCCAAGCGACTGCGTGAAAGGCTACAGTGACTCCATTCAAACAATGAAGGAGACGTTTCAAAAACAGGCGCGTTCAGAGAAATTCAGTAAATTAGTATTATACAGAACATATTCGAAACGCATACAACCAGAAAAAAAACTTCGAGTTATATTTCGAGTTATCGAATTTCCAAAATGGCCGCCAACGACAGTGTACACATTCACATTTCGTAATGTCCTCCTTTAGGATGAGAGAAAAAAGTCATACCTGTGCCTGGTGCATTGAAATTTATTTTCAGAATATTTATGTTGCATTTATGTATTCGTCTGAATGTAACCTAACTATTATTTAACAAGGCTGATATCAAAGTTACTGTGTAAATCGTAAGTTTATACAGTTCACTATAATGTACACCATATGCTGCTTCTAATCAGATTGCAAAATCAGTTTGTCTACCGTTGGGAAAAAATCAGCCGTATTCTTTTGAACTGCACACAAACTTCGAGTGTTCTGAAACCGGTTAACGGTACATTTTGAGAACGTGCATTCATAAACCCTTTGTAGAGTGCATTATCCAGATCTGCATGGTGTGCGGTTTTTAAACCTTTACGAGTTGAGTGAAAGTTACCGTCAAAAGATCCATCTTTGATTATCTGTTTATTCTTGTGTGATAATTGGAAACCGAAGTTTTGTTTGACGATTTTTGCTTGGCCTTTTTGCCACTTTCAACTCGCAACACTGCTCTGTATTTAACCTCAGCTTTACGCGAGGCTAGTTTCCTTTTAACCGGTTTTGAACAATTCATAGCTCTTAAGGAATCGCTATTAAGAGCATATTTCAATTAGAGTTGCATGAAAGCTGTTTAAAAAACCAACACGATAATCAGCAATTGAGTGAGTAACAAGTGCAATGCCTATTTATACAGATAAGCATTAGCTATGACACAAGTAGACAATGGAAGAATTAGATGAAGCATGGACCTAAAATAAACAGTAATACAAATATGATCAATAGAAAATGATGTGCATTTGCAGTACATGTACACATATACTCAAAAAGGGCTTGCGTAAGTGGTTACACAGAAGTCAGTGACACGGTTTGTTTATACAGCCGCTTGTTGTCACTGGCCGTCGGCCCTGTCACGGCAGATCATCACAACCACAAGTCTGGTTGAATTTCTTCATAAACCTTTGAAGCTGACGACTGTGTAGTACCCAAAGCACGGGCAACATCTCATTCTTTTTCTCCACGCCTGTAACTGACCGATTATCATCCCACGGCGGACTTTACTGATTTCTCTCGTTTTCACCATGTTACATGTGTTGAACTAAAGAAAACAGGCAGTACTGACGCTGTACTGACCATTTTTCAACGTGTGAAAAACATTCCATAAAATTTCATTGACTGACGATTTCATGTCGTGTGAAATACTGACTTGCGATTTTCGAGTTTGAAAACGGTGAGATAAAACTTGAAATTGTAAATAAAGGGAATGTGCAAATATATCATTATTTTTTACGTCTTTAGACCATCATATTTCTTTTCCCTGGACTTTGTAAAACAGTACTACCTGACCTCATTGTGGATCACCAACACACATATTACAAAATTAATTTCATGACTTTATAATGTTGATAAAAGCTATTGCGTTGCACTGGCAGAGCCTCCCCCCCCCCCCCCCAATAAAAAGACGAAAAAATTGCCCCAGATGACTTCGAGTGAGAAATATTTCGAGATAAACACCTGAAGTCCTACAGCGATAAAAAAGCAAAAACTTTCCACTTATACAATATTTCGATTTAACAAATTTCGGCTTATCGGATATGTACTGTATTTTGCTTTGGAGTGGTGTTGTATGTTTTACACTAATGATAAACACGAAAAAAAACTTTTAGGAAATCGTGCCAAAAAAAGAGGACACCAAATTATACCTCTAATAGAACGGAGGGGGGGGGGGGGGGGGCTCATTTTGCTGTTCAAAAGCAAGTCTGAAAGAACACTGGCATCAAAGAAATAGGAGGTGCGCTGTATGTGACAGTGCTTTTAAAAGCATTCAAAATGCGGTACTAAATACTGACTACGTTATTAAGCACAAAGTGACAGTGCTGCTGTGATATTTTTGAATGTTACAGGGTCCCTTTGACGGTGTCCTTGGGTTCAGTCAGGGAGCATCTATGGTTTCGTTGTTGTGTGGACTTCAGCAGCAAAATCTTGGTTGGTATTGTAAATGACTGTTCTTGCGTCATGGAGCGAGGAGGAGGGGGAGGGGGGGAGGGAGGGGGGGAGGGGGGGTGGGCGCAGTGGATGGAGCTTAGGTGTGTCACAAAGCGAGCAGTTCTGTCATGTCATTCCTTTGCCGCCAACATTTGCTTGTCAAAACAGATGCTGT
The DNA here is from genome assembly GCA_949752745.1 of Protula sp. h YS-2021. NCBI lineage: Eukaryota > Metazoa > Annelida > Polychaeta > Sabellida > Serpulidae > Protula > Protula sp. h YS-2021. Next base: position 20,480,267 of record OX457033.1, read on the forward strand.
GTCTAATATTGCCAGTAACATTCAGCTTACAGGAAATCAAAGCATTAGGATTTGAAATCTTATGAAAACTTGGGTTTTGGTTACTGATGATTTCTGTGGGTCTATGACAATTCACCGATATTTTCGGTGCCAAATCAATGTCGGTAGGGGAGTTGGGTGGGTGTGACGCAAGTTTTTATTCCCTAAATAAAATAGACTTCTGGCAACAAGACCCACTCCATCTACCTTAATAAGGAACAAAAAATGAATTAACAAATGAGCTATGAGATTTATGAGATTTCTTTTCAGATACCCTCTGGATGGGGTGTCAACCATTTTTGAATCGTTATATTGGTGTGTTATTACACTTGGAAAGTTTCTTTTTGCTCATGTAATTAAGTTAGTACTCATTTTTTATTTCTCCGCAAATTGTTTCCTCGTAACTCGTAAAAAACGCGAATGGCTGGAAAGACTAAATTTTACACGAGTGAGGGAGCGTATACAGTCTGGTGCTGTGTGAAATTGTAATCGAGAAGATTTCTTAGTTGTTGTGTTTTATGCATATCAATTTCACGCACATGGGCCATAACAAAGCGTGAGTTTGCCATGTAGCTGGACAGCTCGGTTAGATGTGACTTATGCAGCCCGTGCTTGTTGTGTCGTGCCACGTGACGTAAGACACATCAGTGTCTGGTTGTTGTGTAGATACCCGTTCTGTGCACTAGCGGTTATGTGCTTTAATACGATTTTTAATATCAAAATTATCGAATATATATATATATATATATATATATATATATATATATATATATATATATATATATATATGGTTTAGTTCATTAAACAGTTAAAATATGGAATTCTGTTATCGCCCTCCCAGTCTGTTGTATTTCGAGTGCATCTAAATTTTCAACTCCCCCCCCCCTCCTCTGTGTTCACTTTTTTCCGCTGAAAAAAAAAACACACACACACAATCAACAAACTTTTCGGATTGCCAAACTTGATTGCTCCTTTTTCTGGAATCTCCTTTAAAAAAATCGTCTGTTTAGGCCGGTCTTTCTAAATATAGCAGTTTACTTGAGAGGGATCTGTATTCTTTGTGGTTTTGAGCCGAACATGCCTATCACTTTGAAGACCAAGAGCTTTATGACCTTTCTCAAGTGATATCACTTCGCTTAGAAAAAGTGAATCACCTTTCTATTTTTGAGTCTTGCATTCTGTGCGTTTTTTAATTTACAGAGCCAGATATCTGCTTCAAATTCGCCATTTTAGTAGCAGGGTTTAAAAGCCGATCTCGTCCACACGAGAAGCTGTACGAGAAGATGATCGAGATCCCGACACTCCACGTCTACGGCGAGACTGACGCCGTGATACAACAAGGTGACGTCATCAGACAAGTGTCATGCATGTTTTATGCTATTTGTGCGAATCGTGTTGATGTATTTAAACTGTTATTTAAACTCAATTTAAATGACCTTGTAAAATGTAGACTACATTTGTCGACTGAGGCACGGAGGCGCCTTACTGTTAAGAAAATGGGGGTCAATTTTGCAATTAAGTAAATTAAATGTAAATGTTCATAAATAACAGGTTTATGATGCTGGAATGTATATTGTGTAGGTGCGTGTCATGGTTTCAGAAATGAGTGTAGATTTACTGCAGTATTTCAAGGAGCCGGTGATATTACAACACACTGGCGGCCATTTTGTTCCCGCATCTGCGCCCCAAAAAACAGTTTACGTGCAGTTTCTTCAGAACATGATAGACGAACTTTTAATTTAACCAAAGTAATAGCGATAATATAGAGCATGTGGTTATGCGTGTGAATTATTCCTGAATCTAGTTTTTATTCCCCGTGGTTTCTATGTGTGTGTGTGTGTGTGGGGGAGGGGGGGGGGGGGAGGAGGAGGAGGGGGGGGGGGGTGCGAGGAGCAGGACGGGTATAGCTTGTTTTGATTTCTTGCACGATGAAAATGTATACAGTGTATATCGGTGACGTGCAATGTCGTGTCTTTTTCAAATCGATCAAAAATCAAGCTAAAATACTTAGTTGAATTTGGATGCAAGTGAAATGTGTTCTCCTCTTGCTTTCAGCGTTATCATTTTAAGAATTTATAGTCGGGAAACAGAGAAATAAATTTTAAAAAAGTCTTCTTATTTTTATTTTTTGTCTACGCATGTGGAAATGTTTGTCAGTTGAAGCTGGCTTCATGCTGTGTCGGCGATTCGTACATTGTTTCGAGTCTAGTTTTATGTGGGAGTGGGAAAATAGAGGAATGGAGAACGCACCCTATGTTGTGCCGTGACATTTGTATACCTTCGGTGGCCGTGCTGTGTGTTGTGCCGTGACATTTGTATACCTTCGTGAGTGCGTTGCAGGCGTTGGCTCTGAATCACGGCGGAGAAGAAAGTGTACGAACCCCACCCAGCCCCCCTTCCCCCCAAAAAATCGAAAGCAAAGACGCAAAGTTGCATTCCGAGTCCTCCCAGACTGTTGAGTAGTGTGGGCATGAGTTCGGGGGGGGGGGGGGGTGGGAAGGGGAGGGGGCATGGAGTAACGGGCTTAACCCAGATTGGACGCCGTGATGCGGGAGGGGGTGTGAAGAGGTCACGGATTCGCCTCCCCAAAATACACAAATGAAAGGGGTGAGATTGCATTAGGTGTACAGACTAGTGACCCAACAATGCTAGCATAGGACGCATAGTTAGAATGCTTGCATAATTGGGAGGCACAGTTAAAATGCCAGCGCAGCACGCTAATAAACTGGACGAAGGGTCAATGCTGGTGATATTTAACACTTGGCAAGACGAAGTCTTGCGACGAGTTATATGCTTTGGTATTAGGGCACCCGTGAGATTTTCATCGTTGTTTTTGCCCAGCTTACGTTACACATAAGCTGGGATATTCCTATCGGTTTGCGAGTGGCGTCCGTTAGTTAGTTAGTTGTTTATTTAGTAATCTTTGTTTCAAAATGCATCTCCTCCTACAGTTTTGATCCGATGTCATTTATTTGTGGTGTGAGGCATCTCCAAGGGGTCGTGCACACGGCTTGTGCTTTTCTATTCGATCGGGTGATTTTTTGAAATTTTGGGTAATTTTTGAAGAAAAATTTTTAAAATGTATCTCCTCCTACATATGTCATTTATTTTTGGTATCAGGCACCCCGAAAGGGTCATGCATACGGCTTATGTTTTTTTAGTCGATCAGACAATTTTGTATTTTTGGGGAATTTTTGAAGCAAAAATTTCGAAAATAATTCAAAATGCATCTACTCCTACAATTTTGAGTCGATGTCATTTATTTTTGGTGTGAGGCATCCGTAAGGGGTCGTGTATACGGCTTGTGCTTTTCTATTCTATCAGGTGATTTTTTTTATTTTTGGAGAATTTTTGAAGAAAAAATTTTAAAATGTATCTCCTACATTTTTTACCCGATGTCATTTATTTTTGGTATGAGGTACCTCTAAAGGGTCATGCATACGGCTTGTGCTTTTTTAGTTGATCGGACAATTTTTGTATTTTTGGGGAATTTTTGAAGCAAAAATTTCGAAAATAATTCAAAATGCATCTACTCCTACAATTTTGAGTCGATGTTGTTTATTTTTGGCGTAAGCATCCCTAAGAGGTCCTGCATATGGCTTGTGCTTTTCTAGTAGATCGGGTAATTTTTGAATTTTTGAAGAAAAATGTTTAAAATGTATCTCCTCTTACATTTTGACCCGATGCCATTTATTTTTTGGTATGGGGCACCCCTAAAGGGTCATGCATGCGGCTTGTGTTTTGTTTTAGTCGATCGGAGTATTTTTGTATTTTGGGGAAATTTCTGAAGGAAAAATTTCGATAATAATTCAAAATGCATCTCCTCTTACAATTTTGATTCAATGTCATTTATTTTTGGTGTGAGGCATCCCTAAGTGATCGCGCATACGGCTTTTTAGTCGATCGGGTGATTTTTTAATTTTGTGAGAATTTTTGAAGAAAACATTTTAAAATAAATTTCCTACATTTTTGACTCGATGTTATTTATTTTTGGTATGAGGCACCGCTAAATGGCCATGTATATGGCTTGTGCTTTTTAGTCGGTCGGATGATTTTTTTGGGGGAATTTTTGAACAAAAAATTTCAAAATGTGTCTCCTCCTACATTTTGATCCGATGTCATTTATTTTTGGTATGAGGCACCCACATAGGATCGTGCATACGGCTTGTGCTTTTTAGTCAATCGTACCATTTTTGTATTTTTGGGAAATTTTTAAAGCAAAAATTTCGAAAATAATTGAAAATTCATCTCCTGCTACTATTTTGATTCGATGCATTTATTTTTGGTGTGAGGCATCCCTAAGCGGTCGCACATGCGGCTTGTGCTTTTTTAGTCGATCGGGTGATTTTTGATTTTTTGGGGAACTTTTGAAGAAAAAATTTTAAAATGTATCTCCTACATTTTTTATCCGATGTCATTTATTTTTGGTATGAGGCACCCCTAAAGGGTCGTGCATACGGCTTGTGCTTTTTAGTCGATCGGACAATTTTTGTATTTTTAGGGAGCTTTCGAAGAAAAAACTTCAAATTGGATTTCCCCTACAGTTTTTATCCGATTTCATTTATTTTTGGAATGAGGCATCCTTAGGTAGGTTGTTCGGGCATATGGCCTGTACTATTTGACGCGACTTAGGAATTTTTTTATTCTGGGGTAATTTTGGAGCAAAATACCTCAAAATGCATCTTCTACAGTTTTGATCATTTATTTTGGGGCTGAGGCATGCTTAGGGTGTCGTGAATACGGCCTGTGCTTTTTGAGTCGATCAGGAACTTTTGGGGAATTTTTGAAGAAAAAAATTCAAAATGCACTTCCTCCTACAAATTTTTATCAGATTTCATTTATTTTTGATATGTGCCGTCTCTAGGGTATCATGCATGCAGCTTGCGCTTTTTGAGTGAATTGGAAAACTGTTTAATTTTTTCAGAATGTTTGAAAAAAAAAAAAAATATTTATTTTTGATATGTGCCATCTCTAGGGGGTCATGCATGCGGCTTGCGCTTTTTGAGTGAATTGGAAATTTTTGATTTTTTTCGGAATTTTTGAAAAAAATTAAATGAATCTAATCCTACAGCGCATCAACACAAGTTAAATGAACTTGGGCAGTAGTCAGATTTAACAAACGCACATCGACGTAAGTTACATAAGCATGCTCAGTAGTCCAAAAATAAGCACTGCGCATCGATGCAAGTTAAATAAACATGCGCATTGGTCCGAAATGTGAACCGCACATCGATGGAAGATAATAATTTTGCACTGGTCCAAAATAAGCACCGCGCATCAACGTAAGATAATTAAATATGCGCACTGGTCCGAAAAAAGGAACCGCGCATTAACGCAAATTAAATAAACATGCGCAATGGCCCGAAATGTTAACTGCGTATCGACGGAAGTTAAATAAAAATGCGAACTGGCCCAAAATAAGCACGGCGCAAGTTAAGGGAAAAGAACCACGCATCGACGCAAGTTGAATAGACATGCGCAGTGGTCCGAAGAAAGAACCACGAGCTGAATAGACATAAGAGTTGGGCATCAACGGGACTTAAATAAACACGCGTACTAGTCTGAAATGCCAATCGCGTGTCAACGCAAGTTAAATGAACTGCGCACTGGTCCGAAATGCGAATCGCACATCAACACAACCTAAAGAAACAAGTACACTGGTCCAAAATGCGAAACGGATATCAACGCAAGTTAAATAAACATGCACAGTGCTCCGAAATGAGAACCACGCATCAACGCAAGTTAAATAAACATTTGCACTGGTCCAAAATAAGTACCGCGCATCAACACAAGTTAAATAAATATGCGCACTGGTCCAAAATGCTAACCGCTCATTAACGCAAGCTAAATAGACACACCCTGGTTAGAAATGGGAACCAAGCATTAACGCAAGTTAAAAAAAACATGCACACTGGTCCGACATACGAACCGAACATCAGCACAAGCTAAATAAGCAAGCGCATTGGCCCAAAATAAGCACCGTGCATCAACGCAAGTTAAATGAACATGCGCAATGGTTCGAAATGCGAACTGCGCATTAACGCAACTTAAATCACCATCATCATGGTTTCGCTTGTATAGCGCTCATTTAGCCTTGCCACTGAGCGCACATCAGTTACGAAATATAATAGGCTTCTCGGAATAAGTGTAAATAACATGCGCAGTATTCAAAATAAGAACTGCGCATCAACGCAACTGCGTACTGGTCCAGAAAAAGAACCGCACATCAACTCAAGTCCAAGAAATATGCGCATTGGCCTGAAATAAGTACCGCGCATCGACGCACGTTACATAAACACGCGCAGTAGTTCAAAATGCGAACCACGCGCCATCGCAAGTTAAATAAATATTTGCAGTGATCCGAAATAAGAACCGCACATCAACACAAGGTAAATAAACATGCGTGCGGGTCAGAAACCGCGCATAAACGCAAGTTAAATAAACATATGCACTGATCCAAAATGAGAGCCGCGCGTTCTTGTCTGAATAAGAACCGCGCATCGAGGCAAGTTACATAAATATGCGCACTGGTCCGAAATGTTGTTCGAAGGTATCTATGGCAGACTATCCAGTCTACCAGAGATACAAAAAATCTGTTTCCTTTTTTTCTGGGAAACAAAACTTTGTATGCATTTATCGGTCTATGTTCTGATCCGGTGCTAAATTAATTATTGAGCTAGCCTTTTGCCTTTAATCTTTTGAAGCCTAATTTTTCAGGGAAATTCCCGTGCTCATGCACGCTAGAATTGGTCTTATTGCTATTCGTAAGCTGGGACTTTGTCCTTGGACAAACTTGTTTTTTCTTCAAAGTCGCCCGTAATTTTTTCGTCATTTTGTTATCACAACTCATAAAAAAACTACTGGTTTGATTGACACCAAACTTTGGAATCATATAGAACTTGATCAAAACGAGTTCTATCAATGTCTTTACATTATTATCTTTGTTTTCAAGGTCAAATTAATACACAAAGACAGTTTATTTTCCCTGCCTTTACTGCCTGCATGGTGAACGATCCATACAAAGCAAAATCTTACTGTGCGCTGTTGCAGTTACATAACACTTAAGGCCTCTTGCTGTAAACACTGTGGAAGCTTTGGGGCATTGCTAAAAACTATCAATATTTTATTTCATTAGTAAGGTTGTTTTCAAGGTCAAATCAATACGCAAACGCACGGTATTTTCCTTTCTTTTGTCGCTATAATCGTTGCATCTGCCTTAACTTGGGGCTCATCTATGAGGTAAGACACCACGTGAACAAGAGCCTAAATACTGGTAATGAAAATGAACTGTTCAATTGCCAAGTGTTTATTTCGCTAATAGTTTGCGAAATCGGTTCTCGTTTTGAAATGCAATACACTTTTCGTTTCTGTTGCTGCAATGGAGAGATTACAAAGGCCGGGGTGTACATTGTCAGAGGGCTGGTTCACTGAATGCAACTGAAGAATGTCATGCAAACATTTTTGTGTTTTAGTAGACCGGCCGACTTTGTACGAATGTACCTATGCATACAGTTGCTTGAATTTCTTCACCTATAGTTTTGATAGGATTGCTTTTTAACACTTGGCAAGAAGAAGTCGTGCGAAGAGTTACATGTTTTAGTATTGGGGCACCCGCGGAAATTTTCATCGTTTTTTCCTACAGTCGCCCGTGATTTTGCCCGTGATTTTGTCATCAGAACTCGTCAGAAACTACTGGTCCGATTGGCACCAAACTTTAGAATAATATAGAACTTGATCTAAACGCGTTCTATCAATATATTTTTTTCATTCATGGCCAATTTCATTTTTTTTTCATTCATGGCAGTTTAAAAATTTTCCTTGTCAGTTTTCAAAATGCTTCTTTTCCCATAATTTTTATCAGATTTTTCACTAGGAAAGCCTCTCTTGAAAAAAATGCCTTTTTTTGCGATACACCTGAAAGTGACTAAATTGAGGGGGGGGGGGGGGGGGGGGATTTTAGGCCAGCCGACTAGGTCGGACTGGTCTTATCCTATCAATAGAATGCTTCTCCTTTAAAATGATTCTCCTTCAGTTTTGATTGGATTCCTCTCAAATTTTACACGAATGTTCTCTAGACTGGTCTCTCTTTAAAAATGATTTTTTTGACGATCCGCCCAAAATTGGCTAAATGGGGGGGGGGGGGGGGGGGGCATTTGAAATTTTTCGGTTGCCAATTTTCAAAATGCTTCTTCTCAAACATTTTTGATCAGATTCTCTTCAAATTTTGTACGAATATTCCCTAGGTAGGCCTCTTTTAAAATATTACTCATTTTGGCGATTCGCCAAAAATGGGCTAAATGGGGGCATTTTTTATTGTTTTGGTGTCTAATTTTCAAAATGCTTCTCTCCCACAATTTTGATGATATTCCTTTCTTGAATGGTTGTTCTCTAAGAAGGTCTCTCTTGAAAAATATATTTTTTGGCGAACTGCCAAAAATTGGCTAAATATTGGGCATTCAAAATTTTTTGTTGCCAAATTTCAAAATGCTTCTTTTTCAAACAATTTTAATAAGATTCTCTTCAAATTTTGCGCGAATGTAATGTAAAAACTTGACTCCATGACGATTAAATCTTTTCATGTGTGTTTATGAACTGGATGCGTATATACATTACTTTTTGCACACACTGTTCACACTGTGTCCATGGTCCACAGTGTTGCTATCCATTACTCCTCCTTCACAACAAGCGCTTGCACACCGTATTTTTACAGGAATATGATTTGTAGTTTTATTTTCATTTTCTTGGCAACAACATGACTCTTTATGCCATGTTAAAATTTTCCCATCCTTCTGGAAACGGACTTTGATGATGCTGTTTCATTTCTTTTGCAATATCTTCACGAGTTGTCTTTTTGCTAAAAACAGTTTTTTTTTAAATATTAGAATCTACAATTTCCTGGATAAGCGGATTCCAACCATGTGGTAGTTCTCCTAGTTCTTTTCTTTTTGTAGCGACTAATGCTTCTTTCAACAAATTGATGCTGTTGGAATTGATGATGACATCACCCGAAATCAACACAAGTTCATTCTTCTTTGTCCATTTCGTACCATGTTTCCTACGTTCTACCAGAAGTTGTGTTACTTTCACATAAACCAGCCTCGGTGGCCTAGTGGTTAGAGTGTCCGCCTCGAGACTGGAAGACCATGGGTTCAAACCCCTATCGGGTCATACCTAAGACTTTAAAATTGGGACTCCTCCTTGCTACCCTGTGAGGCACTCCACATGTAAGGGTTAGAAAGAGGGCTGGAATGCCCCATTTCAGTATAATGTGACAGGGGGATCCCGATATGACCATAGCAGTTGAAAGGGATCTAAAGAACAATACAATACAATACTTTCACATGACATCTAGGTTGAAAATGGTTTAGAAATGAAACTTTTCTGCAGCAGCTACTGCAGAAGACTTTTGTGGCTGTGATTGAATTGTTCGTAAATGACGGCTAAGAAGTTGTGACATTTCTGCAGCAGTTTCACGATTTCGGTTCTTTTTCAAAAGTTTATTCACTTTAACTTTAATACTATCATTTGAAGGTTGACTTGATAGTAATTTTCTATATTCTGACTCATGAATCAGTACCATTTTCAATGCATTTTTCATTTTAGTAGCAAATGACCTAATAATGAAAGTGCAGTTCCAGCAAAGGTTCCAACAAATCCTCATTTTTGGTTTAATAACTTCTTTTTACGACTGAGTGAAGTTTTCTTATCAGCCAGTTGTCGAATATTTTGTTGTTAATGTTTTAATTTTTTATACATATGTGGCTTCAACGGTAAGTGCAAATGCAATATATTCAAGCACATTTGAAACAAACTGGCCAATTCATTTTTTGTTGCTTGCTTCAATAAGAATTTACGTCGTTTAGTACTGCTACGCGCTAATAAATGACTAAATGGTTGATTCGATTGAATTCGTTTAGACATCCCGACGTTCACTACCAAACTGTTGTAATTCTTCTTCATACACTATCTTATTAACATAAACGTAATGTGTATCTCTTGGTAGAATTCCTATGCAATTAAGTAACTTATCTTCTGTCTTTGGTTTTAAGGAATAAATAACGATGAGGATTGCTTGTAGCATCTTGATGTGCCTCAATGGGAAACTGAGATTTCCTTGGATACATTGACCGAACCAATGCGCTGATCTGTTGACTATCTCTTGGATTTTAAAGACGATAATGTAATGTCTACCTTAACTAATATACATTTTCTTTACTTGGTGAAACATATTGTACACGATGAAAATAATACTTAGACTTTTATGACTACTTCAAACAAGAAGAAGTCTGTTCATGCGTTCATCACTATGGCATTTGGTCATGAGATAATAAATAATGAGTAAGTTATTCTGTTTCGGATTGAAACGTTTTTCAATGTCCTCAGGAATACCTTGAAAAAATATTACTCCTTTCAGGGCTTTGTACAAGGCTGATCCGCAGCACAGAGCCACAAATTGTTTTTGGGAAAAGTTTATTGGTTTTTTGTTCAATGACTGCTTTCCCACGAGACGTTTTTCTACTACCTGTTGGACTAGAAACCATTCATGTAAACGGATGCGTCATGGCGCTTGAATATCAGACTTCGTGACCTAACTATTAAATTTTTATGCCAGCCTAACCACTTGACCAATAATTCGTTCACATCTCGTCTTTTTCGCGTCTTCTTGGTGTTGATAAATCCTGAATCAATATCACAGGCATTCCCTGGCAAACTCAGTTCTTCACATTCACTTAAAAAACATTACTTACTTAGGCCCGTAGCCCTTGGATAAGCATAGGCCATCGACGACACCTCGCCAGCGCCAGTCATCCAAAACATTGGATGACTCGATTTCTTTGTATTGTCCTGCCAACAGCTTCCCAGTGTTTATGCATATTCTTCACTTCCAGTACCCAGTTGCATTCAAAATAAAGAAGCTTTCAGTATAGTTCACTTGGAAGGTATCATCAACTGTCTCTATACTTCTGTGAAGAAGGGGTTGAGATGCTGACATTGTTCACTTTTCTTCTTCTGCAAAACAATCTCTCAAATAATCCACCACGCCAAAGTACATTCCTAGATCAGTACGTATAAAGTGAAATGCAGACTCAAAATCAAAGTCCTCTGCATCTTGTATTCCAGTTTCATAACACAGTTTAATAAGCCTGTTATGTAATTCATTTCTGTTAAGGTCCTAAAGCTGTTCTTTCTCGAATACAAAGCGAGTTAATCCATCAATCATAAAGTCAACATAAACCCTTTTAAAGCATAAGTCCATTTTTATACAAGTCCTCTGTATGTCTGAACAGCACATATGCTTCTATTTTGCCTCACAGACTTTAAGTACTTCACACTTGCGGCAAAAGTTGTCATGTTCACACAGACTACAATCATATCTGTGACAGTGGCAATCATCTCCTAGCTAACATAATCCTTATCATTGTAAGTAATAACTTCTAAGCATTTAAATTTTGTCAAGTACAGCGTATCGCCGATGCTCCGTTACGTTTCCAAGTTATCATTCACAATCTTGCAGAGGGAGGCAGATAATATAGTCCATCTTTGATTTCGTTTGATTCTGATGAATCGACCAAACTGTCAGTCTTCAACGCTTATGGTTAAAGTAGCACTAATCTTGAAGTTATTTTTCATTTCTTGTCCCCCATTTCAGTTAAAGTTCTTCTCAATACTATGTTGAAAAAATCAACTCAGTAAATGATGCTCTGCTGACGTTGTCTGATCCTCTTGTGAATGTCTCAACCCACCAACACTCCCTTATATATTACATAGCTCCAAGGGGAAGGGTGGATGACAATAATAGGTTTGAAGGGAGTGGATATTCATCAATAAAAACAATTTAAAGTCTTACTGAATACACTGTTGAAAACATGGTTAAAATCAACTTAATAGTCTTAAAGTTATGCTCTTTTGCAAATTTTAGTAAATTAAAAAACTTCAAGTCTCATTGAATACTTTGCTGAAAACATGGTTAAAATCAGCTCAATAGTTTTGAAGTTATGCGTTGTTGAAGTTGCTATGTTTATCCCTCTATATCATCATTGATCACGTTTCAAGGGGAATGAAAGTCGGACGATAATAATACGCTTGAAGGGAGTGGATATCATCAATAAAAATTAAAGTCTTACTGAATACTTTGTTAAAAACATGGTGAAAATCAGCCAAATAGTTTTAAAGTTATGCTAGTCTTACATCATACCCAATATCTAACTATCATGCCATCGATTACGTGGGGGGGGGGGGGTGGATGATAATGCCAGGTTTGGAGGGTCGGACGACAATAATAGGCTTACAGTTTAGATATCATTAATAAAAACAACTTAAAGTCTTACTGAATACTTTGTTGAAAACATGGTTAAAATCAGCCCAATAGTTTTAAAGGTATGCTCGTTTGAACTTTTAAAACTTTTTTTATATTTTTTAGTAAATGCCATCAATAAAAAGTTAAAATTATATTGAATACTTCGATGAAAACATGATTAAAATTTACCGAATAGTTTTAAAGTTATGCTTGTTTGAAATTATTAGTAAATGCTATCAATTAAAAAAGTCTTATTGAATACTTTGCTGGTTAAAATCAGTCCAGTAGTTTCAAAGTGATGTGCTCTTGAATATCCCATACCATCTATGACGTCATCGATGACTCGGGGTTGGGGGAGGGGCTTGGACGATAATACCAGGCTTGAGGGGGGGGGGGTGCGGTTCGGATAACAATAACAGGTTTGAGAAACTGTTCACAGCACTTACCTAAATGAATTTCTATGATGAGTTTTGTACCCCTACTTGAAAATCTAAAACAAAAATTAAAAACGTTGTGGCGACTAAGAAATTACCAAAATTTAAACCACTGCTTCAGTCATAAAAATTTGCCTCCATTTGAAGATAATTGTGAAATGATAAAAATTTTACAGAAAAACTAGCACAAAAACTAACCATGCCCTTAATAAAAGGTCGAGTGACAAAAAGGTATCGTGTAAACATGTGGGTGGTCTTTGAACTTTCTACAACCCCGCTTCACATTTTTCCCGCTGGCTAAGTACTGTAATTATTTCTCCGTCAGAGGTTAAGCATCCTGTGTATGTGGTATGTGTATGTAGATCACGCGCATCTGTATGTATGTGTGTGTGTGTGTGCTATAGAAACCTACTTTGTTGATACATTCGAACAAAACGTTGGATCGGCTTCCAACTTGCTATCGGCTTTGGTTCCTTTGACGGTTCAACCGCATCTATTGAGCTTTTCCGAAGAAGGAAAAATGGTGTAAGAAATGCGAAAAAGATTTTTCTTTTTCCAAAGCTGTTGATAAATGAGAATGTAAGCACGATCTTTCTGATACAACAGTGATTTTACTTTCGTGTGAGAATGTAAGAACAATCTTTCTGATAGAACAGTGATTTTACTTTCGTGCCAAAACCTTTTCCCCGACATATTTAAGTTTCTACCAATATAAACAAAGTGTAGCACTTTAAGGTCAGATCGTTGCCTTCAGGAAATTGCTGTACAAACGCTGCGGTCAGCGTTTACACAGTTCCGGCGGCCATAGTTCAAAATACAAGCGAAAGATAAAGAAACTAAATAAAGAAACGGCATTGTAAAATTAAGAGCATGTGTTAAAGCGGCAAAATCTGAAGTTCAAGTATTGTGTTCATTATGAAATTTAAGTAGAACAATATATGAGATTTTAATTTATATCCAAGTGCAAAATTTGCTGATATTTACTAAAATGTTTGTTAACCTGAAAATTATTTATAATCGTCGATGGGGAACGGCGCATAACTGACGCACATAGATGACAAGAGGTTTCTGTTTTTTCCCTTGAGATTCAGTTTCTATAACACGTATAATCTGATGACAGTTCAGTTAATTGTGAAAGCCGGAACGTTGGCTGTAATAAAACTAATATACAAAACTGGGCAATGTATTGCCGTATTTAGTCGAAGGATTACAGTGATTCCCATCAACTTGTTAAATATATCTTTAATGTGATAATATATATTGAATTCAAATTTTGTCGTCGGTTTTTAGAGAATATAATTTCTGATTTAGTATTTTTGGGCCCGAACGTTGAGGTCAACGTCGGTTTACAAGAAGAAGGTAGAGTCTTGGTGCTCTTGGTACTTTTGGTGCTTTGTTAATTGTTCTAGTTCTTGTGATCTTTGTTTTGAAAAGTTGGTACTTTATGGCTACAATTATCCAGTGAATATTGTGACGTTGCAACAATGTTGTATCGACGTCGCACCCGGGGTTGGATCAAGGTCAGGTTTTCTTTTGATTATGGAAAGCGAAGCAACGCCAATCCCCCGACAACATAAAACAACATCTATATGGAAGTTTAAACAATGACATTGTAGAGACGAATGGACAATCAAGACAGCGACCATCATAGTGTAGTCATCGATAAGCCACAGTACCCCACCCTTGTGTCATCCGGTCACGCAGGATATGTATGAAGTCGATCTTCACGGATGTTTTTTTTTAAAACTACGTGGAAAAAAACTTGCGTACTCATAAAATGCTCATATTATACGTCCTCGTTTCGTACTTTCAATGTGACTTGTCTCAGCTCAAGAGGATGATAACACAATTAGGTTATTTTCGGTTGCGCGCCCGACGCCTATAAAACAACCTGGGGCCAAAAACTTCATTAGACGTCTCAGAAATTTGTGTTTTGGTCTCGAGCAAAAGCAACGCCTGAACAACATTACTTACCCCAAGTCAAATTAACGTTGTGTCAATGGTGTTGGTTAGACGTTGATGTGGAGTGCGGTCAACCCAAGCAAAGTGCAACCAGAGTTAATGTTGTGGTTTGGTCAGATCGGTGTCATAACCTCACATTGAAGTTGAATCGACCTTAGAATGTTTGTTGGTATTCATGAAAATACATCACACCTGCAATGCTTGTATATTTTAAGGTTTGATACATTACAACGTAATGTCTTTTTCGTCTCGCATTTGCCCCATTTACAATCAAAATTCGCATTTGCCCAGTTGTTAGGAAATATACACCACATAATAAATGGCTATATAGGATGTTGCACTTTGATTCACTTAATGCCTAACTCCTAACTTTTAACACCTAATACTTAAATAACTGACCAAGGCAAGGCCGCTGATATGCCATGAGAAGCCCGGTGACTAAAATTCTTTGTTGCCACGCCGTTCCATCAAAATTTTGAATGCTGAAAATACTTCTGTTTGTCAGTGTTTCTATTGATAAGGAATTTGACCGAAAGGGAAAAAACTTCAGCGTTCCGAACAACTACCCACTCTCGTTGACTTCTGTTAAACGACTTTGACCCAAAGTTGAAGAGAGGTGGAATTCCTAACATTGTTTAGAAACAGCTGTTCCGTTGGAGTATGGACTTAAGATACACAAAAAGGCATGTAAAGTAGGCTCAAATTTTCTCCAAGTTCAGTGTTGTCCACTTTAGGACAGGAAGAAAATATTTCTTCCGGACAATTTAAACCAAGACTTTTCCTGCGGCTTTTTCCACCTTGGGAGAAATTTTGGGTTACTTTAGCATCTCTAAGAATAGCTACTTTTTATATGTAACTTGCATAATACGAAGTAAAATTATAGGCTTTTATAATACCACATTGCATATGATAACAAAGATTACTTGAACAAAAAGAAACAAATCGTTGTTATTTAACAGCTGAAATTCTTGAAAGATGACTCTTTTATATATAATCAAATAGCTGATAGATATAAAAGTTCTTGCCTTTCAATACGTTTACTATCGATGAAAACCCAGGAGTTCGACTGAGAAAAAATGTCTTGGACAGAACAGACCGGAGCACCATAGAAACTGGCTATTAAGTAACAACCAGAAACAAATGTTTGAAATAATAATGATAAAACAAGGAGAGAAAATAAACATGTGATATGAAGTGGTTTAGCACTTAATGACTTGGTTTACGTGAAAGATAAAAGGATTTATTGCAGCATGAAGTTAAACTGGGAAATATATGATGTTTATGTAATATTTGAATAATATTTAACAAGTTCCTTTCAACAAGTAACACAGTTATTTATTTAAGTACGAACAACAGAAGAGTTCATATTGTTGTAAAACGTTTATTTGTTAACTGGGAAGATACAGCATTTGATTATAATCAAGGCCCTTTTTAAATATGTGAGGTAAAACCCTTAAAGGTAAAACTGATTCACCCTCAAGGTTAGGTATACAAGTTTTACGTTCAACAGAAATTAGGCTCTTTTTCACATGTGACTTACCATTTGACTAGATTTACTGCTTAATATTTGGGATAGTGATATATTTTTCGCAGTATAAATATCATTTTGAGCTTTTACATGACTGGGTGAGAATGAGTGACAAAAAGCATAGTTATATGTATGTTCCACCTGGCGATGAAGGAAAGGGATTTTTCAGCGCCAATGTTGTTGGAGGATATGACGTCATTGTCGCCGCAACCCCTGAAGTCCAGAAGGCCTTACGTATGTTCATTTGAAGATTTTATCATTTCTTTATTATATTTATATGTTGCTTAATTACTACAATATTGCTCAATTATGAAGATGTTTGCAGTAAATTGGCAATGCATGTCTAAAAGTCTTGAGAACTTTTGGGATTTTACAGCATAATTGTACTTAAGTCGTCATCAGCTTTTTAATAAATAGACGATTGAAAACTATAGACTTCATATTTTAGTGAGATTTTCGTACTTAATCAAATTTATATCTAATATATTATATAATTTTATCAATTTTTTCAAAGGTTATAATACATGTTGTTACAGAAAACAGATTAGTACTATGCTTGAATCCTTTGTCGACGCTATAATGGATACATAAAAGCGGCATTTGTGTGTAAATTTAGTTACTGAAGATAGATTAAATGAGCAATTTTAGCGAATTACCAGATGGAGACACTGTCTTCCAGCAAAATAATTTCTTGTAGATTAAATATTTTCCCGCCTTTTTGCCACCTAAGTGTTAGCATTTCAACAGCAATAGTTAGTTTTCCTCTCTAAGCTCTATCATTGCTTTAATTGTGTGACCGACAAAATGACGCTATCATTGCTCTATGTTGAGGTCAGGATAAAACATAAATGGTATGAATATATTATATTGACAAATTTGGTAACTGATTGTTAAAAAGCGCATATATATATATATATATATATATATATATATATATATATATATATATATATATATATATATATATATATATATATATATATATATATATATATATATATATATATATATCAACGTGTGTTGATGTTTGCCTTTAAAATTTTATTGCCGTTGAACCAATTCTTTTAAACTAATTTTTGCAGTCTAAGAAAACAGGGATTGCAAATTTTAATGATTTAACAGAGATATATTTATCTTTTAGAATCAATACCGAAATTGTCTCCAAACGAGACATTTAACATTGCTGATTATGGAACAGCTGATGGTGGCACTAGTTTGGAAATCATATCAAAGATTACAGGTATCTTTGCACATGATTTTTACTATAAGACCTTTGCGAGACAACGGTTAGGATGTATAAACATTATCAGTTTAAAAACAAGTCAACATTGTGCATGTTTTGAAAATTATTTATATTATTTCGCGTTATGTGTTTCACACAGTTTGCAATTAATGACATAAGTGAAATGCTGAGCACATTGTTATGAAACAAAACTACTGTTGATATACATTACAGGTGTAATTAAAGAAAGGTATGGAATGAAACAAGACGTCATGGTGTATTACGAAGATCAGTTAGACAACGATTTTGCCGCTCTTTTTTCAAGAATATACGGTAATCCCGTGTTGCAAATATACACATGTATGAGTGTGAAATGTAAATTAGTCACGGTTTTTACCGTGAAATCACGTGGAGTTGTACAACACCAGTAACTCGTTCTGTGTATCACACAATTGTAAATAAATTATCCAATTACGCAGGCCCAAATTAAAACATTTTCATCCGACTCTATTGGATTTTAAAACTATGAACGTTAGGCCTGCCGTGTAAAGATATGGTAGCAATGTAGCTGGGAATCTGCTCAATAACATCGAGCTATATGTTTGCATAATAGGCGATATGGTATTTTCTTAAAAATCCTTACAGACACTTGTAATGCTAAATGTATGTACTTCCCCTTAAGGGCTTAATGCATTTAAAACCGAAATAGTACTTTTAACTTGAACTTTGATCTCGGATTTTGAAACATCTCTTGGCAGAAGTTATTGACTACTGAGCATAAAATTTCTATTCCTTTCTCGATAAAAGCTCACATATTTTACTTTTCAAATATAAATGGGAATGGAAACACAAATATTGAACTGTTCTTACAATTTGAATAAATCAAGGTTAACTGAAAATTGTTACAGAAAGCTCGCAGAAATAGAATAAAAAACATCCTTGTATGTGCATTAACTTGTATATAAGCCATAGAGGCTTTCGTAGTTTTGAGATTACTTTTTTGTAGGATAAACAAAGAAACTAAGACTTTTTTAAATACTTACTCCAACGTTTACACCACTGCAAGTGCCTGTAGCTTTTACAAACAGTGTTTCCCACGTGATTCAGTACACCTTGGACTGTCCTTTTGTTCAGCGCACTGGCTTTCTGACAGGTACTGCAAGCTTTAGTTAAAACTAACAGTAAACAGTACTTTACTCCGTTTCAAGAAAAAAACGACTGATTTAATAGAATATATGCATTTTTGAGAGTGTTGTTTCAGGCGTATTTCTCTCTGTACACTGCGCTGGTTGTTTTACCCTAGTTTTTAGAATCGTATCGGAGCCCCATTTTTTGGAGCTATAGTCTTAGAAATGATATCATGGGTGTTAGAGATACTATCGGCCGTGGCACAATTTATATGACCTGATTTGCAGATGCTTTCAGCGTTATTATAGATGATATCAGTCGTGGTGGAGATGATAAAAGCTGTGTTTATGTTGATATCCGCCGAAATGCAGACGATATCAGTCATTTTATAAATGATATTAGCCGTTACTTGTCACTGGCATGTTAGCAGAAAATTCATTCCATTGTCTGTGGTATCTTGTTAAGATTGAATATTTACTTAGTCTTTGTGTTTTTACTTTCAGACCTTGTAACTTACGAAGGAGTATTTTACATTTAAACTCAACGGATGAAAAAGAAAAGGAGTGTTTTGAAAAACAAGCAAAGGAAAATTGGGAGACATTTTTGTTGTGTAGAGCAAAAGAGCTAAAACCAGGTAATATTTTCAAAGTTCTAACAAAGTATTCGCATAAAAATGTAACAAATGATAACAAGCAACATTCATGACTCCTTCTGCATATCACGTTCTTATAGTTTTATTATAAAAGTGTGAAGTTTCTGGAAAATAAGGTAAACATCTAATTATTTTGTTTCGGTCCTTAAAAGTGCTCATTTGAAATCCAGTACAGCAGCAATTCAAATACCCAACATATAAGCTGAAAAATAATAAGTTTCTCTACAATTGAATTAAGTTTTATTTTTATTGCTACGGAATTTCTCTCATAAATTCATGTTGTTTATTTTTCTACAGGAGGTCAAATCATATTTGGAGTTCCTGGAGTCTTGGAGAATGGATTTTATTCGATAGGACGCAATGACTATAAATATGGTCTATTGGATCATATGACTGATATCTGGTTAAAGTTCGCAGAGAACAATATCATAAGCAATGTAAGTTGTATATTGCGCTGTTGTTCTTTGATACAGCTAATTACATATCAGTTGTGATCTGGCATTACAATTCTGATTCTTATGGTATTGATGACATTGTGAAAGCTTGAAGCAAACACATTGTTTGAAATAAAGTTATTATGTGATCTCTGTGAAATCAAATCATTAAAACACGGTTACGACTTAAAGTCGCTTGAAGATATTCAACACTTTCTTAATAGGAAGAATTTGAAAGAACAACATTCAATTGCCACTTTAAGACGGCAAATCAGATAAAGGCGCCCTTTGTAGATGAAACCTCTGACGTTCGCAAAGCAGGCTTAAGCCTCGTGTCCTTCACTCCACACCGACTGCCTTGTCGCCTTCATGCTGAATACGAGCAATCAAATAATCGCGGTATATCCATGTCATCTATTGGTTTTTATAAATAGAATACTGTTCATTCATTAACACGATAATATTGGATGTAAACAGTTCATAAGTAAGTATGTGCAATTTTACAAAAAATACCTGACTCGTTTCGATTGGTGCAAACTTCTTCAAAGACCGTCTGACTATTTATAAATGCATAATATAGAAATGCGGAACACAGAATTGTGTTAAATCCAGATGAATTGTATACATACAAGTAAGCTGTTTTCATATAACACATAGAAGAATTTTTTCAAGTTACCTTCTTCATGGACGCACGCAAAGAAACTAACAAACTGATGTCTTGTTATATTACAGATATTGTCTCAGCAAGGACGTATGCAAAGAAACTAGCGAAGGCAGCAAGGACGTGGACAAACTCTACTTTCCTGGGTGGCCTCAGTGACAGCAGGAGTGACAAGGAAAATCACACGATAGTTGATCAATTTTACCAACAGCTGGAAGATGCCATAGCCCAAGATCCGACAGGTTACGCGCAGGATTACATAAACATGATTGTTCATGTACGCAAAGATATTCGCGATGCATAATTTATTACTGATGAAGAAGATCATTGGATTTAGTCAACGCGTAGAAGGATTGTGATCATCGGGCTTCCACAAGTGCCCAATTCCAATACGAATTACACCTGTCTTAAGGTCTATCGATATTATAATATAACCATACTCCTTGGTATTCAACCAAACAATTTCTAGCCGCTGTAACCGACAGTCAATGGATTCTGAAATAATTAATATAATAAGTTCATTTTGATTAGTTTACTTTGGCTAACACCATCAAACATTAAAATACAGAATGGTTTCTTAGTATATATACTCAGCAAATGTGCAAACGTACCTTTATAACCTGCAAAATATATTATGTGAGAAATAATAGGCAAGACCGGAACACTTTGCGCTTACTGCGTTGCTCTCGTGGAATGAAGTGTGTAGAATTAGACCACGAAAAGGACCGCCAATGGCTCAAAAATTTGTTCTCCACACTGTTCCGCGTTAAGAATACCTTTGACAAAGCGGAGTTCAGTGCGATGGGCGAACGATATGCGTGCCCGTACTTTCACACTTTGACTGTGCCAGTCAAAGTCTAAAAGCTGCCCATCACTCTCTTTCTTGAACTCAGGAGTCGCTAAAGCGCTGATTCGTTAGGTGCCAAGCGTGCGCTCTTCCGTCGTTGCAGTTCAAACAAAAACTCCATTCATCGGTAAAAGGGCTTGGTCTCATTGTCTCTTTGTCAGTGGAGATGTGCATTGACCCATTGAAGTCGTGCGCGCCTTCGGACGGGGGTTAACAGCAATCCTCGATAGGGATAGCGCGCGTAAACTGTATCGATGGAGCCGATTTTCAGAGTCTGTCAGACACATTTATTGTTCATTTTTAAAGTGTCTCTGGCAGTGACTCTTGTCGGAAGTAAACGGTCTAGAAGATGTGACAAACGTATTCTTTGGGCCTGCGGTCTCCCCGTTCAAGGGCGCTCTGTGGTGGATCCAGTTTTCTCTAAACGTTTTCTAAGGCTGTGGATTTGTGTACTCAGAAAGCTGCTGTGACCACTAGACCGAATTTCCAATTTGCGTTTTCGCTTTTAATTTTGGTCAGTCTTGGCATTACTTAGGCTTACCAGATCAGGTTGAAACTTTGTACAGCGTGCCAACTATGATTTCCGATTTTAACCGTGTAAGTTCAATTTTACTTCAGTAGAGTACCAAGACGAAAAGGGGGTGCTTACGCTTCGCGGCCTTTAATTGTGTAATTGCGAGTTAAAAACAGAGGGGCTCTGGAAAGTCTATTACATTACTGGCAGTTATTTAGGTAAACATTTAAAGCAGCGCAGTGTACATTTTCAAAAGAAACCTTTACCTTGGATTTTTTAATAAGGTATCGAATAGATATTGCAAATTACTGAGATTTTTTAAGTGAGACATATGGTTTCGGGTTTTCATATAAAAAATTTGCTTATGAAAAAGTACGAAAGTTGATTGGATAAATTTGTACAAGGTGCACTTTTTATGTGGGTTACTAACTGATGTTATTACCTGTCTCAAAACGTGTTCTTTATAAAAGGAAACACATTATCTCATCTGACAATGGTCAAATATGACAGTGACAATGTTCAAACGGTTTTATTGTTTAACATTCGATACATAATGTTCATTTCTTTTTTAATTATAGCTTTTATCCGACTGAGTGAGAACTAATGACAGCCGGAAGCACCACCATCTTGAACGAAAAATAATCATATCGCTTAGTCTTTTATAAAGAATTAATTTAGCAAAATCCTAGTTTGAAATTAAGATCTTAACTAACTGTGCAGTTATTGAACAAGTTGATTTTTGTAAAATATTCAAGTTTTTTTTCTGTTTATGTTTCTGTTTTGTCATTGTAATCTATTCATAATTTTTTTGCTTGCTAAGGCTTTACTTTAATTCGCTGTGACAGACTGAAGGCATTTGCATTAATCCAAGGCTAGACTGATATTTTATTTTACTTCGAAAAAGATCAGTTTGTAAACCACTAAATTATCACTATGTTTTTTCGATGACTTTTACCAGTTATATTTAATTCAAATTCTGATTGATCTATCCTTTCATTTACTTGTTTATTTGCACTTTTAACTACTCTTCATAAAAATAAACTGGTTGCCTTAGGAATAATTTTGCTTTATGACATATACTTATTTCAGAAAAAATAAAATAATATAAAAGGGTTTACATATAAGCGATCAATGTTTATCTAATTTTCGTATGAACCCCTGTGTTCGTTAAGTTGCAGGCTTAGATTTTCTGCCGATTCATCGTCCCAATTATTGAACTTTGTTATTATCCAAAAATTTTGTTTTAAGGTCATTTTCCAAAGTCCCAACGAAAGCTGAGCTGTCTTTTTAATTTTTTACCAGTAGTCAACCAACAGTTTGGGAGGGTCGGGGCGTAGTGTAACATAGAGTAAGGTGGGGCAAGAGGCACCCCTTAAGCGCGATTTGCTATAAAATTTTATTGAGTTTAGATATGTTCCTTATCTTTTGGTTGGTATTCAACCTCAAATCCCTCTACCTCCACAATAGTGAACCAGTTATTAAAACTTTTTACTTTTCATGAAAAACTGAATAAAATTTTTTGCCCTTAGTGGGCCTTTTGCCCCATACCTGGGGTAAAAGGCCCACGGGTGCCCCCCGAAGGGTACAATGTGAATATCATCTCAAAAAATTACAATCACCTATCATCGGTTACACTCTGGTAACAGCAAGGCCACTTATCAATTTCATGATATTACCCTAAAATCTGTAACATATAAAAACTTCTATGGCTTCCCAAAAAATTCTGATTCTTATGAAATTGACCCCCTAAAATTAAATAATGTCTTTACTTGCAACACTTTGCCACTGTTGTGGTTTTATTTAGATTACATGTGCTTTCGTCATGTGGCGCTTCGAGCATTTTTGATTTTGAGAGAAAAAAGTAACACATTTCAAAATAACGTTGGCTGGAACTTTAACCCCGCATGGGCGTCTTGCCCCACCTTACTCTACTTCCGGATTTTTTTAGGCATGAGGCGTAAACCTTTTATTATTGACCGATTCGACATTTTCTTTGATTAAAAAACTGACGCGCAAATTTATGCAGAGTTATTTAAGTCTAATATTGGTTTAAAAGACTGGAGTACAATAGGTGAATTCACCTTTTAAAATGTAAAGAGCACATGGGGAACTTTAAACATGCAAGCCTATAAAAGAGCAGCTATTAATATAAATAAACAAGTGCTTAGTTAGTAGGACTGCAGGCCGTACCAATAAAATCGATATTTAAAAATCTTGTAATAAACCAATTAACTTAAGTACACTGTGAGGTGAGCTTAAATTTAAAATTTGGATTAAGGTTAAAAAGGAATCAACCACTACTTGGCTTTATTTAAATAGTCATTAAACCATTAAAATTAGTTCAACATAAAATCGAGTTTAACTGTAATATTTTTTTTTTTTGCCGAGATCAGAATTACTAAAAAAGACATTTTTCGAATATAATACAAGCAATGAAGAACAGAAAATACATCGGACCGTTTTATTGTTACAATGTGGTGCAGCAGTAATGAACCTCATCACGACCCCTTCCGACTTAAGGTGTACGTCTCAAACACCGACAACACAGCTTAACCTGCTCTTGGAGGCATCTGATTCTATGGCGTCCACAGATTTCAAATAGATATTGTCGGTTCACACATATGCGCTACTGGCCATTCTGTTTCAAAAATAGACGGTTTGTTATATAATTTAGCACAATCAGAATTTGTATTTCGCCTGAAATGACTGCTGTGCGCACGTTTAAATCACAAACGTGGCCTGTTTTTATTCTTTCACGGTTACCCCAAGCTAAAATGACGCCATACCATCTTTTTCACAAAAAGGGCGGACATTTCCAAGGAACCGTTCACAATGATTTTCCAATGTGGTCACTGAATTAATTGCGCTTTTTCCGCAAAAAGGGTTGCGTTTGCTGGTTAGCGAGCCACTACACATCATATCCTCCTTTCATGTGACTCGGATTCGGCGGGTATTTCCTGAATCAAAATAGTGTCTTATGTTGGTACATATTTTTGTGCAGCGACTCAGTTATTGTCTTTGTTTTGATGTGTCTGCTTGTCTGGGTACTCCTGCATTAGCCTTAGTTGTCTGACTGTGACCACAGTCGTTTTCCAACTTATTATTTATTTTTGGCAAAGAAATTTTTTGCTCTGTCGTTAAACCGCAATATCGGTATAGTTTAAACTAACTCTAAAACATAATATATTTATTGCACTTATTTGGTGGTTCTCCATTATACATGTGCTTGGACCGGTATTTATAAATTGGTATTTATAAATCTTTCCTACAAGAACGGCAGGCATAGATAAGCCATTTTGCTATCATATAAGTTAACCTAAGCGCATGGTATTATGTTCCAAATACAAAATCATTGCAGTCAAATACATGCGTTTTAATTTTCAAATTACTTCGTATTATTTTCATTGATTTGGGACAATTACTAAAAGAAAAACATATGCCAAAGGTAATTTTCGCCATTACACTCGTCACACTCTGTACCCAGTTCTCCAATTTTGGCATGTTTTTGCTGTGGCCAACCTTGGAAAGCGATTGATGTTGTGTCAAAACAGGTCTTTTCAGCTTTTATATAAATGAATTTTATTTTAGAGAGCTATCTCGATTCAATGCGTTTCGAAAAGAGTGTCGGAGATTTCGTCTTTATCATTACCTGTTCATTTTAGTATGTTCTACGTTTAACTTTTAGTACAGCAGTTCTATTCTCATTTAAAAGTTTGTTGATTAATTAAATTTTTGCATAATAGGTATTTTTTTAGACAAGAGTATAGAATTTATTCTAAAACGGTTACTTGAACCACTGATTTCAAATTTAGAAATTACAGAAAATTGCATTTAACATTAATTTTTTTCCAAAACGTGCGGCGAAGTGAATAAACGACCATCTTGCAGCACATCATTTATGCATATAGCTGTCTTGTTATACCAAACATGCCAGAAAATTGTTTTGCATTACATATAAATTATTTCATAACTCCAAATCACTTTCTCACGGTCTGTATTTATAAAAAAATTTGGGAGAGCAATATTTGTAACATCTAAGTTTGAATATAAAATCAATTTTAAACCTTCACACTTTGAGGTTTATGTTCTCGGTTACGACTTAATGTCTGGTGCTGCTGCGATTTAGTCAGGTCATAAAAGCTGGAATGTCCTATATCTGTTCGTTATATTGCTTATATTAAATTTTCTTCAGGAAATGGCCAAGGGGAAATTTACAACTTGCAAAGTAAATTGGTGGATATAACATGTTCTGGGACTCTATTATTCTTCAGCCTGTCACCTCCTTGCTAGTTAAAACTGATATCGCCATGAAAGAGCTAGGCAGATTTATTCAGAATATTATTTTCCTAATTGTCTAATTGCTGAGTAATTAATGTCATTGAACCGAATTCAATTTGCATGCGGGCATATGGGCCATGCTTCAGCATTTGTTGTGATACGTCGAGTCAACACCTGTATATTTCAGGATTATTATTATCACTATTACAACATATTTATGTTACGCTTAATCTAAACAAAATCTAAGCGCATTACAAAACGAGAATTAACATTATGACTTAGATACACATACCACTGAAAACAATAGGTAAATTAAATAAAACATTATTTTAGATAAAAACATGTAAATAAAGTAAATAATATAGGATGTATTACGCATACGCTTTTCTACAGATTTGGATTTTGAGCAAAGATTTAAAAATATTTATATCAGAACAGTTCCTAATCTACTAATGTAGGTTATCCCAGAACCGCAAAACATTTATTGGCATATACTCTACTTCTGGCAAACTGAACAATTAATTTCAAACCATGACTAGACCTTAGAGCACGGCTAGATTTAGCAATACCTTTGAGTTCACGTAAATTCACGGGGGCAGTGCCATGAAGACAATTAAAGCAAATGACAAGAACTTTGAATTCAATTCTTTTGTCGATAGGATGCCAGTGCAGATCTTTGAGTATTAGAGATATATGGCAATGTCGATTCGCTCGTGATAGGAGGCGTGCAGCTGAGTTTTGGATAATTTGTAGCCTGGCAAGGGTTTTATTAGTTCCTAACAGTAAACTGTTCGCATAATCCAGTCTTAATGTTACCAACGCATTCACTAAAGCTTTGACGCACTCACAATCTAAATATTTTCTAATGTGAGCTATGGTACGCAGGAAGTAAGATGCCGTTTGAACTTTATGTCAAATAAACCTGTTCGTAGAAAGGGTCTCGTCAAAAATAGTGCCGAGAATTCTAACATGTGACTGATTTGACCTCCACATCTCCGACTCGAACTACCACACTACCAAATTTTCTAATATTTGTACTTGAACCAAGGAGAATAAATTCATCATTTAGTTTTAAATAATTTTCAGAAATCCAAAGCTTAATGTTGGTAACACACTTTTCGGGTGACCTTATCTTTTCTTGTGAAGAACTAGACTAAAAAACATGTAGAGTTGCGAGTCATCCGCATAAAAGTGAAATCTTTTTCATGCTTCCTGTTGATATCTTTGAGGGGCTCAAAGTACAAGGTAAGGAGGATAGGTCCAAGGAGAATTACGACAAAATGGCGAACGTTGCTATAAAATACAATATGTACAAAATGATTTCCATCTTTTATATTTTTATTCACATTTATTGGTTTTGGAGACCAGGATTTTAATTTAAAATGTGTAAGGACTCTGTGAATGAGTTTTCAGTTTACTGGCTATGACTCCAAAACAGCAGACTGACTTTTTGCTTCGATTGCCTTAGCGAGGCGAATGCATTGCGTTAGATCACTTACCGTGGAATTCAAAACTATCACTCACTTTGTGCTATTATCATCTCTAACCGGGGGCCTCGGAAGGGATTATTTGGTTCGATGTTGTCATGTGTCCGTCCGTCCATCGACCACTCTTACAGTCCTCGATGTAATTCTTTCACTACGATATTTGACATTTAGATTACTTATCACAATGGATAGATGTTCATAATTTTTATCAAAACAGTGACCCACTTTCGTGGTCACAATCTTCATCATCTTGTCCTTTCAATGCCGGTCTGGATTAGTACTTTCTCTCTTATGTATGCTGTGAGAGAAAAACAAAGTGTTGTTGGCTTGGTGTCTTTATTCAAAACTCACCGAATCATTCAAACATGATCATGTGATATCTGTCTTTATGCATCAAAGTTGCAAACATAAATCTATATTCATGTGTATATGAATATCTCCCCTTTAACCTTTTGTTACCTCAAAATTAGTCACCGATAATGTAATATCCTAGGCAAACTGCAGAATTGCATTATTAATCATATTTTTATCAACATATATGCGATGTTAAACTAATTAGATTGAACTTTACATATATAACCACACACTTTTTGCCAAATAAACATTTTACATCTATTATTCCTGACATATTTCGACGGCTGTGTACCATGGCGTCATATACACATGACTGTATTCATACGCATTTCAATATTGAACTTAATATAAAATATCAAACAAATATCTTGCAATAAGCGTATAAACGCCATTTACATTGATTTTCTAGTATGCAAAATTCAAAACTTTGATATATACATATATACAACAGTAATTTATCACAATAAAATCACAATTTCAGCATTATTTAATCATATTACAAAGAGATGGAATGATCCTGTTGGTTAATAAATAATAAGAGCATAATTGTAAACCAATAACTTACTGTACTTCTTTTCTGTCACGCACATTGAACGAAAAGAAGGAATGATTTTGAACATCTGCTTAAATACTTAAGCAGGCCATCAAACAGAGTCAAACAGATATTTTCGTATCACAAATTTTCCAAGATTGTTCAGTAAAGAAATAAATAGGAACGTCGATATGTCAATATTAATATTTTACCCCAAGACCATTTAACAAAACGATAATAACATGGCGGTGTTTTACAAATCTAATTTTTTGGCTTTACTGAAACTCTCTGAGCGCAAATGGCTACCACAGTTGATTTTGCTATGAAACAGTTTTAGATTTTTCAACTGAAGAAGACTTTATTTCCATTAAAGGAGAGGGAACTGAGGCAGAAATAATTTTATTTTGTCACTGTTTTGGAAGGTTTATTTTGGTTGTGATTCTGATTTAGTTTACAGGTAAGTAAACATTATTATCTGTCACTATGGGCTTTGGCAGATTTTGCATCCTGCGATCAAGTAATTCCTTCCGTAGAGTTCCTCCCTTCTGTT
Source organism: Protula sp. h YS-2021 (assembly GCA_949752745.1). Classification (NCBI taxonomy): domain Eukaryota; kingdom Metazoa; phylum Annelida; class Polychaeta; order Sabellida; family Serpulidae; genus Protula; species Protula sp. h YS-2021. The sequence goes on from OX457033.1 coordinate 20,509,166, forward strand.
GTTCTCCTCCCTTGTTATTAGAGACATGTTGGGAATAGTTTTGGCTGTAACTAGAAGAATATGTTTGCTATTCCTCCTGCAATGCTTCCCTTTAGACCTCTGCCCTATATACGACTTGAGATTTTATTGACAGTTTTACTGACAATACTTTCTGGTTTCCATGTCAACTCCTCGTCAGTTCTGAAATGATCCAAATAATCCAATATAGAATTGGTTCACAAAGTCAAGCGCTTCAAGAAGGTAGTGGCTAAGCCAGCGTTTCGCAAATTCAAAATTTTCAATGAGGATTTGACAGCTGTACACTCCCTTAAATCTGATTTAATTTTGAACTAGCCCATTCAGGCTGAGTTCAGTGTTCTGGAGCTCAGCATGACCCTCATGTTCCATCCATAATAACTACATGACGAAGAAGTATGTAGAGTCAAAACTAATCTTCAGTGATACAGACAGCTTGTGCTATGATCCCCTCAAATAACATTCACAAAGATGCGCAGGAGGATGCTCATCTTTTTCAAACAAGTGATCATCCAAAGGAACGTGCCCTACATTCCTCTGTAAACAAGAAGGTGTTGGAAAAAATGAAGGATGAAAAGGCAGGAGTTCCTGTGGAGGAGCTTGTGGGACTTGATGTACATTTGCTGTATAATGGTGGAAAAGAAAAAAAACAAGGACAGTTTATTCAAGGAAGAGCTAACCTTTACGGTAGGTAACATCATTCGAAGTCATAATCATGAACTTTATTCATAGAAGATTGTGCAGAATGCCCTATCCCACATTTGATGACAAACACGATGTGCTGAGTGACCGTTGTACCACGTTGGCTCATGGCCATATAAGAGTACCACCTTTTAGACATGGCAATCATTTTACATCTCATTTTGAAAGAGTGAACATCCCTGAAGTTATTTCTGAACTGCAGGCTGAAAAGCCTAAAAAAGAGAATGAATCTAGGAAAATGGAAAGTATGAAGTACAAACGCAAACCTAATAGTAAGCCTAAGCTTGAAAAGCCTAATGGTAAAAGCGTTCCAAAGCCAAAGACTGGAACTTTATCTAGATGAAAAGCCAAAAAGACTAAAGAAATCCTTACAGTTCATAAAAAGAAGATGTCTAAGGACGATTTTCCGATAATAATACCCGTTCATGTAAACAAATATGTGAAGACAGCCAAGTACCAAATAGCAAATCTTTATCAGCCTTCATGAATACATCACGGATAAAGCTACTGGAAAGCTAACATTCTACCAAAAAGGGAGTTTTGCTATCTTTGGACAAATGGCAAATGTCGAAAGAGGAGATGAACCTGGTGGATCAGATACTTCAACAGATCGATGCATATAAATGTTTCGGCATTCAACCTTAGAGTAACCATTTGTCATCAAATGTGCAATTTTCTATGGATCAGTTTGGTGAACTTACACTATCTTATCTCCTGAAGATGAAGCCGTGGTGAAGGATCATTTTGAATATTTGTTAATACCAGGATTTCATCTACAAGTGTCAGAAGATTTTAGTGTGAAAGTCATTGAGCGTCGTGGTGAGCGCTATGTACAGTTTCAACAGTATGACTAGTTTACTGAAGGCTAGGACTACATCACCCTTATTGCAGAACATTGCAGCCCAGTTTTCAATGCTTGGCAAGAACTTGAAATTTAGCTTTAAACCAAAAGGGCACGTACAATTGATACATGGCTCAAAGAGAAGTGACTTTACGCCTGATATATGGACTATGATAAAGACTACAAGACGAATTGACACTATCAAACCATGTAGATGTTAAAGTTACTGGATTAGATCAATTTTATGTCAGTTTTCATAGCATTTACACACGGGTAAATAGCATTTATGATACTTACATCAATTTAAGTTGTTGTGAGTGAGCTAATATGATGCATGAATTTCCATAGCAAGATGTTGTTTATATGATGCAAGAAATGAAACAATTGTAAAAATCTTGATTTCTTGAATAAATAAATAAGAAAAAAGCATGAGTTTTGATAATGTCATACACACTATGATCTCGAGCTTTATGCAGTATGTAATACACAGAATAGAAATCACATGCATTGGAATGGGCTGCTGCAATGTTACTGAATTGTGCTTATAGTCTCCATTTAAAAATTCTTCTAAACGTTCACCTATAGGTAAAAGCCCATAAGCGTCAAAATATTGTACAACTTGGTCGACATACATGGCAACCCAGTGTTTGCCAGACTCATCATTATCCTCGGTGTTGATGACATAGGCCCCTTTATTTAATGATGGTTGTGGATCCATAGGAAACACTCCATAGAAAAAGTCTTTTCTAATGATATCATGCGTGAATATGGCATCTATCTGCTTCGTGTTCATGACTGATAATAAACTGAACATTGCGATTTGCACTTATTTCAATGATGTTATCAAATTAAGCATAGACCATGGTATTGACTGTATTTTGTAAGGTACTGGAACAGTTCATATCCAGCTGTAGGTTTCCATACTTAAAGAAGGCCGTACTGATTATCACCATAATGATCAGGTGTTAAGTCGAAAGAAAATAAGGCATATTTTAGGGGCCAATCTTCCCGTTTGATGGTGGACCTTTTCTCACCATTCAATTTATCAAAAGATTTGGAGAGTGTTTCAAAAATATTCGTTCACCATCAGTGTAAAGTTGTAAAAAGTTGCTATTAAAATTAAGTTTTAAAGATTTCTCCTCACAACTCAGAAAAGCCTTCAGTATGAACCATTCCAATAAAACACGCTTTTTAATTGACCTAAAAAGATGTTGTCTTTTATAAAGGATTGGAATCCTTGAGGGATGGTTAAAATTTTTCATTCTGTCCTGGTATAGGGAACTTTGCAGGAGTTTTCATCAATGCATCTGTATGACCTAGCTGAATTCCTGGGCTGGCTCTCACTTTGCGCACGGCCAGACACACATCTTTCACTTCTATCTTATAAACATTTTCTCAGATAGCAACAGAAATCATACTGGTATAACCATGAGTATTGTTGCTATATGAAATCATATAGAAAAAAATTAATATTAGAGCACGTTATTTATTAGTCCAGCCTGGTCATCTGCACCACAGGTTCTACCATCTCCGTTGACAATGGTGCATACAACATGAATTCTACTCTTCTTTAAGTCTAGATATTCTTCCGTACTAGCGGGAATGTAGAATTCTACTGGCGTACCATTCTTAATGGCTGTGAGCGGTTTATAGTCTACATTTTAATATTTTTCTACAGTAGTTTGCGTTGGTGGTGGGGAGAAAGACTGCATTCACAAGAATGATAATGTATGAGTGACATTTTTCTATTTGCGAAATATAGCGTTTTGTGATGTGACTGCTTTCACTTTCTTTCGCCTTCTGACTACTTTCTTTTGTTTACTTCGTTTGTCAATAGCACCAACAGCGTTTTTATCTACACATCCAGCCAGGTCTTCAGCCACATTCTTTGCAACCTTCTTAAGATATGAAGCAACAATTTTAGCTCCTTCCTTAATGATTGGAATAGCTTTAGGAGATAATGGCCATAAGAACGAACGAATGAGATTGCCTTTGATTGCTTCCGAATCTCAACCGACTTGATGAAGGAAATTGTTGCGGTATGTTAATGGATCGTGTCTGTACGCTTTCATAATATTTGTTGTCGAAAATGAGGTTTAGAGATGACCTTTCCAGTATGAAATGTCACATTATGACTTGTGTCATTCTTAATATTGATTTCAATCATGTCAAATTTAGATGTATTAACAGGCACAAAATGAGGTTCAGCATAAGTTTTCATGACAACTTCTCCATAAGGGCTTGGATGGCAACAGGACGCAGTGAAGAGACATAATAATCTCCAACGACTTGAGCTTCACAAAGATTAGTGTACACATAAAGTATGTAAAAACCATGCTTCACATCTGCTTTATGTTCAGCTGTACATGTTACAGTATACCATTGATCTGGCATAAATCCTAAAATTTCAGCTAATCCAGTGGAAAAACGAACTTCAAATTCATCTTTCACACACAGAAAAATTTGTCATCCAATTCTGTCATACTTTATCCGATTAGGTTGTTTAAGTTCAGCTGTATTATATTTAGTTACAATAGCATTGTCCACTTCTTCATTCACTGCAGCACAATTATTCATTGTTCTATAGTAGCCATTAAGGAATGGTCATCTGTTCAAAGACAGTATCTTCCACTGATTGCGTCGATAATGAAAGAAGTAATCCAATCCTTTTCTCACAGTTCTCCATCTATGTGGATATTAAATTTTAGCTAAAGCCACTTTCCTTTCAAGCATAACGTACAAGGCATACGAATTTGATAACTATAGGCCTTATTGCTTTGATAATAGTCCATACCAGCATTGCTTGACAAAGTGATGTAGAAACTTGTAGTCTCCATGATGATTAAATCGTATGTGCACGTTGACGGATTGGATGCACGTGTACTTGTAATACATCTCCTTCACAACAAGCACTAATAAATCTTATTTTAACGAGAATATATTCACTTCCTTAAGGGCAATACAACTCGTTAATCCACTTCAGAAATTTCCCCATCCTTCTGGAAACAGCAGTTGCTTACGCTGTTTTATCTATTTGCAATATCTTCACGTGTTATCTTGTTTCTAAGGGCAGCTTTTAAAATATTAGCATCCACAATTTCCTATATAAATTGCCTCCTACTTAGTGACACTTGACGCTTTTTTCTTGTAGCAGCTGATACTTCTTTCAATAAATCGGATCTCCAGTTTTCAAAACACATTCCTGCTTCTCTGCAAAACTTGTGCTATTTTCTTAAGTTCTGTTAGAATGAACGTCACTTTGGCATGATATATGGGTTGGAAATGGGGAGCGTTCGTTTATCAGAAGACTCAGGCTTTTCTGATTTTGATTGTTGTGACATTGGTAAGTAGCGGCCAAGTGGCCATAAAATATTTTGGAGGAAAAGGTTGAATGGCTTTTTGTTCAATGACTGCTTTCACAAGAGACGTTTTTCCACTACCTATTGGCCTAGAAACCATTCATGTAAACGGATGCTTCATGGCGCTTGAATATCAGACTCCTTGACCAAACTATTAAATTTCTTAGGCCAGCCTAACCACTTGACAGATAATTCTTTCACACCTTGCCTTTTTCGTGTCTTTAAAACTTTTTCAATTTGTGACGATGAACACTTCTTGTATCCACTTTATATGATAACCCCTTTGAAATCATATTTCATGTGTGTAATGCGAACGTGCTGTCCAATGTTAAACTTGAAGGTTTTATCAATATATATATATGTGTCTACACTTTGCATTCAACCTTCTTGGTACAGCAACCCCTCGTTAATTCGTCCCCGGATAATTCGAATCCCCGGTTAATTCGAACTGTTTTGCCCGGTCCCGATTTTGGAACCAAAGTATCCTTATGGAAAAGTTCGAATTAACGGGGACCCGGTTAATTCGAACCCATTTTATCGCCAAAAAATAGCCAAATTTCAGGGATTCTTCGCCAAGGACACACTCATAAAACCTCAAAGGCGGCATGTAAATCAACCTAATCCTAATTGCAATCTTAATAACGGTAAATATGAACACAGCTCACTCTGATACAGGCATGGCTTACTCTGGCGTTTCAAAACTGTCCTATTTAGGGCCTTTGTGTATTGAGCCCATTGTTTTAAAATAATAGATGAATCGTACCATTGATCTTTTGTTTGCTTCATTGTCATAATCTGAGGCTAGTTGATCCGAGTGACGAATGTTCAAATTCTCCTCTGCTCACGCTTTGATTACATTTGAAAAAACAATAGCTTGAAGGTGAAGGGGGAATCATCGATCAAGTCCGAACGCTAAATGATCAACCTGAGGACGCAGGTGATATCGAAGAACCGCAAAAAGAACCTCCGTCGGTCGCCTCCGCAATCGCCATCTTATCGGATATTCGCCGTACCCTTGGCACATGCCTCAATGCCAATGACGCCTTCAACCAGGTGAACTCAGTGATATCTTTCTTAGAAAGGCATCGCGCGACCCGTGCCACGCAAAAGAACATCACAGACTTCTTCAAGAAACAGTGAATTTTGGTGCAGAATGTTCTATGTAGACCCAGAGACCGTTCAGTGTTTAGTTTAGTTTCTATGTTATTTAGAATTGCATGTGGTTTGATCATAACATTAGACTTTACATACATGCATATTAAACCTATGTAGATTTGAGTTCAATAAAATAAAAGGGCTATGCCCATTAAAATTTGCTTCATTTCGCGTCTCAAACCATTAAAATACAGGCAGATATACATACAAGACACCTTATATTGCTAAGCAAAATATATTACCTTTTGACTGTATAAATGGCCAAAACCACCTATGCTGAAAACCAATCCCCGGTTAATTCGAACCCCGGTTAATTCGAACCAATTCCTTCGGTCCCGACCAGTTCGAATTATCGAGGTTTTACTGCAGTGCCTACCAATGTGATCCATGAGGTCTATGATTATAATTATTGAATGAGTCTTGCAACACATCTGTATCCCGATACATTTACCAATGTAGAAAATAGCGATACGCCATTCCTTTGATAGTACGCATGACTGTTTCAGCAAAGTTTGCTTTCTTCTCATTCTTGGTAGTATATACATGAATGTCTTCTTTCTTTAGAAATTACTTAGACCATATGTTCTTAAATTCTGTTCCATTATCTAACCTGAATGTTCTAGGTCTTGTTGTTTCTTGAAAAATCTTTTGGAAGGCTTAAATGATACTAGAATGAGTTTTGTTTAAAATAGGTTGCACCCACAAGTCTTTGGAAAGTACATCTCTGACAACTTGTAGAAAGTGATTGCCTTCATTATGTTCTGCAATGTTGGTCACATCTGCCAAATCCACACCCCACATATCACCATTACCATGAGTAATGCTGCATTGTCTTCTAAATTTTTATATCACTGGTTGAAGTAAAACTAAAGGCATCTTGAACCTGCAAAAATTTTCTCTTTGTAATCTGTCACAGCATGCTTGTTTTGTTTCGGTATTTTGCACAACGTATTAGGTCCTACAAGTGGTCCAGGGATTCCAGATTTAAAGTAAGTATTAGTTAAGTAGTCCTTCCTCGTTGCTATCTTAACTCGAAATGAAATCAATCATTCACATAACAAAACTTTTATATACATGCAAATATAAGTAACTTAACTAACATTTTAACAATTCAGGGTAGCAGTTAAAAGATTACATTGTGCACTACAACCTCTATATGCATGCAGATGGACTTTATTCTACAAACGTTTTGCACATATCTATATTCATTTCGGTTTGTCCACTGAAAGCGAGAAGTTCCGATATGCCGATGAGAGTGACTGAACATTGGCGCATTGGCGTTGATAAATCTTGAATCAATATGATAGGTATTCCCTGGCAAATTCAGTTCTTCATATTCACTAAAATATGGATCAAACAATTTCTTTGAATTGTCGTTCTAACAGCTTCCCAGTGTTTATGCATATTCCTCACTTCGAGTACCTAGTTGGATTCAAAATAAAGGAGCTTTAAAATCACAAAGTCAATATAATCCACTTTGAAGACATCATCCATTGTCTGTATGAGTCTACCATGAAAGAGTTGAGATGCTGACATGTTTTACTTTTCTTATTTAGAACAATCTGTTAAATAATCCACCAGCCAGTAGCGCACCCCTAAATCAATGTGGGCAAAGTAGAGTGCAGAATCAAAGTCAAAGTCCTCTGCATCTTCTATTCCAGTTTGATAACACTCTCAAGTTAACCTTGTATGTAGTTGAATTACATCAAAACTATGGAGCGCAAAGTCCCAAAGAGAGTCTAAATTGTAAAGTTGATATTCTTCAGTTCAGTAGCAAAGGAAGTTTAGCACTCATAAGGTCAACATGCGCCCTTTTAAAGCATAAATCCACTTTTGTCCTCATTCACCAAGGTGTGGAGAGCAAAGGTGTGTCTATTTCACCCCAGAGACTTTAAGTACTTAACATTTGTCAAAAAGTTGTCAGGTTCACAGAGGGTGCAGTCATACCTGTGGCAGTGGCAATCACTGCATAGAAAACCTTCATCACCACAATAAGTGGAAATGGCTCAAATTTGATTTTCTATTGTGACATTATGCAATCGAACCTCATCTAGCTTGTTCTTTGACATATTCGATTGGCTCATCCGTTTTTTCTTGGCTACCTTGATATCACGGCATTCCATGCACCTTTCATCAATCAAAAGACTGGGTGTTGATGATGATGCTGACTCGTGAAATACCACACTGTTCATATGTGGCATTACCACCAGTAACTTTACCCTTTTCTCATCATTGAAGTTGATGTAGCAGGTATAGTCTTTCCCTTCAAAGTGAGAGACGCACACAAAGTTGACATAGCGCTTTTCGTTGTTCGTAATCACTTCCAAGCACTTTAATTTTGTGGAGTACAGTTAATAACTAATGTTGCGCAGCTCCTCCAAGTTGTCATTCACTGTGTTCCAGAGGGAAGCGGCAAATCTTATCCATTTTTCGTTTTGCTTGAGTCTGATGAATCGACCAAAATGCCTATCTTAAGTCTTCACGGTTAAGGTAGCACTCATCTTAAAGTTATTCTCCATTTCTTGTCCCTCCAATTGAGTGAAAAAGACAAAGCCCTGCTGAGCATTATGCTGAAAAATCGTTGAACTCGGTCCAGTAGTTTTGAAGTTATGCTTGTTTGACATTTTTATGAATGACTTCATCAATGACGTCATCAATAAAAAAGACAAAGCCTTACTGAATAGTTTGTTGAAAATGGTTGAAATCATTCCAGCAGTTTTGAAGTTATGCGCTGTTGAAGTTGCCATATCTACCTTATACACAGTAAAAACCTGGAGGGGAAGGGTGTCGCCAGTTAAAAACTGTATTGCCAAGCTTGTTAAGCACAAAAAGGAAATCCTCTTTTAGAATGTTTCGTCATCTATGACGAAAATCTATGACGTCATCTATGAGCGTGCGCACATTGCCACAACGACATTCACGAGTGCATTTTTTCCTATAATTTATACCAACATCGCCTAGAAACCCGTGTCTGTTCTGGATGCTTGGGGGAGGGGAGGGATGGTGGGAGTGATGATAGGAGTTTTTACGATTATCTAAACCAACGTGCTTTAAACAGATCAACTATCCTTACTATGATCATTTATAACAGTTTCTAATACTGCCTTAAAATTGTTAACATTAGAGTTTTTATTTTTATTTTAACTGTTATCAATTTTTTTGCGCCATGAGGTTTTAACGAATTAGAGTTGAATACAGAGGTTTGCGTCGTTTTTCATTTAGATACTTGGCAAAGTGGTTAATTCTTTCATAATTGTAAGGTATGACATAAAGGTTACTATATATATGTACAATAGAAATAATACTTCTAATGTAAACCTTTGTTTATTGTGTATTCTATGTAGAAAAAAGCACAGTATTTTATAATTAGAATTTTTCTTCTTCAGGCTCATTTGAGGAAATAATATATTTTCTATCATATTTTGTTTTGTTATCCATGCAATACACCTTCTACCCACGTTTGTATGCTGTCACCGTGATACTCGTCGCGGCGCAAATAGCCATTTAATGGCAATGACTTGTTATTTACTTCCGGTCTAAGAGGAAAACGATTAAATTAAATGTACACTGCACATGCGGCCTAAAATATTTGGCTGAAATATTCATTATATATGGGATTCATGCTATTTGTGCGATTAGACTGACTGCCGTTGTTGTCCGCCTATCTGACGTTCTGTATTGCACATCGAACATAACTTCCGGGTTTTGGTTCAGGTGTCACTGAATTTGACCAGCATCTAAATTCAATCCTATGCAATTATATAAGTCGTATATTTAGCCTTATTAATAATGAAAAGGGTGCATCCCGTAAACAGTCCAGCCATTTAGATTAAAAGTACAACCATGAGTTGGGGGACAGAGCTCTGGGTTAGTATCTTTTTTAGCTAGAAACTCCACGGTTAGCCAATTCGCACTTTCGGGTCTGTCCGGTGGAGGTGTTGTTTCGACTGAAAATATTTTGGAATTAATCATGAAGAGTTGATAAGGCAAACGCATCAAAATTCTAATTTTCTCTCAACATGCACATTTTTTAAATCCATCATATTTTCTTTTAGAAACTATTGTACATATTATTCAGTCCCTTTAATGACCAACATGTGCGAATATGTTTCTGGCAAAATGGAATTTTGTTGATTTTTGCCGTTTTTTGAATGATTTCTTCATATCCTTATCCCAACTGTATTCAGTCGAAACGCAAAAACTTCTCGGCAGAAGTCAAAGTGCGAATTGGCTTATTAGTACATTCCGAACTTTCCGATGGAGGTGTCGTTTCGACTTCAGAATTTTTAAGATAAATTATAAAGAACTGATAAGAAAAAACACCAAAATTCTAATTTCTTTAAGTATGCTCACTTTCGAATTTAAAAGCTATCATGTGGTCTTTTAAAGACTATTTTTACGCATTATTCAGTCCATTTAATAGCCAACGTGTGGATATGTTTGTGGCAAACGGAATCCTTTTCTATCATTTCTTTATATCCTTATCCCAGTGTAATTCAGTGGTAACGCAAAAACTTTTCGGCAGAAGTCTAAGTATGAATGCACTTACACTCATATACTGAAGCTCTTAGAAAATAAGCATCGAGACAAACAAGGATGTATAAAAATTAAGATTTTACCGTAAATTCACGGTTGTCATAATATTCTTCCAAAAAATGCACTTGATACCGCGCAAAATAAACATTTGAAAACAGATATTTAGCACATAGCTTTTGCTGTAAAACTTTGGCTGATTTGCCTTTCCCCAGGGCGAAAGGCCAAAAAGCCCGACCCCTGGACCTGTATTTTGTACATAGGAAACCTGTAAAATTTTTATTGAACGGTTTTGTCGGTGAAATTTGAAAACGGATGATTAGTATACAAAGATGTAACTGTGGCCAAAAAATGCGTCTCAGTTCACTCCCTCGGCATGGGAGCCACTTTGGGTTTCCCTCACCACTATCTGCAAATAAGAAAGATACGATACATTTTCTAGTGTAGATTGTTATTGTATCAATTTGAAAACTGAGTTGACACAAACATAGTCCCATAGATACCTTATTAGTGCTGTAAAAATGGGCGACTCACCCCTTCGACCCTCCCCCCTCCTGGAGTGCATGGAAGAACTGAGAGGCGCTTTTGACTGTTACTTATTTGTGTAGTTATTATTATTCGTACAAGTTGCACTAAGCAGGTCGGTACAATAAAGTTTTCGGTGCCGATTTTCATTTTTTTGTACAATCTACCGACCCCGGGGGCGGTCTTTCCCACTCCGACCCCAGGGAAGGCGTGAGTCCACTAAATTTTTACGGTATTAGTAGTGTACCTATAGGGTTAAGCTATGTGGTAAATATAAGTTTTCAAATCAGTAGAGTAATTAGTCCAGAATAGAAAACACATCAATTTTCTTATATGCAGATAGGGGTGGGGGATTAATATGGCCCAGGGAAGAACTGAATCGTAATTTTGACTGTGGCTACTCATTTACCCACTCCGATTCCCAAGGCAGAGGTGAGCTGCCCACAATTTTTTAGGCATTGTTTACCTACCCGTAGGATATACCAGTGGACGAAAGATCAGTTTAAAAAATTGGTCTAATAAATATTCTGGTAGTTTATTTCCTAATAGTTTCAGAATTTGTAAGTTAACCGATCACGAGATACCATTCAGTTCGTATGTTCCTGCCACTTCTGTGTGTCTCGCTCTTTTCGAGAATTGATGTGTTGGCATATATTGCCACTATCTGTCAACGGTTAACCTTTACTTTTATTCCAAAAGGCCAAGTTTTATATATTTTACCCCCCAGTTTTGTGGCTGACATGAACATCGCTTTATGAGATCTGCTTAAATTGAGAAACTTTTAGGTTTCAAAATCTTGTTTTATTACACTGTTTCTTTTAAATCAAATATCGAGATATCCATGAATTTCTGCCCCAAAAATCCTTATTTTCTGATCGGTGACCTGTACTCTTCACTTGTGTCCGTTGTCCGTTATGTCTGTGTGTATAGACAGTTTATTTTCAAAATGTTATTCTTCCTACATTTCTGGTCCGATTGTCTTGAAATTGGACAGAATGTTCCCTGGATAGTTCTCCATACAGCTTGCTTTTTTTTTTTTTGCGATTTGTCCAAAATTGGCTGAAATATTGACCAAATTTAAGGAAACACAAAACATGTTACTCTTGGTACAGATACAACCGGATTGGGTTGAAATATGACAGGAATGTTCTTCTCAAGCTTCTGCATCGGGCATTTATTTTGTGTGGCGATTTCACCAAAATTGCGTAAAATATTGACCAAAAATGGCCAAAATGTAGGAATATCACATTCTTCTTCTCGAAGCTTCAGAAACAATCAAAAGTTGTAGATAGTTGTGGCTAAGTTGGAAGCCCGTAGAACTGATAATAACGAGGACCTGAGTTCAAAATCCGCACTCGCCAAGAAAGGGTATTTATGTGCTGATGTTTTCATATAAGTTTTCGCAAACTGATCAATTTCTATGTAGCAATACTGTTGTCATGCATGTCTACACAAACAAGTTCCTATATTGCTGTCCGCAGTGTCTCCGAAACCTCCGTACTATTTAAATTGACACTGTTGTGACCCTATGCCTTCTAGGCTGCTAGGCTGTCTTCAAAAACACCCCTCCCACTCAGTATTGTCCAAGCATCCGTCCTACTCTGTGTTGTTCAAGCATCCGTCCTGCTCTGTGATGTCCAACCATACGTCCTACTCTGTGTTGTCAAAGCATCCGTCCTGCTCTGTGAGGTCCAACCATCCGTCGTACTCTGTGTTGTCCAAGCATCCGTCCTGCTTGTGTGGTCCAAGCGTCCGTCCTACTCTGTGTTGTCCAAGTATCCGTCCTACTCTGTGTTGTCCAAGCATCCGTCCTACTCTGTGTTTCCCAAGCATCCGTCGTACTCTGTGTTGTCCAAGCATCCGTCCTACTCTGTGAGGTCCAACCATCCGTCGTACTCTGTGTTGTCCAAGCATCCGTCCTGCTTGTGTGGTCCAAGCGTCCGTCCTACTCTGTATTGTTCAAGCATCCGTCCTACACTGTATTGTTCAAGCATCCGTCGTACTCTGTGTTGTCCAAGCATCCGTCCTACTCTTGTGTTGTCCAAGCGTCCGTCCTACACTGTATTGTTCAAGCATCCGTCCTACTCTGTGTTGTCCAAGCATCCGTCCTACTCTGTGTTGTCCAAGCATCCGTCCTACTCGTGTGTTGTCCAAGCGTCCGTCTTGCTTCTGTGGTCCAAGCATCCGTCCTACTCTGTATTGTCCAAGCATCCGTCCTACACTATATTGTCCAAGCATCCGTCCTACTCTGTGTTGCCCAAGCATCCGTCCTACTCTTGTGTTGTCCAAGCATCCGTCCTGCTTGTGTGGTCCAAGCGTCCGTCCTACTCTGTGTTGTCCAAGCATCCGTCCTACTCTGTGTTGTCCAAGCATCCGTCCTACTCGTGTGTTGTCCAAGCGTCCGCCCTGCTTGTGTGGTCCAAGCGTCCGTCCTACACTGTATTGTTCAAGCATCCGTCCTACTCTGTGTTGTCTAAGCATCCGTCCTGCTCTTGTGTTGTCCAAGCATCTCACTTTTCGTTGCAGCGGAAGTCCCTGGGAGCTAATTGGTTGAGCTGCTGTTGTGACGTGGTTGCGTTAAAAGGAACAGGTTTCGCGTTCCTACAACTAAAAAACGTCCAAAAACCCATAAAAGTTCAAAGAGGAATCACGTCTGAAAATCGAACCTATTTCAGACCCCTTTCCTTTGAAAAATTTTTTTTTCTGCCCAGTGTTGGAAAAACAAATATGATTTTTGATTTAAAAAAAGTCGACTTTTATTATTTAAATCACAAAAAATGTTGACGTCATGTGTTACCTGTTGACGTAAAAACACCCGTTTTGTTTCCTTCCCCTTGTCCAATCGTTCAGTACACAAAACATTATCACCTTGAATAAAAATAAGTTCACATTGAGTGATAAAAAAACCATTTAGTGGACAGAAAAAGACAACCTTTGACTTGAATCAGTGAAATTATTTGCAAAACTTTATTTCAAGTTTCTTGGCCTTGAACGCAGCACGAATTTAATTCGATTCTGAACTGTCATCAGGCATGCATCTTACAAAATACTGTGTGAGCAACTTAACAAATGGTATGGAGCAGTAGCATTGTTTTATTTGCTTACTTTACTGTTTACTTATCTGATAGCGATGTAGCAAGTTCCTTTGTTTAAATATACATAAAAGGCGAAAAAAGTTGCATCACCAGAGTGAAAGGGAACACTGGTTTCGTCACGCACAGGGCAGAAATGTGTTTTTTTCACTGTTTATTTAAGATTTTCAGTTAAGTAAACATTGGCCAGTGGGCTAATGTTGGGTATTGAGTATTGAAAAATTCACTAAAAAGTGAAAAAGAAAAAAATCACTTGGCCATTTTTTCAGCTTGGGTATGTGCGTAAATAAAAAGTTCAATTTAAAACATTTTTTATCTTGATTTAAATCATGATTTAAATAACGGAATACGTGTAGTAAATCAGTTGATTTAAATCATACTAGCCCTTCCCTCAAACAGATTGTGTTTTGATTTTATGAACAATGGTGTAGTATTCTGTTTTTTTTTATTCTTTTGTAGGATCAGTTTGACAACTTGGCTGTTCATGCTCAGAAAGGGATAAATTTTTGTGAACGATTTGTGAATTTTACCAAAGAAAGGATTGAGCTAGAAAACGAATATGCTGCGAAGTTAAAGTAAGTGCAGGGGCGGGGGAGGGGGGGGGGGAGTAGGGGGTGGTAAATGCCGGTATCCCGTCTATCTCCTCTTCGGTCGGAACCAAATCAATGTGCAGCCCATTTTCCAAAGAAAGTTGCGAGTTTTACCTATTTATGCAATTATCGGGTCTGTTTTAAATGGGGATGGGGGAGGGGGTGGAGGGGGAGGCGAGCAGTCCCACGTCTATGAACAATACCACAGAGCATTTGAAGACTTCGTGTGGGCAATGTTGAATTGAAATACATAAGCACTTAGTCGTTTCTGTAGGGATGGAGAATAGGGGGTTAGGGTGGCGGGGGGGGGGGGAGGGGGGGGGGTCGCGGGGGTGTGGTCTCTCTCTCTATCAGCGAAAAAGCAAAGCGACTAGCTAACTTATGTGATGAGGCTTAACAAGACTGTCTCCCAGGTGTCTTTTTTTGACGTCACGTTTTAAGGGTACTAATGCTCTTACTTGTTATGAAGTAAGTGCAGCGAGCTTCATTCACTGATATGAAAGGTGTTATTGTGTTTTACTTTATGCCCCCAGTCTTGGTGAATTCATAGTGTAAGCTAGTTTGTATCAAAGCAAACGTGGGGAAGGGGAGTCAGAGCTAGGGCCGAAAAGCAAGAGTCGGTGGCTCGCTCGTGAGAAAGCGTGTGTGTGTGAGAGAGAGGAGAGAGAGAGAGAGAGGTAGAGAGAGAGAGAGAGAGAGATGGAGAGAGGGAGAGAGAGAGGAGAGAGAGAGAGAGAGAGAGAGAGAGTGAGAGAATGAGAGGGAGAGAGAGAGGGGGGAGGGAGAGAGAGAGAGGGAGAGAGAGAGAAAGGGAGAGAGGGAGAGGGAGAGGGGGGAGAGGGAGAGAGAGAGAGAGAGAGAGAAAGAGAGAGAGAGACAGGGGGAGAGAGAGAGAGAGAGAGGGAGAGAGAGAGTGGGGGGGGGGGGAGAGGGAGAGAGAGAGAGAGGGGGGGGGGAGAGGGAGAGAGAGAGAGAGGGGGGGGGAGAGAGAGAGAGGGAGAGAGAGAGCTTTAAGTGAACAGTTGTTATTAAGAACATCACTGGTTTTTATTTCTACTGAAAAAATGTTGGTTTGACAGCGATAGTCTTCCAGAGAAGGGAAAAAACAGGGCCTGTTTCCCCTGCGTTTGATTGGCTCTAGACAGTTGGCCGTGTTATGTTTACGAATATAAAAACCAAGTTTAAAACATTGTCATAACTAATATAAACAGCTGTGGGATCTAAAGGAAGCGCAGAAGCACTGGAGATTGTAGCAGGGTTGGAATTCTGGGTATGCGGATATCTTCGGCTGAGTTTCTGCAAAGGCAGGCGCAGACCTTTTGTGTAACATGCACGTGTTTAAGGATGCAAAATCAGATGGCAAACCGCTAGCGTATCATATAGACTGTACGGGGCGTTAGAAAAAGAAAAAGATCCTTCACTGGCACGGGTTGAGACATCAATTTGCAGGACCGAAATAAATATTTATTGTTAATATTGTTTGTTTATTTTTGAATTAGGCTTATCTTTATGTTAGTCAGTCATGTCATTAAGCTTTAGATCATTTTCCTTTTATAAAGTGCTTCTAATTGTTTCCAAATGTTTTTTTTTTTTGCTTGGATAAAAACAAAAAAGGGGTTGGGCGGGAGTGGGGGGATTTGAATCGCGATCGGGCGGACAGAGCGTCAAGCAATGACTTGAGGGGTTTCCGGCATTTCCGATTCGCTCATGATAGAGAGAAAAAGCACGCAATCAAACTTATTGATATTCTGGTTGCAAATGGGTTGGTGTAGTTGTGGTGAAAATGTAAAGTAGATATGATAAATTTCGGACTTAATAACATGAAGCAGCTTTTGCACTGGTTATTATGAGGTGTGTAAAACCGGTTCGAAATCGTCGTCTGTCTAAAATTTAAGTTTCCACAGTCGACGCGCCTCGTTTGAACAGAATTTGGTGTCAGTGCTTGAAGCGACACAGCACTACATAGCATCAGCCGTGCCCATGTCTCCTGACAGTCTTGTCCTGTTATTTGGACTGGCGTTGCGAGTGTGACACTTTAGACAGGAAAACATCAGGACAAGGTTGACAAGCCAGCCAAGTGTTTGTTTGTTTTCTGTAACCCTTTTTTTTTCTTAAACGGCTGAAAAAAAGAGAACGTCTGTAGCTTCTCTGGCAACGAAATGGAAAATAATGAGCGACACGCAGCATGCTATAGAATGGTCTGGCCTCGTGGTCTGCCGAGAAAGGTAGTTGGGGGGGGGGGGGCGAGGGGGGAGGGAGGCCGCTGGAGGGGGCAGGGGCACGTTTACATTATTGTTGTGCGCGCACTATTAAGGCAGCTATGTTGGGGGTGTAAATAAAAACGACCAAAGTGTAACGTGCAAATTTTGGTTGTTCATTAAGCCACTGTAGGCAAGCAATGAAGTGTTGTGACGTCACTTTATCATCATTTGATTATACGTAAACAGTAGGGCGTGATGGTTGTGATACTTGTGTTGTGGGGGGGGGGGGGTGACTCGAAAAACAAGTCTGGCGAGAATATATATTTTTTTCTTTTGGCTTTTCAACATTGTTTTCTAGCAAGGAATAATATCAAGAACTGTGCCCGAATCGACAGGCTTAAAACTGGCATTTTCAGTCAGCTAAAATACGTTTAAATTGTGCATTGAAAAAGTAACACGAATTCACTTGCTTGTGAAATGAAAATATTGTTAGTTAGTTGGTGAAGAAGAAGAAGGAGGCAGGTTTTGTTGGCATTGGAATTTTTTTTAACTTATTTAGTTTCCTTTCCGTGCTGTGTCTAGTGGATCATATAATAGTACCAATGACAAGACTACATTCCCATTGATTAGCGAAACGCGAGATTGCATTTTCTGGCCTCAACTTTCAATGATATTTATTCTAAAATGTACATTTGAAAGTGACTGGCGTGTTCTTTATTGTACACGTTCGCTTTGATATGTAATTATTCGATGAAATAGAAAGGTTTTTGTGTGTGTGTGTGTTTTTTTTGGTGAGATTTAGAAGTGCTAATGTACGCAAAGGTAACAAAAAAAAAAAAATCCAAGCATATTTCGGTTGTGAAGAGGGTGGGGGGGGGGGGTGGGGGGTGGGGGGGGGGGTGAGCTGTAGGAAAATTGTGGGTCTTCAGCTCTGGTGAATTTTACTATCATTATTACCAGATTTTTATGTATTCTGTAGAATTGACACAATGCTGGTTTTCCAAGAGAGAGACATCTTTTTTTTCTTTTTATTTTCAGAAAATTAGTGAAAAATCATCAGCCAAAGAAGAAAGAAGAGGAGGATTACGAGTAAGTGGCTGAAAAAGGGAAAAGGCGGGGGGGGGGGGGGGGAATGGTCCACTTGAAAACTGATTGCTTCAACACGACGGTGCCCTGAACAACCGAAATGCAACGGTTGTTATCACGTGTGAAGCGAAATCTTCATTGAATTCTGCATTTGGGGTAGAAACGGTGGAAACACTTTCACTTGGTGGCAGTATCACTTTACGTTGTTGTGCTTTTTGGTTATCAGAATTCCGGTGCAAAGGAACTCTCTCTCTCTCTGGTGTGGCCAGTTGATCCGAGTACACGTGATGATAGAGCTGTAATGAAACACTGTTGTAAGCTGATGATAGCGTTTATTCATGGTATTATCGCCTCACGCTGCTGTTTTGATTGGGGGCCGGAGTTTTCATGTAGGTTCCTGCGTTCGTTCTTTCTCTACCGCATTCTGTGAGCTGAAACCCCAGCTGAACTAGACCGAATTTCGCTACACGTAGCGAAATGACACCCACTTGCAATGGTATAATCTATCTGGTTAAAGACATATTTTCAGTCTTTCCACATAATTGTCAGCTTCCGACTTATTATCATGAACAAGGACATCGAAGTATAATGTAATCTCAAATAATCAAATTCAGTTTTCTAACCGTTTTCGAGATAATGGTGAACTTCCGCTTTTTGATCTTGACCATGACGGAGGAGGTCAAGGTCACCGAGGTACCTCTTATATAACGTCTTTTAGGCCCAAAGGGTCGAAAATAAGCTCAAAATCGCTCTATCTCTAACCGTTTTCGAGATAATGGTCAACTTCCGGTTTTCGATCTTGACCATGACGGAGGAGGTCAAGGTCACCGAGGTACCTCTTATATAACGTCTTTTAGGCCCAAAGGGTCGAAAATAAGCTCAAAATCGCTCTATCTCTAACCGTTTTCGAGATAATGGTCAACTTCCGATTTTTGACCTTGACTATGACGGAGGAGGTCAAGGTCACCGAGGTACCTCTTATATAACGTCTTTTAGGCCCAAAGGGTCGAAAATAAGCTCAAAATCGCTCTATCTCTAACCGTTTTCGAGATAATGGTCAACTTCCGGTTTTTGACCTTGACCATGACGGAGGAGGTCAAGGTCACCGAGGTACCTCTTATATAACGTCTTTTAGGCCCAAAGGGTCGAAAATAAGCTCAAAATCGCTCTATCTCTAACCGTTTTCGAGATAATGGTCAACTTCCGGTTTTTGACCTTGACCATGACGGAGGAGGTCAAGGTCACCGAGGTACCTCTTATATAACGTCTTTTAGGCCCAAAGGGTCGAAAATAAGCTCAAAATCGCTCTATCTCTAACCGTTTTCGAGATAATGGTCAACTTCCGGTTTTCGACCTTGACCATGACGGAGGAGGTCAAGGTCACCGAGGTACCTCTTATATAACGTCATTTAGGCCCAAAGGGTCGAAAATAAGCTCAAAATCGCTCTATCTCTAACCGTTTTCGAGATAATGGTCAACTTCCGGTTTTCGACCTTGACCATGACGGAGGAGGTCAAGGTCACCGAGGTACCTCTTATGTAACATCTTTTAGGCCCAAAGGGTCGAAAATAAGCTCAAAATCGCTCTATCTCTAACCATTTTCGAGATAATGGTCAACTTCCGATTTTTGACCTTGACCATGACGGAGGAGGTCAAGGTCACCGAGGTACCTCTTATATAACGTCTTTTAGGCCCAAAGGGTCGAAAATAAGCTCAAAATCGCTCTATCTCTAACCGTTTTCGAGATAATGGTCAACTTCCGATTTTTGACCTTGACCATGACGGAGGACGTCAAGGTCACCGAGGTACCTCTTATATAACGTCTTTTAGGCCCAAAGGGTCGAAAATAAGCTCAAAATCGCTCTATCTCTAACCGTTTTCGAGATAATGGTCAACTTCCGGTTTTCGACCTTGACCATGACGGAGGAGGTCAAGGTCACCGAGGTACCTCTTATATAACGTCTTTTAGGCCCAAAGGGTCGAAAATAAGCTCAAAATCGCTCTATCTCTAACCGTTTTCGAGATAATGGTCAACTTCCGGTTTTCGACCTTGACCATGACGGAGGAGGTCAAGGTCACCGAGGTACCTCTTATATAACGTCATTTAGGCCCAAAGGGTCGAAAATAAGCTCAAAATCGCTCTATCTCTAACCGTTTTCGAGATAATGGTCAACTTCCGGTTTTCGACCTTGACCATGACGGAGGAGGTCAAGGTCACCGAGGTACCTCTTATATAACGTCTTTTAGGCCCAAAGGGTCGAAAATAAGCTCAAAATCGCTCTATCTCTAACCGTTTTCGAGATAATGGTCAACTTCCGGTTTTCGACCTTGACCATGACGAAGGAGGTCAAGGTCACCGAGGTAGCTCTTATATAACGTCTTTTAGGCCCAAAGGGTCGAAAATAAGCTCAAAATCGCTCTATCTCTAACCGTTTTCGAGATAATGGTCAACTTCCGGTTTTTGACCTTGACCATGACGGAGGAGGTCAAGGTCACCGAGGTACCTCTTATATAACGTCTTTTAGGCCCAAAGGGTCGAAAATAAGCTCAAAATCGCTCTATCTCTAACCGTATTCGAGATAATGGTCAACTTCCGGTTTTCGACCTTGACCATGACGGAGGAGGTCAAGGTCACCGAGGTACCTCTTATATAACGTATTTTAGGCCCAAAGGGTCGAAAATAAGCTCAAAATCGCTCTATCTCTAACCGTTTTCGAGATAATGGTCAACTTCCGGTTTTTGACCTTGACCATGACGGAGGAGGTCAAGGTCACCGAGGTACCTCTTATATAACGTCTTTTAGGCCCAAAGGGTCGAAAATAAGCTCAAAATCGCTCTATCTCTAACCGTTTTCGAGAAAATGGTCAACTTCCGGTTTTCGACCTTGACCATGACGGAGGAGGTCAAGGTCACCGAGGTACCTCTTATATAACGTTTTTTAGGCCCAAAGGGTCGAAAATAAGCTCAAAATCGCTCTATCTCTAACCGTTTTCGAGATAATGGTCAACTTCCGGTTTTTGACCTTGACCATGACGGAGGAGGTCAAGGTCACCGAGGTACCTCTTATATAACGTCTTTTAGGCCCAAAGGGTCGAAAATAAGCTCAAAATCGCTCTATCTCTAACCGTATTCGAGATAATTGACAATTTGTCTCTAAGGGATTTCAATATACAAAAGTCACATGACCTTGACCTTGACACTGAATGTCGAGATTCCATCAAAGATGTTACTGCCTACTTACACTGTACACGTGTTGAAACAAGGATTTGAGCGCTATTTCTAGCAAGTTTTCGTGATGGAATAGGTCTTTGAAAAAATATTTTGACCTCAATTTGACATTGAAGGTCAAGGTCAAGGTCAAAAAATTTTGCGGATTTCACGACAGCTCATTACCCTCTATGTTTCTGCCAAATGCCGTCTTTCTACTACAAACCGTGTAGGAGGAGTTTTCTGGAAACCAATTTGAGGTAAAAAAACTTTGACCTCAATTTGACCTTGACCTTGAAGGTCAAGGTCAAAAAAATTTGCGGATTTCACGACATCTCATCACCCTCTATCTCTGTGCCAAATTTCATCGTCCTACGTCAAATAGCGTAGGAGGAGTTTTCTGGAAACCTCCGTGACGGAAAAAAAAAAAAAACCAAAAAAAGGAAGGAATAAACGCCGGAATTCTTTGCAAAGTATACCCATTTGCAAACTATGTTTGCAAGTGGGAACAAGGTCATCAGGGGTCGAGCTGGGTTCTCAGGAAAGTGAGTCATAAAAGGAAAGTGTTACTCAGTTGGGTCCAGAAAAACTCGGTGGGTTCCGAAAAAGTGAGTCATTCGTGTGGTTCACACCGACCTTGACCTGAGGGCTCGGTGTCAAGCGTCGTTCTGCAGATTCCATGTGTAAGGGGAGGAACAGGTGTGATTATGGTGTGCCTCTGTTACAGTAGCGGTCTGTACATATGTAACACGTGTGTT
This sequence comes from Protula sp. h YS-2021, assembly GCA_949752745.1. Lineage (NCBI taxonomy): Eukaryota > Metazoa > Annelida > Polychaeta > Sabellida > Serpulidae > Protula > Protula sp. h YS-2021. The sequence goes on from OX457033.1 coordinate 20,531,230, forward strand.
CAACTTAAAAAAACACACACACATATTATGCTGTTGAAAACGTATAACGTCTGTACTTGATGTCTGTGGTTCTGTACCTGATTGACGGAGTACCTCTGTGACTGTACTGATGACGTCATGACATGGCACTTGATTGACGGAGCACCTCTGTGACTGTACTGATGACGTCATGACATGACACTTGATTGACGGAGCACCTCTGTGACTGTACTGATGACGTCATGACATGCCACTTGATTGACGGAGCACCTCGGTGACTGTACTGATGACGTCATGACATGACACTTGATTGACGGAGCACCTCTGTGACTGTACTGATGACGTCATGACATGACACTTGATTGACGGAGCACCTCTGTGACTGTACTGATGACGCCATGACATGACACTTGATTGACGGAGCACCACTGTGACTGTACTGATGACGTCATGACATGACACTTGATTGACGGAGCACCTCTGTGACTGTACTGATGACGTCATGACATGACACTTGATTGACGGAGCACCTCTGTGACTGTACAAATAACACTGTGACACAATCTCAGTTTGGCGGGGCTCCTCTGTGACTGTAATGATGACGTTGTGACACGACACCTCTGTGACGGTATTGATGGCGTTCTGGCACCTAACCTCCTTCATGGGGCATCTCTTTGGCATATCTGCAACGCTTCAGTTCGATTAGTTTTGTTGTTAGAGTTTATCCTCTTCCGGAATTTTATTCCTTCCCACCTAGTACATTTCCAGTTTTTGGTATTGGATCTAGGCCTTTTAAAGTTTCACTTAACTGTTTCTCTACCGAACTCTTTTAGTTCTAAATATATGTGGAATTTTACTTTCTGTTTTCTGTTGTGTGTTTTTTTTTTTTTACAACACAACTGTTACAGTAGCCTCGGGATGAATGCCGTTGTTAACAATCACTTGTTTGAGTGAAGTGCTATGAACTAAGGTGAACTGTAAATAAGGGCATTCACGTAAGCATATCTTTACACATACTCAGCTGTCTGACACAAAAAAAAGGAGAAAAAAAATCCGCTGCGGGGTGTATGTCTGGGTTGATTTTCATTGGTTAAATTTCACCTAAATGCCATTGTGTATGATCTATGTTTGTATGTAGATTGTGGGTAGGGGACGGGGTTGAGTGAGTTTTTTTTTAATTTTTTTTTTGAGTGAGGGGGGGGGGGGAGGCGGGGGGAGGATGGGGGGTTGGGTGGCGGTCAGCAATTTATGTGAACTGCTGCAGTCTGTCTGCCTACTCTCCCCCCTCCCCCTCCTCCACCCTCTCCACCCAAAGATAAACCTGCACGCACTGAGAACTTTCCTGAAGATCTCATGCTCAGGTTTTGCCTGGTTACTTCGTCCGTTTTATTCTCTCTGTTGCCCTCTTTATCCTCTCAGGCATCGATATATATATATATATATATATATATATATATATATATATATATATATTATGCGAGCACATAGTCACCCAAAATAACTTCAATTATTTTAGGTTCACATGGGCCAAGGGGTTTCTGGCGATGTTGAAAGAAATCCATGACATCGCAGGCCAGCACGAAGTGATTGCCGAGAACTTGAATAACAACGTCGTTAAGACAGTGCATTCTTTGATCCAAGAACTGAAGGCTGAAAGGAAAAAGGTTTATGTTTTGAATTGTGTCGAAAATAAGTGTGGAGACTTTCTTTTTGCCGTGTTAAGGTCGCAGTCTGTTGTGGCTTTGTTTTACCGAGTGATGGCGAGGTTAAGGCCGTCGTAGAACAGTGCGTTTGTCCGACAATCGTAGATGCAAAAAATGAGTGTTGTCAGCCGTAGCTAGTGCTTAGATGATGCGCACAAATCGACCGCGCAATGTGTTTATTTCAGATGATATATATAATGTGTCAAAATAATCACCTGTATGCTCGTTAAATGAAGTCAGAGTGGTTTTTAAATTCAAGTGAAAGTGCATATGAACAGTGATCGTTTGAAATGTAATTATTGGTGGATACCTGCAGCGTAATGGTCCTGATTTTAACATTGTGGTTTATTTTGGTTTTTAGTGCGCACAAGAGGAAACAAAACACACATATGCTTTACAGCACAGCCTACAGCAGTTAGAAAAGGTAGAAAAGAAAGAAAGAAAGAAAGAAAATACCTAAAAATAAGCTTCATCCCGTTAACTTCATAGTTGTGTCAGATTCAAGGGCGGACGGAGTAAACACCCGTTTCATTTAAGACGCTGATGGGAAGCGCCGCCTCTGGTCTGCCTCTGGACGCTTTTCATGTAGCTGCCACCCATTCCTCCAAAAAAAAAAAAATAAATAAATAAATAAATAAACGAAAAAAAAATACTGGATAGTTTGCAAGAAAAGCAGGGGAATGGAGGCAGCGTTTGGCTTGTGTTTTTTTTTTATAGAGTAAGAAACAGTATGAGCGCGCATTCAAGGACGCGGAGAAAGGCGTGGAGTCGTATAAAAAAGCGGACGCGGACCAGAACCTGTCGCGGGCTGAGGTTGAAAAGGTGCGGGTAACAAAAAAAAAAACAAGAAAAAAAAAAACTTAAAATATAAAAAAATGTGTTAAACAGTGAGAAGCTGGAAAAGAGAAAAAGTTTGTTAAGAAATTGGAATTTTAAATTAATGTCACTTGAAATTTTAAAGGGAGGTGTTTTTTTCTTGAACTTCTGGCCTTAAGTGTAATACTTTTCATCTGGCAGATCAAGTAAAAAGATGTGATGACGCTTGGGATTTAATATAAGATAGTATGTTATCTCAGATAGTATGTTATCTTATTGGATAGTATGTTATCTTATTGGATAGCGTATTATCTTATGGATAGTATGTTATCTTATTGGATAGCGTATTATCTTATTGGATAGTATGTTATCTTATTGGATAGTATGTTATCTTGTGTTTACAAAGTCATTGCCAATACTGGAGATGTTTATTTTTTGTTCACAAATCGGTCATGGGCAAAATTGCCATTACTCCTGCCTGATAACGGCAAAAAAAAAAAAAAAAAAAATAAATAAAATAAAAATAGCCCAATAATAATGCGGAGAAAGTAAGAAGGGTGCAGTGGCCCTCACACACGTAGTGTTCGAATCCCCTACACTGTTTTCGGAATCTATTTCAGGCCAAAAATTCGATGCACCAGCGCCTAGGCCAGTGCGAAGGTTGCAAGAAAGAGTATGCGTCCGAACTGCAAAAGTCGAATCAAACACAACAGAACCACTACAGCAACCTTATGCCGCAAGTTTTTCAAGTACGTCCCATACATTATTTTAACGGGGGGGGGGGGGGGGGGAGGCGGAGAAGGGGGAGGGGGGTTGCTGTTGTTGTACCTGCTGTTACGTAACAAGGAGTTTACTTTTCTAGCTTTTAGTGTTGCTTAAAATTGCATCTCAGCTGAATTATCAGATTTCCTTTTTGATAAAAAAAATTGTTTCGTGAATGTATGTTCTGTTTACAGCATAAAAAACTGGCAGGATTAAGGTATAGGGTGGGGTGGTGGCAGGGGACGGTTAAGTTTGGCTTTAAGTGACGATAGATAGGGTGAAAACTGCTATTATCGCTCATGAAATGAATTAAAAAATAACCTAGTTTCAACGCCGCCTGCTCATTACATAAAATGAGGAAATACTGAAACTAGAGTAAAATACAAAGTGTCTAGATTTTTCTTGTAGCAAATGGAAGATGTTGAGCGACGGCGCATTTCGCAGATAAGTAACTCAATAAAATGTTGTGCTGACGTGGAGCGAAGTGTGATACCCATAGTCAATACGTGCATAGATGGCATCGTCAAGGCTGCGCAGTCCGTCGATGCAAATGAGGTAATTATAATATGTAAATGAGGTGACTGTCTGCTGGCGGATGAAGATGTTTATGTATTCAAATGAAGCAGCATCATTTTGCCGTTGGTACTTTTTAGTCAATGACTTATTTTGGGTATTGAAACTCGACTGTTTTGAAAGCAAAATTATGTCCCTGCACATGTAAACAGCGGAGATTGAAACCCCTAAACGAAACAAACGTGTAAAATAAAATAGTCATTGTATGTATGTCTTAATACCGATAATTGGCATCGTTTTGTAGGATGTACGAATTGTGGTAGAAAAGTACAAATCTGGCTTCCCCATCCCCTCCGACCACGACTTTGACGACCTGGGTGATCCGGGCTCCATGGGTAACCACAACCAGCCCCAGCAAAGTACCCCGAAGGGCGTACAACGCTCGGAAACCATGAAGAGCGGCACGCAGTCAGGCAAGGCCAAGCAGCGCAAGGGTCTCTTTGGTATCTTCAGCAGTTCAAAGGTGAGGGCGCATGTGGATGGGGGGGGGGGGGGGGGAGGGTGGGGGGGAGGGCGATATTTAGAACTGAGTGTTTAGCAGCACGTAGCAGACTAAATTTCATGTTTTGGCACTGGTTTTTCGCTAAAGCGTAACGCTCTCTCAATTTTATAGTCTTAACTTTCGGTGTGTGTTTCATGTAATACGTCAGATAATATTGTGATCTTTTCTAGTTTAATATCTATCGCTGGCTTTCTGACTGTCAGGGGGGGGGGGGGGGGGGGTACTGCCAATGTAAACCATGTGATTATTTATAACTGTTGCCATTGGCTGTAGGCAAATATTAGTTAATGAGACACTTCAACTGAACTGATTGTCCGTGCGAGAGTCTTATCTTTTTGAAGATGGTTGCGGTACTTGTTTTCTTGATGAATACTATCAGTGTTTTAACCAGTCTTTTTTTTTTTACATTTTTGTTCTCCAGATAATAGGTTTATTGGTAGGTAGCTGTGCAGGTAGCCCGCGTTGCCATGGTTACGCTTGTGTTGTGCCAGTCATGTGATTTCTTTAGTGTTGTTGTTTTTTTTTTTTATGGGTGGTTATGCATCAGCCATCTTTTCGGATCATCTATGAGGGGTCATTGCTTCGATCCGGAAACTCTCCTCCAGATTTCTCATCCGCATACGATATCCTCAATCGAAATTGCGTTGTGGTCCTCGTAGCCCCCCCCCCCCCCCACCCTCCCACCCCGCCCCGACTAAATGTGCTCTGCTATTTATCGAATACGCCAGTCAAGTGCTGCCATGACCCAGTATGACCCAGTCATGTTTGGTATAAAAGCAAGTATGTTCCTCCGAGTTATCAGTCATTTTTGTTGTCTTCAGACATTTTCTCTCTTGTAAAAGTTTCATGATTCATTTTCCCCCATGCTTGGGTATGGCCGGCCACGTTCCATGGGTCTCCTCAACAATGTTCCTCCATAGATGGGTGTTGTCAGCCCTTGTTCCTCCATATGTGGTTATCGTTGGCCATGTTCTTCGATGCATGGGCATCTACATCCTCTATGTATGGATATCCTTTTTTTTTATCTTCAGCGATGTTCCTCCACATATGAGTACCGTCAGCCATGTTCCTCCACATATGGGTATCCTCAGCCATCTTCCTCCACATATGGGTATCCTCAGCCATGTTCCTCCACGTGTGTGTATCTTCAGCCATATTCCTCCACGTATGGGTATCCTCAGCCATGTTCCTCCACATATGGGTATTCTCAGCCATGTTCCTCCACGTATGGGTGTCCTCAGCCATGTTCCTCCACGTATGGGTATCCTCAGCCATGTTCCTCCACATATAGGTATCCTCAGCTTTCTCCTCCTCGTATGGGTATCCTCAGTCATGTTCCTCCATGTATGGGTGCCCAGTTAACACTCAGTTTAAAGGACCTGCATTTGAAACACTGCACTCCTTCCACGGTTAACTGTGTAGTGGGTTTTAGTTGACATGTAATGTTTTTAACTCTCATTTCGCACACAAGTAAATGCCTCCTTCGTGTCCGGCCTCAACACGTGGTGTACATGATTGACAGCTGTTGCCATGTATTTTGTTCTAGCCTACGGGGCATGTGTTTCATTTACGAAAACGTCCGCATTCCGCACTTATAAAAAAAAAAACAGCAACACTTTCCACCATTTACTGGGTACAAAATATTCCATTTGTTTTTTTTTTTGTTTTGTTTTTTTTTTTTGTATTTTCAGTTTTGCCTTGACGTGTTATTCCTAATGCAGCTAAAGCCAATATTGATGTATTTTTTTGCGCGAATTTGCCGAGTTTTGATTCAGGTTTTCATTTGCAGGCTTGTTTTTTGCTCTGTTTTCAGTTCCGTTCAAGAATGGCGTTTAAATTGACATTAAAAGACAAAATGTGGGTTCAGTCCCAGTGTTATTTACCAGGTGCATGCGTTAATGTTACGTCTTGTATTATGCACGTGGTGGAACGTTCCAGTTCTTTATTTTTTTTTTAATCCATAATGTTTGTTACAGTTCGGGCCTCAAAGCATTTGATTTCCAAATCCGTTACTTTCGTATTTGCAAAGGGGAAAAAAGAGCGATAATACCGGATTATGCAATAGGAAGAGCTTGGCTGGGTTGAGACACCAAAAAAAAAAAAAAAACATTGTTACGGATCTCTCTAAGTATTTCACTTTTGTCTGCCATGTGTAGTGTGCTTCTCTATAATTCAGTTTCAGCTGTTATGGTGGGTGACGGTTAGAGGGTGGTCTGGTAATCCCAAGGTCCTGTACAGTAAGCGGGGGAATTGACGTACCCTCCGATTGCGTTATCAAAGCCAATGCAGTGGGTTGGAACACCTGTCACGGCATTCAAAATAAACGCCCAATGAGTCTTTCGACTGTTGCTTTGAAGAATTTTTTTTTTCAATTGAATAATTATTATTCAAAATTAGTGAATCTTGTCAGCATTCCGATATTATCGCTTGGTGTTTGGAAGCTGTAAAGTCTCTTATTATCGCCCTGTCACGCTGTCCTGGCACCGATGTTGAATCATGGCAGACTTTCTAATGGTTCCCACAATATTCTACATGTGCTGCACAACGTAACATGACGCTCGCTTGAGTTTTCAGCGTTACTCCAACGGCCAATATTGACCCGGTCCCTTGTTTAGTGTTTGTGTTCATTTTTTGTTGTTGCTTTGACAGTACTTTCGTTTAAACGTTGTAAAAGGGAAGAACAGTCGTATAAATAGAGTGTTTTTAAATGTGTGAATATGTAAATTCCTAGAAACTACCAAATCTAAATGGCATGGTATTTTCATGATCATCCGTTTGATTTTCTCAGTTTCAGTCGTTTCGAGGAAGGTCAAGGTCGCATACATTAGCAAGGCTCTTCAGGGTCAGGCACTGTGTTAACTGTCAGCTTACCGCTAACTCATACTTAAGATTGTTTCGTTGTTCTCCCCGTGTTGTTTCCCCCCCCCCCCCCGCCCCCACCCCGCCCTTCGCCGGTCGCCCCACCCCCTACAGTAGACTGAAGTTTGAAATGTTAACGTAGTGCTGCGTTCATTCTCAGCTAATGCACAGTTAGATAAGACAGCTCATCGACTCATGTAACCGGCGCCTCGTTCGAAGAGCGACTGCCTTTATCTAAAACAACAATTTCACAAGCGTAGCGATACCTTTCTCTCTCCCTCCTGGCCAAAGTTACCAGTTACCAGGAATGACACAATATGACCTGCAACAGGTTGGCGGTGTCGTTAAACCAATCAAAGAACTAACTAACTAAACCTCCTGGCCATAAAACAGCCATTCTTTTTAAAGATCAAGTTCAAAGCTGTTTATTAACGCAGCAAGGATATTAAAAACTGCCGCTTTTGTGTGATTTTTTTTTTTGGTGTTTTCTCATGAAATGAGTTGTTTTGTTTTTTTTGCCTCATGTGTGTCGGGAGTCCAGCATTGTGCGTGTCTACGCCGCATCGGTGTTCACACTGATCATTATAGCTGTGCTTGTGTCTCGTTTTAACAAGCTCGCAGCCTTATTTGCTAATGCAGAAGTTAACTATGCCATTGTTACGTAGTTGTCTGCTTCATAAATGAGGATTTTCACTAAAATCCGTGTCCAGATTACCCTAAAATAAAACAAGGCTCTTTCCTGATAAACTGACACAAACATTTCGCTTTTAGGTCTGTGTATAAAACTTCGTACGTTGCTCAGGTATTAACTGAAAATAAAGACGTCAGACTATTGGCGTAGCTGTCACCCCTTGTCCCCTCCCCGTAACGGAATTGATGCAATTTTCGCGTGGAGAAATCCGCATGCGAACTTTGGTCCACTTAAACGTTTTGGCTTGAGTTTGTGTACGGTTTTTGCTTGTGACAGGAGCTAGCCATGGGAGTACTGGGGGCTGTCGGAGGGCACGAGAGAGGGGAGCAGGGAGAAGAGGTTAACGCCGTGATTCTTGACTGTTAACGTCTGTTAACGTCAGCACTCCCAACTGTTAACGTCATTACTCACTGTTGAAGTCATCACTCCTGACTGTTAACGTCATTGCTTTTGACTGTTAACGTCATCAGTCCTGACTAATTTAGACTGGCTACACAGTATTCATTCTAGATGGAGACCTTACCCACTTTTCGGTTAGAAAATATATTTCAAATAAATGTTTTTAGACTTTTTTTGTAAATAAGGACGTTAAACGCATCAGCAGTGAAACAAAAGTGCGCGTTTGAAGCAGAGAAAAAAGTTTAAATGGCCAAGCATTTGAAAGAGAGGCCAAGAATTTGAAAGAGAGGCCAAGAATTTGAAAGAGAGGCCAAGAATTTGAAAGAGAGGCCAGCCTTCAGTGCATCTTCTCGTTTACCTAGAATGAACACTGTAATCCGCAGTTCCCAAAGTGTTGACTGCCGCTCTGTAAAGAACGCAGAATAAATATCTGTTGATTGTAGAAGAAATTGTACCATTAGTAGTGCGGATGTAGAGCAATGTGGAGCACGGTGAGAAACAGAACGTCATAAAATTGATCCAAAATTGTAAATAAAACTGCATCGGCATTTATTGTGACGTCATGTTTCAAGTGGCTACTCATACTTGTGTAGAGTGCCTACACACAAGTGTGGGAAGTGCCCACATCCGTGGGTTTATAGTGCCTATACACGTGTGTGAAGTGCCCACATTCATGGGTTTATAGCGCCTACACACGTGTGTGAATGCTCATATCCGTGGATTTGTGGTGCCTACACACGTGTGAAGTGCCCGAATGCTTGGGTTAATAGTGCCTACACACGTGTGTGAAGAGCATATATCCGTGGGTTTATAGTGCCTACACATGTATGTGAAGTGCCCAAATGAGTGGGTTTATGAGGCCTACACACGGTTTAAAGTGACATCCTAAAACGATAGAAAAGACATCTTCAAACGGCACGTTTTTTGTGTCAGTAATGCGGTTCAATTCTCAAATGAAAAACGACGCGTTTTGTAGAGTCTTTAAAATTTTGGCAATATATATCGTGACTCTAAATAAACATAGAACTATAATTGAAGGGGTCCATGCATAAACTTGATAACTCCACTTATCAAGAAAATGCACTATTACCACCACGGTATTTCCTGGCCTCTGTTCTATCACACATGTAAGTCTTACACCTCAAAACTGATTAGAAGTGGGCATTTTTTAGGAAAATGCTGTCGGAAAAACCTGTTTGTTACTAAAATATCAAGCTTTAAATGCGTTTTTCTCCACTGCTGATAACTGCAGTTATCAGGATTATGCTTAGACCCTTCAATTGATGATTGGCCATTGTAGTAATGTTACGGGCCCTTAAAGAAAACACAGATTACGGCCTTGATTCTGAATCTCGTATGCCTTTAAAAAGAAATACAGTAGCCCCTCGTTAATTCTTTCCAGGTTTACTTGTTTCCCCCTTTGACAATAACCCAAAATTTGACTCATTGCTCAATATTTTATACCAATTTTCAGCCGGTGTGTGAATTAACTAGAGGCTACTTGAACACAAAAATTGAAGTGCTATATCACTTTTGAGTCATTTCACAAACAATGTTTTGTTGTAGATACTTGTGACGCAGGCTCGTGATTGTACAATAGTACGTTAGTACTGCAGTGATTCTCACATTTCTTTGCAGCTGATTCTTCAACTCACCTGAATTCGCCATAGCCTAACATTAATGCATAATTTTTTTAGATATGTGTGTTTTTTTTTAAATTGGGAACTAAAGAGAAATGCAGTCAAACTATTTAATAGAAACGAACAAATTGAAATACATCTAAAGTGATGGTAAAACACATGCTTTGTTTTATATGGAAGTATGTGATCATTTAGTGTGCACCGATGCTTGGGTGCACTGACCGCTTTAGTTATATTTATAAGAGAAACCGAACCATGAAACTCAAGGAAGTGATAGATGGCACTTCTATTTAACCGTGTTTGCAGGGATTAGATTGTGTTAGGTTTCCGTTCAGGGTTCACAGATCCGGAAACATCCGGATTCTGTTGTATGGACTGGTGCACTTATTGTAGTGATTCACGAAAATGTCTGGAACGCCGTTGTCAAGATAATCTCTGTTGATTGGATTGCTCATTTTTAGCATTTTGGCTGAGATATGCGATAATCCGGTACACTTGAAATGTGACAGATTGGAATTAGATTTTCAAGTGGTATGTAGTTAACCTGTTTATGCAATGTCCAGTTTACCGATTTCGCCTGTGATTGGCTGTTGGTCACGTTTCAGCCGTCCAATCAGAACGCAGCATTAAGAAGTGCCATATAAGGAATGCTTTTGCAAATTGTTTTCATCCTCAAATTCAAATCTGTAAGAGTACTGGTTGCCTAGGTTACACGGGATTGTGGTTTTGCTGGCGACTATTTTTTGTGCAAATTCAAAAACTGGTCCGATGTTTATAAATAGATTGCAATGTGTAAATATTATTGTTTTTTTTATTTCAAGAAGTATATATATCGTGGCGTTGCCGCAAAAAAGCAAGCGGATTGGGGGTGGGGGGGGGGGGGGGGAAGCGATGGAGGGGCCAGAGCGAGGCGAAGTTTTCAGTTCGCAAGGGAAAATTTGCTAGATTTTCTGCACAAATTCGAACAATCGCATATGTCAGATAATGTCATGTTCGCAGAGAAATTCGAATTATCCGTGTCTACGTTGATTAATAAATAATAATAATAATAATAATAATAATAATAATAATAATAATAATAATAATAATATGCATGAGAAATTGGGACATTTGTAGTGGAATTAGCCATAATTCCACAACACCAGTGTTTTGTGTGAATACTGTTACCACTTGTATTCCGTAAAATGTGCATCCCAGAGAAGTGTTCACGAGCAGTTAAGGAAAACAGTGCACAAATAAAAGCGAGACAGTAATTCCTGTATCTGGTTACTATTGAGATTTAAGAAATGGAAATGTCATGAATGTTTTGCCAGTCTCCTGATTTGTTTATCAGTTTACATCTGCCCGGCAGAAAATGTGTGATCTGTAAATGATTCTCAGGAAAGTGTGTATATAGATAAGTTGTAGTGTCACATTCGTGTAATACTTCACTGCTGAAAAACAGACCCAGAAAATTATACAATAAGCATTGATATATTTATGCAAGCTCGACCTCAGAGCAGAAGTTTTGATGTGCTTGTTGAGAATTCATGGTGTTAATGACATTGTGTTGCCATGGTGTTGCTAGTGTGTTGCCATGGTGTTGCAATTGTGTTGCTATTATATTTATTTTCATGTCGTTTCAAAGCAAACGGACGAATCGAAGGAGGATTTCAGTCATTTGCCTCCACAACAACAGAAGAAGAAATTACAGGAACAGATCGACAAGCTGCACGATAAAATCAAGAGCAAAACAGGCGAGAGGTAAGCGCCCCTTGTCTGTCAGGCAGTCCGCCGGAAATTGTTGAAGGGGGGGGGGGGGAGGGGGGAGGGAGGTGGTTGGGTAAAATCAAGAGCAAGACAGGCGAGAGGTAACCGCCCCTTGTCTGTGCCAGGCAGTCCGCCGAAAATTGTTGAAGAAGTGGGGAGGGGGAAGGGTGGGGCTTTGGGTGACTAACGTGAGGTCGTTTCAAAGCCACATGCTTTCTTTGTGATAGCAAAAACTATCATTTTAGTTGCCTCCGGGGGCTGTATTAGTTGGATGTCAGGGTAGGGGCTGTGGGGTGGGTCTGGTGGGGTAGGTGGCATTTGTCAGCACAACCACCGCTGACACATCAGTGTGAGGTTTTCATTGGCTTGTGTTTTGTTTTTTTTTTCCAGGGATGGTTTGCAGAAGTTACGTGACGTCTACGTACAGAACAATGCCTTAGGAGATCCCAAAACACTTGACAGCCAGCTGGAAACGAACGCACACGAGCTCGACAATCTCCAGCGTGCGCTCCAAAAATACGAGGTCTGTTGGACTATTGATATCAATTTTGTTGGCTCTTTTTATCTCCAGTAACGTTTGAGTAATTTCGTTATGTTTGGTCTTTTTTTAACCCGCAACCAGGGTTTTAGGCCCCCGAGGGGTGCTATAGGTTTGGTGTTGTCCGTCCGTTGGTCTTTCTCTTTCCGTCCATCGCTGGCTGTTAGTCTCACCCTGTAAATCCGTTTCTGATGATATATGGCACAAAGATGACCTAGCATTGTGGGTGCACGTTATATTTATTTTGATCTTGACACAATTTCGAAGTCATGGTTGCCGCCATCTTGGATTTTCAATTTCGGTCGGGGCTGTACTCTGTTTGATAGCTTGTGTTGTTAAGTGTGCTGCCTTGGCTACAGATCATTGAACAAAAACCTGTTTCGCAGAAAGCTTCCTGTATCGTGGTATCTGCACTGGAGTTTCAGGATTTCAGGCACTTTTTTTTCTTCTTTTTGACCGTTTCGCACACAGAGAGGAATGAGATTTTTTCAAGTTGTACAACTGAAACTGCAACTGAAAACGTTCATTATTATTATTATTATGTTTTTTCGGTTCAATTGCAGTCATATTTAGCGGAGGCTGGACAAATTCAGCTGCATGCACACAACGCTATACAGCGCAAGTTGTCGGACCGCAGTATTAATTCTAGTAACACGGGTTCGAACCCTGGCACGCCAGTCCAAATGCGTTCAAAGTAAGTACCAAGTTTTGAAAAGATTTTATAGCGAAGGGAGGATTTTACAAGCATTTTTTATAGTTAATCGATTTTTGATTGAAAAATGTGTTGAGAAAATTAGTTCTGATAATTTCATAAAAGTAGTGCTGTTTTTATTCGCAGTACTGCACAGGGACGGGTGAGTCCCGATTCTGGTGTGGATAATCTGAACCAGCAACAGTCGTACAATGATGACGACAGCTTCGAGGGAATAGATGAGGAGTTCAAAGTGCTGGGAACAGCCACGGCGCTGTATCATTTTGATGGTGAGTGTGGTGGGAAGGCCGTGGGGTGGGGGGGGGGGGCGGCTATATGCCAAGTGGTTGGTGAGTGTTGTGGGAGAGTGGGGGGTCGGCTATATGCCAAGTGGATGGTGAGCGTGGTGGGAGGGCGGGGGCGGCTGTATGCTAATTGGATGGTGAATGTTGTGGGGTGGGGGCGGGGGCGGCTATGTACCAACTATATGACAAGTTGTGGGAGGGCGAGGGCGGCTATGTACCAGTTGGATGGTGAGTGTGGTTGGAGGGTTGGGGCGGCTAAAATCCAAGTTGATGGTGGGATGACAAGAGCGGCTATGTACCAAGATGTTAGTGGTTTTCGTGGGTGGGGAGGTTTGCTATATACCAAGCTGAAGGAAATACTACTACTACTACTACTACTACTACTACTACTACTACTACTACTACTACTACTACTACTACTACTACTACTACTACTACTAATAATTAATACATGAATAATGTCAAGTAAAAATCCTGTTGTCTGAGTACGTATTACAATTTTTATTGTAGCACCAAATGAAGGTTCGATTCCCATGCAGGAAGGGGACGTTTTCCAAGTAATAGAGGCAGACTTAGGGGACGGCTGGACTCGTGTGCGAAGGAGCAATGGCGACGAGGGCTTCGTGCCCACCTCTTACGTCCAGCTCAAACTGGAGTCCTGAAAAGGGAACGGAGTGGCGTCACACTTGATACGATCTTTCTACGAAAGACACATGGAAGGAGCAGGAAGCTTATTGTAACTGGACGGTTTCTACGGTTTATTGGCGGGAACGAGCAGACGGTCTACGCGTCAGAGGAGCGCGCCAAATACTCGCTCTTCAAAACGGAAACGGATGTAACAAAGCTCGAGTTGAATTGGCTTGGCAACATGCGGAAAGAAAAAAAATGCAGAAGAGGAAGAAAAAATTTCTTTTTTTTTTGGGATCAGTTAAAATGAAATAATTAGTGTGTTTCTCTGAAAACAAAGTGACCAAAGTGTCTTACGGAGAATGAAAACAAAGGTGAACTTAGCTCCTTCAGACAAAGAGAGTGACAGTCACATGGTATAGAGCCAAAAAAGATAATTCTTTGCGAATGCCCCAAAACAAAATTTGAAATTCACATTACAAATTCCCAGGTTACAATCAAAGTGCTGTAGCAAAACACTCTTGGGGTATAATTGCCCAGGCCCGAAAGCAAAAAATGGCGTGTTTTCTCACCGGAAATTAAAAAAAAACCAAATCAAGGTTTGGCACTTTATTTTTTATTTTTCTACAGTGTTAGAACCGGTATAGTGATTGTTGTTTTGTATTTTAGTGACCTTCCTGGCGGTGAGAAACTTAAATTCTTTCTTCCTACTTTTCTATTCATTTTTTTTCATTTTATTTTTATTGTCAATTAAAATTGAAGCACTTGGCTCGTACTTAAAGTGAAGCACTGGGCTCGTACTTAAGGTGAAGCACTGGGCTCGTACTTAAAAGCAAGCTAATTGGAAGGTTTTAAGATAACAATTGTACATTTTTCTTTATTTAGCATCATAAAAAGTATGTTACTGAATATCTTGAGGCTGTTGAAGGTTTTGATGGGAGTTGGGGCTGGTGGGAGGGGTGGGAGGAGGGGGGGGGGGGGTGTGGTGGCCGATGTAGGGGATTGTACGCAGGATCATAGATGTCGTGTCTAAGATTGTAGGTTAGTTATGAAGGTCTCTTCTAGTCTGTGAAGATGGGGTGGAGGTTGGGTCAGGTTGGTGGGGGGGGGGGGGCGGGGTGGATCGTTGCGAAAGAATGGACGGGGTTGGGGGGCTGGGTGGTGTGCAGATATTACCACGGAGCACAGTCCCGTAGACCCGCTATCTGTTCGTTAATTCTTCATTGAAGTGACCAAAGCAAGTTGCACATTGCACTGTTATCGAGTGCAAATTGCACAATGCAATACATGTAAAAATCAGATTAATTTCCAACCTGTTGGCGTAGATTAAGGATGTGATTTTACAAACGAACTAGTGTGGAATTATATTTCTTTTAAAAATCTGCTAGATTGTTTGATTTCTTTATCATTTAGCTTGATAGGGCTATTTTTATATTTGATATATTTTTATTGGCACAAAAGGATGATAAAATAGAGAGTAGTTTGTGCTGCGCAAGTGGCAGCGAAAAGGTACTGTGTATTTGGCTAAGTATTCACATTGTGAACCCAAGTCGTTATGAGTATTGTCGTCTGCGAGTCGCTGTACTGGTTCAGTACTGAAGCGTTTCTGCCTTTCCTTCAGTTACATTTACAAGTATTCAAGTATCTGTGCTTTCTTATCTTTTTTCAGTGGGTACTTAATTTTGTACTCATTTGCACCGTAATGCGTTTACTTTTATGTACTTATCGTAATTTATGAACGTCATAAATAGGTACACCAAAACGGAATTGTGCTTGGCGTAAAGATTTCAGGGTTCATACATGTCAGGGAAAACCTGGAAAACATTAAAAATATTTTTATCAGGGAAAAGTCAGAGAAATGTCAGGGAATTTGGTAAAAATGTCAGGGAAATTCGGATTATTCGGTTAGTAATTTTTTACATTATTGATGATATATTTTCTGATATCTTGCTTTAGCGTGAGGAGGCCGATAAAAACACACAAATATATGTAAGTAAATAAAAATGACGGTGGCTGGGTTTTCTTACTGATCAATGGAAAATAATAGTATGTCTTAAAATGGGGGGTAAATCTTGTGGAAATTTATTTTTATCATGGAAAATGTCAGGGAATTGTCAGGGTATTTTATCATAGAAAAATTGTATGAACCGTGTAGACTTGCGGAGCCAGAAGTCGCAGTTAGTTCATTCCGGATTGTTGTCATGGTGAATTCGTGAGAAATGAATGCACTACAGATTTTGCCATTTCCGGAGCCACTTATATGCATTTGAGTCGATACGTTTTGCTCCAAGGGATTCGAGAGATGGGGTAGATGGCGTAGCTACTATAGTTGAAAACCATTTCTTTTAGACGGCAAAAAAAAAAAAAAAAAAAAAAAAAAAAATCGGGGGGGGGGGGGGTGGGGGTGGTAGGGGAGATAGGTATACAGCTTCTAGAACTGCTTACGTGATTTCAACAGCTTCCATCGCTTGTGGAAAGCGATCGGATTTCCGTGCGTATACGAGGAAAGCGATGTGGAAATGGTACAAATCTAAACCTTAATGAATTTGACAAAACTGAAAATAGTTCTTAACTTTCTTCATTGATTGTCCATTGAAACTGAATGTAGAATTTTCGCTTTGAAGAAGTTTTTATGTGCAAAAGGAGCGTTTATAAAAGCGTCTCATTTCGATATTGCTGGGAACCATTCATCACTCCCCTCGAACCCTTTAGTGCATTTGTTATTTTCACCAAAACATTAGTAATACCTCTAGCCGCGCTGCCCCCATGTGTTTTCTCCCAGAATGTTTGATTTATTTCTAGTTATCGTTAAAAGGGACACGTTTTCTATAGTCCCCCCGTCCCCCTCCTGCCCCTAATGAATGTTGAGAGCTTCCACCGACCAGATCATTCCTTGGATTTTTCAGGACCATTGTGTTGACCTGGTTTCATCTTTTAGATTTTCGTAATTTTTATCTAAGGAAAAATAATTCGAGAAATCTGTGCTATTAAAGATTCACCTTTTGGGTGTTTTGCTTAACGGTTTGTGGTTTTCCGATTGTTCTAAACCAAAACACTGCACATAAAGGCGAAAACAGTGAGGTTTTTTCGTGTTCTGTTTCTTGTTAAAAAGAAACAATATTTTAGTGTTGTCCAGGACAAAAATGTCTCAGTGAATAATCCAAAGTTGAACATCATTTCAGAAATTATATATATATATATATATATATATATATATATATATATATATATATATATATATATATATATATTTTCAAGGCAGTTATTTAATCTGAATCTTAAATGCCTTTTCCTTATTTTTTGCATGTTTGCTGTTGCAAAACAACTTTATTGATATTTTGTCTAGTATTATGAGTAAATGGCCTTAAAAATGACGATATTTCAAATTTTAGAACTGTTCAATTGAATATTAGAACTGCTTATTTATGAGTACATGTGCACTTTGTTGTAATCATCGGCACCTATTGTTCCGTCTTGAGACTTACAGCGGCTAGCCCGGTTTATGCTTCCGACGCAGGGGGGGGGGGGGGGGGGGTGGAGGCGGGGGTTGGTGGTTGGTTACTTTTTTCTTGAAGTTTTTTTTTTTTAAATACGTGCATTTGTTTCATTCAGAACACGTTTCGTTTGTGGTCACGTGTCATGTGTTTCGTCATATTTCGTTTTTGCGTCATTGGTAAGTGCACGTGCACTTTTTCTGTGTTTTAGGAAATCCATGTAAGCCTGCACAATTTCTGCTTGTTGCTTATGTTATGTAGATTTAGTATATGAGGAGGGTTTGTTGTTTTGGTGGGGGTGGGGGGGGGGGGGGGTGGGGCGATTTTTCTTTTCTCTTCAGTGGCCAGTCTCGTGTTGGACGAGACAACAGCTGAATACCACGAGATCATTGTAAGCCAGTAATGAAGGCTTGCTGTATGAACAGAGATTTTATCACGTGATGCAACGTCATCAGGATTCCTCCTAGAATTTTACGTCATAACAAATAATGGGTCTAAGTTAAAGGATTCCATAGGGTAGCAGCAACATGTCTATGTTTACTTTAACATACCTATTTATATAATAATAAAAAAGGAATCATTTATTTAAGATTTGACTGTTTATTTATAAGAACGAAAAAAAAAACACGTGTAAAGGACACCATAAGCAGAGTGATATGTATATATTCATGTAAACATAGATTTATGTAAACACTTGTTAATTTGGTCGCCGTAGCATCTTTTCGTGTCCACCAGTTCGTCTTCGGGATTGTATTTTCACAAATCCGCGTACAACCGAAGCAGTGATTGGTGTGCCAGAATCCTGCGCGCTGATTGGAGGAAAGGAAACGAGTATTTATAATTGCAATTACAGTAGATAACCATGGAAAAAAACGGAAAGTATTCAATGCCAAGTGAGAGAAATACGGAGAGTATTGTAGGAAGTCCCTCTGCTATAGGATATGGTTGTTGATCAAGGGTAGACCTTAAGCTTAAAGCAACGCTCCAGCACAGTAAATAGCCTTATTGCACCAGCATATTTTGTATAGCGGTATAGGGCTAGGCAGAATTAAATTTGCTTATTTGTGTATTTTTTAGAAAAAAAAGTTTTAATTTGGTTAAATACTTAAAATAAACAAGTGCATTCCAATCAACACTGAATTGTAGAAGTTGGAAGCAGCCAATCATCGGAAAGATGATATTTCGTCTTAGCCAATCACAATACGTGCTTCATGTTGTCAATCTAGTCGGCTCCGCTAAGCTGCGAGTCAATCTAAGCCTTTGACAGTTGAACCTGCTGATTTGATGTTTTTTTTCTAATTGTGCTGTATAAGAAATGCTGCTTACATGGGTGTGTTTTGAAGTGGCGGATGTTGTATTTTGCGTAAATAACGCTTCCGGAAGGGATGGGGTAGGTGGGCGGGGGGGGGGGGGGGGTGCATACTTTGCCAATACGCCCTTCGCCGCCCAACACCCCTTATTTGCTTACGAGTAAATATTGCCTTCATATATTGTGTAGCTTTCCCGCACTTTTTCAAAAAAATACGACGTGAACTCGTTGAAACTAAACATGCTGCAGCTTCGTTGTTCAACATGGTTTTCAAAATACAGTTTTGCGCCTTTGAATTATGTATGTCTTACTAGGTCGCCCCCTTACCCTCTCGCTTGTGCTGTAAATATCCTCCAAGCTTTGGAGGGAGCAGTAATAGTGTAATAAATGGTTGTCTCTTTGGCCATATTGGCTGAAAATTGAAATGTTGTTTATAAGGTTTATAATGATAATAACAAATTGTTTAAACTGTTCTTGATATGTTTAAGGATATTCCCACCTCTCCCCCCACCATCACCCCCCCCCCCCATTTCTTCACCCATTTGCAATAAAAATCTGGCTGTACAGACTCTATAAACGTTGTTGGCTTACTTGTTCTGTTTTCTCCTTCAGTGTGAAGTGTATGTTCATTTCTGCCTGGTTACTATGACCACATGCAGTGCACTGTGGTAAACTGTTCAGTATACCGCGTGTATGGTTGATGTCATATACTTATCACAGTACCCCCGGCTGTTATATTAGTGTACTGGAATACTGACCAGCCAGTTGTTGTGGCGCCCTCTTGTGAATACACCGCCTTAGGCTAACCTGATTCCTAGCTCTTCCCAGCCTATGTGTGGGAATCAGATATTTCTTTTGCTTAATGATTTAGATCGAGTATGGAAGCAATTTCCGTCACATAGGCCAATTTATATGAAGATGTATTACTTATTTTCTTACTTTTATCTACCAGTTACTTTTCCTGTTCGTTTCAAAGTACTGCTTTTGGCTTGCCAGCTTCTTTTGACAAGCTGGCACAGAAACAAATTGTCCCATTATGTAAATATATCATTTAGACTTGCATGAATTGTGTATATTCCTAATAATGTGTATCTGAACATTATATTGTAAAGAAAACCTTAAATAAATAACAATCTTGCAAAATGAAGCAGCGTTTTATTTATTTATTGGTATTTCTAGCCCCCCAAGCGGGGCTTTAGGAACCGGGGTGGCACTGTAGGTTTGGGTGTTTTCCGTCTAGCCGCCCGCTCATTGTCGACTATTACTCGCATCGTCATAATCCATGTCCTGGGATGTTTCAGAATTTGGTACTTGAGATGGCCTGTCATAGTGGATAGCTGCGCGTTATTATGTTTTGATCTTGACCCAATATCAAGGTCAGACTGGCCGTCATCTTGTATTGTCAACCGCATTTTGTTGTCAACATGACGTTATAAAAAAACCAACGGTTGTTTTACTCTTGTACTAGATGCTGTGCTCTCTACGAAGGCTTACGCCCTGTCTACTGTTCTGTCCGGAGGGGAGGATTGGGGGGGGGGGGTGGGCACGTCCGCCACATGACCATGTCCTTAGTGATGATGACGATGGTGGTGGTGGTGATGATATGGCGTTGGTCGTGGTGATAATGAGGATGATGTTGCGGGTGGTGATGATGATGATTAAGTATGTCTCTCCAGCATTCTCCCTGTTAATACTCGAAACCATTGATCAAGACAGTAATGAAGTCGTTCATGTAAGAGCGCGTCGCAAACGACAGATGGCGCCACGCAATCACACAAGTTATTCAGACATAGCGAACGAGAAGTATCTTGCGCTAACACTAACCAAATTTGAGCTCTTGCGAATAAAAGCTCGTTCCCAAAGCATATACACTAACACAATCTGGAAGAATGGATCCAGAATGGCTGGATTTTTATTTTTTTACTTTTTATTTTGTTTTTAAGCCAAGAAATGCACAAAAATACAGCTCAAGTTGAAAACAATTCTGGGAACTTGATTGTTGTTTGTTTTGGGATTGCTGCATGAAAGATCTGTGTTTTGCTTTTACCCCAACCCTTAGATCACACTGGACACTTTTAGCACGCAGAACAACATGCAACACATAAGAGTTGCTTCATTTGCAAACATGTGCAGAATACAAGCATCAAAACAAAAAACTGTTCTTAGTAAGCTATATCAGCGAATGTAAAACAGCTGTTCTAAAGGTCATCTGGAAATGTTTTAGTAGAGTAATAAAAACGCTTTTGTAAATAAAAGCAGGTCCTGCTGAAGAGCAGAATCGTGAACACTATATTGACTGCAGCCCGGTTATAATGAGCTGGAAATATTATTGAAAGAGAGACAGCCAGCTTGTTGGGTGTCACGATCCAAGATACATATCCCCCCTTCCATCCCATCTCTCCCCAAAACACACAAACAAACAAACAAAAAAAAAACAAAAAAAAAAAAACAGCGTCAAACAACATCAAGACTCTCATACAACAAAAAGAATTTTATAGACGTCACATTTAAGTAAAATGAAATTAAATTTTGAGAAAAAAGATTACTTTGTTAAAATATTTATATAAAAGCAGCACATTAATATTGTTAAATATTCTATGCCTATCATACACAGATCATGCAAAATAATAAGAATAAAAAGTAATAGGTTGAGTCAAGTCAAACTGTTTTAATTCTTAATATATATACATGTATTATGAAAATATTCAATCACATTTACAAACCTCTAATTCAAAGGATATTAAGAAAAGGAAATCCCCAAAAGTCACTGTCTTATACACGGATGATCACCTTAGACGTAACCTGAGACTGATATTATGAACAAATACTGAACAAAATATTATGATTTTTTGCTATGTTTGTAAGCATATATACATTAAAAAGCACTGAATAAATAAATCTCAAGAAAAAGTTATGTTCTATAGTTAAATAATAATTTCCTTTTATATGCAGTTTTAAACTGTACAAAGACTTCTTTTGCTTAATTTCTGAATCAAGGTTATTCCACAAGTTAACACCAACGGTGGAAATACAGAATGTTGGAAGAGTAGGTCTTTTGAACTTTACACTAAAATCTCCTCAGTGACGAGTAGTACCTCTATTTATGTGAAAAATGTTGGATATTCTGTCTGGTAGAATGTTACGATTCGCTTTGTACTTTATACATAAAGTATTCATTTTAACGATATCATAAAATTTTAATAATTTATATTTATAAAAAATGGGTTCACTGTGTTCTCTCGCAACGACTTGATCTATGATTCTAATCGCTTTATCTATAATATTACAATACTGTTTAACCTTGTCTTATATGTATTTCCCCATATTTCACAAAAGTACATTAAGTATGGAAGGATTAAAGAAAAATACAGTGTATACAAGGATGATTTATCAAGCAGATGCTTCACTTTATACAAAACTGATATATTTTTTGCAACTTTACTTTGTACGAGGTTAATATGGTCAGATCAAGCGAGTTTACTGTCTATAAGTACGCCCAAAAACTTAGTCACAAGCACTCTCTCTATTGCTATACCATTAATATTTATTCTGAATTCTGAATGTGAATGTTTGTTAGAAAATACTGTAAAATTAGTTTTGCTTAAACTTAGCGATAACTTATTTGCTTAAAACTAAGCATCTAACTTTCTAAACTCTTCACTTATTATATTACAAATTTCATTTACATTTAAACCAATGTAAAAAATATTTATGTCGTCAGTGAAGAGAATAAATTTAAGTATATCAGAGACGTTACAGAGACCGTTAATATGCAGCAAAAACAATGTTGGTCCTAAAGTAGAACCTTGTGGTACCCGACAGACAACTTTTAAAAATATCAAAAACTGTGTCATTAAACAAAACATACTGACTTCTACCCGACAAATAACTAGTCAACCATTTTAAACTTCTTCCTCGGATACCACACACTTCTATTTTAAAAATAAAATTCCGTGATTAATGGTATCAATCGCCTTTTTACATCTATGAACACGCCTACTGTTATTTTTTTGTTTATCTAACGGTCAGTTAATCCTTCTATAAGATCAATCAAGGCTAAGGATGTAGAATGATTTTGCCGCAAACCATACTGAACCGAGTATAAACTATCGTTTTTCTAAAATTTTGGCAAATTGTGGAAGTAGTGACACAGGCCTATAGTTTGTGAAAACGCTACTATCACCAGATTTAAATAAAGGAATTATTTTTGCTACCTTCAGTTGATCGGGGAATACACCTGTAGTGAACGAGCTGTTACATATGTGTGCTAAAGGAAATTTTTTCTGTCAGTTTTCTTGACACTACTCATCGATATACCATCACGACCACATGAAGACTTGCATTTAAAATCATTAATAACCTTCAAAACCTTTTGCTTTCAAGTTGGTTCAATAAACATACACTTGTTACTGTTATAACTAATGATGTATGAAAACTTATCCTTGCAGTCAGGCAGAGTACTTGCTAGTTTTGAACCACACTCGCAAAAAAATTATTGAAACCATTTGCAATACCTTTGGGGTCTGAAAGAACTTTACCATTGTGCTTGAAAAAACTCAGGAAACAAAGACACCTTCTGTCCTCGTTTTATGCATTCATTAAGTATTTTCCATTCTGTTTGCATTCGCCTTTCATCCAACACAACCCAGAGTTACCATTATGTTTACCGACTGCTAATATACTGCATTTAATGGAACCTTTCACTGAAGCAGAAATAATGTTTGTACTGTAGTTCACTCATAATTAAGCCAAGCAAATATCGCTTTGTGCATATCTTTAGCACAGAAGGAATTAATGTACTTTTAGATGTATTAACGCAGACTTGTTTTTATTTTGATGCCCGCAGACGCAGACATCATATTGCGTCATTTTAGTAAGGGCTAAAATGGACATTTTCAGCCGTCTGTGGTATCGTGAAATAAAAAAGTAAAACTGGTTGCATTTGGTAATAAATTTACTTAAAATTAAAAGCAATCAAGACTGCGTTACAGCAAATAATTCAATGTTTGCATGTCCTGTTCAACCTGAAAACTATTTCAAATAGTGACAATAATGGGGGTGTGTATGTGCGTAGGGTGTTTTAATCAAAGATGAGATTCCATAGAGATTAGGAAACGTCACAGCAGGCTACTCCTCCTGATTTTGTTGATTTATTACAAGGCGATTTTCACTTTGAACACTTCCTGGAGTTACAGGTATATTTTGCAGTGCCGTCACAGCTTAGGCCTGACCCTGACGGAAAATATTAAAACAAAGGAAACTGACTAAATAGTCAGGTATCAGTTTCGTGTTCCCAAAGCTAATTAGCTCCTAAGATTATAAACTCCAAAATGTACATATTTAGTTTATCCTTGGTGAGAAGTATTTTAAGTATTTGGCCATTTCCTCTTTTCATTTTAAACAATGCCGACATTATTAAAATTACTTTGTCTCATGTTGCCATTAACATTATCAAAATTGCCATCAATGAGTGAGCTATAAACATAAAAACGCAGCTATCGGCATCCGTAATTCAAATAATAAAACACATAAAAATGATTTATGTTTCTATTTCTATGTCATTGTATAACAATAACAATTCAAACGTGAACAGAACATCAAGCACTCAATCGATTTCTAGAAGAACATAGCGCAATAAAACAGAGCAATAAATAAACATTAAGAGTTGAAATAAAACAAAATTTATGGCGCAATGTGAGACGTGCATGACTTTATAATGTTAAAGTTATTTACACTGAGTGAAGTAGCAATTTATGATAGGAAAATTGTTGTTGTAGTGATTCTATTACTGTGCATGAAATTGCTAAACAGGATATCCATGTTGATAGGAGACTGCAACAACCGGATACACTGATCCTATGAGCGGGTCCCATTGATGCATTCCAGCTGGAATCAGTCTTGCGTTATCTCGTGGATGGTACACAAGAGAACTACAAAGTAGCACTAACAATCTCCGTTGTGGTCTACCTCCAAGCATGCTCTCGGGATCTACAGAAATGTAGACTCAGCCAACATGTTGAATATTCAATCTAGTCTAATACAATAGGCAATTTTGTAAAATGTTTATTGCTAAAATGACATTATTATTGAAAAAGTTTTATTCACAAAAAACACGTTAATTTATTAAACCGACTTTGAAAAGAGATAAAAAGTGGTGCTGTGGTAATTTCAAATCAAACTATTTACTTCTGTTTAAACCCTATCTTACTTTATGATGCGCTGCTGCAAACCGTTTTTAATGTTTAAGTGAAGTAAATGAATTTGATCCTTTACTTTTTGGAATGGATGACATTTGAGTGACTTATGGTAAATATTTTGGGCGTATATTTACATTACAACAGTTATTAAAATTTTAACAAATTTCACAAAAGTAATTTTATAAATATATGCAAAAAGACAGGACAAAATGTATACAAACGCATTGTTACGCAACACAATGTCCTAAAGCCTCCACACTTTTCTAGAATTTCACAGATATTAATTAGCATAAAGTAGTTTCCACACCTTTATCGATACAATCTACCAACTTTTATATTAATTTAACAATTTTATTAATGTTGAATCAATGCCTGTTTGGAATAATACACTGAGAAATACAGTAGAAACTCCAGATAAACAGCTCAAGTGTGAGGACACGTTTTAATAACTTTGTTCCTGACGACAGAAGCCTTTCTGACAAGAATATATGCCTTGAAAAAAGATTTACAATTTCTACCCTAACAAGGATACACAACTTGAAATAAGCTACATAGCCTGCTCCCTAATAAGAACAACAAAATTTTTACACATTCTTATAATATGCATTTAGCACACAGGACACGTCTTTTATTTTGATATTGACAAACCTATTCATATACTTGCAACACAATAATTAGACAATTTAAGTTTTGTCATCATGATAGACTATATGCATTTTTTAACTTTATATTTTTATAGCCTGATTTAACGTTGAATAGTGTAATACAGTTGCTTGTATCAAAGGTGAGGGCATCTGCAGTCTGGTGTCATACCGTTATAACATATCACAAATCACATTTGCTAGAAACATGTAGTAAATAACGGTTTTCTTTTATCCATTTTCAGTTGCTGCCAGTCATATTTTAATGTATTTTCTCTTTGCAATACAATTAAAATTAATTCTTTCCATATTTGACAAAATTGAAAGACATCACTTGATCACTGTTTTTTTATTGCTATTACTACTAAATGATTAAATTTCTTATCACGGTTCATATGCTATTAATAATTATGGTTAACTTGCAGTAATAATTAAATCCCTCGTCACGGCTCACGTGCTAAAATCGTAAATAACTAAACGCGTATTATAATTCCCTTGCTATTTGTCGCAAAAGATTAAATTTTTCATGACTACAAAGTTGATATTTATGATTACGCACTTGCTATTTGTAAGTAGCTTAACACTTTTATTTGCCATTTCTAGCAATGGAACAAAGGTAGTGTCGCTATTCACCTCATTTGGCTCCTTATCCCTATTTACTTGCTCCTTGTTGGGCATGAGTAAAATATGTATTTTTTCAAGGTTCACTTGCTTTTGAATGGCTACTTTTTCTTCATACAAGAGACAAAACATTAGTAAAAACTGTATAAAAATTGGGGCATTTTTTATCACTTTCTATCAGTATTAAAATTGTGAAAATAAATTCTAAGCATCAAAGGGACTCCATCTGGGTGTATAAATAGCATAAAAATAAGCAGAACATAGAACTGTGTGGATTGTAAGTGTTACTTAATTTCCGCCATGACAGTTTGTCGCTTTGTTTTCTCTTTCCATCTTTTGCCTAGGTACACAACAATAAAATCTGGAAATTCACACATCGTGATGATAGTACCACCCATGAAAAGTCCCATTAGTCCTCCAATCGTTGAAAATAATTGCCACTGATTGACAACCGCTCGCTCGTTGACCTCCGTTGTTGTGATGGAGTCAAAGAATATTTTCAGGCGTACTACATTCTGTTCTATGTTGTCACTTGTTTGGTAAGGCCAACCCAGTACAGCAGCATTGCGTACAACCAAATCGTTTGGATATTTAGCTGATGATATTTTGTGATTATACATAGTATTTGTGCATTGTACGGGGCAATTGCAACCACGTTTACCATTGACCCAGTCAGGCATGTTTTGTAAATAACACAGCGAGCCTTCGGCGAAAGAACAGGGGTGATCTGCATCAGACGCAAAGCTACAGGTGTGACACTCAAAAATGTGCTTTATCATGCAGTCCCGCCGGCATTTACTATACGAGTATGTCGCATCATCATTGCAATCAATCTCAGTGTATGGCTTTTTGAGGCTGTGCACAATTTCCTTTTCAATCGATAAAAATATATCCTTCCCTGGGGCTATTAAAATACCTCCATGATCCAACAGTGGGAAATCGTCGGGATCGTGTATATGAATCATAAATCCAACTCCATCTGAGAGGATTGGCGCGAAATATTCCTCCACTTGAGCGTTAAGAACAAGCGCTATACCTCCGTCAATGCCCGGATATTTGGATTGCAACGT
This sequence comes from Protula sp. h YS-2021, assembly GCA_949752745.1. Classification (NCBI taxonomy): domain Eukaryota; kingdom Metazoa; phylum Annelida; class Polychaeta; order Sabellida; family Serpulidae; genus Protula; species Protula sp. h YS-2021. The sequence goes on from OX457033.1 coordinate 20,558,396, forward strand.
AAACTGGTTACTTGAGTTCTTTGAATTGAAAGTGTAACACATTCCCTTAGATGTTCGCACAGAAATGACGTAATCCAAGCAATTAAAATCTTGATCTTCATAACAATGGAGGAAAGTGTCGGAGTCGGTTGTTGGAGCCGCCTTCAGGAACTCATGAAAAGTCATGTTAATTACAGCGCCTAAGGCTGGCAACATTGAAAGATCTAATGCACTGCTGCTGCTATCCGTCCAGGCGTAACTAGCGAGCGTGAAACGGCTTAGCGCATACGACACTTCCGGACCAAAACTATCCGCAAATGACTGGCGTATTTGATTGATATTGCATATAGTAATAGCCGGGAAAGATAACGATTTATGACGTTGAATGGAAATTGAATGAACCGTTTCATAATCGAAATACTGGTCAATTGCGAAATAGGTTTGCCAAATGCAAATTGAAATGCAAACTAAGACAAAAACACACCACGCCACTCTTCGCATAATAGCCACTTTAGTCTTAAAAATGTATTTTAATCCATGAAAGGTTGTGTCTTGTCCAAATTCTTCCAAGGAAGAGACAAATGTTTCTGAATCGCGGTTTTCATTGTCGCCTTGTGGCTTCACTTTGATATTTATTACATTTGACGATTTCATAATGAGTATGCATGTAGTTACTTGATAATTACATTTCTATATCATCGCATGTCAATATTAATCTACATAGTTTTAGTTTTAATTGAATTTCCACAACAATTGTTTTGATTTAATTTTTAATTAACTAAATATTAAGTGAATACATTCATTTTAAGCTGTTTATTAAAATAAACGTTGCAATACATTAATCCTAGAAAATATCTAAGTCAAAGGTTGACAGCTGACGTAAAGTTTTCAATTAATATATCTTAGTTTTTATAGGTTTATACGTATTTGTCACGGCATACCAGCCAAGTGGTTGAATCTGTATTAATAATTTACTGCAGAGGATCCCAAGAGACAATTGCTCTAAAAATATTACAATAAACTTGAAAATGTGGGGCTTTCCGTATTGTGGACATCCTTGTGTTTTAGGCATAGCCTAGTGACAAACAAAGGCAGTGTTAGTGAAGAACCCATAACATACAGCATTACCTAACTTCCAGGTTTAACTGTATACCTTAATCTGATGCCCTGTTACTACCATTTGACTGCATGCAAAGTGCTGCAATATCGATGTGCTAATAGCTCCATTCCATTATGTGCTACTTTGTTAGATAAAAATATGCACTGATGCACATATCCTCTATATTTCCTTTCATTCAAGTCCAATTCATATTATGAACACTTTGATTTAAAAAATCAGTCATAAGTATTCCTTAGTCCAGACAGTCTCTGTAGTTTTAGGTGACGTTATAAACCAAATGGAAAATTCAAAATAGTCGAATGAATGGAATATATTAAAACTTTATCCAGATCGTATCCGATACCAAAAACATTATGTTTACTTTCGATACTTGCTTAGTGATTTGTCACATTTTAATACTGGTTTGATAACACTGCAATGCTTGGTGATCAAATGCTGAAGCATGTGCAAAACGGAACCTTAAATGAAGCAAACATTACAAAATTTAAACATTTACTTTCCTGCCTAAGCGCATTAATAAAATTTGTTATCGAACTCATAATGAGATTTGAATAGTTGCCATGCAATTTTATTCCAACAAAACAGATTTAATTGATTCACTTATCAGCTATTTCAATGATGCCAGCAAGAGACATCACACTTTCTGACTCACGTATATTACTTGCTTTAGGGCACGTTTCATACAGGACGCGCTACAAATAATTCAGTTGATTTAGTTGTAAAGGTGTCACATCACTGCAGCCGCTAAAATATATTGCTTTCAGTGGTAACCTTTGAATTTATTGCATAGTATGGTAACAAATGGCTCAGAATTGATATAGTTATTGTTCTTGTTTAACGTAAAGCAAGCATTTTGTTGACCCAATTGTGTTCATAAGGCGTCGATATGACACAGAGTGCACTGACCTGGTACACATACGGTTGCCAGGACTATTTCTGGTCTTTATTCATTGAAATACATTATTAGTGTATATTAAACTTAATATTTTGGTATTTATATATAATTCTTTTGTATTAGGGCTCACAGCTACTTCTTGTTTGTCAAAAATGTTGCCAATATTTTTAATCAGATGAATTTTACCACGTTCTTTTTAATATTTCATTATCATTATCTTTATATATATTACTATCAATATTACAGTTATTATTATTATTATTATTATTATTATTATGATTTGGGAGGGTGTGTAGCTTTCACAATATGAGCTGATTGTGGATGCTGAATTATGCAAAAATGTTTACATAGCGTTTGATGTCAGCCTGACAACGATTGACACTATATCGATTATGAAGTCATTAATTTGTTATTATACGGTAAATAGCTTAATACTGCCAATGTCTGCGATGGCCGCTTACTGTTTTTCCATTAAAGGTCACACAGCACTATAATGTGTCTCATAAGGTTCGAAACAAAAATGTACTTCTTTAACCTAGCTCTTTTATAGAATAGAACAGAATCGGCATTTTTTTACTTATAAAAATGGCAGACGCAGCAACAATATGATTTTTTTTCAAATTCGACATGAGGAACATTTTTTTCTTGTTTTTTTTTGTTCAAAGCATTTTTGTTCAGTCTAATGCACAGTTGCATTGCTGATTGACAGTTTGAAATCTTCAGGCTCTTTAATATCCTTCTTAAATGTCTTGTTTTGGTGAATCATAAGAGTTTATAGTAACTAAATGCGAGCGGTGAAATTTGATGACACATTTATCCTCAGATTAGGTACTAAGATATTTAGCGCTGAATCGCTTAATCGATATGTTATATATCGGAAATATAGTGCATCCTGCATGGTCACCAGAGCGTACGAATAAAAACATTTCAAAAGCACACACAATGCCAGTTTTAGCAGCAGATTTCTTTAACCATTGTAAAGCCAAGTTTAATGTTTTCTGCTGTTATGTCGCGTAGTTATGCGGAATTAGATTTTAGTACATTTACTTTTTACCTCTTAAACATTAGCCATTAGATTTAATCTGTGTGTCCACATTGTACTTGTGACGAAATTATATTACCATTAACTGCTGTGTCTCTAATTATACGAGCTAATATATACATGTTTGTCAGGGTTATAGATGGAAAGGGTACACATAATTACTTGTGTACTTTTGTGTATAATTAAAGTTTAAAAACCAAGCCACGTAAACTTATAGATTTCAAGCAAAGTGAAATTTGAAGGTATTTAAGGGGCAGCATATTGGAAGACTAGTAAAGATGATTAGAACATAAAACAATAAAACAACATGACCGTGTGGACTGATCGGAACAATAACCTTGCTTGCAGTACGACCGGCAGCACGAGACTGAAGGGGAAATGTATTCTTCTGTCAAAAGGGGTGCACTGCTGTGTCTTCTCGTCATGTGCACTGCAAAATTCTCATTGTTTCCCGTGTACACTCGCAGTCATAAAAAGAAAGAACCAACCTTCATTCGAGTAACTTGGACACAATACTTAAAACACTATTTTAATATACTATTCTTGCGGGCAACTACATGCAATGCATTGTGGGTACTTGGGGGAAGAATGAGCGATATTTGGAGTTTAACGCACTGTTTTATACCAATACAAAGTCTTCGATATTTAAGTTAAGTAATAAACTTTTTCTAAACGATAAAAACTATTTAACGAAATAACTTCCTGGCATGTGACAAGTAGGCCCAAAGTAGGTCTATGTATGCAGTCGGCCCAAAACAAGAAGAATACCCTGTTATATTTGGTATAAAACAGCGAGAAAATATGCCTTTTGCCCCGATGCAAACACTGGAACTTTTTGATCATGTGATGAAAATGTGAATTCTTATTGGTGGATTGTAAGGTTGTGACGTGAACTCGTCCTCAAGAATAGGCTGTTTACCGGAAAGTCAAAGAACCATCTTCTAAATCAAGGAAATAGCTTTTTATGAACTCGGAAGTTTTTTTCTATGGGTTACTTAATTTAATTCTTCATTATGTGGACAGATTATCCTGGGTATAAACTGATCATAATTTAAAATCCGATACTAAAGCTTGTCGTATCAATGATCCGCAATGCTTAAAATTGAATCAAATTTTAGTCATCTAAAACAAGTCTTTACTGTTTTTGCCTACTTGAAACAAAATTCAAATTTCTGCCTATCATTCGATCGGTTTGAAACCCTGAAGTTTGCAATTATTAGATTAACACTCTGAACTGCATATCGAATATTACCTTAGTTGACAGCAGTTGAATGATAATAAAATAAACATATGATCAATTTGGAGTAGTATTTTTCTTAGTGTGCTAATCATATACCTTACTAAGTTACAGCTAATGTTCATTTAGTATACATTAGCTGTAAATTATTTTCTTTTTCTTTTTTGGTCAATATCATTACCAAATGAAAAACAAATGGATTAAAAATATGGAAGTTCCAACAAGAAAAAACATTATGCCGTTGTTATAAACAACTGACCTCTGATGAGACCTGTTTGTTATGTATAAACACAGTGCTGATGAATATTTAAAAAAAGTGGTTCCTCTCTTTTATGAATTCTATTTTTGTGTAATGTCCAGCGGATTTGCGGAGTAAAAAGGTGTTATACACAAAAGACCGAACCATTGAAGAGGTTGGCTGTTGAACAACAAATCACATTATTCAACCTCCGTGCATGCATTGATACAATTGGTACTTTTTGTTTGTTTTTATTATTTCAGAGAAATTTATGTAAGAGTTATTAGAATGAACAAAGTTTAAACTAAGAAACTTTAATAGCATCGATCTCACCAAAATGTGTGTTAAGGGAAAAGCTAAAGACAACTTTTTCTGAAAACAGATTAAAATCCCAAATAGTCTTAAAATGGTGCATATATTTTAAGGCACGCTGAGACTGATTTCTCAGTTAAACAGAAAGCTCTTAAAATGAATTAAGTATCATAAAGGCACCTCCATCTAAACTGTCAAACGTCTTTTAAGAAAAAATGAGGTTAAGCTCAGACTCGAAATTGTCAAGCATCCTTTAAGAAAAAGTGAAGTGAAGCTAAGACTCGAAATTGCCAAACGTCTTTTAAGAAAAAGGTGAAGTTAAGTGTAGACTCGACTGTTATGTCAACAAGTTGAGCTGGTCCGCTTCTTTCAGTTGCAGGGATTATCGCTGACCTTGCTTATCACTTGGGTTGTGTCCAGGCAGTCGGCGCGCTGAAGCTCACAAAAGTTCACGTATGTGTTGCCGTCACTGCCACACACTGGCTGGAACTGCAGGGTGCATACGCCGGGGCAACTGGAACCTAAAATAACACAAATATCAGGCATACATCAAGAAAAGGAAAGAGTCAAGTCATTTTGGGTTTGAAAGTTTTGTAAAAGCAAACAAGAATCCGGAATTTTCGTGTTATGACAAGGGGATGTCATAAAGGCTTTTGTTTATTCCATCAACATACCTGTTTTGTCTCTGGAATAAGGATATAAGGATATCTTAATAATATACGGAGCAGAATAAGTAAGCAAGGGAGCTCAGTCCCTTTTCCAAACCTATTTTCAATGTAGTTTCCCCTGGAAATCGAATTCTGCCAATGGTTGTTGGTCTTAGAAAATATGTAGGCATTTTTAATACCAAAAACAACAGGGAGTTTCTTAAAACAATATAATATAACACGTTTTGGGCAGTACAGAGTGGATATGTTTCATCCATTAACTGGTTATTATAAAAGAATTTTTTTGTTGCTGGCGTATTAACAATTATTAAACCATTATCTTAATTAACATTAATCGGACCGACAGCACTCTAATCCATGTTCATAGAACAATTTGTCGTATGTTTTACTCTAGGCATCTATTGATTCACTGCGATTTGTTTCATCTGCATTATACTGCTTTTTAAAAGTCAAATGAAAACCATATAAGGTTCTAGGAGTAAGAACATCTTCAAAATTGTAAACCGTGTTTCGGTTTTTTTTTGGAAAAGCATCATCTCAAATGAATTAGTATTGTTTTTGAATTACCAAATGATATTGTTTTATAATAATTAATACTGGCAACTCTGGGTTAGAATCCTGGTGATTGCTACATACATACGAAATACCAGTGTGGATCATTCTCCAAAATATATAACAAATATAACAATACAAACCACTTATTTTAGTTATATATAATATCAATGAGTACTTAAATTGTAAAATACTGAATGCTGTTGATGTCTGGTAAAGGTGTCATGTTATGCCATAACTTTGCACGTGTCTGTACGAGAAATGTGCTATGTCTCAAAAATTGTAGTATTTAGCTCGTTAAAGTGTTTATTCTACTCATAACATCTACACTAATCTAAAATGTATAAAAAAGATTTTAGTAAATTTTTAATCTGCAATATCTTTAAACTGTTGATTTAAGAAATCTAGAAACGAGTAATTAAAGATCTTAAGTACGGAAACATCCTGCAAAATTACCAAATGCTAAATAGAAAAAAACCGATTTCTGAAGGAATTAATAAATAAATTTCTGCATCTGAGAAGCAGTTTTCTTTAAGTTTAAGCAGGATTTTGGTTAACAGTTTTGCTTACAAATGGGCCAGTTCCAAAGCACATTTTTTGTGAAACATTGTTTTGAATTTGTAAACCTGAGTGACTACTTTCAAGAATGAAAGCGTGAGGAAAAGTACACTAACATTTACACAAGGTCCTTTCAATATTATTTACTTTTCAAGCGTTAAGTACTTACCATCTTCGGCATACGCCACGCACATGAGCAGAGCAAAAAAGAGAACACATGTGACTTTTCTATCCATGTTGTATTATTGTGATCGTCAAGCTTGCTTCTGATTGATCGCTGGTTGTTCTTTCTGTAACTAACATTTCTCCCGCACTTTTATAGGAAACCCATGTAGTTTGTTATTACCACAATAAAGTGCAAATTGTATTATGTTCGAATAAACTAACAATAAAAACACGGTAAAGAAACAATAACAGGGTTTATTGATACTAAATGCTCAGTATTTTGGAAGTAGTTATATCACTCCTTTGTATTAATTATTTGGTACGATGCTTCAGAAGCTGCCTATTATCTTGCTGTGCCTTCATTTTATGTCATTACCATGACATAAAGTTATATGATGTACACTAAAATAACAATCTTACAAATTAAAATGCAGGTCCTAGAATACATAAGTGATTTAATCCAAGCCGTATAAGGCACGAAATGATTTGCAATAAAAACGAGGGTGTTTATTATTCCAGATCCTTGTACTGAGATTGTAAATATCAGTTTATTCATGCACTTTAATTTGCTGCATTTGCATACAGGAAAAACAATGTTCTTGTAAAAACACATAAATTTCTGGACGTTTTTGTTAAATCATCATTTTGACCGTAGCGTGAAATCAGAAGCTACAAAGCATGTATTATCAAGATGTGTTTTTTTCTTGAAATTTTCAAAATTTGTTTAGTTAAAACTTAATAAAATTAGAAGGATATGAAATACAAGATATATGTAGAAATGATTTTAATGGCTTTATTTGCTTGATTTGTGTGATTAAACATATTTTAATGTCTTTAAATGCTTGATTATGTGTTTGAACACATTTTTCATTAGTATTAATGCGCTAGCTCTGTCTCCTTGACGGTCTTTTTTACATTCGTTTAATATTACATTATTAATTACCATTAACCGGTGTGATTTAGGCACACATCACAATATTACCACTAAAAATACACTTAGACTCCGTGAAATATAAGGTCTATTACACAATGCATAAATCCATCCAAAGCTCATACAATACTAAAAAAATCGCAATATTTTAAATCTTTCCTATTGCAAATAAAGACCTTTAATAACTAAAAAAGAGTACACAAAGAGTAGATTTTACAAAGTAAATGTTTACTATATGCCAATGAACTTAATTGAAATATTTTGGGGAAGTGACTAATAATTCAAAGACAGGGTTTAAATAATTAGGGAGGGTTTAAATAATTATATTATGATTTATCTGAGCTAGTCACATTCATGCTCTGGTAATTCATTAGACTTTAAGGTCCAATGTGTTGTCAATTTGTTTACTTCATATATTAATATGTATTTATGTAATCTTGCACAAAAGTACTTGAGGTAAAATGTCATAAATGTGCCTTCATTGGCTATTGTCTTTGAAGTATGTTATCTTTCTATACAGATAAAGACACCATATCCACACGTTATCTTTTTCAACATCATCAGAATTTTAAAAGACTTGTTTGTCACATATAGTGTATATATTTATATAAATTTATATTTAAACTTAATTCATATTTAATTTCTTAATATCATATTAAAATTCTCATATAATTTGTCCATAATATTTTCATGTCTTTGATTTGCGGGGGGGGGGGGGGTGGGGTGGTTCACAGGTTTTATCTTGTATTTGATTAAAGATGTTGACCAAATAGAATGTTAAAGCACAAAACAATTTGAGCTACTTGAAATGTTTATCGATTAGCCAAGATATAAGTTTATTATTAACCCCAAATCATACTGAATAAACTAAGGAATCCATATCCATTGAAACGGAAATTTCTCTCATGTGAGTTACTGCTTTCTTCAACCAGTAACTTAAACTGAGAAAGCATATCTTTGTTTTTCAGGATTGCTACATGTTCTGCGTTGAACTTGTACATGTTGTTGATATAATCTGGGTCATCCAAGAACTGTCGGCATGCCTCTAAACTGGGCAAGGATACCGTGCCATCACCCTCCACTTGCTCAACTTTTTTAGGCTGGCCATTTGGAAAGCTCTCATCATACGTCAGCGCATCAGGGGTAGATTGGCCTGTAACATAAAACATGCTATAAGATTTAAACTGAAACAATAAAAAAGACTTAGCATAAATATTAACAGGGAATGATTTTATGCTACTTTTTTCTTTACTCGTATTAACTGTGAGGTTTAGAACCATAATTTGCTGAAAGTAACAACACCCACGAGAATATAGATGTAGGGTTAAAATAGCGATCGATTGTAGTTTTGCATAAATAATTAAATTTTCTACGATTTGCAAAACAGAAGCTCGGCTTTTTGCTATACAGTTAAAAGTTATAAATTTATGCTTCTATGCTAAAAAGTTATAAATATATAATAAAAACATATTACGAAAGTGAAGATATAGTTTGCTCGATGATAAGAATACCGTGTCAATAGTAGAAATCAGAACATTACGTAGATCACACAATATAGAAAGACAGTTCATATTTTGACTTTTTATTGCATTTTGATAAAATGCATTTGAGAGTAATTTAACACTTATAAAATAAGGTTTGCTTAAACTCGATAAAATTCTATTAGTAATCACATGGTGTTCAACAGTTTGGTAATGTCTATTAGCTGACATAAGAAATAGTGTCCATACTCTTTCTAGAATCGTGTTCAAATACTACTTGTTTGAGTAATATAAACGGCCACACATGCTATGCGTATGTTACTCAAGAAAGATATACGCTTAAAACTAACAAAGGTGTACAATATATATATGCGTACGAAATGCATACCTGAACCATACCAGCAGTACATGTTCACTTTAGGATGTTCCAAGTTGTAGGCATCAGTTCTAGTATTGCGAAGCATCTGCTTGCCGACAGCAAAGCCAATGTACTCAAGCCACTCGCCGTACGTCGCCATTATGTAGTTTTTCCTTGGTGTGTATATTAGCGGTTCGTTTTTGTTCAACGCAGGTGATTTCGGGAGCAAAAGTGTCGCTGGTTCTGCACTGCGTTGTTCAGCCCGTACAATCAGAGGATCAAGTAGCGGTATACCAAATGCATACCCAGATGTTATACGTGAAGCATGAGCGCAGAACCGGCCCAGGGTGTACCAAGGGAAACAAATGAATAAATGTGCTGATCTTTCCATTCTTGGGATTGTTGCTTTTAAAAGTAAAGCGTGACTAAACCGCCCAGGCTATGGCTTACAAGAATAACACGCCTCCGACCAGCGGCTCTGTATGCTTCTTCTACTAATGTTTTTAAGTCCGTGTAATAGAAACCAAGCGAGTGAGGAGCGAAACGAAAGTCATAAGGAGCCCCACGGAGTGATTTGCCTCTTTCATAACCCCATTTAATAAGTTCTGAAACATAAATATGTAAATTATTTTTTTAAAATTATGTTCTCCTGTTTTCAAATAGACCAAATTAAATGTTGTGGTAAACCATAAGATAAATGAATGTAACGGCATACAAGAAAACATTCTAATTTCATAAATGCTCACGGAAGGAGGATCGCCTATAAGAGAATAAAGAAAATAAATCAGCGTTTTCCAAATGCTCCAGTAAATACCTCTTGTACTTAGCGTGTGGCATTTGAAGTGCAATGCACCTGCTAGTTTTTATGCCATTTACATGGCACTTATCACGTGTGTTTATGGTCTTAAATACCGCTTAAGTGTGTTTTTATGTACATTGCCACACTGAAAATTATAGTTCAGCTGCTATAAAAAGAAACTATTTAACATAAACCATAAAAACACATTATTCCTTTAAATATTGGACATAGTATGCAATAAAGATAGCATAACAAGTTTGTATATATTTTTGAACTTCAAGATGTTACCGTTGACAAATGGAGCAAAAATTGCTCCAGCATTTCCATGCGACCAGGCGGTCCATGACGGATCGATATACTCAACAGTGTATGTATTTCCGATTCCGGGTATCCTTGTGTAAACACCAGGAGAATTATGACTCTTTTTACTAGTCTGATTGTACCCCATCTCAATATAAGATGCCCAACAGGCCAATCGTTCTTTATGAATAAAATATTAAAGAGAAGATCGATAAATGCTGTCAACAAACGTTTTGGCACATAGAAGATAAAGAATTCGTATCATTATAATTATCATTGTTGTGCCTTCATTTTATGTCATCACATTACATTATGACATAAAGTTATATGATGTACACTAAAATACTAAACCTTACAAATTAAAATGCAGGTCCTAGAATACATAAGTGATTTAATCCCAAGACGTATAAGGCACGAAAGGATTTGCAATAAAAACGAGGGTCTTTATTATTCCAGATCCTTGTACTGAGAATGTAAAGATCAGTTTATCCACGCATATTAATTTGCTCCATTTGCATACAGGAAAAACAATGTTCTTGTAAAAACACATAAATTTTTGGGCGTTTTTGTGAAATCATCATTTTGACTGTAGCGTGAAATCAGAAGCTACAAAGCATGTATTATAAAGATGTGTCTTTTCTTGATTTTTTAAAAATTTGTTTAGTTAAAAGTTGATGAAATTAGAAGGATATGAAATACAGCGTATATGTAGAAATAATTTTAATGGATTTATTTGCTTGATTTGTGTGATTAAACATTTGTAATGTCTTTAAATGATTTATTATGTATTTGAACACATTTTCCATTAGTATTAATGCGATGGCTCTGTCTCCTTGACGGTCTTCTTTACATTCGTTTAACATTACATTATTAATTGCCATTAACCGATGTGATTTAGGCACACATCACAACATTACCACTAAAATACACTTAGACTCCGTGAAATATAAGGTCTCTTACACAATACATAAATCCATCCAAAGCTCATACAATACTGAAATAATTGCAATATTTTAAATCTTTTAAATTAAATCATATTTAATTTCTTAATATCATATTTAAATTCTCATATGATTTGTCCATAACATTATCGTTTGTGTGTATTTGATTTGATTTGTATTTGATTTGCGGGGGGTGGGGGAGGGTGGGGTGGTTCACAGGTGGTATCTTGTATTTGATTTAAGATGTTGACCAAATGTAATGTTAAAGCACAAAACAATTTTAGCTACTTGATATGTTTATCGATTAGCCAAGATATAAGTTTATTATTAACCCCAAATCCAACTGAATAAACTAAGGAATCCATATCCATTGAAACGGAAATTTCTCTGATGTGAGTTACTGCTTTCTTCAACCAGTAACTTAAACTGAGAAATCATGTCTTTGTTTTTCAGGATTGCTACATGTTCTGCATTGAACTTGTACATGTTGTTGATATAATCTGGGTCATCCATGAACTGTCGGCATGCCTCTAAACTGGGCAAGGACACCGTGCCGTCACCCTCCACTTGCTCAATCTTTTTAGGCTGGCCATTTGGAAAGCTCTCATCATACGTCAGCGCATCAGGCGTAGATTCACCTGTAACATAAAACATGCCTCTAACATAAAACATATAAATATTAACAGGGAATGATTTTATGCTACTGTTTTCCTTACTCGTATTAGCTGTGAGGTTTAGAACCATAATTTGCTGAAAGTAACAACACCCACGAGAAGGTAGAGTTGGGGTTAAAATAGAGGTCGATTCTAGTTTTGCATAAATAATTAAATTTTCTACGATTTGCAAAACAGAGGCTCGGCTTTTTGCTATACAGTTAAAAGTTATAAATTTATACTTCTATGTTAAAAAGTTATAAATATATAATAAAAACCTATTATGAAAGTGAAGATATAGTTTGCATGATGATGAGAATACCGTGTCAATAGTAGAACTGAGAACATTACGTAGATCACACAATATAGAAAGACAGTTTATATTTAGACTTTTTATTGCATTTTGATAAAACGCATGTGAGAGTAATTTAACACTTATAAAATAAGGTTTGCTTAAACTCAATAAAGTTCTATTTGTAATCACATGGTGTTCAACAGTTTGGTAATGTCTATTAGCTGACATAAGAAATAGTGTCCATACTCTTTCTAGAATCGTGCTCAAATACTACTTGTTTAAGTAATATAAACGGTCACACATGCTTAAGAAAGATGTTTGCTTAAAACTAACAAAGGTGCACAAGATATATACGCGTACGAAATGCATACCTGAACCAAACCAGCAGTACATGTTCACTTTAGGATGTTCCAAGTTGTAGGCATCAGTTCTAGTATTGCGAAGCATCTGCTTGCCGACAGCAAAGCCAATGTCCTCAAGCCACTCGCCGTACGTCGCCATTGTGTAGTTTTTCCTTGGTGTGTATATTAGCGGTTCGTTTTTGTTCCACGCAGGTGATTTCGGGAGCAAAAGTGTCGCTGGTTCTGCACTGCGTTGTTCAGCCCGTACAATCAGAGGATCAAGTAGCGGTATACCAAATGCATACCCAGATGTTATTACGTGAAGCATGAGCGCAGAACCGGCCCAGGGTGTACCAAGGGAAACAAATGAATAAATGTACTGATCTTTCCATTCTTGGGATTGCTGCCTTAAAAAATAAAGCGTGACTAAACCGCCCAGGCTATGGCTTACAAGAATAACACGCCTCCGACCAGCGGCTCTGTATGCTTCTTCTACTAATGTCTTTAAGTCCGTGTAATAGAAACCAAGCGAGTGAGGAGCGAAACGAAAGTCATAAGGAGCCCCACGGAGTGATTTGCCTCTTTCATAACCCCATTTAATAAGTTCTGAAACATAAATATATAAATTACTTTTTTAAAATTATGTGCGCCTGTTTTTAAATAGACCAAATTAAATGTTGTGGTAAACCATAAGATAAATGAATGTAAAGGCATATCAAGGGATTACAAGAAGGCATTCTAATTTTATAAATGCTCACGGAAGAAGGATCGCCTATAAGAGAATAAAGAAAATAGATCAGCGTTTTCCAAATGCTCCAGTGAAAACCTCTTGTACTTGGCATTTGAAGTGAAATGCACCTGCTAGTTTTTATGCCATTTACATGGCACTTATCATGTGTGTTTATGGTCTTAAATACCGCTTAAGTGTGTTTTATGTACATTGCCACACTGAAAATTATAGTCCAGCGTCTATAAAAATAAAACTATTTAACATAAACCATAAAACACATTATTCCTTTAAATATTGGACATAGAATACAATAAAGATAGCATAACAAGTTTGTGTATATTTTTGAACTTCAAGATGTTACCGTTGACAAATGGAGCAAAAATTGCTCCAGCATTTCCATGCGACCAGGCGGTCCATGACGGATCGATATACTCAACAGTGTATGTATTTCCAAATCCGGGTATCCTTGTGTAAACACCAGGAGAATTATGACTCTTTTTGCTCGTCTGATTGTACCCCATCTCAATATAAGATGCCCAACAGGCCAATCGTTCTTTATGAATAACATATAAAAGAGAAGATAGATAAATGCTGTCAACAAACGTTTTGGCAAATAGAAGCTAAAGAATTTGTATTATTGTCATAGGATAAATAGTCAAGATCAAACTATTCATTCTAAAGATTATAATTTCTTGACGACTTCAATTGGATCAGTGCGTTGTCCTAGGGAAACTTAAGAAAAAAGTTCTTTATTCTATATTCCCTACATTTTTAAATATTATATTTAACATATCCTAGATTAGCTGTTTATTAACTTTATAAAATACAATAGAAGTTCCGTACTTTTTCTCTGAACCTTGAACTAGAAATGAAAACACTATGTCATATTTTTTTGTCCGACCTGGCAGCAATTCGTAGACATTTAGCCACAGCCTAAACCAGTCTCTCCTCTCAGCACAATCTCGTATTCCAGAAGCTCCAGGATTACGGTTTACTTTAGCCTCTATTTGAGATCCGCCATCGCCGGGTATTAGAACCACTGGAGGAAGGTTTTCTTTCTCTACCTGAAGTCTCACGGCATTGCAAAGCCCATGAGTCAAAATTGTTGTTGAAATTGAAAGCGCAAAAATCCACAACTTGCTTGATAACATTTTTGTCCAATGCTTAACGAATATGAACAGAACTGTGTGTGATGAGTGCAATATAAGTAAAGTTTGTTTTTGTTACGCAAAGACGCTTTAAGATCTACTTGTGTGTTTTCGCCTAATTTAAGAAGAAATAGTATAAGATATTTCACAGATAACATTTACTCTCAAAGATCACCAAAAGGTTTAGTAAGTACAAGATCGACTTAAATCGACGTTTTATTTAACGTTTTTCGTTCAACGTTACAAAGTTGCACAATTTGGTTTAAGCGTTCTATAATATTAGTGCTTCCAGCAGAGCCTGGTGTTGAGTATAAAGCTGTAAAGCATTACTTCACTAATCACGCAGCACAGAGCGAAGTCCAGTACGTATATATGGACACAACTTCAGCAAGGACGTACTTATCCTTTTAAAAGCAAGCAACCGGTCAAAATGACACTTGTTTAAAGATATTGGCTTTTTAACTGTTTCTTATCTGTATTAACTTAGAAGCTAGTCGTGTGAAGTAGATATTGTTTGTAAAGGTTATAATGACATTGCAAATATGAATAAATATAAAAGATAGTTTTCTATTTTTTGCTGTTTAATAATTTATGGCTGCAATAACAATCAAATTAATATAAAAAGAAATATACTGCACTAAAACTTGTTATCACTTTCAAATATACGGAAGGACACTGAAAAGAGAGATTTAGAAATAAGTCACCACGTCGATCGGTTCTTTTGAAAATATCAATTAAGAAACTTGAACATAATCTCTTCAACTCGTCGCACCGTTATTTCCTCAGCCCAATAAAAATCAAATGAAGCAAAACATATTTTTAGCGTTTTGAGTATATTGGTGTTTTAAGGCACTAAGTAACCTGCGTGTGTTTCGTTGGTTGCCAAAAAGCATAATCGTTTGGGCTGGCTACACAAAGATAAAGAGTTCCAGTGAATTTGAAGATACGTTATCGCCCATTGGCACTGTAAAACTGGAACCTGGACTCCTCAGTTACGTCTTTATCGCCCATTGGCACTGTAAAACTGGAACCTGGACTCCTCAGTTACGTCTTTATCGCCCATTGGCACTGTAAGACTGGAACCTGGACTCCTCAGTTACGTCTTTATCGCCCATTGGCACTGTAAAACTGGAACCTGGACTCCTCAGTTACGTCTTTATCGCCCATTGGCACTGTAAAACTGGAACCTGGACTCCTCATTACGTCTATTTCTAGATCCTATGTTAATTGTAACTGTTCGCATTTCATTTCATCATTCACTAGTCATTCAAGCCCAATGTACGGTCGATGCGCCCAGATTTTGGGTTAATGAAGACGTCTAATGTCTATTTTTGCAGTTACCCGGCTATTGTCTTTCTGAGTGTCTCCTGTGTCTATGCCGATTCTTACGGTACCTAGTAATGTGAGGACGATCTCCTCAAGTGCCTTAGTCTATGGGTGTTCTGTGTCATGATAACGCCTCTGCAGCTTGCAAACAGCTTATTTATCGTATCCGAAGTGTTTCGGCACCAATTGCGTTGAAGCACCAGCCTGTAAAGCCTATAGCGTTATTGAGACAGTTTTTTGGGAGTCTCGATATCTTAACGTGCACTATCAAATTAAATTGTAAAACATAAGACAATACTATATAATGTAAATTTGATCTGGTGCTATTGGCGACTTTCGCGAAAACTTTTTTGGTGTAAATTTACTTTTGTATATGAATAGACAACCACTTGTTCAATAGAAATTCCTCTTAAAAGAGGAAATGAAATATGTACTGTAAAAACAGAATGTGATATTTATGATGAAAAGAGTTACTGATTTGATATAATTGAATGCTTTAATATTCATTGTGCAACATTGTAGGCAATCGTTGTTGTGTTCTCATATGGGTGCATTTTAGGTTCAAAGAATGTATAACTAATCATTTCCAGTTGGAAACTGAGCAAATCTTTTCAATGAATACTGGATAATCTTTAGCATTAATTAAATAAGCTACTGATGTATTTAGGCATTAACTTTGTCGTATTCCGATAAGTTTTAAACTTGATGAATTTAGTGCATAGCACGATAGCACTGGGCCCGTTGGGGGTACTTCGCATTAAAATGCACTGATGGAGTACTTGATGACGCATTGATTGGGCACTTGATGATGGTTTAATTGTAAGCTACATCATTGGCCACTGCTGGATTCGTGGCATTGGCCTTTTCCAAGTACACTGCTTAGTCCCTGCAGAAAAAAACGATGAACATAGTGAACTGATTGTCACTCTACCTCAATAGCAAAGTGGGGTATCACTTTATGGTACCGTATTTATGGTTTCATCTAAGTGACAGAGAGGTTGTTTTGGATGCCATCAATTTCGAAAACTTTATTTAAGCTCGAAACTTGAATGCATACTGTTTTTGAAAAGCACTCCAATTTGTATTAAATGGATAGATTAACACAAGTTTAAATTGTCAAAGACATAAACATTAAACACAATTACTCTGACTTACCGACTTTCCGTAGTCAAATTTCATTTTTCTCTCTAAATCAATCATGGCCTTTGGTCTGTAGTTGGTGATGAATGCGCGCCTGTGTGTTGCTGTGCTGTTACCTTTCGTGTGATGCAGGGTGCGACCATGGTGGAATGTACACGAGCCCGCCATCAGCGGAGCAGCTTTACCTTCTGTCTGTGTAATGTACTCGTGAAATATAAACCAGTTCGGCTATAAGATAGATTTTTAATAACAAGTGCATTATGTTACTGCATATTTTTTCAAAGTGGTTAGAATTCTGAATTCACACATACTGAAGAAATGTTTCTGTCAAAGTGCAAAAGATGGGACTTTAATTAATTTACAAGCATGCTTTTTCTGAAATCAATTATTCTTACACACATACAGGCAGTGTATCGCATGTTAAGACGTGTAATCCTTCTATCACGGGTCTGTGCTTTCTAATGCCTTGCTTGTCACTTCCAGGGACAAACCACATGCAGCCATTTTCTACTGTCGCTTCATCAAGAGCAACCTAAAATAAATCAAAACACGTACCAAATACAATCTATCAAACAGACCCTAATTTTTTGGTTATATTTGAAAAGTTAGACATTTCAAGCAGGGTAATAACTATCATCTTGGCGTAAAGTACACCTCATTTACTTTTCCAAGAATTTATTTGCATGTGATCATAAGAAAATGAATGTCAAAAATAAATGGCACTGACCCAGCAAGAGACAGCACGTTTGTCAGGCAGATCTGGCCAATATGACTCATCCTGGTGCATCGGCGTCTCTGTATCTGTGTATGGAGCCTGTGTCAACACAGTAGCAGAAAACCAACCAAAATCACGTTAGTTATCCTTATTCAAGGTTTAAAATAGTTTTTGGTATGAAGTGGTGACTATATTAACAATGTTTACATACTTGATGGGTTGATTGTGGGTAGTAGAAGTCAAAGGCTTGAAGAAAGAGACATTGGTACAAACCATAAATTTTCCTTCTATTTTATCACTACACTGTTTAAAGCTATTGTCCACTGGAGCATACCTTGTATATCATCATATCGAAATCAAGCATCATATCATCCCCCAAAATATGAATCGCTACAGCTTTTGTTCGCTCGTGCAAGGGACCCTAAATGTAGCAAGATGTTTTCAAAAATACGTTATCATTTTGCATTGTTTGAAATCGGCTCTCAGTCAAGTACAATAAAACGATTTTTCAATAATGGCATCTTAAGTAATACTTATTTATAACACTTACGATATTCAAACTAAATGGTAGGTCATAACAATGAGCACTTTTTTATATTCTGGACATACAACTCAATCTATATTAGACTGTGCAGCACGATAATTTTGGCTTCTAATTCATGCCTTTCTAAATCGATGAGTTGGTTGAGAAATAAATTGGAGTTTAAGGTTGGGCAGAATCTTAAACATTAAGCATGTTTCCTACCGCTCTATGCAAATAACAAACTGAAAAATATTATCTTAAGAGTCTTACCGAATTGAGGTCCTTCACGTATAACTGTGGCCACATGATCTGACATACATTTTCGGAAGAGGTCTTCCTAGGAACTATAAACTGAAGTCTATTTTAACTGTGCGCTTTACTGATGGAATCATAGCTGAGAGTATGAATAGCAGATAAAATTAGCCATCTCAGAAATAGCAATAAAGTGAAAAACTATCATAATCAAACATACAAAAGAAAAGAATTAAATCGTTGACGTCAAAACCTCTTAGCAGTGATTATGTGCAGTGACGAAAGACATACGATGGTTTCCTAAGTCGTGCCTGTGACTTCTGGTATCAATCTGACCGCTCAGCATTTTATCATAGATATCTTTGTAAGGCTGTATTTCCTCAGCCAGTAGCAAGCCATTTACTACCTAAAATAAGGCAAATCATAGTACATAGTACATTGAACAGAAAAATGGTTCTAGCAGCAAGATTATAAGTTGATGTATATGAGTCAGCAGTATTAAAAGACAGTCAACTGAACTTGTGTATCATTTTATCGGGATAATTATGACCGTCTTTAACAGAAAAGAACTATCAGTAAAACTATAAATGAATCTATTAAATAACTGCGCTATCAGGTTTGGACTATTTACTTACTAATCTGCCATATGCCTTATAGTAATACATGCATAATTATATACTCACTAAATAGCCATTGTCGGCGAAAAACTGTTTCCACCCTTGAAGCGATTGCGTCTGCAGCCAGTTTTCCAATGACAGGAAGTCACTCCACGTCACTTCATGCCCAGTATGGAAATGATTTTCTGTAATAAATATCTGAACTCATGTTAGCGAAATTTTTCTTAGGAAAGCTGTCCTGATTTTTATGGAAAAATCTTACCTATATTAAAATTTATAAATATACACAAATGTGAGAATAAGGTCTCAGTTTTATTGGAGTAAGGCGATTTATTATTAATTATGTTATGAAGCAAACATAATTCCTAGAGTTTTAGTATCTTACCTTGTGTAGCCATCTTTTGAACACTTTAACTGCACAGAGTAGCAAAAAATGACGTAAGCAACCTCTTTTTGTACAGTAGTACAACGTAGAAACGACACACATAGATCTAGTGGGAGATCTCAAGTGTAGATAGTAAATCAAAGGGCAAAGGCATAGATAAATAAAAAGCAAAGACAAAAGAAGTAGAAAGACCTGCTTTATGTTGTGCTTCATGTATGTGTTTTAATAAACATCTTTAAAAATGTACTACATACAGAGTTACCTTGTCGTAACAGCTCCATATTCGCTCTTAAAGCAAAGTGCACAACACGATGAGGGCTTATCTCTACAAGCATATAAATATTTATGGCATAAGTATGTATAAGTATCATAGAAATATATAAAGATATTTGAATATAGCTGATTGTCATTATGGCATTTTTCGAAGTGAGACATTGTTAATTGTAAGTTCATAATGTAATATTTCAACGCAACATTGACGTGGAAAATAGCCATTTTTTCGGGTTTGTCGTTTAGAGGGATTATAATTTATGTCTATAGAAGTATTACTGTAATTTCCATCATAAGCGTAATATTTACAAAACGGTCTTCATTAAAGCATTTATTTATGTGTGCACCTGGTCAGCAATATATTTGGAAACATTCTAATATTATAGATTACAACGTCTTTTCAGTGAAATAAATGAAGAGACATATGTGAGTTATAAAGCTGAAATATGTATTTCCCTTCCACACTAAAAGGCATAATGAAAAACATTTCAGCATATTTTAAGCTGCTAATCACATGTCAAACATGAGAGCATTGGGCATTCAGTCGGAGGCTCGTGTTGACAATGGGAATTAGATATGAATCTTACTTTCTACAGTCAAGGTACCAGCACATCATTTACTCTGTGCTAGAATCTTGGTAGTTCCACTCTGGCTATCAGACAAAGAATCTAAACACAAGAGTACTGTGAGCGTAATACGGAAAGCTTGAGATTGCGCTTTAGTGTAACTATCTTGCATCAAACATACGTATTAACACTTGCCAATACGATGCTTTGGTATTAGGGCACCTGTGATATTTTTTTGTTTATATGTTGTTTCCTATAATATTTTATTTTGACTTTTCATCAATTTTAATATGAGGGAAGCATAACATTTCATGTTTTAATAATAAGGTACTAATTTTTAAGTTTATTGATCACGGCTAAATCTAAGTGCATAAAAATCTTGGAAAAGACACTTGGTGTTGCTTGCTAAGCCAATAATTAAATTTTATTAGTAATAAAGCTGACAGTTAATATTTACAGAGGAATCTCTTTACGATATCTCTATTGGATGTATTTTTATTATGGATCTTTTCTTACAATTTTAAGGTATTCAATACAAGTGAGCGTGACATTCTTCCATAATCTTAATACATATGTGTTTATCTTTCATTATACGTAGATATATTCAATAAAAACATGGTTTTTAATTCTATTTTAACCAAATACTTTAGCAACACAATTAGTCTGTTTTTAAGTTTGTGACATAAACTGGACATGATCAATTGCGTTAATAAAGATTAAATGCCGCGGAAACAGCATTTATAATATGTATTATCACTACAATTCTTTGTTTCGAGTGAGCCTTATAGACTCTTCATTAAAATGTACAACTTTGCACAATTTGAACGTGTAGTCTTAATAGTGAGAAAACGCAAAGACAAATTTCTCATAAAGATTTCTATCGTCTTTTCGTTGCAGTTTAACAAGTTGTACGTGATCAATTTCTGCCTCATCACTCAGCATGGTTCTCCACGTGCCTTTTAAGTAGTCGTTGGAATGTATTACTCCGCCTGGCAGGTAAAGTGTATGGCGCGTAGGAATCTTAAACCCAGTGACGTGTAGTTCGTCGCCCACGTATTTAGCAATAATGAAAATGCCTGAATCATCATCTAGTGGGCAATCAAGGTGCGCGAATCGATGCTTCTCTATCCCCGCCCCTCCCAAGGCACGCTCGTCGGTGACATAGTCATTCAAGTAGTTGTTCTGATAAGTGAAGTCCTGTATGGCATGCCGGTATAACAGAGAAATCTGTATTTGGTTACCGGTAGCCAAGGTTGCACCATAGTACGCTAAATGCTCGCTAGTAGCGATGTCGACCGGAATGTTGGCATCGAAATCTTGAGGAAATATGGCTCGTCCTGACTTTCCACACTCAGTTCCGCTCAACCACTGGACGCCTTTAATTGCCGCATGTTTTGGCTTGATAGGTGGCAGGTCATTAAAGCAGACAAGATCTACTAAGTTATACTTTCCCGGAAGTACGTCAGAAACTGTATTAGACAATCCTTCCATAACTAATTCACCTTTGGCGTTGGTGCGTTTGAAGCTGGCAAATGACTTCCAGCGATCTTGTAAGTATCTGGCAAGGCTACTAGCATCAACTTCTTTATATGTATTCTTTAATACATCTGCAAAGGTTTGACATGATTCACCTGAACCCAAGCTGGCGTAGATGTTTTTAACAATAGACTGATTGTCCAAGAAATGGCGAAAAGCCGTGTAATCAATTTGTCCCTTTCGTTCGGTATCGAGTTCCTCAAACACATTAAGTACCTGTGCCATCGATACACTTCCTCGACGGGACGAAACAAATTCAGCAAATTCCTTAAAACTTATCTTGCCGGAACCATCTCGGTCTGCTTCTAGAAAGGCAGCACGTAATTTGGCTTCTTCACACGTGCTGCTTTCACCCATGATCATCTTCAGAAAGGCATTATAAAACTCTTCAAAGACAACATATCCATTATTATCTCGGTCAATTTGGCAGAATAATTTATCTACCTCTAAAATGTCTAGATTTGTCCCCAGATTTTTCAGGAACTTGGCAAATTCTTCTTTGTCTATTTGCCCATTTCCATCGGTATCGATCTGCATAAACAGTGCTTGGAGTTTGTCGTGCTCTACTACTGCAAGGTCGCTGTCTGCCAAGTCCCCGTTTTCGCTATCTGCGGCACCAATTTTGATGTCTCCTATTTGTGCGTCATTTGCCTAACCAAGATAACTGATAATAAGGTATTTTAGGAATTCATACTTTGTGATAATTTTTAGTAATAAGATCAGAAAAAGGTAGAAAAAGTATGCAAAAAATTTGGAAGCAATTAAAATCATATACAATGTTGAACAATGCCTTTTCAAAAGCAGTGTAATAATTTTGTCCATTTCATTGGGTACAAGAGAGAGTTTTTTTATTTAATTTATTTATTGATTTCATAAATGCAATGGTTTTTAATGTTTAGAAAGCTTCGTTACGGATTCTAAATGGTTTAGCAGAATTTAGACAACTAGAATTTAGAAACCTTACTCGTTTTGCGACTAAGCGCGTCATTTCGAGTTGCGAATTTGTGTTCTGCCTACTGTTTGGCTGTGTATTACGTTCTCTCAATAACGCCATCATCGGAGTGACGTCACGCCTCACGGCATCTACGCTCTGATGGAGTTTTTCAAGCCACTCCTGTAACGCACAAAATATATATTATACTTTTTCATGTAACTCCTAGCAGGTTTTTAGTATTAGAGATTTTCGGAAAAATCTACAATATAACTGTATACTTAGTTAACAAAATAACATGAACATATAACAGCGTTATTGGCATTTTTTGTCCGTTTTATATTATATTGTTTCGCCTTTGCTTTTTGAAAACCGCCTAAATCTTTGAGATCCTCAACGTTTATAGGTTTCTTTTCAACACACAGGGCAAATTATTTTGTGAAGTTCTAAAGTATCTCCTTATCTCTTTATCATGGGATAAACAATAAAAATATAGTGAATCAAAGAAACTAATATAAATAACAGATATCTTTAATACTTCACTGCAATTGTCAAGCACAAAAACTTTTAAGGAAGAAAATATACTAGAAGAGCTCATACGGTTTTTTCGTTTTCTATTTTCGCACTAAGTTCTATCTCATAAGAAGGCATGCTGGCGATCTTGAATCGGTATTTATGTTTCGTTGAGTCTCCTTTCTTGAGATCCTCAGCTAGGGTTGTTTTTTCCAAAAGTATATGTCCTTTGAGCGTCTGAAAATTATTCAGCAGTTACGTATCTAGTCATGCAGATAATAGGACTTTGTACTATTATAGTGCCACAAATTTACAAAGATTTTTACTGGACTTCAAGATTTTATATATATGTTTGACTTTGTCATTTCCCTCTTTACTCACTTTCATATTTTCCTTTTCATAGTAAGAAAGGCATCCCGGCATAAGGACGCACCATCGCTTCTGCCAGTTAGTCCAGTTTGAGTGATTTCTCGAGCGTTTGTGCAGCCAACCAGTCTAAAAGTGTATTTGTATGCGAATGCTTGACAAGATTTTTTCGCGGTCGTGTACCTATTGCAATATATATTTTTGAAAACTGAAATGATTGAAAATTTTCATTCATTACGTTACTAACGTAAGAAAAGTGTTCGTGTTTGCAATTCTGATTCATCCATTCAACGGACACTATTTTTCTCCTATTTAAGCTTTGTTTATTTTAACTAGGTATAATATCATACGGAAGTGAATTAGGAAAATAAATAAAATTCTAATGATGCAGGAATAACTGACAATGCGCGTCACTTTTATACTCAGCATATATTTAACTAAGCCTTATCAATATTATTTGTGTACAAAAATATTGTGCAAAAAGCTTTATAGACCACTTTCCGTTATTATACCCCCTATCTCAAAGTGGGAAACTATCTTAGGAACTGGCTTTTGGCATCAGTTTTCAAACCTTCATGACCTCCTTGACTATCCATGTAAAGATTTCATCGGTACTTTTTCCAATTTTGGGGGGAGGTGTGATGCTAAAATGCGCTTTCTCAAGAAAATTAATCAATCGTTGAAAAGTCATGTCATTGGTGGGGAGAGTCCGCTCATTCCTAAAATATAGGATATTCATCTGAATTTATTGAATTGTTAAGTAATTTTATTATTTTTATGATAAAACTATACAGTTCGGTAAAATAAAAGCAGGAAACACTTACATCATTTAATTGTTTTGTATCAGAGAAAGTTTTCTTTAATTATAATAGATGTGTTATTATTGTTCAAGGTCATATAAACACGATAAGATGTTAATATCAGAATGAAAAGTTCTTTGATATGTCAGCAAAGATAAATATTAAACAGAAAAATGTAAACAAAATAAGCAGTAAGACGTACAATATACGCACCAAGTTTCTGGAATACATTTTATGACTTTTTCAAGGAACCAGTATTCATCACGAGCAGCAATTTTAACAGGGTAACTCCCTTCATCACAGACACGATTGAATATATACCACATCCTCTTCAAGTCCGTTTGATTAAGTGCGGTGCTGCTGTACGAACTGGCACTCAACTGCCAGCAGTTTTCTTCTATTTCTGCTAACACACGGATGAAAGGTACATTGGATGAGCAGAGATGTTCTTCCACATAAGTCGTGAATTCTGTGAACTTCACCTGCAACCCATCGTTTGATTTTTATTTATTTACAGTATATATTGTAACCATTTGTAGAATAAAACCGGTGATAAGAATGTAGAAAACAAAAAATTCTATAAAGTTGTGGAATTGTTGACTCGTTGTTAGCTCGAAACTTCACTTTGATTTACTTTGACAGTAATGTTTGAATTTACTGACCTTTTAATTATAGCGCATACACCTGAAGCCTTTACTTTTGTCATTTTGAAACAATAACTCCACCTTTCCGCATACAAAAACATGCGTGCATGCTTTTAAATAATTTGTTATATGTTAAGATTTTGAAATAACTCAATGAGCTTTTTTCTATTAAAAAGACCTAAGAAATCAATCGAGTTATTTCAGCAATATCAATATCAACCATTACTACTGCTGTAAAAGTTCAAATTTACTTGTCAGTCTCACTAGTATGGTGTATAGAATTGCAATGTTTTCAACAATTCTAATTAAAATTAATATTTTTAACTAGTTTATATCACTTTAATGAAGGTTTAAATTTATATTTTATTTCAAAACCACACAGTTTTCCCGGGATCGTTATACAATTCAGCTGAAAAGTTAAACACTCGAATTTTAGTCTCACTTCGAATCAAAATAACAAAATATTTTCAAAATGAAGTCAATACAAACATGTAATAATTGACGTAAAATAACTATTTTATTTATTCACATTTAAGTTAAATGCTTCCAGCATGCAATTACTTACCGTTGGGTTTTGAAACACTTTCTCGAAATTTGCTTCTGAGTAGTTGATAATCGGCAGGCCTATGAAATTAGATACGATGTGCTTGAGTACACTAGTTCTAGGGCCTTGTTTTGATGACGGATCGATGACATCAGCTGCGTGCCATACGCACATGAGAGGATACCCAGGCATAGCTAGGTCACGAAACGCTCGGCATTTACACACGTTTATCCAAGATTATATTAAAATCTCTTTTACTCTATGTTAGATTACGTGTACTGTTCAGTTATGCTTAAGTTTTTCATTTACCATCTGCCTATATTATTTATTTCTTAGTTCATGTATTGCATAAGTTATATTTGCTGATTCTAACAGAAAGCTGTCGTACTGACAAAGGAGGTCAAACTGAAAGGTTTTTTAATATCATTCCTATTTAAAGCGGGTCGTCTTTTGATTTATTATACTATTTTAGAGTATCTATAACCCTAACATTGTCACGGGACCACATGGGTGATGAAATGACTGTTATAATCTAGAATAAACACCCTTCAAGACCTTGTGTTGTATGTATATTTGAAGGCTAACACACTTAAAAGCCAATGTAATAATAAATCTTTTAAATAAATATTTTTAGTAAAAATTAGGTTGAAATAGTATTAAATTTTCCAGTTTCAACGGCATTGAACTATGCAGTTAAATTTATATACTAGAATTACGACTCGGCACGATATTTTATGGCAACAATCATTGATTAATTAAGGTGCTTTGTGAGACAAGAGTTGAAAACCTTTGTTAAAACAGAATGTTAAATTCTGTTGAGTTTTTCTTCATATTGAATGCTCTTTAACGTTATAGAGACAGTTTATTTTACAGTAAGAGGTCAGCATAAGAATTGGAAAGAAGAGTAGCTGTAGTCTATTGTACTGGGTTTTACCATTAGTGAGTATTCGATAAGAGTGAGTGGGATCATATATTTCCGTTAATGTCTTTAGATAAGAAATTGCATCGCTGTAAATTAATTGATGGACTGATGGCACCATTTTAAGCCTGTTGCGGTATGATAACTAATAAAGTCTTTAGGAAAATAAATATCTGCCTTCTGAAGGTTAAGGAAAGGTAAATAATATGAAACCTAATGTTTAATAATATAAAGTACTGCTGTTTCAGTAAGGGCTAGCATGTTGTATTTCATGTACTATATAGAGAAGATACGTCTTGAAATAATGCTATTTATGCGGAGCTTATGAAGTAATGAATAGAGACGTTTAAGAATAACGATGTCAAAAACTGCAGACTTTGCAAGTCAAGTCAAAAATTGTAAGACGGCCTTGGATTTCAAAATTGAGTGAGAGTATTCATTATCAATATGCGTTCTGAAGTCACCAGTTATGACAAACCCAAAGCTATATCTATTAATTGCTTATAGTAAACGAGTGTATTCCTTCCAAAAACTTCTATATTTTTCATAATATGATCTGAAATATTACGTACTGTAATTTGCTAAAATAGTGTAGGTATTCCAGGCAGTAACTAGCTAAGCCTTCTTTAACTGTGATTTTTATGTTGGTATCTATATATAAGGCACTACCAGTACCACTGGAGTATTCCTGTCATCATTTTTCCAAGGGTATCCAAGTCATGTCGCTGAAGCCAGGCGCATTTTATGTTGAGAATACATTCAGTATGTCGAGTTTTGTCGGATTCAATAAAATGGTGACTGCCTTTCGATACACTCGGTGTGCATTTATTGGAAGCAATTTTGAGGCCTTATGCCCATAATGTGCCAAGGAAAAGACCATTGAATTTAAAATTCTGGCGGCACCAATGCACCACCGTCAAAGGTGTACTTGCTCAGTCGCTTGGCTGTAGAGATACACGTCCTTATTAGAGACTATTTCACAAGGTCATTAAGGTCATTAAGGTCATTAAGGTCATTAAGGTCAGTAAGGTTGCCCAGATTCACGTTATTTTTTGGGGCATAAATCTAATCTGGATTAGAGAAACGGTCCTTTATATTTATAGAATATTTACACAATTATGGATTTTTCACAAGCCTGGACTAAGGAAGTTTAAAAAGAGAGGGGTTGTAAAACGCAAAGTTTTAATTGATGCGTTTCACTCAAAACTAAGAAACGTGAATAATTTAATAACTACTGTGCATAACAGATTTGCGTGTCCACAACCCTACTTGACGCACCATTTCTTATGATATGTTTTGCTTCTATAAGGGGAGTTTTAAATCTGAATTTACTGAAACAGCACACATGCAATGCTTGTTTCTACAAGAAGCAAAGAGAGAAACGTGTTTCCTAAAATGTTAAACCAGCTATAAATATACAGTACCTTTAACGTCAGTGCAATTCGAAACTAATATATTGTCAATTAGGAAATAAAATAATGGCTTGCCGGAGAGGATCAGCCCTTTTTTGTGATTATTTCTTGTTTCTCTTCATAGCAGTGTTATCAAAATCAAAACTTCATGAACACTATCCCGCTTTATTTAGGGTCAAATTTTAAAGCGTTTGTAATGAATTACTACGAAGCTTATAAATAATTGCCAAAATCTTGTGGCAATATCCTATGACTAAATGAAGGACTGAAATAATTTCGTCACAGATTGCACAAACTTAATGCCAAGTTTCAATAATGTTTTCAATTCATTCCTCAATTGTCATATATCAGGGTGTCTTTGTGGTACCGAGAATTCTAATTTTCTCATATTAATTATAATGCGCATAACAGGGACTTTTCAAAGACACATCTAGAAAACACTCTTAATGTTGTGTCATTTATCAGCTTGGGTAGATAACATTGTGATTACAGGATGATAAATGGTACTAATCATAGAATTTTATGAACCAGTACGAAACCCTTTTAAGAAAGTTTTAAAGCATCACAGAGATAAACTATTTACATAAAATATTCCATTTCTCTGTATTTCACAGATGACATTAACTGATTGCTAAGCAATCAAAAAATAATTTATGGGAGTTATTTGCTTTATTAATACTGTAATTTGTTTTCAATTCTGTTTATTTTATATTATAACAATTTTACCGACTTATGGCGATCACTGGTTCATAACATTTTTATTGAAATTCCATAAGAAGTTAAAGCCACGCTTTAACTCTTGACTGTTGAGAATCTCGTTATTTTGCGTTAAATTTCTTTTAAAAATGTTTTCAAAACCTAACATTTATTAATTTTGACTGTTCTAATAATGTGCTATCGATAAAGCACTCCGACAATCAAATTTTTAATTCGGTTAGCATTTAGGGATTGAAGGAATATACACATTGCTATGCTATATTTCCGAGTTTGATGTAGAAGCAGAATTTTATATCTTCAACATTTAATTTGGAGCTACAATATGCAATGCAGAATTTTGAAGCTATATCATGTGATGCAGCATTTTGAAGTTCTATGTGTGTAATATAAAAAGTTTTCAGGTACAGTATGTACTGCTACAGTATGAAAAGCAGTTGTTAAAGCTACAGTAAGAAATGCAGCATTTTGAAGCTACAGAATGAAATGCAAATTATGAAGCTACAGAATGAAATGCAAAATTTTGAAACCAAAGTATTAAATGCAAGAAACAAATTACTTTTTGCTGAGATACAATTATTGATAGACAAAAATGCATTATTGAGATGTGCAGTGATTTACTGAAGGCTTTAGGTTCTGATATCAATGGAAAATTAGGAATAAATGTCAAAATGGCTTTCCACAAAAGTATCACCATTACAAGTAATGATATTATTTATTAAAATCCTAGCAACTAAAATAGGACCTGGTACTAAAGCTTATCCAGTTGAGCTGTTGTATTAATTCAATAAAACTAGTAATGGAAAAAGTAAAACGTTGTATTAACTTATATGCTTGAATGAACAGTAATTTTGCAATTGCACGAGCTTGCCGTTAATTCTTGGAATTTAATTAGTTTCATTGACGCTGTTTCAAGGATAATACAGTTGACTTCATTTTCTGGAAGGAATGCAGAATAGGTCTAATTAAGAAAGGATAGCCTCAATGCTGGTACAAAGGTTTTAGACTGCGAATCACAGCAGTTAATAATAAAGCGAAAAATGATAACAGAAATTGAACAACACGAATTCAGTTATTGGCTTTTCATATGATCATAAAGTTTAATTGTTTACTAAACTCTCTTCATTGTTTGGATATTTCTGGTGCTTTATACAAAATTACGGTGGAAAAAGCAAGTATTACTTCAACCATATGAGAGCGCTCTACTTATTTTATAAGAGCATTTAGAAAAAGAAATTTAATTTTAGGTACTATTTCGCAATGGATATTTTCGTGCTCTATTTTATCTGATTTGTTGGTGTAACAACGAATTTAAACAGACGTAAGGTGTCGACATCGGAACTTGGCGAAAAATATCTCAAACCAAATAAAATTTCCTTTTATAAAAGATCCCAAAACATAATGATTTATTGAAAAATAATAAAATTATATACCAACTACCCAAAAAATATGCTGTCTCGGTTAAGATAAAGATTCATGGTATGGCAAATTTTTGTGCCCTTAGGCAAATATCCTTCCTTTACTCAGTTGAGCGGCAGCAGTAAAGACAGACTTTGTTTTCCTCCGGATGACAAGTGGTTCGCTTGAGTCTAAAATCACCATGTTACTGGGTTCTTTAATATACTAGGAACAAACGTATCGCCCTGTAAAATAACAGCAATAATATGTTTACAGGGTACGCCCAAAGAAGATGCTTTATGTCGTATATAGATGTACATGTAAAATCAGGATTATAAATTCAACAAGCTATATGTCACTTGATTTCTAGGCGTATGCGTAACTTCAAGCAGACGTAATAAATAAGGCAAACCGATTCAATGAACAAATTTACCAAATAACCAAAACTTTAACCAGACTAAAATTTGGTTTACTTGTGTAACCGTATGCAATGCATTCATAGGCTCATTATGGTCTCATACTAAATGAACTACATGGTTATAATGAAATCTTATCCATGACCGATTGTCAACACTGTTATAATGGTAAAAATAGCGACGACGCTGGGTCAAATTTCACTTGAATGAAAGCTGTACCCCTGAAATAATTATTAAATCAAGTTTGTCTGTAAATCGTAAGTATTATAAAGCAAAGGCATAAGAAGAAACACATTGCCTTTCATGGACACCGCCATTTGATGAAAATTCACATTTTTGATGTTCACATTTTTTCGATATTTCTTTTCAGCTTGATGGACACACTAAGTCATTCAGTGAATTTTGGTGTTATACAGTCTCACTGTATAGCGTATGTGAGTACGGTTGGTTTGACGAAAAGCACTATTTTTATCATTGTGCAATCCAAATGTTTTGGCACCCAAAATCACTAGGCCGCCAGTGTCAAGGCGATAGATCTGGTTGACCAAGTGTTTACCGATGGAAAAATCTGCACGGTAAACCGGGAGCCTGAAGTAGTGAATGAAAATGACACCTCACCAATTATGCATTTTCCAGGAGCCTCGTTTGATCAGGATGTACATCTAATCAATACAATTCGAATAATTCATTTAACATCATTCCGATATGACGTTGATGCGCCGAGATAACGATTTCTTGGAGGCGCCTAATGACTCTTTTTTGCACTTATTCAGCTATTGATCTTGCCGGGTATCACCGCTATTGTCGATTTCGCACTGCGAAAGCGATCACTGAGGTAACGCATAGTAACGTAACAACGGTCGCTTCGAGTTCTATCCTGGGTGTTAAGAATTTGAGCGAGTTTGTAATATCTTGTAGCGAACTTCATAACTCATAGGATGCACAGTAACATACAATAGATATGTAGCCTATAGAATCTATGGCTTTTTACTTGAACGCAGACGTCCATGTATCGCTCGTTCGAACGTCGTCATGCGTGCATCCTTACTTAGGCGTAATTGAGGCAAAATCGCGATTCGTCAGTAAATAACACATTTTTCCATTGTCGTTGAGTCCAGTGAATGTGAGTATTCATCCACTGCACACGACGAAACCATCTAGCGCGTGTTAACACGCAAATAGATCATGGCGACGGTGGCTATTTTTCCACAATCTGAGCACTTATGCCATTATTTCTAGCTCCGGGTGTTCGGCTAGCAGTCGCAGTTGCTGGCAGAAACCGATCTCTCAGGTGTTATTGATGCATTTGTTGGACTTGTTTGTCGGTCGGTGGAGTGGTTACGGGTAGTCTACCTGGCCTGGTCGACCCAGTATCATGCAAAATTGTTCTTAGCCGCGAAACTGTTGACCTATTGACAAAGAATCTTCACTTTTGTTCGCGCTGAAAATTTGTTAGTCTAGCCATAAGTTTGGCGCACACTTCACAAAACATCTAAGCAAATTGACTTTTCCCTAGCTTTGATACGAGAATCGCATAAATTAAATGTCCATAAATTGCACAGAGAAGCCACCGCGTGCTTTTTTATGTATTGGTGCCATGTGGCCTTGACCTCTGTTAATAAGGAGTACTGCAGCAAGTGAATCACACAAAGTACTCATGGCCATATGGGCTAAATTTGGACAAACAGCACATTATTACCATGCTCCTGTAAGTTGCTGGAACCCCGATAATTTTTTTTGCCATAATTTTAAATTGATTGAATATATATATATATATATATATATATATATATATATATATATATATATATATATATATATATATATATATATATATATATATATATATATATATATATAGAGAGAGAGAGAGAGAGAGAGAGTGTCCTGTGTCATGATAATCAGAGCAGTTTACGGCCTCCAAGATGTCTAGCTATCACTGGCGTTGAAACGTCTTCAACGTGCCTGTGGCTTGGTTGCGAAGTTTATGGAAGTCTCATCATCTTAGCGTGCGCTCTTTCTCTCTTTACTACTACACAGAAAAGATAAAATAAATGCTGAATATGCAGAAACGAGAACGTTCAAAAGAGAGAAATTTTTAAAAAATCAACCAATAAACTAATGTGTCACCTATCAACACCTTTCATAAACAAAGCTGAAGACGTTTCCTGAGCAACGTCGTTTAGACGCTGCATTTATGGAAACCAAAATGCAACTTGCTGCGATATCTAATCCACGTCTCTGATGCAACATTGAAAAGGTATCGAAAAACCCAATCAAACTCGATGTTTCATAGACATCGGATTCATAACCAAAAACAACCTTCTTCTGTTATCGCTCTCCGTAAATGGTGAAAGAACACTGAGACAAAGGCGTAAAACATGAGCATATCAGGATCATAACAGTACTTTTGCACCTACTTTTGAAAAATATTAATGGAAATTGAATGCGGTACTGTACACAGAGAGCAACCGCACCGAAACTGTTGCTGTATTGACGGCGATTCAAGATTAATATATTCCCGACGCCTACACAATTTCACTTTCTGGACGTCTGTACAACGTCTAGGGAGAGACATTTTTTACTTTTATTTGCATCCTTTGCGCAATATTGATTAAATGTTGGAGAATCGACGTCTTTGTAAGGTTTATATCGACTTTCAAGCTTGAAATAGTCTTTTTGATGTTAAGTTTTAATTGGGCTTTATTTTTTCACGTTAAGCGATGTGAATACAAGCAACAGGTTAAGTGGAGATCGACAAGGCTTGGAGGCTTGAATGTCACAAACATCAAAAATACATCTACTTTATACTAAATCATGAAGTGAATAATGAAACGACCAACACCTTACATGCTTCTGATATTTATTCAATAGGTTCCATAAAATTTAACGTTGGTATTATTTATACCATAAACAAATCATTTTAATTGCATTGTTTTTCTTTTATAGTATTTTAAAATAGCTTACGTGTTTGCGACAAGAAATTTTAGCAGAATACTGTATCAAAGACCATGAAGGTTATAAGTTATCAATATAATGTATTTTATTATTTTCTTTTGAAGTTAATTATACTAAATATACTAAATATTAAACTCTTGTTTAATTTTTGTTACCATTTCAGGGACCGCACGAGTGACTTCATCATCGGGAAAGTATGAAACAAGTGTAGATAACTCAACTATAGTTTTATTTGACAATGGATATCCCCAAAACTTGTACAAAGGAACAAGATTCCGATTCACAACCGTTGAAAATACATGAACCCATGTATTTATTTCTTCTCTGCCGCTCATGGAACCCAGATCTCTTGATTCTTAATGGCGGAAGACTTTTTTGTAGGAATCAAACCCAAAATCACGGGCAAGCTGGGCATAGAAACCTAAGGCTGTTCCGGCGCCTGCATCAGAATACACAGAGCCCTTCTGGAGGTGATTTATCATGCCGCTCTTTTGACCTTCCACCCACGGATGGGTCCACAGCTCAACACCAAACATTGTGTACATAGCGAACAGTGTAAAAATATTGCAAGTTACTTCTGTAAAGCCATCAAAAGTCCAACTTGAATCTTGCATATTGTGTCCTATTTCATGGAAATGACCCCAGAGAGAAGAACCGGTTTCGTTTTTCGGCTTTCGCATAATAAACCCTGCAGAACTAGGATCGGCAACATCAAGATGGGTAACTATTGGGTATTCGGCATGCATATAGCCTACAACAGGTTGAATATCTGGTACAAACCATTGGCGTTGCCTTGTACTTATGTTTAACCCTCGAAGATCATACATCGCAAATACGACTTGGTCCCAAAAGTTTAAAGCGTCAGTGATTTGTTTTGGGTCTGTTAAATTACGAATGACATTGGATGGGAGAGTAAATTGAATATATTTTCCAACAAAATCGGCCCAAAGACCAGTTCTTTGACTATTTGTTGACCAGTTTGAATAACTGATACGATTATAGGATAAAAACAGAGGAGCTGCCACCACATTTGTCAGGCGAATTGAGGCACGTGCATTGGATGGACTTTCTATGTATACCAAACCCCCAAATACACTCTTTAAATGCAATGCTTTACCAGGGGTTATTTTCGACTCGGTGACAATGTTGGGCCATCTTTTGAGAACAGACTTTTCAATTAAATTGTCTGAATGAGAACCAATTTGAACCCTCCAGCCATCCAAAGGCTTCGTCACATTTCCTATGAATTCAACAGTAACCGTACAACCTGCTTCAGCATGAGCACCTGTCGGATGGTAATTCGTTACCAAAGACTCAATATCTACAACCATTGAGACTAAATCTGGATATGCTTCAAAATCACCGGGGAAGTGTTTCAGACCATGGACTTTGTTTATGAAGTTTGATCTGGTGCTAAGAAAGTCAAGCAACTCCAGTTCTGTTGTGTAATTCGTTGTAAAAAATTGGGACTCAGAAGAAGGAGAATGTGGAATATAATCAGTTATATCTATATCTGATAGAAAAACACAGGGAATAGATAAGTCATCTCCATTGTATGGTATAGATTTTAAAACAGCTATCATTTCTGTGTCATATAAGCGGACTTTGTTTTTATCCACGGTATAGGATTTGAGCCAATGACCGGCGTGTGCTTTGTGAGCCTTATTACTGGTGACAACGGTGCTGTTATTTGAATTTTCCCATGAAGTGTAGCTATACCAGGAGTAACTAGTCCTTCTCATCAGATAGATACCCGCTTCGCTCAATAGCGCATAAATAGGTTCGGTTTCAATGTTGTCATATATCCACGCAGTCACTCCAACTATTAAACCAAAACCTTCTTTGACCTTTAAGTTAACAAGAGGAACGAGAGAACGGCGATAATTATATGACACAGGCCATATTAATACTGTATTTTCTACTAAATTTGACACGTCCTCTTCGGAACCCACTTTTTTCAAGGTCCATGAAGAATTGTATTTGTTTTCTGTTACCCAATTCAACACGTTTGCACAAAGGGATTGAGCCATGCTTTGACACAACTCACCACTGTCTAGAAACCCTAAAAATATAAAAAATATAAAATCGTATTATTTGATAATCCCTCTCTCTGTCTCTCTCTGTCTCTCTCTGTCTCTGTCTCTCTCTCTTTCTCTCTCTCTCTCTCTCTCTCTCTCTCTCTCTCTCTCTGTGTCTCTCTCTCTCTCTCTCTCTCTCTCTCTCTCTCTCTCTCTCTCTCTCTCTCTCTCTATATATATATATATATATATATATATATATATATATATATATATATATATATATATATATATATATATATATATATATATATATATATATATATAAGCGGAATAGGTCGATAAATTGCAAAACAGTAAATAAGCAATTTATCTGATAGAATTAGTTACATATTTGAAATAAATTTAAAATTTAGATATGTTTCCTTGCTTTTTTTATTAAGTTCATTTGGTTTAATTTACTATGCTTGGTTTATATCGTAACACATTAAAATACAAAATGTTTGCTTATTGA
The DNA here is from genome assembly GCA_949752745.1 of Protula sp. h YS-2021. Classification (NCBI taxonomy): domain Eukaryota; kingdom Metazoa; phylum Annelida; class Polychaeta; order Sabellida; family Serpulidae; genus Protula; species Protula sp. h YS-2021. The sequence goes on from OX457033.1 coordinate 20,594,616, forward strand.
GACCAATATATGGCATTTTCAAATGGGTGTAAAGCAATTAGTATTTCTTTTTGCCGGCCAACTTATATAGGTCAGGAATGGTAATAGTGATAGAATATATAACTATAAATGTTTTAACTTATATACTTTATATACTTTCATTTACCTGCATTATTAAGTTTATTCTATGTATAATAAAAGGTTCACACAAAATGTGTCGACTTATGGTTTTACAGGAAAATCTGTAATCGATTTTGTTAACACTTCTTTATGTCTACATCTCGCTGAAAATAAGGCCAAACAATTAATAATACTACAAATTGCTAGGATTGCAGCATATTTGTGTTGTTGTTGCAGATTTAATATTTCGATGTCAATACGTGACTAGAAAAAATCACGTAATTTATATGCGGTTATCCCGAAAACGTAAACAGATAAAGATAATGCTGTGTATGTTAAGATATGGACTCACAATATGGATACACATTGTGTCCTGTAGCAAATATCCTTCCTTTGCCCAGCTGAGCAGCAGCCATAAAGACATCCTTTAAATCCTTTCCTGTAAGAATTGGTTCGGCATTTGAGCCTAAAACTACCATATTATTAGGCACCCCAGAAGCAGAAATATAGCTCACTCCTCGTAGAATGTTGTCACGCAAGTTATCCGTCCTGTGGCGATAACATAAGCATTGTTGGATGTGATGCTTTCTTGCATTTATTTTATGATTAAAGGTTAAACTACAAAGGAATAATAGTATTTTTGAAGTACATAAGACCATTAGATAGACACAGCAGCATTCTGCGCTCGTCCAGCATCGAGAGCGTTTCACTATGTATCACTGAAAGTGTGTACTTCCATATAACAATGTAAATGAACTACGGAAAAACTAATAAAATAAGTAATTGATAACAGAAGTTTAATTGCACACTTATAAGTAAAAACATTGTTCGGATCATTTCCGGTTGCGTATTTTAAAGTACCTATCTTAGGAACACAAACTACGTATGATTTACAGTAAGATATTCGTTGGTAAAGTTACATAAATACAAAATAAGTATTTAAGTATTAAATTTTCTTTTAATGCAACAAACATTTTTATACTTCTGTTTAACTGATAAACTACCTATTGCCATTTTGTTCAAGAATTGAGAAAAATTAAAAATGTTATTGTGCACCTTATTCCGAGTGAATCATTGACACATTTCCTACCCCTATTGCCACATTGTGGATTTATGGAGACGTTCTCAACAGACACTGTAGTCCATAAAACAACGAAGCAGACTTTACTTAAAATATTGATTAATTTTCCCCAAAGATAAAAAATTATCATTTGATACTCTTGTTAAAAGTGTCAATTAATGTTCAAACCGTAAGTTATTCGGTCATTTGTTGTTTCGATTTGCCTTTCCCTCCTCGTCCTTTCGTCCTTGTTTAGTTAAGCTTGCTATATATATGAGGTGTTTTGTGTGATAAAATATAAAATAAAAAATTAAATAAATAATATTAAATAAAGAATGCTGTAATGAAATTATTATAAGGCCTATATAAAACATTTAGTAGTTAAGTAAACTAACCTCGACACTTCTCAATTCCACACAGTTCCCATCTTGTATGGCTGTAGTTAGTGTAACACCAAGGCCCAGATTCAGAATCCGGGTTTCTGCAGAAGTTTTGTGCGTCAGAAAGAGTTGCGTCTAACATTTAACAGAAATCATTAGAAAGGAAAAAATAGTAGATCTGCCACCCAAGAGGCGAGTACATATGCAGAGTCGAATTGTCCGTTGTTTCAGTATCGAAAACGTTACAAAACGGACTATATTAACGGTGTACTTGACATCCTTGTAACTGCGCGACAGAAAACTGCGCACAGTTCGACAATGCATAATTGACGGTATCTTTTAATTGTACCAGAGATCAAAACATAAATAAAATGGACACTCGCGTTTTTTCTAAATCGAAAAAGCTTTCGGGCCTGTCCTGCCAGTGGCACAATTTATTGGATGTATTCATATCAATCAACTCGTTGCTGTGATTTATCCTTCTATAAAGTCTTTCGTAATGAACTTTATCGACACTTTTCGTATTTGAAAAGAATACTCCAATTTTTCGTTATTAATAAATAAAAACAAAACGCACCAGTAAAAATAAAGATGCATCTTTAAACCGATGAGTGTGTGGATATTGACTGTCCCATCGCTGACAGATTTTTCCTGTGATTGTGACGTCACGAAACCCTTTATAGCCATCAATTTGTGTATTCGTAAAGCAGGTGTCTGCATAACAATTGCTTAGCTATTGTTACTTAGTATATGTACAAGATTTTAAGAAATCTAAATTATAATCCATAGTTGCAGCTATACTCTAAACAAGAGTTACGTATAGTTAGATAAAGTTAAACATATAATCTAAATTTATAGGGTGGGGTGATTACCTGTACTAAAATCCATAAACAGAGCTGTGGAATAATTTCTAGTGAGATCTTTTGTGTAAGGTGCCACAAATTTTATTCTTTTGAAATATATCTTAATTAGTGAGTAGGGCAGTATTATCTTTCTCCTACTTCGTTTATGATATATATATAACACAGATGTGTACCTTCACAGAGTGAAAGTGGAATGTTGCAAAATTCCCATCTTTTCGATGGATCACTTGTATAGCACCATGGCTGGGGTTCTGTATTTTTTGAAGGATTTCTACAGAAGTTCTTAGCATCTGAAACTGTTGCATCTGTATGAAAAGAAAAATTTCCTGTTTTCACTTCATTTTATAAGAAATGTATTGACCTTTCACAAATAAACACCTGCGAAATCTAATGACGAGAGCAAGCATAGTTAAACATTTAGGTATGCATATCACTTGTGTTAATATCAGATCTTACCTACTAAAGAAATTTATGTTTGTAGAGTCTATCGCGTTTGATTAGACTGAAATGTCATTAGCTTTCCTTGGATTTATGTCAAGTATCCATATAAAGGAAATACCGGCAACTTTGCCGTTCGATGTTACAGTGTTGTTAATGTTCAGATAACACAACATAACGTCATCACCGGATTGCAGAGCAATTGAACACATCTTACCGAAATGCTAAAAATGTTAAGCGACTTTTTACGGGTAGTGAAACTCTCAGTTTAGTTGCTATTTCACTTCTTTTACGTGCCAGCTGCAAATATGTTTTTCTTAAGGGTTCTTAAAAAACTATACTTTGTAATTTATTAAAAATAGACCATCATTTTTTATTGTGTGGGCTATTGTGAGGGCATTTGATGAATTAACGTAAATATCAGAAAATGTAAGCATGCAAAAGGATAATACAATTCACCTGGAAAATATTTGCTTTCACCATACGAATGTGAATGTGGTGTCTGCTTTGCCCATCGCTGACACTCTCTACCCGACACTGTCACGTTTATAGCTCCCGTATAATCCAGTCCTTCTTTACTGTAGAGGCAATCTAAGTAGTCACAACATTATTTGGGATATTAATCATCTATTCAGGCCAGTAAAATGGAAAGTAATATATATAAACATGATAGATATAGTTTCCTGAATAAATGTAAAAACAAATACCTGGATTTACACCCGAGAGAATATATTTATTTTATTGTGCATATATTTGTGATGTGGAGGAAATTGTTCAATATGCTGATCACATATATCTAGACAATATTGCTAAAGCTTTTGAAACAATATCAACGGTGACCGTGCCATATTTACGGAAGATGGTCATTGGAAGGGTGGTGGGGGGGGGGGGGGGGGCTCGGTGGCCGAGTAGTTAAAGATGCCTGCCAGCCATGCAGTTGCGAATTCTGCTCGTGGTCAGGAATCATGACAATTTGCAAACACCCCAAGAATATCGGTGTGCCTATACAGCCCTCTAATACCAAGTTAGAGTTGCATTATTGTTAGGCGTATATGCCAATAGATAGGTATTTCAGAGACACTATATGGACACGTCGAAATTATAATAATCTTGAGTTAAACAAATTGTAATCAATACTTATATACATAATTTCTGAAGACAAATGAAATATTAATATATTCTTATAAAATTAAGAATCACACAGTATTCATTTCATTTCATTTCAAAAGAAACAAAGGACATTCTTCAAATAAAATTTAGCGACATATGTATTAATATGCCTGAAAATATAACTTTAAAATGTGTCTTTAGACATTAAAAATTTTTACCTGAATTTCCTTACCGAAATGTTAGTATTCTCTTCCCTCGAAGAGAATACTAACAGAGATTAATTTTTTACTTATGCCTACTATCCAGAGCTATTTCTTAAAAATAGGCAAAACAATCTGGTTATCATGTATGTCCGCGATTTCTAAACCGACTCCTTAATGCAGAGTTTCAAGTTTAAACATTGCCCTTTTAAAGAAAACGCGGTAACTCTTGTAATTTTCACCCCTTAACCGCGAAGAACGAAATTCGATTAAAATATCTTTTTTCACCAAAAGCAACCAAACGCATTTTTGCGTTCAGTTGCGACTAGAATGCACGTAACTGCAGCCACGGAACGAAACTCACATGGAGAAGTGAGTGTTTGCAATTTTGAAGCCTTAGTATTGGTCGCGAAGTGCATTTCGAAAGAACATACCTTTCGCTGAAACGCGGTTTACTGAATGAAAATAACACTCCTGGTTGCACATCTGGACTAAATGTTACCCTTAACCACAAGAGTTCTGGGGGAAGAGGGCACACACAGATACCAACTAATGTGTGTGTGATTTGTATAGGTTATTTATATTTCTTTAAAATCATTCACTTAATCTATTTTTAATCTCAGCATCGGCATCGACCTTTTCATTTCAGTTTTGATATTTGTCTTTCTGACCTGCATTGGGCGGGATTGAACCTCCTTTTATTGGAAAACACCACGGCACACTTGCAACTTTGTCATCAAAACAGCAGCCCAGTCTATGACAGGCATTAGCAGTTATTCCGCGGTAAGATATGGCGAACGATCACAAACTGTACAAAATATCTCTTTTTACAGAAATCCATGCCCAGTTTCAGACATTTTTAAAGAGATAGCCAATACTCACAAAAGGTACAGTTAAACATTAATCCTAAAATTTGTAAATGAGAAAAATAAAATAAACTTGATGAATAATGAAGGACAATTTCTTGGTTATTATTATGGCTCACACAAAATCGAATCAGAATAGCGGTGAAGTACATTTACAGAAATATTTCAAATTTTTATACTAAATTTTCCGAACATCAGACAGTTTGTCAGTGAAAAGAGAAAGCTCAAAAGAATGTCATGAAGTAGTTTAACCTCCTTTCTTTAGAAAACACCAAGGGACGTTTGGAGTTTTGTCATCAAAGCAGCAACCCAGGGCATGACATGCTGTAACCGTAATACCGTCATGGTCACCAGGACATCTCACCCTTAGATGTGCAGAGACATCACACACTGTATAAAATTATAAACATATGTATTCTTAAATTTAATTGTTTGCTGTAGTCATCACTAAAGGGTTTACGAATTGATGATCATTGCAAACAATGATAATAATTATTCTGAAATATTATCTTTCAATTAAATTCATTCAGGATAAAATGTTGGGATGCCAAAAAATCAATATCTGATTGTTAATTAAAAACAATTTTTTCAGAATAAAAATTTAAAATACACACGCACACTAAGCAGAATAACAGTGGAATATCAAAGAGAGAAGAAGGTCATTCAGAATAAACATTTTAAAATGGAAACCGAGTCTGCAAATAGACCTGGTGGAATGACTGATGTTAACTACATTGCTCTGACTACAAAACAAACCTTCATAATTCCATTGGCGTAACTAAATCTGTGAGGTTTGTATTCTTTTATTGAGACTGCATTTTTATGATTATATTTTTTAGAATACACATTCTGTGCCAAATAATTAAGTGGACTTAACCACTCAACTTTGGAGTGCCTATAAAGTATACGTCCTTTCCGTAATATTCAAAATATCTTCAGGTTACGTTTCAAAATACGTATTAAGTCTTGAAAGTTGAGATATACAGTCAATCATTTAATAATATCACATATCGATTTCTATCAATACATGAAACACCATGTATAAATTCAGCATTCAATTTAGCCATGTGACTGAGTTCACATCAATGCACATAATCAAATATCTTATTGAGTTTTTAGCTACATATGAAAGCTTTTTAAATAACTATTTAATCTACAATTTAACCTAGAGATCAAGACTTCAAATTCCAATTCACCTGACCATTTGGTATGTAATAACTTTGGACTGCAATCAGTCACTGTTTATCAACAGGACCATATGTTGGTGAGGAGAAATGTATCCAAAACTTTTGGCGAGCACATTTCCATATTAAAGACAGTTTAAATGCCAAAACGTAGCAACAGGTATTTTATTTGTAATTTGTTACACAAGCCTCACTTCTTGTAAATATATAGATACAAATTATCACAGTAGATTTCTATTGTTTCTGTTTTGTAACTTCTGGGATTGAAATAACTCATGCTGCTTCTGAAAATTTCGAAATCTATGCCGCCATATTTTTGCAGTAAAATCTTCCATTCTTTTTAAATGTTTTATTTCACACAGCAATGACTTCAAGTCTGTTTTCAAAATATTTAAAAATCAGGCTGTTGATATTTCAGTAGTGTTTAACTACCTGAGCCATAACATCTATCGAAGAAAGTGAGAAATCCACCATCTGCGAACTGCTTGTAGAGCCTCATGACAGCCTTGACAACTACAACTGTCAGACTGTTCCACAAAGCAATTTTACTTTCATCGCGATAAGGTGATGATGTACCCGCAGCGGTGCAGCCGACTTCAAGCCACCACTTTTTTAGACAATTAGAACTGTGTGGACCACTACCAGTTGCTCTTGCACAGTAATCTGAGTAAATTGAAACCTTACTAACTTTACAAATGGTGATACTGTGCTCCGTAAAAGTGTTTACACCTAAGCGTCCTATTAATAACTAATTTGTTAATCAGTATAAAATAAATTAACAAACTAATTGAAAACTGATGTTAAAATGCATGTTATTTAATTAAGTGATGATATGGTGATAAATCTCCCTAATTTTATATTGTATATATAAATTGTATATAAATTGTACAGAAATGTAAAGTGCAAAACTGATTTCGGCGATGTGTTCAAATAAGGGTTTAGCCAACAGCGAAATATTAAAATTTATGTTTGAACAAATATAACTTACCTGATACTTCTCTGTGATGCAGTTTTAACTGGTATCATTATTTCATATATGGTTTTATGACTGTATCGTCTTTGCTTTGTAACAAGGCATTAAAACGCAACATTTGGATTATTTTAGCTATTTGATTATGCGACATTTAAAGTTGATAAATTGCTAAAATATTATGATTTTAATATGATCTTTCCAGTTAATAAGCCAACCTTAGTGTTTAATAATTTGCTTTCGCTATAGGTCTTTTAAACATGTTTTCAGAAATCAAGATTTTCATTTTAATCTGCTACCTGATCCATAGCATTTATCGATGAAAGTTGGCCTTGCCTCGTCTGCATATTTCTTGTACAGCCCCATTAGAGTCTTGACAACTTCTTCAACATGACCGTTCCATAAAGCAAGATCACTTTCATCGTGATAAGGAGACACTGTGCCCTCAACACTACAGCCGACTTCAAGCCACCATTTCTTCAAGCACTTAATACTATGTGGCCCATTTTCGCTAACACTTGCACAGCTACCTATAATTTAATTTTTTACCCATTTCATATCCCGCGTTACCGTACACAATGTTGAATTTTAAATTGATATCGATAATGCTAATTATATTTATTCTTTCTGTTCAGTTCTCTATTTACTGGCTGATTTCCTGTATGGTTTAAAAATAATAAATATATTATTACTCGCGCATCGAGATTTGATTGCATTGCTTTTGCTTTGCTTTTCAAAAGATTACCTGAGTCATAGCATTTAGAGAAATTAGTCAAATTTCCTTCATCTGCATACTGCTTGTAAAGCTTCATGTCTTTCTTCACAACAGCCACTGTGTGTTTGTTCCACTGCTCAACCTGACCCTTGTCATTTTCAGGAGATGCTGTACCCTTAGTGTCGCATCCGACTTCCAGCCACCATTCCTTCAGGCATTCAAAACTATGCGGACCATTTCCAGTAAAAGTTGAACAGTTACCTACAATAGAATATTTGCATACAATATGTATTTTTTCAGAGCATACGCAATCAACTCCCTTCGCTTAGCTAAGGAAAGTGGGCTCAAGTGGATTAAACTTCTAATTAGCACATAGATCTAGATTTCAACCTGGGTCTTTAGATTAACAGAGACACGGTCTTCGAAATTGCAGATCCTTAAATTCTTAGAATTGATAAATAAAGGTTGTAGACTTACTTTTCTTTTCAGTGTGAATTCAAAACAATTTTCAGAAGTGTATTTCTGTAAAGATGGACGTGTAGATGTTTTATTACAAAGAAATAATTGCTTTGGTAGTGCAAGAGACATATTAGCAACACAGCGGAAAAGTTTCACAATTATATATATATACATATATATATATATATATATATATATATATATATATATATATATATATATATATATATATATATATATCCTCTAAGCCTACTTGCAAATAAGTAAAGAGGAAGAGACGCATGAAATTAGCCTTCTTTTTACTGACCTGACTCCTCGATGGTATTTGCAAAAGTTTGCTCTATATTCCTACTCTCCGACTGTTTCACAACAACGCACCATACAACTACCATCGTAAGTCTAAGCCCGAGCGACATTTTCTGTCCTTCTTTCCTCAATATTGGTCCAAAATGTATTACCCCTTTTGAAACAGTTCTATTCTCATTTACAGCTTCAAGCAATGGCTTGCGAAATTTAAAGGGTCATTGCTGTTGAAAAAGTGGTTTATTATCACAATCGTTTTGCTCAGTTTGCGTGAAGCCTACTTTTAAGCCCGCTGGGGCCAGATGTTTTGTGTATTGCATACACAATTGCGCGGCCCATATGGTGAATTGTTACCAAAGTCCATGCATGCCAGTGTCTGAGATTGAGGCCAATATAAACGAAATATCTAAATTGCACCACACACACACACACCCGGCTTTCCATCGATTCTAGCATTCCTTAAACTCGACCAAGTGTGTATAATTTTTATTAGGGGTTTTAGCCAAAATACGATATAAGGAAACTTGTGATCCGTTGAATTCAGTATTTTGTGGAGGTGCTAACTTGCATATTTTCTAAGAAATATCGACTGCTTGGAATCCTGCACGTGGTGATTTGCATAAAAAATCAACAAAGTTGGCTAATTTCCATAAGTAAATAAAGTAAATAAACCAAAGTTTGTTATGTAAACAAAGGACTACATTCACGGGGAGTATGTATTTAAAAAAGTGAAAGAAAAGAAAAGTTTTTTATTTAGTTTTTTATTGAAAAATGTAAAACAAACAAAACATTTATTCTTTTGATTTCGAATTCTACTGTAAATTTTCCTAAGTGGGAATCTGTTAAATCGCGCACTCTTAAAATATGCTTACGATTAATCCTTTTAATGGTCTTTACCGAAAAACTGATACGAAACTCACGGATAAATTGAATGAAATTGTAGACATAAAGACTACACTGAAGAGAAGGAGTGTGAAAACTCCTTATCGAATCGCTAATTAGGAGGAACGTGCACCTCCAAATTCGAGAGCCCATCGACATCGTCCATAGACTTAAAAAATCGCTTCCAAACAGCTCCGTTTCAAGACGGTGTCCGGCCGAAATAATGTAATTCAATGGAGTCAAGCAACGAAAGGCACCGGAGTGTACGTTCGACCTGCCGCCCCAGGAGCATATATTCAGCTGCGTGAATTTTTTCGCACAATCGCTGCGAAACGCAAAACTAGCAGATCCTCTAGCAAAGTTAATACGCGATAAAATCAGATTTCGTGGAAAATATTGCACCATAGACAACAACCGCAAGGCATGGATAAATGATCAAGGATACACGAAAATGATACTCTGAATCCCAAGTGCGCTTCTACGGTTTCTTGTCACCCTTTAACTTAAGTTACACTTAAGTGTATGGTGACATTGAAGGCCTGACTTTTCTGTAAGTTGAGCAATGAGGAGATAATGAGGAGATAAAGCAGTAGGCTGCTTTAGACTGATAAAAGGCAAATACTAGAGTGTAACCCTTACGATTGCCTTTTCTCCACTGGTCAGACCATTACGGCAGAGAAGCTTGATACGCTTGACTATGGTGGGAAAAATCATATAAGTATGACTCTGGAAAGTATTCGTGAAGAACTATCTGGAAAAGCTTGAAAATGTTATTGAAACTATTATTGAGGTGTCTTCTGTGTTTTTGTGTTTTGTGTACATCTTGCCAAGCATGGCTCTGGGTACTGATATATTCTGTGTTTTGCTGTGTATAGACAGGAATATCAGTCTTAAGTTAAAAGAATGGCATGTGCACACATATATTGGTTAGTTGTAGGGAGGGTTAATTGTCAATGGGCAATGTGTCAAGCAATGTGCGGAAAGACAGTGGAATGTCTTATTGAGAAAACAACATGGTCATGGGAATTAAGCTGAAACCATTGGTGGTGTTATAAATTGAGTTATTCCACGGAATTCAAACTATGTATTCCATTCAGATTAATCCAATCGGTATAAAATCACCTTTACTTTGGAATAAATTCTATCCCGATATCCGTCACTGGCCAAATGGATTAAATTAGATTTAAAAGAAGGATAAGAACACTGAAAACGGCCTCGGGAATTGCCCTATTTAAATCAAATATGAGATGGAATTTAACCATGTTAATTACTGCAACACCCGAATTTATGCTGACGGGACATACATTAACTGGGAGAGTCTATCTGCCATTTTTACAGGAAATGTCCAGTGCTCACGACGGGGACGTTGACTCTCATTGAGCACCATGCTGTCCACACCCCTATTTTTAGCGAATTTTTCAAAATACATATCACATTTTAAACACAAGTACGATCTCAAAATGATTTCAGTCAGAATATAAGTTAATTTCTGCCTCAAACCCTTAAAAGTAATTCAGCACACATTGAATTTTGTTTGTGACTATCTATGAAGGGTTTACGGGTGAATAAACACCTCGCCAGTGACCAGAAATATGGGTGAAATATGAAATGTTTACGGGTGACTTAACACCCCGCCTCATAGCCCATTAGTTGAAGAATGGTTTAACATTGCGCCAGTTACTTTTTGTGGTGACAATATGAATTGTGTGGGTGCAAACATAACTGAGCATAACCACAACGGGTTTAATATAGAAACAAATTGTTATATTCTAGTTGCCTTCTGTTATAATGACTAATTGCGCTCGAAACGTATATGCATTAAAACACCTCCTCTTTTCTACCCCAAACGGTATTGAAAACAATGCTTTTTACTACAGATACACAAAACATACACGCATATATAACACAAAATGTGCAAATAAATACAATATACTATCCCAACAGTCTATATACATTATATTCTTTTAACAGTATTTACTTTTATCCAACTATTGAATTTCTTTGGCCAATATAACCACTTTACATAATATTCTTTATTTTGCCCCCCTCTTTTATTTAAACACCTTTTCAACCTTAAACAGTTATTGTCTTTCAAGTCCACTTTCTAGATATCTGCTTGGTAGAAACTGCCTGTTATAGGCTCATCATTACAGTCTCTGAGTCTATAAATAGGCACTTGTCCTCCTCTGAATCCTTGAGCTATAGTGAAGACCTTCCCTTTCCATCGCTGGTCGTATTTATGTATAGATTTATTCCTCAAGTATGTAATTCGAATTTTATCCCCTTCTTGAATCTATATCTTGGTTGTTTTGCAGTGTTCCGCGGCCTTTTGCCAAAGTATGCGCCAAAGCGAACCTCTTCTTCCTTGTCTAGTGTGACGTCATTCGGAACCATACCTATTGTTCTGTGTACTGTTTTATTATATCGATCGGCCAAATTCTGGAGCTGTTCGATATATTTGAAGGCATTTCTATAGGTAAAATATCTATATATTTTCGACTTGATACTTTTATTCGCTCTTTCGCTGATTGCAAAATTGTTTTCATTTTGAGCAAACTACTAGCGAATGTCTTTGGATTGCACAAGAGATTTTACGGCAGCTAGTGTGGAGTACTTAAATCTGTGAAGCAAAATAGAAGAAAAATTTTGCTGCTCAGGACGTACCAAAAAGATGGAATTGTGTTTTAAAAAGGCTTATGTAGACTTTATGATTGCTAAAGATGCTGCGGAACTCCAGACTATCAACTTTACATTTTTAGACGCTTTTTGGGAGTTGTACACCACAGTCTCGATGTGATTTAACTACATTCAGATTTATTGGAGAATGTCATAAAATTGGAATAGAAGATGTTGACTTTGACTTTGATTCTGCGCTCTATTCTGCCCGAACTGATGCAGAAGTGTGCTTTCGCGTGGTTGATTATTTAAGAGATTGTTGTAAAGAAGAAGAAACTGAACAGTTCTACATAGATAAGGTAAGAAAAAACCTTCTAACAACTTAGTCATTTGAAGACATAGAACAATGCTTTCCTTCTAGCGAATTTAATCTTATGTGAATTGTTTCAAAGTGAACACCGGAAGAAAATGATAGAATAGGCAGCAAAAAGCTAGAGATAACAATTAGCCTATTACATGAAGAAACAAAGTGAAACATGTAAGCAATGGAAGAAACAAAGAAAAAGCCTTGGTGAACATTGTCAAACTTTGAAAAAAATGCAACTAGACAACACGGAGAATGTGTTATTTTTTTGCGGTTATAAAGATGTTCTTTCAAACATGTGTCTAACAAGACTTGAACAGTATGGACATACGTTCAGCTCGAGTGAAGCTTTATATTAATATGAGAAAACAGTTTTTATCACCGTCAAGATATTGCTTCAGCTATTGTTTCATGTAGAGAAACGTATAGTTAAAGTGGTAAAGCCGTGTCCTTTGTGGCATACAGTGAAGATAAGCAAAATGCAAAATGTTTTGTATGTAAAATTAAATCAGTGTGCATTACTTCGCAAAAAGTTAACAGAATGTAAAGATAAGACTTTAGTTGAAGCAAGTTATGATAACAGGTGGGAAGCTGGTGTTAAAAATTGTCATTTCCATTATATCCTGATAAGAATACAATGGGGAAGTTGTTAGAAAACTAACCATGTGTGAGGGGGTGTAAATAAAAGTGGTTTTATGTGACTGGTTGGTTTACATCATTTGCTCACCAACCGCCATAGTGTGCAGACGCACGGACATGTGAAGCAAGGATGGATTTAGAAACGTGTTTCATGTTCATCAACAACTGCAACACATCAACATCTAGTGGGAACTTGCTCGTTCAACGCTGAACTTGCCAACTTTACGTGAGGATTTCATCAAAGAGTGTGCGCTTTTAGGCATTGGCGGAGCTAAGGCGTTTGATTTGGAAGCAGCATATCACTTTGCTCGATATGATCCAAGACTGTTTGATGGAGTGAGAGAGTGGTTACTCTAAGCTGCAGTATAATGGCAGACATTACATTGAGACAATACATGGTACAAAAAGCATATTGTGAAGAAATGTTATCGGCTGTAAAACGATTTGCATGTTAAGTATGTTGTGCTTGTCAAAGTGAAGAGTGTCAAGAACATACTTGTCATTTCACATGTGTCTATACCTATTGTAATGAAGCTAAATATTATATTCATTTAGATAAAGTGTTGGACAATGCAAATTAACGTTGTGCGAGATATGGTGTAGATGCTATAACATTTGATGAATTAAGTAGTTGGTCAGTAAGACACGTTGATTGGACAACGAAATAAAATGTAAAATATGACTGAATAGCGAAATGAAATGATATTTTAACAAGTAGTAATGATTAAATGTTAACATGTCGACGTGGAAAGTCTACATAAATTCAAGCGTTAGGTTTTTCCCAATTCAATACTCGTAACGGAGCGCGCCATTCCACTGTGTTGAGGGTGATGTAGTCGTAGCATTCTGTAAGCTCGTCATGATGGCGGAATTGCACAAACACGTTTAGACAGTTCTCAGTCACATGCACTTCTAAATCATCTGAGAGTATAAGGGGAAAGCCAGATATCCTATGCTCCTCTAGATGGTTCGTCAACACGGATTGTGCTTCAGGCAATAGTATGATATACATTTCAAAATGTCTTAGCACAATATCATCACATGCGTTTCTCATATATGAGAATTCATCTGTAATGAGTTTATAATCTGATAAAAAGTCCTCCATCTCGTTCAACACTCACATCAACTATGAGCTCTTTTTGTCTGTGAAGGGATGTTTTTATGCTCAGGTGATGGCGAAGAGCGGATGCTGCATGATCTCTAGGAATTGTAAGACTGCACGCCATTTCTTCATATCAAAGTCAATTGATGCTGTATATGGAGTATCTGGGACAACTCCATTATAATCCTCTGGATAATCCTGTAAAAGATTTTTCGAGAATCAAACACTTTAACATTATTTTCAAGTTTGCGTTTAAACCCAGGTACTGTCAACATTAATGCGTTCATGATGACAGTACGCATACTTTATGAGCTGTCTTCTTGTCTTCGACCCTTTTATCCACTTCTTTTACCTGCTTCTTTAACATTTTCTATTCAGGTATTGTCAGCAAAATACCTTTTTTCGTTTAAACCCAGGTACTTTCAACGGTATGTTTTTAAAGTCTTTCCACACTTCAGGTTTAAACGGTAGACAGAATATATGATCACTTCATTTATGTCATTCACGTGAAGTAAACACCATCGTTAAACACTAATGCGTTCATGATGACAGTACGCACACTTTATGAGCTGTCTTCTTGTCTTCGACCCTTTTATCCACTTCTTTCAATTGCTTCTTTAACATTTTCCATTCAGGTATTGTCAGCAAAATGCCCTTTTTTGTAGGACGGTTTCTTCCAGACCCCTCATCTCTGAGGTACTTGCGAATATTCACCACTCCTTCCTTCATTGCTTTGTTTCATAATTGTAATCTACTTTCCACGACTGTGGTGGTGTTGAAGTTGTCTCCACTTTTAATTTCTTGATGGTGGTAGCGGTGGTGTTTTTTTTTACTTTTAAGTCTTTGACTGTATCAGCAAGAGTATCCATATCAGTTGTAGATTTCTTACGATTTGTAACTTCCATGTTAACGCTACAGTGTTCACACCGCAAATAACTATGAAGTTGGAACACCTCTCCCTTTTGTAATGTTGTCTTGTAATGTTTATGCGCCAAGGTGGTATAGCTATCATTCAACACATATCGCTTGTCGTTATATGGGGAGAGGGCTACTTTCCTCAACTTCTCAGAGAAAATTTGGTGGCCATAACTTCGAATAATATGTCCTGTAGCCATCGTTTGAATGGTTATGTTTCGTACGTCTTTGACAAGCTCGAGTGATGCCTTAGGCCGTATGTTTTTTTGTTTCCCACCATACATTAAACTGTACATTTTCGGTCTGAGTCCAACAAACTCCTCAATGGGGATGCCTGCCGTCTCATCCTTCATTTTCTCAAGCACATTTCTGTTCGAGTTGGAATGAGGAAATGATCTGGTGATAGTCACTTGTGTCGAACAGGTCAGAATCTTGCTGCATATCCTTGTAGATATCTTCCGTTTCTATGTCATGACATAGACTGTCGGTGTCGCTAAACAACAACTTGGCATTGGAATACTTGACCACGATGTAATTGTAATGAAAGTGAAACATAAGCACTTTGCTAACGTCGAGAATGGTGAAACGAACTTGAATGGGTTTATCCAGAAGGAAATATACGGTTAAATCTTTGTTGAAAATTTTGAATTTGTGGAAAGAAGGTTTGGCCACGAGTTTCTTAAACCGCTTTCCTTGTGGACGAGTTCAATATTCATTCGCTTTCTCACACTTTTCATGGTTTTACCAAACACATAGTTGTTCATCATTTTGAAGAAGTGTTTCTCAAACGGGTTCTTGGCCAATTTACTCTTTTCCGTGTTCAAGTTAATGTATTTCTCCAACCATTTACTTTGTTCAAAAATGATGGCACGGTGCACTTTGGTGGCTTTCAACCCCAGTGAGACGTACTGCTGCAAATTTCTATAATGAAGCACATATTTCTTCTTGTCACATGTTTAGATCTCTCCGTAGCTTCTGACTGTGCTCTGACAATTCTTCAACTTTGATACATTTCCTTTCTGGAGCCACTGGGTAGTGATTATGACGATCGTGGATTGTATGTGGGTATTCTTAATCGACTTCTAAAATGCATCCAATGTCGTCAGCTTCAACCACATCCATGAAGTCGAGCAATTATGGCTCACTCACCCACCTAAATCTACTTTGAGGCATTCTTTGTGACATAATCCTCATCGCTCATGTCCTCTTCTCTGAGTTTAATGTAAAACTTGTCCTTTGACGGTAGCTGTGTTTCAGCAAACTTCGATGGTTCGTCCACGTAATCATAAGGGTACACTCCCTTTCTCAGCAGCAAATTTTGTTGGTCAGTATCATGGATATGACTTGTCATGTTATAAAAGTTATCTTTCCCTTCTGCCGCAAGGTGGGATACCAACTTCTGTAGAGAGGTACTAATGAGCTGAAAGCTGTCTGTAAATTTTAGATTACTTAAGGTGAATGCAATATATTTCTCAATGGTGTTGGTAATGACCGTGATCGTTTCATCTTTAATTTTTCCAATTTCCTCCATAATCAAATGACTGTCATAGCCTCGCAAATTGTGGAATAACACAGGAATGATAAAAGAATCTTTATCCCTCACGGGTCATCACCATATCCTTTTGCTGCTCTAAACCAAGCACAATACGATCACGCTCATTGACTATATTATCTGAAAAGACTTTCACTGCATTATCTTCGATACACGACTGGCTGACTGTCGTACTGGCTAACAAACACATAGACAAAGCTGTTTAGACGATGATGCTGATACCTGTCCCCTTCATGCTTTTGCGTGAAACATTCAAAGTCTGCATAAATCACAAAAGGTACTCGCTGTTGTTTGGCTATATTCTTAAACTTGATGTTAGGTTCCTTGGGGAATGATGAACGTTGCGCTCCATGCTTGTCACACACTTCACGAAGCGTGTCTAAAAGATCTTGTCGTATAAACCCGTGAAGACAGTTGAAACAACAAAAAGCTACACTTTGATCGATAAGACATATAAGCCTGCTGAAATTCTTGATCAGGCACTAATGCCTTTTCTTATCATTGCTAATCAGAACTAAGTTTATTTCTCTCGCACTGAAGTTTCGACTGAGTTGTATCGGAAAAACTAAATCTTGTTCATATCCAAACTTTTCAAACTTTGGAATGTCAGTAATCGGTGTGGGAAATGTCATGCCCTCTACCTTTAATTCCTTCTCAAATGGTGTAATGACTCAGGCGATATTGGTGTTCCTGACGAGGGTAAGGCTGAAGGTGAGCCAATACTCACCATAAGAAACATTTGTTGTCTTGATTCTTAATGTTTAACACACCCTTCGTATTCGGCACTTTTTTCGGTAGTGGGATAAAACTTGTTTCCAGAGGCGCTGGCATGGCTGTATGTACTTCAATGTACAGTATGTTATGCGGCTCCTAGCCAGAGTGACGCTCATGTTCGTCAAACTTGATAAACAATTCTTTATAGGCTTCTGACAAGTCCTGTTCAATATCCGCTGGATTGTATACTGTGTACGTTGGACTGCTGATAAATGCGTTATCCATTTGTTTACTCATGGTACCTTCTGCATTCGTCATTTTCTTGAAGCGGGCATGCACCATGAAATACCATTTCATTCCATGGTTTGCTTGTTTGCGCCTCAAACACATCTATAGGTCGAAATATTACATTGCATCCATGGCAGAGGACTGAACTGGGAATCTGAATGCCATCTTGTTCCATCTTTTGTCTTTTTGCTTCGTTCTCCTGAACAAGGTCTTCACGAGCACGTTTCACTGCAGTTTTCGTCTCAGCTTGACTGCATGTATGCATGTATATCCCTGACTGAACTAGCTACCATCGTTGTTGTTGTCGCATAAATCACTGGTACTGCTATGGGCGAAATGTGTGTCTCGCTTATCCATTTATACCACTAAGGCTTTCTAAAATGGGATGAAAAATTATGCAAATAGCCTGCGACAACTTAAATTTTCACTGAAATCGGTTAAACATTGAGAAAGTTATATACTTTTTATAAGTTACTAAAACAAAAATTTTAGACGTACAAATTATGGTTATAGCCACATACGCAAATAGTCTATGACCACTTTGTGTCAAAACTAGACATAAAACTAGGACAGAATGGAGCTTCTTATTCTAATTTTCTGTCGTGTTGTAATAATGTGGAAACCATCCTTTAGCTAGTGTCAAGCCAAACATTTTTGGCAGTTTACTGAGCGTAGAAGGTACAAAATTGATGGAATCTATCATTTGGATGTTGCATGCCGGTACTTCAATAGACATGTTCTTGGCTCCATTCAGTATTTCTTTGGGTAGGACTGCGTTCTGACATAGGTACTGCAATATCGGATAGGAATCATTACCTTTAAAGTTGTGGCAATTAACGGTCACACGTTTGTTCTTTAGAAAAGTCATCTGCAAAATTCCTCAGTTGTGTTGTCATCGCTACATACTACTTCGTTGGGACCGCACTTTACACACGCAGTCGCACTGTTGATGGATTGGTCAATGCATCGACGGTACACTTTATGCGCTACACATGAGTTTGGGCGTAAGACCCGCACTTCGCTCTTAGGCAGTTCTGGCATTTCTTGGTCTTTAGATCGTGTTTAAATCCTTTCTCACACTGAAACAGGTGTCTTGACTGGGCATAAAATGAAAATAATGGTACTTACATTTTTTTGTCATTATCATCAACGTCACATTGGATTACTTTCATGTAGCATTCGTGACACGGTAAAACATAGTCTTTACACGTTTTACAGTACAATTCACCACATTTCTGTTCTTTTATGTGCAGCTTTACATTGGCAGTTTGATCGCAACCTGCGCATCTGTAATATGTATTGTATGTAGAGTTTCCCTACTCAGTTTCTTTCTTCTGAAATAAAAAGCACAACTGGCTC
Source organism: Protula sp. h YS-2021 (assembly GCA_949752745.1). Classification (NCBI taxonomy): domain Eukaryota; kingdom Metazoa; phylum Annelida; class Polychaeta; order Sabellida; family Serpulidae; genus Protula; species Protula sp. h YS-2021. The sequence goes on from OX457033.1 coordinate 20,613,694, forward strand.
TTGAAATATCGTTTGCAATCGCCACAATGAATTCTATCCCCACTTTCTTGGCCATGCAGCTTCCGGCATAGGGCATATGAATTGTTGCATGCATGAGCTTCTTTATGGTCATGTCCTTTTTGGCATATATGGCAATAGAACACTCTACCGAAAAAAGCTGGCATCGATGTGATGACGTCATTATCGTCGTCGTGGTGCCATAAGTAAATCTTCTTATTTTTTGGAATATATTTCAGAATATATAATGCCGTTGAAGTTTTCTTGCGACACTTTGAAAATCCGATAGTCATGCAAAGCTGATTAAAACCTTTTGCCTTCTTCACCCCCACCTCAGTATGCATTTTTGATTTGGTTAGAAAGTAATCTTTTACGAAACATTTGCATTTGATTGCGATTAAAACGTTCCTCTTTTATTGAAAAATGTATTTTCTCTAACCTAACAAGCTATATTTTTTTAATTACATGTTTTGGTTCCGTTTTAAAATGCAGTCATTTAACAAACCTAAATGGTGGGTAAATAGTTGAGATAACGCTTTAACATTTTCATCATTTATAGATAAAATTTCCATATTTAGCAGTTATGTGACATTTTGTGAAATCTCTCTAAAGCATACTTCTTTAATGTTTAATCATATATAAACTTGCTGACGTATAATAGTGGAGGTTGAATAGAAAAGCAAGTACTGCATCATCACAAAATGCTATCTATAGTACCGTGCATGCAAGTTATTTATCAAAGAAAGTGACACATATTGGGAGGGGATGGGAATTTGAACGTACCGGCTGATCCGCATAAAATCAAGTTTCAACATGCTAAACAAGGCAGTGGATTTACGGTCCGGGTGGAGAGTGGGTGGGGTAGCAACTACACGATGTTTGCTTAGAAGAGATTTAAGTTTTCAACACTATGAACCTGCTAATGAATTAACGGGGAAGTGGTGGAGGAGTGGGGTGGTTTAACAGTTATCCGCTAAATACGACTGTGGATTAACGGTGAAGGGTGTTGACAGCTATCCGCTGTTGGCGAAGATGACCTACAGGTAGAACCTTGGGGAATATATGTGGTCGACCCTGTGTCTGTCGGTCTGTCGGTCGGTCTGTCATCAAGAGCTTGTTAACATAATAACTTAAAAACTCCTGCAAGGATTGAAACTTGGCATGTAGCTTCTATGGAAACAAACACAGATCGGTTTTGTAAATGGGCCAGGTTCGCCAAAGGAAAATTGACCAGCTGGACTTAGAAAATTTCTTGATTGACTATTGTGTGAGCTTGTTAACACGATAACTTAAAAACTCTTGCAAGGATTTTAATGAAACTTAGTATGTAGCTTCTATGAGAACCAAGTTTGTTCAAGGAAAATGGACCAGCCTGAAAATTTCTGCTCTTGATTGACTATTGATGACCGTGTTTAACTGCTGGGGGGCCTGTGGGGAATATGTGCTCTATTAACACTGCTCTAGTTTAAACGAGCTGTGTTGCCAAGATCTGATTTGAGATGCTATTCGAGTCTGCAGGCCTAATGTTAAATGAAAGACGCTCTATTGTCCCGCGGATGCGGTCTGATTAGGGAAGCGATGTGTTCGCTTTTTATGTAAATATCGCACTTACCTTAAAAGACTCCCGTTAGTTTTAATTGCTTCTAAAATTTCCACTGCATTTCACTCGTTGTGTTTAACTTATTAATAGATTCTACACACAACCCGGTTCCAATGTGAGTAAGTACAACAATACTTCATAACACATGAAAGTGGCGTAGCAACCAGGGGGAATAACTAGGGATTTCATGTGAGGGGGGAGGGGCGTAACGTCCAATATATGTGGGATTGAAGTCCATATGAATAAACAAGCTCAAGAATTTGTCACGTTTAAGACAGCTAAATACAGCAATGGCTCAACTTAGAGGGTTGAGAAATGAGGCGGGGTGGTATGTACCCGATGCATATAGGACTGAAGACGGATTAGCTGCAAATGTAAAGTAACCAGGTTGGGGTGGGGGCGGGTGGTGGGGTTGTAGGCACCCGCTGCATGTGGGGCTGAGGACGGATTACCTGAATGAAATCACGCCGGTCACTGCTTGATCCAACAGTGAAGTAGCAAAGTGGGATGGGGGTGGGTAGTTGGGTTGTAGGCAACCGCTGCATGTGGGGCTGAGGACGGATTAATTGAATGAAATCACCCTTTCAATACGCCTCACACCGGTGGTTCGCACAGTGAAACAACAGGGGGGATGTGTAAGTTCGCTAACACATGCCACCACATGCTCATAATATTGATTCATATCTTTTTTCACCTCCACTAAAATGTACGGACCAAATACACTGCCCGGAAAAGCTGGGGAATACTATATAATTATAATAATACAGTGCAAACCACATGCCACTACATGTCCAAAATATGGCTTAATATGTGAAGGCCTGAGGTTGGGGTAGACTGAAGATGGCTGTGTTGTTATTTTTAAACCCACATATTTTCTATTTTACCCCTTCATTCATTTAGTGTACTTCAACTCAAGTACGAAAATCGCAGCTAATAAGGTGTAAAATAACAATAGTTTCCACTGTAGTAAGTAGGGACGGCCTCACGGGTATGCTATGTACTACTACTGTTACTAAATGAGTTACCTTAACGTTTCCATAAAAGGTATTTTATTAACATGTTATTAATCGAACTTGGGCTTTTGTGAAATTAGTAATTTCATGGAAACTGCTATTGATTACAAGTCTCAATTACAGCAAAAGTGTTAAAATGTTTATATGGAATAGCGAAAACGGTAAATTGAATCTTTTATATGACTATTTCTACCGCATCTCATACATTGTAATTTTGAGTGAATCCATGGAGAATATACGTATTTCTTTGTAAAAGTGTATGTGAGTGAATGCATGTGTATGTGTATGTGTACATGCAAGTATATGTGTTTGTATAAGTTTGTGTTCATATAATGTGTGTAACCTTGGAAACTTTAATTCCCCGACCGCACATCACACGAACTAACTTTATATCAATTCAATACTGGTGGTACATACCCCCATCTTTTGTTCTACCCAAATGATACACAACTAACACGACTCACTTTTTATATGTGGAAATGTTCTGTAGTTTTAATTATATTTTTTTTTGCATTTTTTTATAACAATATCTTCGCAAAACGGAATAGAAGTTAACTTCTTTCCACAAAATAGTAGAGGATTACCAAATTATTAGAAGAGAGTTGAAGCATTTAATTGAATTCGGTATCATCCTAAAAGAGACATTGATGTGATTATGTTTCAAGAAATACATTCAAAAGTAGGGTAGAAACTTATTTGAAAAATCGATGGGAATCTGCTTTAAGCGAAAATTATACGTCCCAAATTAGACACGTAATACAACAATCAAGATCCTACACTGGTCTTGATCCACAAGTAAAATAGGAATACTTAAAACAACCAATACGAAAAATCCATTGAATACTCAAAGGAAAATCTCAAAAGCAGAAACACTTAAAATTAATTGTACTAAATGAAATCACTGAGTTAGAAACAGAACTATCTTGCAATAAAACATACATAGCGAACGTGAAATGCTCTTTGATTTGAAAGGACTAGAATGTCTCTGGAACAAATTGAACGAATCGTCTGGACATTAAATCAGAAGTAAGGCCTGTTTTCTTGAATATGATGAACGAAATACAAAACTATTTTTTAATTTAGAGAAACAAATCTATAAAAAAAATCCCAAAATTACAAGGTATCGAGCGAATTCTTTGTTTTTTATGGGAGTGATTTTCCCAGAATAAGTGGTGTTGATAATATAATCCTAAATAATAAGATAACGAGTCCATATGATCTATGAAAAGAAACAAAACCCCAGGAGCGGATGGACTTACTAAAGAATTTTTGTACTTTTCTGGAACGATATAAGCGATATTTTACTGAAATCTTATGAATACAGCTTTCAATGTGGCTATCTTAGTTGCGAACAGAGGAGAGGTATAATAAGACTTATTCCCAAGAAAAACAAAAATTTAACGCTTTTGAAAAATTGAAGACCTATTAGATTGATAAACATAGATATAAAAGATAATAACAAACTGTCTAGCACGGAAGGTCCAGAAAATTTACCAAAAATTACAAGTTCTGAACAAAATGGCTTAATAAAAGGCCTTAATATAAGAACCATGATAGACCGCAATAAAAAAGAAGGAATGTCTGACTTCACTGGCTTTGAAAAAGGCCTTTGACAAATTAAACTGGTCCTTCATAGATACATGTCTAAAAAACTTCAACTTTGGCTCTAATATACGTAAATGGGTACAGATATTTTACAAAAATATTGAAAGCTGTATCGTTAAAAGAATGTTAGAGGATAGAAATTCATTAAGCTTTGCCTTCTTGTGCGAATATCTTCCCAACATGAACTTTGAAGATATACTTTCTCTAACAATGGACCCCATAAGGCTTCACATAGGAATACCCAGATTATGTCAAGAAATGTTTAACACTTGACAAGCTGTTAGCTTGCAAGGGTTATTCGAAGGTGTGAGAGAAGTCGTTCGTCCTTTTTTCTTCTTGATAGTTTTCCGATTCTTTGTGCCTTCTTCTCTAACACTTTGGGCCCTAGGACCATGAAACTTGGGACTTATGAAGACTTTTCGTTTTCGACTTCGTTTTCTTGATTAAAACGCCATGTGAAAAATGTGTATTTTTTGCAAGTAAATACGGACATTTAATTTATCTCTGGCTTTCTATAAAATGCGAACCGAAAAGATATTGTGATATGCTGAAGCAACATATTTGGCATAACCAATATATTCTTGTGCAAAACCCCGCCATTTTTTTAATTATACCAAGCGAACATTAAATATATTGGTGATATTCTTAATAAAGAGAGAAACTTAATGACTCCAATGGAGAAAAGAAGTACATTCGAGCTTAACCTAACCATATTAAAACTTAATAGTTTAATAGCTGCAATCCCTAAAGCCTAGAAGCAAGTAATTCACTTAAATGCCCAAAATACATATGAAACAACTGTCACTCTAAAAACAACATTTTATGAATCAACAGCACCAAAAAATAAGTCTAAAAATATATATGGCAACTTTATACGAGAGCAATACGTCGTTCTGCCAATGACCTCTACATTCAATCTCAACTTCAAGGATTTTTCGCCAATTTTTGGCGAATCACCAAAAAAGTAATAGCGAAATGGACACATATGGCCCTTACTTTCCATAAGAATTTGAGGTCTTTTCCTTTAAAAATCCTAGGAGATTTGTTTTTATGATTTTTTGCGAGAATAATTTCCATTAATTTTTTGCAATTACGAAAAAAGTAATAGTCAGTTAAATACCAATGCCAGCTACATTTAAGCAAAATGCCAAGGCAGTCCATATATCTCGCGTCAGTTATAATATTTCTAGGGTAAGTTAAAATTTGAATAGGAAAGTGGTTTTCCTGCAATATTTTTGACAATTTTCTTTTTTTTATCGAATAACGGAAAACAATAACAGCCAGGTAATTACCAATGACCGCTATCCGCTATCTTTAACTAAAATTCCAAGACAGTGAGACTATTATTCTGGTTTTGCTTATTGTTTTACTGATTTCTTTTTTTTTTCGTTTTTTTTTTCAGCCAAGCAGGCATCAGTCCTGTTGCTTTTATTTAAAATGCCAAACAATGAGATTATTTTCCTGGCAACAGTGAGGGCTTGAAGAAAAATATCGCTTTTTTTCGCCAGGTGAACAATTGTCCCGTGGATGCGTATGCCCCCGGCCCCCTTCAGTCCTAATTTTAGAGCATTCTATTAAATTCCTGGGAGGAGATATTTTTTAACTTAGATCGCTATCGTTCCTGTTTCTACAAGAAGCTGGGGCTTATTTATGCAACGCTTTTGATATTTCGCAGTGTTTATTTTTCGTATTCATAAACAAGTACAATGACTGATTAAATATTATCTACAGTGGCACCTGTATCGTTGATAAGATTCAAAACAGGATTGTCCAATTATCCGCCAGAACCTTTTTTTGGAATCGCGGAGCACTGAGCAAAAATTATCACCGTCCAAAATGAATTTTAAACTCCGTTTTTAAAGACAGGGTAACACATACGTTACCAGGTGCTCCAGTAGTCGCCAGGCGCATTGTCGTAAGGCTGTACTGTTGTTGGGCGTACTGTCAGCATACCATTACTAAGTGCTTCCTGACCGGATGCATGGTAGGTATTCAGACATTTGGGCCAGAGACACTTTGGCCAGGGGTGGAAAATGTGACATTTCATCAATTTAAAAAAATCGAAAGTTTTTGATAATTTGTTATAATATTTACGGACTTCGTTTCTTAGTGTAAGTTTAGTTTAGATTTAGTGCATTAACTCTACCCTTTAATATATTTCCCACAAAACCAGAGAGGGGAATGCAGGTCTGGCGTATTAAATGATGATTGTAATTAGAGCAATGGGCGCTTTTGTAGAATAGCGCTATGGATTAAGGGGCAAAGACAACTGTGTTCACTACGGCAGTTGATGGCAGACAATGACACTGAAGGGATTTCTGTAGGGATTGTAGAGGAAGCGGAGGGGATGATCTCTGCTTCTTGTTTCGGTACGTGAAACAGTGGTTGGCGAATCGGGAGACAAAGTGCACCAGGAACAACGCGCCCAGCCGAGAAGTAAATGAGGGGACTTTATTCCGGGGCTACATCGTTCCTTGAGCGTTCTGGGTCAAACACCGTGCCTGATACATAATCTCATTGAGCGGATTTACTTCCGAGTTCGCTAAATAGCAGGGATGCTGCTCTTACTCCTTTTTGTGGTGGTGGTTTAAACAACAACGGCCAAACTATAACACTTTACTTGGGGCCGAAATGTCTGGCCTAAATGTCACTGGTCCAAATGTTCTTGGCCCAAGTGTCCTGAATTCACATGCTGTACCCTATATTGCACATTATTTGACTGTGCGTTGCACCTCCTTATAAAAAATGCATTGTCTGTACACTGATTACTGAATTCCGTATGGCCCGCTATTGAATAGCAAAATAAGCAAGCTAGAATATTTTTGCACGAAGACAGTCACGCCACTGAGAATCTTTTCCCCTCTGCTCACGGATTGGGGGAGGGAGGGGGATTTGTTTTACAACACATAGTCGCCTATGGAATTGAGTTCACAAAACTGTACAGCGAATATTTGCATTCCTGGATGCTGTGCTTGTCGACTGGCGTAGTATAATTCCCCTGATTTATGGCTCTCATTCTTAAGGCATCCAGTAAGACATTAAGACAAATATCACAGTATTTAGGATAAATGACACAGCATGGAGAAAATGTCTCATGATTTAGGACAATATCATGGCATCCACATTATTCCGTATATTGTATATTTAAAAACAATACTTTTAAGAGGTAAACGGTCATCTGCACCACTGTCACCAGCTGCTCTGGACTACTGTCTCCCCCTTTGCAATCCGATTTTCTGCCCCAACGCCACCCCACCCATATTGATATATTCATTTTCGTTTATCATTGCTGACTGATATGCAATTAAGTCTGTTAAGATGTTGTTGGTCTATTCATCACATGATGAAGAAGAGATATATTGGAATGTTAATTTCGACTGATCGTGGAATTAATTTCGACTGCGCTTCGATCCATCGTACTGTTTTTGTACGATGCACAAATGAAGAAAATGTGCAAAAATTGAATTCATATTTTTCTGCAAGCATCAAACCTAGAGAACAGAAATTGGCAGCATAGACAGGCCTTGCATGAATGTATTGCATTGCTAACTTGTAGGCAATTTTAAAATTAAATGGAGTCACATGATAACAGTTTTCACATATTTTTCGTTACCGCGAATCTTCTTTTGAAAATTGCTATATATGGTCAGCATCTTATAGCAGTATGGAAGCCCTTACTTAAATTGGTTCCAGATGATTTTATATGCACCGTTTTATGAACATTTTAAAATTAAAATTAAAAGATAATAAAACAGAAAAGTTTATCTAGAAAAAGGTATCTCATGGCCCATTTTTGACCCGATGTCTTCCCTCTAAAGTCGGCTGAGGCGTTGTAGCAGCAACCACAGCGAGCCAAACTGCTCAAACCGAGTCCACGTGAAACCGAATAATCCGTAGTCCGTATCTCAGAGATATTTGTTTCGATTGTTTACTGTATTTCATGCATAAGAATATCTCTGAATATTTCAAATGCTACGTGCCGGAGTATACTTGACCGCACACACAGCCTTTGCATTTGGAACATCACATATGCAAATAAGGCGATTTTGTATTGTGCTGGCCAACTATTGGTTACGAGAAGGGGTTTCGCCATTAAGCTCAGGAATAAATTTATCGCACTGGAAGTGAACAGCTGATAGGACTGCGAAACAAAAAGGGGGAGCAGTTGGTCAGAGAGATATATAGGTTTAGTTGCATGATTTCCATTCAATTGCAAACTGACTGACAAACCTGCATGACACCATTTTGATTTGTATTATGTTATTTTAGATATAGTAAGTTGCATTAATTTTTCGAGGGATATCTAGTTGTATTTATTTCTCACGGAATATCTAGTGGTATTCATTCTTCACAGGATATCTAGTCTAAGTATCTATTTTTATTTCTTTCTATAACATTTTGTTCAATATTGCATCTTGATCCATTTTTATACTTATTTCGAAACCTCATTTTGAAATTGGTTGGTGTTTAAATTTTAAAACATTCTGGATAAAAATGAAGTCGTTTGGGGTTTGTCTTTATGATTGCATTCATAAAGATAAGGTTTCGGAGAAGACTATATGCGTCAAAATGTTCGTAACTGTAGCAATATATTTTAATACAATACGTACACTGTAACCGTTAATATCTTTGCATTGTGAAGAAAATTAGTTACTGAAAGGTCCGAATGCCTGGAAATTCAACTTTCTAACACAGAACACTTAGCTGTTTTTGTCAGTGTAAATATTTAGAAGAGGTACCGGAAATGCCGTGCAATTTTCCAACAGCTAATACTTTGATATTTTATAAAATAAAATCAAATATCTGAATCATTAAACGTACAAATGAGCATTATCAAATAGTAAATAAGTTCAGTTCATCTGATTCAATGTTTTTACACTGCTGATGCCGTTGGCGTATTCTTGACTGTACTTACGATCCATGCCAGAAATTTTTTATAGAAGAGTTCAGATGATGGCTTCCGCACGTACTCAGCTTACCAAATAGGGTTGCGTATACGGGCTGACTCGTTTCGTCGTATACACCATGCCCTATTGCTACAGTAATTTTGTATTGAAAACAGAAAACTTTATCTAGAAAATAATGCTGAAATAGCACAATAAGTGATAGAATATACGGTACGTAATATGTACGTGATCTATCAGCACTTGTTATCGAACTGCAATTAATTACTGTATTCCAGTTAGTGATGCTTATTCTATGAAAAGATATGTTATTGATGTTGTTGTTTTTTTTGTTTCGGTGTATTTTTTTGGAACAGAAATTTTTATTTTCTATTTGGGCCGAAATACGCAAATTTGTAATTGCTGTTTTTTGTTGTTTTTTTTTAATTTCCGCTTTAAATTAAAAATGGAAATGTAGTTGATTTTCCATTTTCTATTTTGCATTTGAAATGAAATGTAGACGAATGAAATGACATACAATGAAATGTAGACGAACCCAGCGACTGTAGCGCCACCCATTTTTCTGTTTTTCATTTTGGACGAAATGCAGAAATTTGAAATTGTCGATTGTTGATCTTTTATTTCAGAATTTTCATTAAAATGGAAAATCGAGTCGATTATTCACTTCATTAATACCCGCTTTGTTGGCTTTGTTTCTTGTTGTTCGTGTCGTCACACCTTTGACAATTTAAATTATTGATAATTGGTACTGTAACAAAGATATAGTGTAACAATCATATCAGTGCAACAAGCACATAGTGTAACAGTCATATCACTGTAACAATCATGGTGATGTAACATGCAAATCAGTGTAACAATCATATCATTGTAGCAATCATGTCAGTGTAGTAACCATATTAGTGTAACAATCATATCAGAGTAGCAATCATATTAGTGTAACAATCTTATCAGTGGAATATTTAATACCATAGGCATACTGTTGGTCAGTTCGATAAAATAACCTAACATGATAAAATAATCTGCGCTGCTTATTGCTGATCATCTTATCTCACTTATCTAACATGATAAAATAATCTGCACTGCTTTAACATTGATCATCTTATCTCCCTTATCTAACATGATAAAATAATCTGAACTGCTTAACGTTGATCATCTTATCTCCCTTATCTAACATGATAAAATAATCTGCACTGCTTAATAATGATCATATATTTCTGAATGAATCCTTGGTAAAATAACTAAAGTTAAAATCGGAACTTCATTTCAACTTAAAACATTAAAATTCAGAATCTACACTCTCTACCTGAACTGGGATTTTTGTACGCTGACTTAGAATTTGATGGACAGTTCTCACTCGTGAAACCTGCTCCTGTAATAATTAAGGTTACACCAACTTTATTTCACAGAACCCCAACTGTATTGCTTGAACTGCTGTTGTAATTAAAAGCCAGTCACAAAGCTGGTTTATTGGTGTATATTTGGACAAAGCTGTGTCAAAGTGAAATCAAATCAGTCACTTGGCACCCTGTGCTGAATTCAAACCTAGGATCTTGGAACTAATCAGACTAGCTCTCAAAACGTTTAAAACGAAGTGTTACTCTTTCCTAGTTGCTGTAAATTGCATAACAGTCACGGCAAATACATAAACAATAGGTTTTTGTATATTATTATTATTACTTTGCATTAGTCGTTCGGAAATAAAAACTCAGCCGTATATAATACACTATTTCAGAACTTTGGCGTCACAATATTGAAACATTAGTTATGTAAACCATTTATTTATAAAATGCGATATCACTGATATCAAGAATTAATTTTTGCTCTCCAATTTGTTTATGTGACGAATTCATTTTTTATCTAAAAATAGTCATTTCTTATATCAAGAATTAATTTTTGCTGCCTGTAATTATATTTTCGACATCTCTAAGTATATTTCTGATCCCAAAAAATAATTCTTGGTATCAATAGATAGTTAGATATATCACGAAATATTTGTTGATATAAAAAATAATTTAACTACCTCTGAAATTGATGTTTATTTATATTATTTTTAGTATTGATTTCAATAATGTTTTCAATAAGTTTTTATGTCCAGAATTTAATTGACGATTAAATAAAAGTTTATATAAATGCATGTCTCCCTTAAGATTTTCAAAAATTGTAACATTGATTTTTTTTATTTCAAAAATAATTTTTTGCTATCTAAAATAATTATTGACAGCAAAATATAAATTAATGAGATCTACATTGATTTATTGATATCATACATTATAGTTTGATTTAGAAAATAAGCATTAAATGTTAAAACGGCATTCCATATTTATTACGTAATGTAAAAGGGATAAATTCAACCAGTTGTATTTAGTATATCTTCATTGATTGCCCGTTAACTACACATTTTCTATTAATAATTTTGCTATAAAAACACTTAACCATGTTCAATATACGATATAAAACGCCTTATCATAACAATGCACAAATCTCTGTGTTGCGTCACAATAACAGCCACCGTAGTCACTTTGGCAACAAGCAAAACAGCAACCAAAAAACCAGTCAGAAACTTGTATTTTGTTTTATGACGCTGGTAGTGTGGGAATGATTCCAATGTTTTGAAGTTGTCGGGTTCAAATTCCTTTTCCATTACTTGGTTTTAATTTTTCGTATTTATTTATTAAGTTTTATTTATTTAATACCTTGCATATTTAATTGAAATGAAAGTTAGACATTGGTGCAAGTGCCTGCAAACCATCCAGTTTATTATATTTAAATACCAATGATTTCTTAGTGATACAGTAAAAAAATGTTGCAGAAACTGATTTCGAAGTTTTAAAGCAAAAACGAAATGGTAGCGCTGGCATCTCAGCTGATGTCGCACCGCTGGTGTACTATCTTTGGGCATGTTTCGTTATCGTTCAAAAAAGACCTTTCTTCTTATATTTACTTGAAATATTAGCGATTATATATATATATATATATATATATATATATATATATATATATATATATATATATATATATATATATATATATATATATATATATATATATATATATATATATAATCAGAGCTTATAAACAGCAGTTTTATGGCCTCCAACATGTCTAGCTATCACTAGCGTTGAAACGTCTTGAACATGCCTCTGGCTTGGTTGCGAAGCTTATGGAAGTCTCGTCGTCTTAACATGGGCTCCTTCTCTCCTTGCTGCTGCGTAGAAAAGATAAATTAAATGCTGACTATGCAGAAATGAGAACACCCAAAAGGAAGAAAATTTCAAAGAATTAACCAATAAACTAATATGTTACCTAGAAAAACTTCTCATAAACAAAGCTGAAGAGACGCGTCCTGAGCAGGTCGCATTTATCGAAAACAAAATGCAACTTTCTACGACAGCCAAACGTATCCGGCGCAACATTGGAAGGGTATTGAAAAAACAAATCAGAAGAGATGTTTCATAGACACCGGGTGATTCATAAGCAAAAAACCACCCTCTTCTGGTGTCGGCTTCCGTGAATGGTGAAAGTATGCTGAGACAAAGGCGTTAAATATGGGAATATGAGAATTTTCAGAATCACGGAATTTCTTGCGCACCTACTTTTGAAAAATATTGATTGTGGTACTGTCACAGAGAGTAACCGCACCAGACATGTCGTCGTATTGACGGCGATTGTAGATTAAGATTTTTCCGACATCTACACAATTTTGCTTTCTGGACGCCTATGCAACGTCGAGGGAGAGACGTTTCTAGACTTTTATTTGCAATCTTGGTGCAATGTTTATTATATGTCGGTTAATCGACGTCTATTTAACGTTTATATCGACTTCCAAGCTTGAAATAGTATTTTTTATGCTAAGTTTTAATTGGACTTTAGTTTTTGAGATTTATCGATTGGGAATACAAGCAACATTATAAGTATAGATGCTTGAAAGCTTGAATATCACAAACATTAAAAAAACATCTATTTAATACTAAATCATGAAGTGAATAAAGCGACCAAACCTTACATGCTTCTTATTTTTATTTAATATTTTCTATCAAGTTTCACTACTACTATTATTTATATCATTAACAAATTATTTTAATAATTGTATTGTTTTCCTTTCATACTATTTTGAAATAGCTCCACGTGTTTGTGACAAGAAATGTTAACAGAATACTATATGAAAGACCATGAGGTTTAATCTCAGAACTCATATCGGTTATAAGTTGCCATCATATAAAGTACTAAATTATATTCGTTTAAAGTTAATTAAGCTAAATGCTTGTGCTAAGGTTTATTTAAGTCATATTAAACTCCTGTTTAATCTTTGTTACCATTTCAGGGACCGCACGAGTGACTTCATCATCGGGAAAGTATGCAGATAGTGTAGATAACTCAACTATTGTTTTATTTGACAATGGATATCCCCAAAACTTGTACAACGGAACAAGATTCCGATTCACAACCGTTGAAAATACATGAACCCATGTATTTATTTCTTCTCTGCCGCTCATGGAACCCAGATCTCTTGATTCTTAATGGCGGAAGACTTTTTTGTAGGAATCAAACCCAAAATCACGGGCAAGCTGGGCATAGAAACCTAAGGCTGTTCCGGCGCCTGCATCAGAATACACAGAGCCCTTCTGAAGGTGATTAATCATGCCGCTCTTTTGACCTTCCACCCACGGATGGGTCCACGGCTCAATACCAAACATTGTGTACATAGCGAACAGTGTAAAAATATTGCAAGTTACTTCTGTAAAGCCATCAAAAGTCCAACTTGAATCTTGCATATTGTGTCCTATTTCATGGAAATGACCCCAGAAAGAAGAACCGGTTTCGTTTTTCGGCTTTCGCATAACAAAGCCTGCAGAACTAGGATCGGCAACATCAAGATGGGTAACTATTGGGTATCCGGCATGCATATAGCCTGCAACAGGTTGAATATCTGGTACAAACCATTGGCGTTGCCTTGTGCTTATGTTCAGCCCTCGAAGATCATGCATCGCAAATACGACTTGGTCCCAAAAGTTTAAAGCGTCAGTGATTTGTTCCGGGTCTGTTAAATTGCGAATGACATTAGATGGGAGAGTAAATTGAATATATTTCCCAACAAAATCGGCCCAAAGACCAGGTCTTTGACTATTTGTTGACCAGTTTGAATAACTGATACGATTATGTGCTAAAAACAGAGGAGCTGCCACCACATTTGTCAGGCGAATTGAGGCACGTGCATTGGATGGACTTTCTATGTATACCAAACCCCCAAATATACTCTTTAAATGCAATGCTTTACCAGGGGTTATTTTCGACTCGGTGACAATGTGGGGCCATCTTTTAAGAACAGACAATCCAATTAAATTGTCTGAATGAGAACCAATTTGAACCCTCCAGTCATCTAAAGGCACCGTCACATTCCCTGTGAATTCAACAGTAACCGTACAACCAGCTTTGGCATAAGCACCTGTCGGATGGTAATTCGTTACTAAAGACTCAATATCTACAACCAGTGAGACTAAATCTGGATGTGCTTCAAAATCACCGGGGAAGTGTTTCAGACCATGGACTTTGTTTATTAAGTTTGATCTAGTGCTAAGAAAGTCAAGCAGCTCCAGTTCTGTTCTGTAATTCGTTGTAAAAAATAGGGACTCAGGAGAAGGAGAATGTGGAATATAATCAGTTATATCTATATCTGATAGAAAAACACAGGGAATTGATAAGTCATCTCCATTGTATGATATAGATTTCAAAACAGCTAGCATTTCTCTGTCAACTGCGCTTTGTTTTTATCCACGATAAAAGATTTGAGCCAATGACCGGCGTGTGCTTTGTGAGCCTTATTACTGGTGACAATGGCACTGTTATTTGAATTTTCCCTTGACGTGTAGCTATACCACGAGTAACTAGTACTTCTCATCAGATAGATACCTGCTTCACTCAATAGCGCATAAATGGGTTCAGTTTCAATGTTGTCATATATCCATGCAGTCACTCCAACTATTAAACCAAAACCTTCTTTGACCTTTAAGTTAACAACAGGAACGAGAGAACGGCGATAGTTATATGACACAGGCCATATCAATACTGTATTTTCTGGTAACTCTGATACGTCCTCTTCGGAACGGACTTTTTTCAAGGTCCACGAAGAATTGTATTTGTTTTCTGTTACCCAATTCAACACGTTTGCACAAAGGGATTGAGCCATGCCTTGACACGATTCAGCACTGTCTAGAAACCCTAAAAATATAAAAAAAAAAAAAAATCGTATTATTTGATATTTTCTTGTGCTTTGACATATCTGAGACAAAATGCGTTTATAACATGCTAACACCATAACATCGTTACGGCTCTCTCTCTCTCTCTCTCTCTCTCTCTCTCTCTCTCTCTCTCTCTCTCTCTCTCTCTCTCTCTCCATATACATAATAGTAGGTCGACAAATCGCAAAACAGTAAATCTGCAATTTATATGATAGAATTAGTTACATATTTGATATAAATTTAAAATATATATATGTTTCTTTGTTTTCCATCTGATGATTAATGTTTATTAAGTTCATTTAGTTTAGTTTACTGCCGCTTGGTTTATATCGTAACACATTAAAACACAAATTTTTGCTTATTGAGACAAATATATGGCATTTTCAAATGGGTGTAAAGCAATTAGCATTGCTTTTTGCTGGCCAACTTATTTAAGTCAGGGATTAGAATAGTAACAGAATATATTACTATAATTGTTTTAAGTTTGATACTTTATATACTTTCAGTTACCTGTATTATTAAGTTTATTTAATGAAAGGTTCAAACAAAATGTGTCGACTTATTTTGTAGTGTTTAAAACTGAAGCTCTGTGTGTTTTATAAAAAAGTGATTTGGGTATGAAGTATTTGTGGCTATTCATTTTCTAAGATTGCAGCATATTTGTGTTGTTGCTGCAGGTTTAATATTTTGATGTCAATAGGTGACTAGAAAAATCACATAATTTATATGCGGTTATCCCGAAAACGTAAACATTAATTAAAACGTATTAATATTATGATATAAAACTTCTATGAAAAATATAATTAATGTATGTTAAGATATGGACTCACAATACGGATACCCATTGTGTCCTGCAGCAAATATCCTTCCTTTGCCCAGCTGAGCAGCAGCCATAAAGACATCCTTTAAATCCTTTCCTGTTAGAATTGGTTCGGCATTTGAGCCTAAAACTACAATATTATTAGGCACTCCAGAAGCAGGAATGTAGCTCACTCCTCGTAGAATGTTGTCGCGCCAGTTATCCGTCCTGTGAAGATAACATAAGAATTGTTGGATGTGATGTTTTCTTGCATTTATTTCATGATTGAAGGTTAAACACCAATTAACAATAATATTTATGAAGTACATAAGACCATTAGATAGGCATAGCAGCATTCTGCGCTCGTCCAGCATCGGATGCCTTACACTACGTATCCCTGAAAGTGTGCACTTCCATATAACAATGTAAATGAGCTACGAAAAAAATTAACAAAATAACTAATTTGTAACAGAATTTTAATTGCACACTTACAAGTAAAAACAACATTCTACTTGAGCTAATTGTAAACCGCCCCTCTCTCCTGTGCACTATTTGCATCCCCTGTCAGGTCTTTGCTACAAGCGCGCAAGGCTGCGGAGTTTCCGGATCATTTCCGGTTGCGTATTTTTAAGTGACTATCTTAGCTATATAAACTACGTATGATTTACATGATAATTAATCAAACTCATAAATTTTCTTTTAATGCAACAAGCATTTTGATACTTCTGTTTAACTGATATACTACCTATTACCATTTTGTACAAGAATTGAGAAATAAAACTGTTATTGTGCACCTTATTCCCAGTGAATCATTGACGCATTTCCTACCCCCAGTGCCACATTGTGGATTGATGGAGACTTTCTTAACAGACACTGTAGTCCATAAAACAACGAAGCAGTCCTTACTTAAAAGAATGATTAATTTTCGCCAACGATAACAGATTATCATTTGATACTCTTGTTAAAGTGTCAATTAATGCTCAAACCATAAAATGTTATTTAAAACGTGATCGGTTTAGAAACGTTATTTTCAGTGTATTTTTATAAAGGTTTTAATGTTGTGCGGTTGCCCGACTATTTCTTGTTTTGATTTGGCTTTCCCTCGTCCTTTTCTTTTTGATTAGTTGTGCTTGCTATATATATGAGGTGTTTTTTGTGATAAAATATAAAATGAAAAATTAAATAAAAGGAAAATACGATTCACCTGGAAAATATTTGCTCTCACCATACGAATGTGAGTGTGGTGCCTGCATATGCCATCGCTGATACTCTCTACGCGACACTGTCACGTTTATAGCTCCCGTATAATCCAGTCCTTCTCTACTGTAGAGGCGATCTAAGTAGTCACAACAATATTTAGGATATTAATCATCTATTCAGACCAGTAAAATAGAAAGTGCTATATATGAACGTGATAGATATAGTTTCTGGAATAAATGCAAAAACAAATACCTGGATTTACACCCGAGAGAATATATTTATCTTATTGTGCATATATTTGTCATGCGGGGAAATTGTTCAACATGCTGATCACATATATCTTGACAATACTGCTAAAGCTTTTGAAACAATATCAACGGTGACCGTGACATATTTACGGAAGATGGTCGTCGGGGGGTCTTGGTTTGCGCTAATGTTTAAACATGCCTGAAAGCCATGCAGTTGTGGTTCTGTAGCCCGGGTTCTAATCCCGCTCGTGGTCAGGAATCATGACAATTTGCAAACCTCCCCCCCAGGGATATCGGTGTGCCTATATAGTCCTTTAATACCAAGTCAGAGTTGCATTATTGTTAGGCGTATGTGCCAATGGATAGGGATTTTAGAGACACTATATGGGTACGTCGAAATTATAATAATCCTGAGTTAAAAATTGTAATCAATAGTTACATACATGTATGCGCACATTGTAAACCGGTTTGAGAAGGTTGTCTGAAAAATCGATATATAAACACTCATTATTATTATTGTTATTATTATTATTATTATTATTATCACTTTTTTGCCCTTCCAGTACCGTTACCAACAAGAGATATGTTAGTCGTACACTCTTCATACTTTTTTCTAAAATCGTACCAATGTGTTCCAATCGCCTGACAATATATTTATTAAATGCTCGACAGATGTAATCACTTAACGCATCAACATAAAATAAAACTACTATAATTTCTGAAGACAAATGAAATATAATATATTCTTTTAAAATTAAGAATCACACACAAAAGAAACGAAGGACATTCTTGAAATAAAATTTAGCGTCATATGTTTTAACATGCCTGAAAATATAACTTTAAAGCTTGCCTTTTAGACATTAAAAATGTTCACCTGAATTTCCTTTCCTCGTGAGAGATTAATTTCTTCTTATACCTACTATTAACAGTTGAGCTAAAAGCTATTTTATAATGACTTTTATACCATAAAAGGACCTATATGGAATAAATTTTCTATACATTTGCCCATAAATTTTCAATTAGGTGCTGTTCGTAAAAAATGGGCGGGATTGAACCTCCTTTCACAGGAAAACACCATGGCACATTCGCGACTTTTTCATCAAAGCAGCGGCCCATTCTATGACAGGCTTTAGCAGTTATGCTGGCGTAATAACCAACACAGGGCTTTCTGAGATATGGCGATCCATCACAAACTGTGCAAAATATCTCTTTTTACAGAAATCCATACCCAGATTCAGGTTTAAGGCGATAGCCAATACTCACACAATATACAGTTAAACATTGATCTTAAAATTTGTAAAAGAAAAAAAATTAAACTTGATGAATAAAGAAACACAATTTATTGTTGATTAATATGGTTGACACATAATCGATTTAGAATAGCGCTGAAGCATATTTGCAGAAATATTACACATGTTTATACCAAATTTTACGAGCTTTAAACAGGTTGCTGCTTCGCGTTGCTTCTGTCCAATAGTATATTTTATAAGCTTTTAAGTACATATGCCAGTGTCAAAGCAGAACTGCTAAGACGCACCCTCCACTTTGCACACTGAAATGGGCAAAGTTGTTGTAGTTAGACAGGCAGGGTCTATACCAAGATGCGTTTTATTTGGTAGAGATACGTTCTAAATATTTGATGAAAAAGAAAATTCAAAAGGATGCCATAAAGCAGTTTAACCTCCTTTCTTAGGAAAACACCAAGGGACGTCGCGAGTTTTGTCATCAAAGCAGCAACCCAGAGTTTTACACTCTGTGACCGTTATACCAGCATAGTCACCAGGACAACTCACCCTTAGATGTGCAGAGCCATCACAAACTGTATAAAATCAGAAACATAAGTATGCTTAAATTAACCGGTTTGATGTGACATTGTAAGATGTCAGGCTAAAATTAGCAGTCAAATAATGGATTAAAATGTTACCTCCGCTCTTAGGAAAGCACCAGGGAACATCGCGGACTGAGTCATCAAAACAGCAGTCCAATGCATTACACGCCTCTTTAGGTATCCCTGCATAGTCCCCAGGACATGCTAACCTTTGCTGTGGATGACCGCCGCAATCTATATCCACGAGATAACACGAATCATAAAAAAGTTGTAACATAGTATTTAATATGTTTCGATATTTGAGTCAGTTTCTATATTTGCGATGTCCCAGTAAATCGCACCCTGACAGTCCTGTACTTTTGGATTCAAATAATACCGTACGAATTAAAATATGGAATTGAAAATTTACAGTTCTTTTTTTACATGTATTATTCTTCAGCTGACATTCAGGCAATGTCAGTTGAGTAGACACGAGTAAGATATTAACATGAAATAGTAAACAAAATACTCCAAAAGATCTAATACGCACTTTCAGAATGTCATGTTCCTCACATCAAGTGTAAAAAGGACTTTTCACCCTTACATTAACTTCGATCCAGAGTCATTTCTCCAAAATGTAGGCAAAACAAACTGGTTACCATGGATGTCCGTGATTTCTAAACCGACACCTTAATGCCGAGTTCTGATTTTAAACATTCTCGTTTTTAAGCAAACGCGGACACTCTTGCAATTTTCACCCCTTAAACGCGAAGAATGAAATTTGATTAAAATATCTTTTTTTTTACCAAGCTATATATTTTTGCGTTCAGTTGCGACTAGAATGCACGTAACTGCAGCCACAGAACGAAACTCACATGGAGATGTGAGTGTGTGGAAATTTTGAAGACTTAGTGTTGGTCGCAAAGTGCAGTTCGAACGAACATACCTTTCTCTGAAACGCGGTTTACTGAATGAAAATATCAGCCCTGGGAGCACATCTGGACTAAATAGGCACCCTTATCTGCTAGAGTGCTGGGGGAGGAGGACACCCATATTAACCAATTGATGTGTATATGATTTGAATAGGTTGTGTATATTTCTTTAAAATCATTCACTTTATCTATTTTTTATCTCAGAATCGGCATCGACCTTTTCATTTTAGTTTTGATATTTGTTTTTCTGACCTGGATTGGGCGGGATTAGATCTCCTTTCATAGGAAAACACCACGGCACATTCACGACTTTGTCATGAAGTAGTTTAACCTCCTTTCTTTGGATAACACCAAGGGACGTTTGGAGTTTTGTCATCAAAGCAGCAACCCAGGGCGTGGCATGCTGTAACCGTGATACCGTCATAGTCACCAGGACATCTCACCCTTAGATGCGCAGAGACATCACACACTGTGTAAAATCATAAAGACATGTATTCTTAAATTAAATGGTTTGCTGTAGTCATCACTACAGGGTTTAAGAATTCATGATCATTAAAACAATGATAAAATTTATTATGAAATATTAGCTTTCAATTAAATTCATTCAGGATAAAATGTTGGGATGCCAAAAATTCAAAATATGAATGTTAATTATCATACCATTTATTCAGGATAAAAATTTAAAATACACACGCACACTAAGCAGAATAACAGTGGAATATTAGAGAGAGAGAGCAGAATAAAATTTTGAAAATGGAAACCGACTCGGAAAATAGACCTGGTGGAATGATTGATGTTAACCACATTACTCTGACTACAAAACAAACCTTCATAATTCCATTGGCGTGACTAAATCTGTGAAGTTTGTATTCATTTATTCAGACTGCATTTTTACAATTAAATTCTTTGGAATACACATTCTACGCCAAATAATTAAGTGTACTTAACCACTCAACTTTTGAATGCTTATAAAATATACGTTCTTTTTGTACTATTAAAACATCTTCAGGTTACGTTTCAAAATGCGCATTAAGTATTGAAAGTTGAGATAGACAGTTAATTATTTAATAATATCACATATCGATTTCTATCAATACATGAAACAGTCACTGCTTATTAACAGGCCCATATGTTGCTGAGAATGTTTCCAAAACTTTTGGGCTTGCGCCTTCGGCGATCACATTTCCATATTAGACACAGTTTAAATGCTGAAACGTAGCAACATTTCTTTCATTTGTAACATGTTAAACCAGCCTAACTTCTTGCAAATATATAGATACAAATTATAAAAGTAGATTTCTCTTATTTCTGTTTTGTGTCTGCTGGGATTGAAATAACTCATGTTGCTTCTGAAAATTTCGAAATCTGTGCCACCATATTTTTGCATTAAAATATTCTATTCTTTTTAAATGTTTTATTTCGTAAAGCAACGAGTTTAAATCTGTTTTCAAAATATTTAGAAACCAGTTTGTTGATATTTCAGTAGTGTTCACGTACCTGAGCCATAACATCTATCGAAGAAAGTGAGAATTTCATCAGCTGCGAGCTGCTTGTAGAGCCTCATGTCAGCCTTGACAACTGCAACTGTCAGACTGTTCCACAAAGCAATTTTACTTTCATCGTGATAAGGTGATGATGTACCCGCAGCGGTGCAGCCGACTTCAAGCCACCATTTTTAGACAATTACAACTGTGTGGGCCACTACCAGTTGCTTTTGCACAGTAATCTGAGTAAATTGAAACCTTACTAACTTTACAGATGGTGATAGTGTGCTCAGTAAAAGTGGTTACACCTAAGCTTCCTATTAATAACTAATTTGTTAACCAGTATAAAATAAATTAACAAACTAATTGCAAACTGCTGTTATTTAATTAAGTGATGATATTGTGATAAATCTGCCTAATTGCATATTGTATATATAAATTGTATATAAATTGTACATAAATGTAAAGTGCAAAACTGATTTCGGCGATGTGTTCAAACAAGGGTTTAGCCAAGAGCGAAATATTAAAATAAAGATTTATGTTTGAACTAATGTAACTTACCTGGTACTTCTCCTCTGTGATGCAGTTTTAATTGGCATCATTATTTCTTATATGTTTTTATGACTCTATCGTCTTTGCTTTGTAACAAGGCATTAAACGCAACATTTGGATTATTTTAGCTATTTTATTATTCTGACATTTAAAGTTGATAAATTATTAAAATATTATGATTTTAATATGATCTTTCCAGTTAATAAACCAACCTTAGTGTTTAATAATTTGCTTTCGCTATAGGGTTTTTAAGCATGTTTTCAGAAATCAAGATTTTCATGTTAATCTGCTACCTGATCCATAGCATTTATTGACGAAAGTTGGCCTTGCCTCATCTGCATATTTCTTGTACAGCCCCATCAGAGTCTTGACAAATGCTCCAACATGACCGTTCCATAAAGTAACCTCACTTTCATCGTGATAAGGAGACACTGTGTCCTCAACACTACAGCCGACTTCAAGCCACCATTTCTTTAAGCAGTTAATACTATGTAGGCCATTTTCGCTAACACTTGCACAGCTACCTATAATTTAATTTTTCTGTAATTACCCAGTTTATATCACAATACACAATACAGTACACAATGTTGAATTTTAAATTGATATCAGTACCGCTAGTTATATTTATTCTTTCTGTTTAGTTCTGTATTTACTGGTTGATCTTTTGTATGGCTTAAACATAACGAATATAGTATTACTCGCACATCAAGATTGGATTGCATTGCTTTTGCTTTGCTTTTCAAAGGATCACCTGAATCATAGCATTTAGAGAAATAAGTTAAATTTCCTTCATCTGCATACCGCTTGTATAGCTTCATGTCTTTCTTCACAACAGCCACTGTGTGTTTGTTCCGCTGCTCAACCTGACCCTTGTCATTTTCAGGAGATGCTGTACCCTTAGCGTCGCATCCGACATCCAGCCACCATTCCTTCAGGCATTCAAAACTATGCGGATCATTTCCAGTAAAAGTTGAACAGTTACCTACAATAGAATATTTGCATACAATATGTCTTTTTTCAGAACATACGTAATCAACTCCTCTCGCTTAGCTAATGAAAGTGGGCTCAAGTGGATTGAACTTCTAATTAACACATAGATCTAAATTTCAACCCGGGTCTTTAGATTAACAGAGAAACGGTCCTTGAAATTGCAGATCCTTAACTTCTTGGAATTAATAAATAAAGGCTGTAGACTTACTTTTCTTTTCCGTGTGAATTCAAAACAATTTTAGAAGTGTATTTCTGTAAAGATGGACGTGTAGATGTTTTATTACAAAGAAATAATTGCTTTGGTAGTGCAAGAGACATATTAGCAACAAAACGCAAAAGTTTCACAGTTATATATATATATATATATATATATATATATATAGATCTAAAACCAGTCATAGGGAGACCATGCCTTTAACATAGCACTTAGGGAGACCATTTGTATATTTTTTACCTTTGAGTTTAGAAAGACAAAAATTACCAAAAAATGTTCCTATACGTTGTAGATAATGGGTGTGATTTTTTCTTCTTGTCATATTAAGTAGCAAAAAATAAACAAAAAAGTTGGTCTACGTATTTTTTCTAGATTTTCCTTGGCATTTTAGGCGACCTGGCTAAAACCACGGAATTTCCCGGGTCTCCGTAAGTGTGTGGTTTAATGCTCTGTATATTTGGTCTCCCAAAGTAGCATATTTTGCTACTAGTTGGGTGTTTTTGAAGATTTATTTTAAACCTATGTTTATTATTATTGTTATTGTTATGTATATGCATTGTGTATAAGTTATACGCATGTGCGACAGCCTTGAGAGATGACACTATGCACATATTACCAATGACTGTGCCATTCAGTTCTACTTAGTATGCAAATATGTGCAAAATGCTTCATGTTTCTGGTTAAAATATTGTTACGTGACATTTAAACTCTGTAACATTACTTAGGAAAGAAAAGAATTGAAGTAGTAATTAATGATAAATAAAATGTCTCTCCAAGTTGTATATATGGTCGCCTTAAGTCGGTTTATACACCCAGAAATATACAACCAGCAATAAGGAGACCATATATTTGTCATGAATATGTGCAAGATTTTTATATTATTAAGACAAAAAAGTGCTAAATGTTATTTTAAATTCCTTAGAAATCATTTTGGTAGGCAAAAAAAGAGTAATGAATATAAAAAAAATGGCCTTTGAAGTGTTTTGTATAAGTGTGAAGCATAGTCCCCTTAAGTCGGTTTACACACTATATATATATATAAAGTAGGGATACGTTTCATTACGTCATAATGTTTATTACGTCATAATGCATCTTGCTCTCAAGTGTTCGTTTCTTTGAAAAAATGCCTGTTTTCAGTGCTAAATTATCCTTTTCTTCAATTTCGTGCTAAACCATGTATAAGCATGTTGGGCAGTTAAGGAAAAAAATACTGGTTGCTATAATATTTTTAAATACATAATATATAGCGGATCTTAAATAAAAATGGCAGTTTTCCCCGGTCTCCTTAAAGCTGATTTTTTGGCACTAATGTTTATACAAGGTATAAAGATTAGGATCAAATTGAAAGCTTGTTATCAAGTTTCAACACACAAATTTAATTTTAAACCAAAGTATGTTATATTCGCTATGCCATAAAATCATTCGTTTTTTGTTTGCTGAGTAGTTTCGTAACGCTTAAACACGCTAAGAATTAAGGAGACCTACTTTTGGTCTCCCTAAATTTTTGGTCTCCCTAATACTGGTTTTTTAGCAAAAATGGTCCCCGTATTGCTGGAGGTACACTTCTATATATATATATATATATATATATATATATATATATATATATATATATATATATATATATATATATATATATATATATATATATATATATATATATATATATATATATATATACCCTAAACCTTCTTACGAACAAGTAAAGAGGAAGAGGCGCATGAAATTAGCCTTCTTTTTACTGACCTGACTTCTCGATGGTATTTGCAAAAGTGTGCTCTATATTCCTACTCTCCGACTGTTTCATAACAACGCAGCTTCAAGCAATGGCTGTGTGTAAATTTTGCCCAGTTTGCGTGAAGCCTACTTTTAAGCCCGCTGGGGCCAGATGTTTTGTGTATTGCATACACAATTGTGCGGCACATATGGTGAATTGTTACCAAAGTCCATGTATGCCAGTGTCTGAGAATGAGGCCAATATAAACGAAATATCTAAATTGAACCACACACACACACACCCGTTTTTCCATCGATTCTAGCATTCCTGTAAACTCGATCGAGTTTGTATGATTTTTATTATCGGATTTTGGTCCAAATACGATATAAGGAAACTTGGCCGAATTTTTAAGCCTATTTTGGTTACCTTAAATCAACTCTGTGTTTAATAGGAAATAATAAAAGAATAATTTTCAGAATAATAACACTTAATAACAGAATAATTTTCGTTTGTGATCCGTTGAATTCAACATTTTGTGTAAGTGCTAACTTGCATATTCTCTAAGAAATATCGACTGCTTGGAATCCTGCAAGTGGTGATTTGCATAAAAAATCAACAAGTTGGCTAATTTCCATGAGTAAATAAAGTAAATAAACCTACGTTTGTTATGTAAACAAAGGGCTATTTTCACGGGGAGTATGTATATTTAAAAGAAAAATGAAAGAAAGGAAAGTGTTTTATTTAGTTTTTTATTGAAAAGTGTAAACAAACAAAACCTTTATTCTTTTGATTTCGAATTGAGATTCCTTAACATTCTAATGTTACTTTTCATAAGTACGAATCTGTTAAATCAGGCACTCTTACAATATGCCTACGATTTATCCTTTAAACAAGTTGAGGTTGCGTCAACTATATATAGACGTATTTTCTCGTCAAGAGTATTCATAGATAGAGTATCGAAAATTTAGGGGGTATCAAACAGAAAAAAACAAGGAATAATTAAAAAATAACATAATGTGAATCGTAAGATAACAAACGGTTCTAACATGAAGGGATAGAGCTGAAGTATTTGCATGAAAAATAAGCTGTCGTTTGTGGTTGCAAGAAATGACTTAACATGGCGGTGGCAAGTGAACATGAGGGATATTCTCAAAAGTTCAATAAACAAGAAACTGAAAATGAGCATTACAACAAAAGTCAACTGAGAAAATAAAAATAAAACTAGAACTGAACTGAAAATACGAAACAAACCGACAGGTAAAAGTGCCAAACAAAGAAAACCAAGGAAAAGAAAAAATAGAAACAAGTGACTTGTCTGTAAGAATGGACTGTAGTGAAGATTAATGGGAAAATCTGGCTGAATTTTCAGAGTTTGAAAACCATTTGAAAGAAAGTTTAGATAACATCGTGGATAAAGTGTCAAGAACCGTTGGAGGAAACCTTGAAACCAACTTATTGGGTATTACCGAAAAACTGAGACGAAACTCACGGATAAATTGAATGAAATTGTAGACGTACAGATAAAAAGAAAAATGCAAGTGCTGAATGAGAGAATTGATACATTGAGTGAAAGTCTAGATAGCTATCAGAATGCGGTAAAAGATATATTTCAAAGGAGAGAGCATTCAGCCGCTAGTCCAACAGGAAAAGCAAACAATTAAAGAGGAGATACGCTACCATGGGGCTATAGCACAGCTGAAATGTAGAAGAAAATCAACGAATTGGAGGCCAAGAAGAAAGCTATGTCGCAAGATGTGGAACGTCACTTTGAATGTTTGGAAGCCCATAGCCGCAAAATAAATGTAACCTTCGAAGGTATTGAAGAGAAGGAGGACGAAAATTGCAAACTCCTTATCGAATCGCTAATAAAGGGGGACGTGCAACCCCAAATTCGAGAGCCCATCGACATCGTCCATAGACTTGAAAAATCGCTTCCAAACAGTCCCATTTCAAGACGATATCCGGCTGAAATAAAGTAATTCAATGTTGTCAAGCAATTAAAGGCACCGGAGTGTACGTTCGACCTGACGTCCCACAGGCATATAATCTGCTGCGTGAATTTTTCTCACAATCGCTGCGAAACGCAAAACTAGCGGATCCTCAAGCAAAGTTAATACGCGATAAATCAGATTTCCTGGAAAATATTGCACCATAGACGACACCCACAAAGCATGGATAAATGATCAAGGATACACGAAAATCTCTGAATCTCAAGTGCGCTTCTACGGTTTCTTGTCATCCTTTAACTTGAGTTACACTTAAGGGTATGGTGACATTGAAGGCCTGACATTTCTGTAAGTTGAGCAAGCGTATCAATTTCTTAGGACACACGTTGAGCAAGCGTATCAGTTTCTTAGGACACAAAATAATGATTGAAACAAATCCTGTCAAAATGAAGAAACTTGGCACACAATTGCGTGTACTTTACTCCTGAAAGTGATGAGCAAAAATTGCAAATTATGAAAAAGGCAGTATTTGCAAAATTTGAAAATGAGGAGTCAAAGCAATAAGTAGGCTGCTTGAGACTGGTAAGAGGCAAATACTAGAGTGTAACCCTTACGATTGCCTTTTCTCCACTGGTCAGTCCATTACGTCAGAGAAGCTTGATACGCTTGACTATGGTGGGAAAAATCATATAAGTATGTCTCTGGAAAGTATTCGTGAAGAACTATCTGGAAAAGCTTGAAAATATTATTGAAACTATTATTGAGGTGTCTCCTGTGTTTTTGTGTTTTGTGTACATCTTGTCAAGCATGGCTCTGGGTACTGATATGTTCTGTGTTTTGATGTGTATAGACCGGAATATCAGTCTTAAGTTAAAAGAATGGCATGTGCACACATATATTGTTTAGTTGTAGGGAGGGTTAATTGTCAATGGGCAATGTGTCAAGCAATGTGCGGAAAGACAGTGGAATGGCTTATTGAGAAAACAACTTGGTCATGGGAATTGCCCTAAAACCATTGGTGGTGTTATAAATTGAGTTGTTCCACGGAATTCAAAACTTAGTATTCCATTCAGATTAACCCAATCGGTATAAAATCGTCTTTACTTTGGAATAAATTCTATCCCGATATCTGTTACTGGCCAAATGGATTAAATTAGATGTAAAAAGAAGGATAAGAACACTAAAAACGGCCTCGGAAATTGCCCTATTTAAATCAAATATGAGATGGAATTTAACCTTATTAATTACTGCAACACCCGAATATATGCTGACGGGACATACATTAACTGGGAGAGTCTATCTGCCATTTTAATAGGAAATGTCCAGTGCTCACGACGGGGACGTTGACTCTCATTGAGCACCATGCTGTTCCCACCCCTATTTTTTAGCGGATTTTTTAAAATACATATCACATTTTAAACACAAGTACGATCTCAAAATGATTTCAGTCAGAATATAAGTCAATTTCTGCCTCAAACCCTTAAAAGTAATTCAGCTAATTTTCAGCACACACAGAATGTTGTTTGTGACTATCTATGAAGGGTTTACGGGTGAATAAACACCTCGCCAGTGACCAGAAATATGGGTGAAATATGAAATGTTTACGGGTGACTTAACATCCCGCCTCATAGCCCATTAGTTGAAGAATGATTTAACATTGCGCCAGTTACTTTTTGTGGTGACAATATGAATTGTTTGGGTGCAAACATAAACTGAGCATACACAACGGGTTTAATATAGAAACAAATTGTTATATTCTAGTTGCTTTCTGTTATAATGAATAATTGCGCTCGAAGCGTATATACATTAAACACCTCCTCTTTTCTACCCCAAACAGTATTTAAAACAATGTTTTTTACTACAGATACACAAAACATACACGTATATATAACACAAAATGTGCAAATAAATACAATATACTATCCTACCAGTCTATATACATTATATTCTTTTAACAGTGTTCGCTTTTATCCAACTATTGAATTTCTTTGGCCAATATAGCCACTTCACATAATATTCTTTATTTTGCCCCCTCTTTTATTTAAACACTTTTTCAGCCTTAAACAGTTATTGTCTTTCAAGTCCACTTTCTAGATCTCTGCTTGGTAGAAACTGCCTGTTATAGGCTCATCATTACAGTCTCTGAGTCTATAAATAGGCACTTGTCCTCCTCTGAAGCCTTGAGCTATAGTGAAGACCTCCCCTTTCCATCGCTGGTCGTATTCACGTATAGATTTATTTCTCAAGTATGTAATTCGAACTTTATCCCCTTCTTGAATTTATATCTTGGTTGTTTAGCAGTGTGCCCCAGCCTTTTGCCAAAGTATGCGGCAAAGCGAACCTCTTCTTCCTTGTCTAGTGTGACGTCATTCGGAACCATACCTATTGTTCTGTGTACTGTTTTATTATATCGATCGACCAAATTCTGGAGCTGGTCGATATATTTGAAGGCATTTCTATAGGTAAAATATCTATATTATATATACTTTTATTCGCTCTTTCGCTGATTGCAGACTTGTTTTCATTTTGAGCAAACACCTAGCGAATGTCTTTTCATTGCACAAGAGATTTTACGGCAGCTAGTGTGGAGTATTTGAAGTCTGTGAAGCAAAATAGAAGGCACATTTTGCTGCTCAGGACGTACCAAAAATATATAATTGTGTTTTAAAAAGGCCTATGTTGACTTTAAGATTGCTAAACTTGCTGCGGAACTCCAGACTATCAGCTTTACCATTTAGACGCTTTTTGGGATGTTGTGCACCACAGTCTCGATGTGATTGAACTACATTCAAGATTTAATGGAGAATGTCATAAAATTGGAATAGAATATGTAGACGTTGACTTTGATTCTGCGCTCTATTCTGCCCGAACTGATGTAGAAGTGTGCTTTCGCGTGGTTGATTATTTAAGAGATTATTGTAAAGAAGAAGAAACTGAACAGTTCTACACAGATAAGTTAAGAAAAAACCTTTTAACAACTTAGTCATTTGAAGACATAGTAACAATGCTTTCCTTCTAGCGAATTTAATCTTATGTGAATTGTTTCAAAGTGAACAAAGGAAGAAAATGATAGAATAGGCAGCAAAAAGCTATAGATAACCATTTGTCTATTACATGAAGAAACAAAATGAAACATGTAAGCAATGGAAGAAACAAAGAAAAAGTCTTGGTGACCATAATCAAACTTTGAAAAAAAATGCAACTAGACAACACGGAGAATGTGTTATTAGTTAGCGGCTGTAAAGATGTTCTTTCAAACATGTGTCCAACAAGACTTGAACAGTATGGACATACGTTCAGCTCGAGTGAGGCTTTATATTAATATGAGAAAGCAGTTTTTCATCACCGTCAAGATATTACTTCAGCTATTGTTTCATGTAGAGATGGATATGAAGCGAAACGTATAGCTAAAGTGGTAAAGCCGTGTCCTTTCTGGCATACAGTGAAGATAAGCAAAATGCAAGGTGTTTTTATGTAAAATTAAATCAGTGTGCATTATTTAGCAAAAAGTTAACAGAATGTAAAGATAAGACTTTAGTTGACTTTGATATGAAGCAACTTATGATAACAGGTGGGAAGCTGGTGTTAAACAATTGTCATTTCCGTTATATCCTGATAAGAATATAATGAGGAAGTTGTTAGAAAACTAACTATGTGTAAGGGGGTATAAATAAAAGTGGTTTTATGTGACTGGTTGGTTTACATCATTTGCTCACCAACCGTCATAGTATGCAGACGCACGGACATGTGAAGCAAGGATGGATTTAGAAACGTGTTTCATGTTCATCAACAACTGCAACACATCAACATCCAGTGGGGACTTGCTCATTCAACGCTGAACTTGCCAAACTTACGTGAGGATTTCGTCAAAGAGTGTGCGCTTTCAGGCATTGGCGGAGCTAAGGCGTTTGATTTGGAAGCAGCATATCACTTTGCTCGATATGATCCAAGACTGTTTGATGAAGTGAGAGAGTGGTTACTCTAAACTGCAGTATAATGGCAGACATTACATTGAGACAATATATTGTACAAAAAGCATATTGTGAAGAAATGTTATCGGCTGTAAAACGATTTGCATGTTTAGTATGTTCTGCTTGTCAAAGTGAAGAGTGTCAAGAACATACTTGTCATTTCACATGTGTCTATACATATTGGAATGAAGCTAAATATTATATTCATTTAGATAAAGTGTTGGACAAAATTAACGTTGTGCGAGATATGGTGTAGATGCTATAACATTTAATGAATTAAGTAGTTGGTTAGTAAGATATGTTGATTGGACAACGAAATAAAATGTAAGATATGACTGAACAGCGAAAAGAAATGATATGTTAACAAGTAGTAATCATTAAGGGTTAACATGTTTACGTGGAAAGACTACTTAAATTCAAGCGTTAGGTTTTTCCCAATTCAATACTCGTAACAGAGCGCGCCATTCCACTGTGTTGAGGGTGATGTAGTCGTAGCATTCTGTAAGCACGTCATGCTGGCGGAATTGCACAAACACGTCTAGACAGTTCTCACTTCTAAATCATCTGAGAGTATAAGGAGAAAGCCAGGTATCCTATGCTCCTCTAGATGGTTCGTCAACACGGATTGTGCTTCAGGCAATAGTATGATATACATTTCAAAATGTCTTAGCACAATATCATCACATGCGTTTCTCATATATGAGAATTCATCTGTAATGGGTATATAATCTGATAAAAAGTCCTCCATCTCGTTCAACACTCACATCAACTATGAGCTGTTTTTGTCTGTGAAGGGGTGTTTTTATGCTCAGGCGATGGCGAAGAGCGGATGCTGCATGATCTCTAGGAATTGTAAGACTGCACGCCATTTCTTCATATCAAAGTCAATTAATGCTGTATATGGAGTATCTGGCACAACTCCATTATAATCCTCTGGATAATCCTGTAAAAGATTTCTAACACATATGCTTTGTGTATCATATCCAATCACTAGCACTTCAACATTATTTTCAAGTTTGCGTTTAAACGCAGGTACTGTCAACATTAATGCGTTCATGATGACAGTACGCACACTTTATGAGCTGTATTCTTGTGTTCGACCCTTTTATCCACTTTTTTCACCTGCTTCTTTAACATTTTACATTCAGGTATTGTCAGCAAAATACCTTTTTTTCGTTTAAACCCAGGTACTGTCAAGGGTATGTTTTTAAAGTCTTTCCACACTTCAGGTTTAAACGATAGGCAGAATTTATGATTACTTCATTCGTGTCATTCACGCGAAGTAAACAACATCGTTAAACATTTATGCGTTTATGATGGCAGTACGCACACTTTGTGAGCTGTCTTCTTGTCTTCGACCCTTTTATCCACTTCTTTCACCTGCTTCTTTAACATTTTCCATTCAGGTATTGTCAGCAAAATACCTTTTTTCGTTTAAACCCAGGTACTGTCAAGGGTATGTTTTTAAAGTCTTTCCACACTTCAGGTTTAAACGAAAGGCAGAATTTATGATCACTTCATTTATGTCATTCACGCGAAGTAAACACCATCGTTAAACACTAATGCATTCATGATGACAGTACGCACACTTTATGAGCTGTCTTCTTGTCTTCGACCCTTTTATCCACTTCTTTACCTGCTTCTTTAACATTTTCCATTCAGGTATTGTCAGCAAAATACCCTTTTTCGTAGGACGGTTTCTTCCAGACCCCTCATCTCTGAGGTACTTGCGAATGTTCACCACTCCTTCTTTCATTGCTTTGTTTCATAATTATAATATACTTTCCATGACTGTGGTGGTGTTGACGTTGTCTCCACTTTTAATTTCTTGATGGTGGTAGCGGTGGTGGTTTTTTACTTTTAAGTCTTTGACTGTATCAGCAAGAGTATCCATATCAGGTGTAGATCTCTTACGGTTTGTAACTTCCATGTTAACGCTTCACCTCAAATAACTCTGAAGTTGGAAGACCTCTCCCTTTTGTAATGTTGTCTTGTAATGTTTATGCGCCAAGGTGGAATAGCTGTCATTCAACACATATCGCTTGTCGTTATATGCGGAGAGGGCTACTTTCCTCAACTTCTCAGAGAAAATTTGGCGGCCATAACTTCGAATAATATGTCCTGTAGCCATCGTTTGAATAGTTGAACAAACTGTCTTGCTTATGTTTCGTACGTCTTTGACAAGCTCGTGTGATGCCTTTGGCCGTATGTTTTTTTGTTTCCCACCATACATTAAACTGTACATTTTCGGTCTGAGTCCAACAAACTCCTCTGCCGTCTCATTCTTCATTTTCTTAAGCATATTTCTGTTCGCGTTGGAATGAGGAAATGATCTGGTGATAGTCACTTGTGTCGAACAGGTCAGAATCGTGCTGCATATCCTTGTAGATATCTTCCGTTTCTATGTCATGACATAGACTGTCGGTGTCGCTACACAACAACTTGGCGTTGGAATACTTGAACACGATGTAATTGCAATGAAACTGAAACATAAGCACTTTGCTAAGGTCGAGAATGGTGAAACCAACTTGAATGGGTTTATCCAGAAGCAAACATACTTTGCGTGAATGTACAGCGGTCAAATCTTTGTTGAAAATTTTGAATTTGTGGAAAGAAGGTTTGACCACGAGTTTCTTAAACCGCTTTCCTTGTGGGCGAGTTCAATATTCATTCGCTTTCTCATATTTTTCATGGTTTTACCAAACACATGGTTGTTCATCATTTTGAAGAAGTCTTTCTCAAACGGGTTCTTTGCCAATTTACTCTTTTCCGTGTTCAAGGTAATGTATTTCTCAAACCATTTACTGTGTTCAAAACTGATGGCACGGTGCACTTTGGTGACTTTCAACCCCAGTGAGAAGTACTGCTGCAAATTTCTATAATGAAGCACATATTTCTTCTTGTCACGCAAGTTAGGAATAAGCTAGGTTTACCTTTCATGTTTAGATCTCTCCGTAGCTTCTGACTGTGCTCTAACAATTCTTCAACTTTGATACATTTCCGTTCTGGAGCCACTGGGTAGTGATTATGACGATCGTGGATTGTATGTGGGTATTCTTAATCCACTTCATAAATGTATCCAATGTCGTCAGCTTCAACCACATCCATAAAGTCGAGCAATTCTGGCTCACTCACCCACATAAATCCACTTTGAGGCATTCTTTGTGACATAATCCTCATCGCTGATGTCCTCTTCGCTGAGTTGAATGTAGAATTTGTCCTTTGACGGTAGCTGTGTTTCAGCAAACTTCGATGGTTCGTCCACGTAATCATAAGGATACACTCCCTTTCTCAGCAGCAAATCTTTTTGGTCACTATTATAAAAGTTATCTTTCCCTTCTGCCGCAAGGTGGGATACCAACTTCTGTAAAGAGGTATTAATGAGCTGAAAGCTGTCTGTAAATTTTAGATTACTTAAGGTGAATACAATATATTTCTCAGTGGTGTTGGTAATGACCGTGATCGTTTCATCTTTAAATTTTCCAATTTTCTCCATAATCAAATGACTGTCATAGCCTCGCAAATTGTGGAAAAACACAGGAATGATAAAAGAATCTTTATTCCCCTGTTGATCCTTTCCAAGTCGGAATTGTAAGTTGCATTCATTATGCGCTGTTCCGCGGTATTTACCATTGATATGGTCATGATCTCTCACACGATCCGACCCTAGAGGCACATGACAAATGTAGCAATAAACAGCGGTCTTAAAATTTTCTTGATCCTCACGGATCATCACCATGTCCTTTTGCTGCTCTAAACCAAACACAATACGATCACGCGCATTGACCATATTATCTGAAAAGACTTTCACGACATTGTCCCCTAGATACACGACTGGCTAACAATCACATAGGCAAAGCTGTTTGGACGATGATGCTGATACCTATCCCCTTCATGCTTTTGCATGAAACATTCAAAGTCTGCGTAAATCACGAAAGGTGCTCGCTGTTGTTTGGCTATATTCTTAAACTTGATGATAGGTTCCTTGGGGAATGATAAACGTTGCGCTCCATGCTTGCCACACACTTCACGAAGCTTGTCTAGAAGATCTTGTCGTATAAACCCGTGAAGACAGTTGAAACAACAAAAAGCTACACCTTTATGCTTTGATCGATAAGACATAAACCTGCTGAAATTCTTGATCAAGCACTAATGCCTTTTCTTATCATTGTTAATCAGAACTACGTTTATTTCTCTCGCACTGAGGTTTCGACTGAGTTGTATCGGAAAAACTAAATCTTGTTCATATCCAAACTTTTCAAACTTTGGAAGGTCAGTAATCGGTGTGCGAAATGTCATGCCCTCTACCTTTAATTCCTTCTCAAATGGTGTAATGACTCAGGCGATATTGTTGTTCCTGACGAGGGTAAGGGTGAAGGTGAGCCAATACTGACCATAAGAAACACTTGTTGTCTTGATTCTTAATGTTTAACACAACCTTCGTATTCGGCAATTTTTTCGGTAGTGGGATAAAGCTTGCTTCCAGAGGCGCTGGCATGGCTGTATGTACTTCAATGTACAGTATGTTATCCAGCTCCTAGCCAGAGTGACGCTCATGTTCGTCAAACTTGATAAGCAATTCTTTATAGGCTTCTGACAAGTCCTGTTTAATATCCGCTGGATTGTATGTTGTGTATGTTGGACTGCTGATAAATGCGTTATCCATTTGTTTACTAATGGCACCTTCTGCATTCGTCATTTTCTTGAAGCGGGCATGCACCACAATATACCATTTCATTCCATGGTTTAAGGTCTCCAGCAAATGTGTCTTGATACAGTTCTCCTGCTGTCGCATTTCAAGCAGTAAATCCGTTCCATTCTCAGACTCAAACCGTTTTTTCCTGCGCGTTTTCATCAAGACTTACCCTTCTACCTCTTTCCATTTGTCCCGTCTTTTGTCTCTTTGCAGCTTAGACAAGTTCTTCATGAGCATCTTTCATCTCAGCTGGTGTGCATGTTTGCGCCTCAAACACATCTATAGATGGAAATATCACATTGCATCCATGGCAGAGGACTGAACTGGGAATTTGAATGCCATCTTGTTCCATCTTTTGTCTTTTGCTTCGTTCTCCTGAACAGGGTCTTCATGAGCACGTTTCACTGCAGTTTTCATCTCAGCTTGACTGCATGTATGTGCCTCGAACAATTCCATAGATGGAAATGTCACACTGCATTCATGGCAGAGGACTGGTGTATCCCTGACTGAACTAGCTACCATCGTTGTTGCTGTCGCATCAATCACTGATACTGCTATGGGCGAAATGTATGTCTCGCTCATCCATTTATACCACTAAGGCTTTCTAAAATGGGATGAAAAATTATGCAAATAGCCTGTGACAACTAAACTTTTCACTGAAATCGGTTAAATATGGAGAAAGTTATATACTTTTTATAAGTTACTAAAAGAAAAATTCGAGACGTAAAAATTATGCTTATAGCCACATACGCAAATAGTCTATGACTACTTTATGTCAAAACTAGACATAAAACTGGGACAGAATGGAGCTTCTTTTTCTAATTTTCTGTGGGGTTGTAATAATACGGAAACCATCCTTTAGCTGGTGTCAAGCCAAACATTTTTGGCAGTTTACTGAGCGTAGAAGGTACAAAATTGATGGAATCTATCATTCGGATGTTGCATGCCGGTACTTCAATAGACACATTCTTGGCTTCATTCAGTATTTCTTTGGGTAGGACTACGTTCTGACATAGGTACTGCAATATCAGATAGGAATCATTACCTTTAAAGTTGTGGCAATTAACGGTCACACGTTTGTTCTTTGAGAAAAGTCATCTGCAAAATTCTTTAGTTGTGTTGTCATCGCTACATACTACTTCTTTGTTGGGACCGCACTTTACGCACGCAGTCGCACTGTTGATGGATTGGTCAATGCATCGACGTACACTTTATGCGCTACACATGGGTTTGGGCGAAAGACCCGCACTTCGCCCTTTGACAGTTCTGGCATTTCTTGGTCTTTAGATCGTATTTAAATCCTTTCTCACACTGAAACAGGTGTCTTGACTGCACATAAAATAAAAATAATTGGTACTTACATTTTTTGTCATCATTATCAACGTCACATTCGATTACTTTCATGTAGCATTCGTAACACGGTAAAACATAGTCTTTACACATTTTACAGTACACCTCACCTCATTTCTGTTCTTTCATGTGCAGTTTTACATTGGCAGTTTGATCGCACTCTGCGCATCTGTAATATGTACTGTATGTAGAGTTGCCCTACTCAGTTTCTTTCTTCTGAAATAAAAAGCACAACTGGTTCTTGAAATATCGGTTGCAATCACCACAATGAATTCTATCACCACTTTCTTGGCCATGCAGCTTCCGGCATAAGGCATATGAATTGTTGCATGGATGAGCTTTTTTATGGTCATGTCCTTTTTGGCATATATGGCAATAGAACACTCTACTGAAAAAGCTGGCATGGATGTGATGACGTCATTATCGTCGTCGTGGTGCCATAAGTAAATCTTCTTATTTTTTGGAATATATTTCAGAATATATAATGCCGTTGAAGTTTTCTCGCGAGTATGCATTTTTGATTTGGTTAGAAAATAATCTTTTACGAAACATTTGCATTTGATTGCAATTAAAACGTTCCTCTTTTGTTGAAAAAATTGTATTTTCTCTAACCTAACAAGCTATATTTTTTAAAACACATGTACTGTTTTAAAATGCAGTCATTTAACAACCCTAAATGGTGGATAAATAGTTGAGATAACGCTTTAACATTTTCATCATTTTTAGATAAACTTTCCATATTTAGCGGTTATGTGACATTTTGTGAAATCTCTCTAAAGCATACTTCTTTAATGTTTAGTTATATATAAACTTGCTGACGTATAATAATGGAGGTTGAATAGAAAAGTAAGCACTACATTATCCCTAAATGCTATCTATAGTACCCTGCATGCAAGTTATTTATCAAAGAAAGTGACACATATTGGGAGGGGATGGGGATTTGAACGGGGCAGGAGCTACCCGCTGATCCGCATAAAATCAAGTTTTCAACACGCTAAACAAGGCAGTGGATTAACGGTGCGGGTAGAGAGTGGGTGGGGTAGCAACTACACGATGTTTGCTTAGAAGAACATCAAGTTTTCAACACTCTGAACCTGCTAATGAATTAACGGGGAAGTGGTGGAGTGGGGGTGGTTTAACAGTTATCCGCTGAACACGACTGTGGATTAACGGTGAAGGGTGTTGACAGCTATCCGCTGTTGGCGAAGATGACCTACATAGCGTTAATTTATTCCCCACAGGTAGAACCTTGGGGAATATATGCGGTCGACCGTGTGTCTGTCGGTCTGTCGGTCTGTCGGTCGGTCTGTCATGAAGAGCTTGTTAACACAATAACTTAAAAATTCTTGCAAGGATTTTAATGAAACTTAGTATGTAGCTTCTATGAGAACCAAGTTTGCTCAAGGAAAATGGACCAGCTGGAAAATTTCAGCTCTTGATTGACTATTGATGACCGTGTTTAACTGCTGGAGGGCTTGTGGGGAATATGTGCTCTATTCACACTGCTCTAGTTTAAACGAGCTGTGTTGACAACATCTGATTTGAGATGCTATTCGATTCTGCAGGCCTAATGTTAAATGAAAGACGCTCTTTTGTCCCGCGGATGCGGTCTGATTAGGGAAGCGGTGTGTTCATTTTTTATGTAAATATCGCACTTACCTTAAAAGACTCCCGTTAGTTTTAATTCTTCTAAAATTTCCACTGCATTTCACTCGTTGTGTTTAACTTATTAATAGATTCTATACACAACCCTGTTCTAATGTGAGTAAGTACAACAATACTTCATAACACATGAAAGTGGCGTAGCAAACAGGGAGAATAACTGGGGATTTCATGGGAGGGGGAGGGGCGTAACGTCCAATATATGTAGGGTTGAAGTCCGTATGAATAAACAAGCTCAAGAATTTGTCACGTTTAAGACAGATAAATATAGCAATGGCTCAACTTAGAGGGTTGGGGAATGAGGCGGGGTGGTAGGTACCCGATGCATATAGGACTGAAGAGGGATTAGCTGCAAATGTGAAGTAACCAGGTGGGGGTGGGGGGCGGGGGGTGGGGTTGTAGGCACCCCCGCTGCATGTGGGGCTGAGGACAGATTAACTGAATGAAATCACGCCGGTCACTGCTTGATCCAACAGTGAAGTAGCAAAGTGGGGTGGGGGTGGGTAGTTGGGTTGTAGGCAACCGCTGCATGTGGGGCTGAGGACGGATTAATTGAATGAAATCACCCTTTCAATACGCCTCACACCGGTGGTTCGCACAGTGAAACAACAGGGGGATGTGTAAGTTCGCTAACACATGCCACCACATGCTCATAATATTGATTCATATCTTTTTTCACCTCCACTAAAATGTACGGACCAAATACACTGCCCGGAAAAGCTGGGGAATACTATATAATTATAATAATACAGTGCAAACCACATGCCACTACATGTCCAAAATATGGCTTAATATGTGAAGGCCTGAGGTTGGGGTAGACTGAAGATGGCTGTGTTGTTATTTTTAAACCCACATATTTTCTATTTTACCCCTTCATTCATTTAGTGTACTTCAACTCAAGTACGAAAATCGCAGCTAATAAGGTGTAAAATAACAATAGTTTCCACTGTAGTAAGTAGGGACGGCCTCACGGGTATGCTATGTACTACTACTGTTACTAAATGAGTTACCTTGACGTTTCCATAAAAGGTATTTTATTAACATGTTATTAATCGAACTTGTGCTTTTGTGAAATTAGTAATTTCATGGAAACTGCTATTGATTACAAGTCTCAATTATAGCAAAAGTGTTAAAATGTTTATATGGAATAGCGAAAACGGTAAATTGAATCTTTTATATGACTATTTCTACCACATCTCATACATTGTAATTCTGAGTGAATCCATGGAGAATATACGTATTTCTTTGTAAAAGTGTATGTGATTGAATGCATGTGTATGTGTATGTGTACATGCAAGTATATGTGTTTGTATAAGTTTGTGTTCATGTAATGTGTGTAACCTTGGAAACTTTAATTCCCCCACCGCACATCACACGAACTAACTTTATATCAATTCAATACTGGTGGTACAAACCCCCATCTTTTGTTCTACCCAAATGATACACAACTAACACGACTCACTTTTTATATGTGGAAATGTTCTGTAGTTTTAATTATATTTTTTTGCATTTTTTTATAACAATATCTTCGCAAAACGGAATAGAATTTAACTTCTTTCCACAAAATAGTAGAGGATTACCAAATTATTAGAAGAGAGTTGAAGCATTTAATTGAATTCGGTATCATCCTAAAAGAGACATTGATGTGATTATGTTTCAAGAAAAACATTCAAAAGTAGGGTAGAAACTTATTTGAAAAATCGATGGGAATCTGCTTTAAGCGAAAATTACACGTCCCAAATTAGACAGGTAATACAACAATCAAGGTCCTACACTGGTCTCGATCCACAAGTAAAATAGGAATACTTAAAACAACTGATACGAAAAATCCATTGAATACTCAAAGGAAAATCTCAAAAGCAGAAACACTTAAAATTAATTGTACTAAATAAAATCACTGAGTTAGAAACAGAACTATCTTGCAATAAAACATACATAGCGAACATGAAGTGCTCTTTGATTTGAAAGGACTAGAATGTCTCTGGAACAAATTGAACGAATCGTCTGGACATTAAATCAGAAGTAAGGCCTGTTTTCTTGAATATGATGAACGAAATACAAAACTATTTTTTAATTTAGAGAAACAAATCTATAAGAAAAATCCCAAAATTACAAGGTATCAAGCGAATTCTTTGTTTTTTATAAGTGATTTTCCCAGAATAAGTGTGTTGATAATATAATCCTAAATAATAAGATAACGAGTCCATATGATCTATGAAAAGAAATAAAACCCCAGGAGTGGATGGACTTACTAAAGAATTTTTGTACTTTTCTGGAACGATATAAGCGATTTTTTACTGAAATCTTATGAATACAGCTTTCAATGTGGCTATCTTAGTTGCGAACAGAGGAGAGGTATAATAAGACTTATTCCCAAGAAAAACAAAAATTTAACGCTTTTGAAAAATTGAAGACCTATTAGATTGATAAACATAGATATAAAAGATAATAACAAACTGTCTAGCACGGAAGGTCCAGAAAATTTTACCAAAAATTACAAGTTCTGAACAAAATGGCTTAATAAAAGGCCTTAATATAAGAACCATGATAGACCGCAATAAAAAAGAAGGCATGTCTGACTTCACTGGCTTTGAAAAAGGCCTTTGACAAATTAAACTGGTCCTTCATAGATACATGTCTAAAAAACTTCAACTTTGGCTCTAATATACGTAAATGGGTACAGATATTTTACAAAAATATTGAAAGCTGTATCGTTAAAAGAATGTTAGAGGATAGAAATTCATTAAGCTTTGCCTTCTTGTGCGAATATCTTCCCAACATGAACTTTGAAGATATACTTTCTCTAACAATGGACCCCATAAGGCTTCACATAGGAATACCTAGATTATGTCAAGAAATATTTAACACTTGACAAGCTGTTAGCTTGCAAGGGTTATTCGAAGGTGTGAGAGAACTCGTTCGTCCTTTTTTCTTCTTGATAGTTTTCCGATTCTTTGTGCCTTCTTCTCTAACACTTTGGGCCCTAGGACCATGAAACTTGGGACTTATGAAGACTTTTCGTTTTCGACTTCGTTTTCTTGATTAAAACGCCATGTGAAAAATGTGTATTTTTTTGCAAGTAAATACGGACATTTAATTTATCTCTGGTTTTCTATAAAATGCGAACCGAAAAGATATTGTGATATGCTGAAGCAACATATTTGGCATAACCAATATATTCTTGCGCAAAACCCCGCCATTTTTTTAATTATACCAAACGAAAATTAAATATATTGGTGATATTCTTAATAAAGAGAGAAACTTAATGACTCCAATGGAGAAAAGAAGTGCATTGGAGCTTAACCTAACCATATTAAAACTTAATAGTTTAATAGCTGCAATCCCTAAAGCATAGAAGCAAGTAATTCACTTAAATGCCCAAAATACATATGAAACAACTGTCACTCTAAAAACAACATTTTATGAATCAACAGCACAAAAAAATAAGTCTAAAAATATATATGGCAACTTTATCTCTGGTTTTCTATAAAATGCGAACCGAAAAGATATTGTGATATGCTGAAGCAACATATTTGGCATAACCAATATATTCTTGAGCAAAACCCCGCCATTTTTTTAATTATACCAAACGAAAATTAAATATATTGGTGATATTCTTAATAAAGAGAGAAACTTAATGACTCCAATGGAGAAAAGAAGTGCATTGGAGCTTAACCTAACCATATTAAAACTTAATAGTTTAATAGCTGCAATCCCTAAAGCCTAGAAGCAAGTAATTCACTTAAATGCCCAAAATACATATGAAACAACTGTCACTCTAAAAACAACATTTTATGAATCAACAGCACAAAAAAATAAGTCTAAAAATATATATGGCAATAATACGAGCAATACGTCGTTCTGCCAATGACCTCTACATTCAATCTCAACTTCAAGGATTTTTCGCCAATTTTTGGCAAATCACCAAAAAAGTAATAGCGAAATGGACACATATGGCCCTTACTTTCCATAAGAATTTGAGGTCTTTTCCTTTAAAAATCCTAGGAGATTTGTTTTTATGATTTTTTGCGTGAATAATTTCCATTAATTTTTTGCAATTACGAAAAAAGTAATAGTCAGTTAAATACCAATACCAGCTACATTTAACCAAAATGCCAAGACAGTCCATATATCTCGCGTCAGTTATAATATTTCTAGGGTAAGTTAAAATTTGAATAGGAAAGTGGTTTTCCTGCAATATTTTTGACAATTTTCTTCTTTTTATCGAATAACGGAAAACAATAACAGCCAGGTAATTACCAATGACCGCTATCCGCTATCTTTAACTAAAATTCCAAGACAGTGAGACTATTATTCTGGTTTTGCTTATTGTTTTACTGACTTCTTTTTTTTTTTCGTTTTTTTTTCAGCCAAGCAGGCATCAGTCCTGTTGCCTTTATTTAAAATGCCAAACAATGAGATTATTTTCCTGGCAACAGTGAGGGCTTGAAGAAAAATATCGCTTTTTTTCGCCAGGTGAACAATTGTCCCGTGGATGCGTATGCCCCCGGCCCCCCTTCAGTCCTAATTTTGGAGCATTCTATTAAATTCCTTGGAGGAGATATTTTTTAACTTAGATCGCTATCGTTCCTGTTTCTACAAGAAGCTGGGGCTTATTTATGCAACGCTTTTGATATTTCGCAGTGTTTATTTTTCGTATTCATAAACAAGTACAATGACTGATTAAATATTATCTACAGTGGCACCTGTATCGTTGATAAGATTCAAAACAGGATTGTCCAATTATCCGCCAGAACCTTTTTTTGGAATCGCGGAGCACTGAGCAAAAATTATCACCGTCCAAAATGAATTTTAAACTCCGTTTTTAAAGACAGGGTAACACATACGTTACCAGGTGCTCCAGTAGTCGCCAGGCGCATTGTCGTAAGGCTGTACTGTTGTTGGGCGTACTGTCAGCATACCATTACTAAGTGCTTCCTGACCGGATGCATGGTAGGTATTCAGACATTTGGGCCAGAGACACTTTGGCCAGGGGTGGAAAATGTGACATTTCATCAATTTAAAAAAATCGAAAGTTTTTGATAATTTGTTATAATATTTACGGACTTCGTTTCTTAGTGTAAGTTTAGTTTAGATTTAGTGCATTAACTCTACCCTTTAATATATTTCCCACAAAACCAGAGAGGGGAATGCAGGTCTGGCGTATTAAATGATGATTGTAATTAGAGCAATGGGCGCTTTTGTAGAATAGCGCTATGGATTAAGGGGCAAAGACAACTGTGTTCACTACGGCAGTTGATGGCAGACAATGACACTGAAGGGATTTCTGTAGGGATTGTAGAGGAAGCGGAGGGGATGATCTCTGCTTCTTGTTTCGGTACGTGAAACAGTGGTTGGCGAATCGGGAGACAAAGTGCACCAGGAACAACGCGCCCAGCCGAGAAGTAAATGAGGGGACTTTATTCCGGGGCTACATCGTTCCTTGAGCGTTCTGGGTCAAACACCGTGCCTGATACATAATCTCATTGAGCGGATTTACTTCCGAGTTCGCTAAATAGCAGGGATGCTGCTCTTACTCCTTTTTGTGGTGGTGGTTTAAACAACAACGGCCAAACTATAACACTTTACTTGGGGCCGAAATGTCTGGCCTAAATGTCACTGGTCCAAATGTTCTTGGCCCAAGTGTCCTGAATTCACATGCTGTACCCTATATTGCACATTATTTGACTGTGCGTTGCACCTCCTTATTAAAAATGCATTATCTGTACACTGATTACTGAATTCCGTATGGCCCGCTATTGCATAGCAAAATAAGCAAGCTAGAATATTTTTGCACGAAGACAGTCACGCCACTGAGAATCTTTTCCCCTCTGCTCACGGGTTGGGGGAGGGAGGGGGATTTGTTTTACAACACATAGTCGCCGATGGAATTGAGTTCACAAAACTGTACAGCGAATATTTGCATTCCTGGATGCTGTGCTTGTCGACTGGCGTAGTATAATTCCCCTGCTTTATGGCTCTCATTCTTAAGGCATCCAGTAAGACATTAAGACAAATATCACAGTATTTAGGATAAATGACACAGCATGGAG
Organism: Protula sp. h YS-2021; assembly: GCA_949752745.1. Taxonomy (NCBI): domain Eukaryota; kingdom Metazoa; phylum Annelida; class Polychaeta; order Sabellida; family Serpulidae; genus Protula; species Protula sp. h YS-2021. Next base: position 20,658,670 of record OX457033.1, read on the forward strand.
AAAATGTCTCATGATTTAGGACAATATCATGGCATCCACATTATTCCGTATATTGTATATTTGAATACAATACTTTTAAGAGGTAAACGGTCATCTGCACCACTGTCATCAGCTGCTCTGCACTACTGCCTTCCCCTTTGCAATCCGATTTTCTGCCCCAACGCCACCCCAACCATATTGATATATTCATTTTCGTTTATTATTGCTGACTGATATGCAATTAAGTCTGTTAAGATGTTGTTGGTCTATTCATCACATGATGAAGAAGAGATATATTGGAATGTTAATTTCAACTGGTCGCGGAATTAATTTCGACTGCGCTTCGATCCATCGTACTGTTTTTGTACGATGCACAAATGAAGAAAATGTGCAAAAATTGAATTCATATTTTTCTGCAAGCATCAAACCTAGAGAACAGAAATTGGCAGCATAGACAGGCCTTGCATGAATGTATTGCATTGCTAACTTGTAGGCAATTTTAAAATTAAATGGAGTCACATGATTACAGTTTTCACATATTTTTCGTTACCGCGAATCTTCTTTTGAAAATTGCTATATATGGTCAGCATCTTATAGCAGTATGGAAGCCCTTACTTAAATTGGTTCCAGATGATTTTATATGCACCGTTTTATGAACATTTTAAAATTAAAATTAAAAGATAATAAAACAGAAAAGTTTATCTAGAAAAAGGTATCTCATGGCCCATTTTTGACCCGATTTCTTCCCTCTCCCCCTCCCCCACCCCGTCGGCTGAGGCGTTGTAGCAGCAACCACAGCCGAACCAAACTGCTCAAACCGAGTCCACGTGAAACCGAATAATCCGTAGTCCGTATCTCAGAGATATTTGTTTCGATTGCTTACTGTATTTCATGCATAAGAATATCTCTGAATATTTCAAATGCTACGTGCCGGAGTATACTTGACCGCACACACAGCCTTTGCATTTGGAACATCACATATGCAAATAAGGCGATTTTGTATTGTGCTGGCCAACTATTGGTTACGAGAAGGGGTTTCGCCATTAAGCTCAGGAATAAATTTATCGCACTGGAAGTGAACAGCTGATAGGACTGCGAAACAAAAAGGGGGAGCAGTTGGTCAGAGAGATATATAGGTTTAGTTGCATGATTTCCATTCAATTGCAAACTGACTGACAAACCAGCATGACACCATTTTGATTTGTATTATGTTATTTTAGATATAGTAAGTTGCATGAATTTTTCGAGGGATATCTAGTTGTATTAATTTCTCACGGAATATCTAGTGGTATTCATTCTTCACAGGATATCTAGTCTAAGTATCTATTTTTATTTCTTTCTATAACATTTTGTTCAATATTGCATCTTGATCCATTTTTATACTTATTTCGAAACCTCATTTTGAAATTGGTTGGTGTTTAAATTTTAAAACATTCTGGATAAAAAAGAAGTCGTTTGGGGTCTGTCTTTATGATTGCATTCATAAAGATAAGGTTTCGGAGAAGACTATATGCGTCAAAATGTTCGTAACTGTAGCAACATATTTTAATACAATACGCACACTGTAACCGTTAATATCTTTGCATTGTGAAGAAAATTAGTTACTGAAAGGTCCGAATGCCTGGAAATTCAACTTTCTAACACAGAACACTTAGCTGTTTTTGTCAGTGTAAATATTTAGAAGTGGTACCGGAAATGCCGTGCAATTTTCCAACAGCTAATACTTTGATATTTTATAAAATAACATCAAATATCTGAATCATTAAACGTACAAATGAGCAATATCAAATAGTAAATAAGTTCAGTTCATCTGATTCAATGTTTTTACACTGCTGATGCCGTTGGCGTATTCTTGACTGTACTTACGATCCATGCCAGAAATTTTTTATAGAAGAGTTCAGATGATGGCTTCCGCACGTACTCAGCTTACCAAACAGGGTTGCGTATACGGGCTGACTCGTTTCGTCGTATACACCATGCCCTATTGCTACAGTAATTTTGTACTGAAAACAGAAAACTTTATCTAGAAAATAATGCTGAAATAGCACAATAAGTGATAGAATATACGGTACGTAATATGTACGTGATCTATCAGTACTTGTTATCGAACTGCAATTAATTACTGTATTCCAGTAAGTGATGCTTATTCTATGAAAACATATGTTATTGATGTTGTTGTTTTTTTTGTTTCGGTGTTTTTTTTGAAAACAGAAATTTTTATTTTCTATTTGGGCCAAAATACGCAAATTTGAAATTGCTGTTTTTTGTTGTTTTTTTTAAATTTCCGCTTTAAATTAAAAATGGAAATGTAGTCGATTTTCCATTTTCTATTTTGCATTTGAAATGAAATGTAGACGAATGAAATGACATACAATGAAATAAAGACGAACCCAGCGACTGTAGCGCCACCCAATTTTCTGTTTTTCATTTTGGACGAAATGCAGAAATTTGAAATTGTCGATTGTTGATCTTTTATTTCAGAATTTTCATTAAAATGGAAAATCGAGTCGATTATTCACTTCATTAATACCCGCTTTGTTGGCTTTGTTTCTTGTTGTTCGTGTCGTCACACCTTTGACAATTTAAATTATTGATAATAATTTAATTGGTACTGTAACAAAGATATAGTGAAACAATCATATCAGTGCAACAAGCACATAGTGTAACAGTCATATCACTGTAACAATCATGGTGATGTAACATGTAACAATCATATCATTGTAGCAATCAGGTCAGTGTAGTAACCATATTAGTGTAACAATCATATCAGAGTAGCAATCATATTAGTGTAACAATCTTATCAGTGGAATATTTAATACCATAGGAATTCTGTTGGTCAGTTCAATAAAATAACCTAACATGATAAAATAATCTGCACTGCTTATTGCTGATCATCTTATCTCACTTATCTAACATGATAAAATAATCTGCACTGCTTTAACATTGATCATCTTATCTCCCTTATCTAACATGATAAAATAATCTGAACTGCTTAACATTGATCATCTTATCTCCTTTATCTAACATGATGAAATAATCTGCACTGCTTAATAACGATCATCCATTTCTGAATGAATCCATGGTAAAATAACTAAAGTTAAAATCGGAACTTCATTTCAACTTAAAACATTAAAATTCAGAATCTACACTCTCTACCTGAGCTGGGATTTTTGTACGCTGACTCAGAATTTGATGGACAGTTCTCACTCGTAAAACCTGCTCCTGTAATAATTAAGATTACACCAACTTTATTTCACAGAACCCCAACTGTATTGCTTGAACTGCTGTTGTAATTAAAAGCCAGTGACAAAGCTGGTTTATTGGTGTATATTTGGACAAAGCTGTGTCAAAGTGAAATCAAATCAGTCACTTGGCACCCTGTGCTGAATTCAAACCTAGGATCTTGGAACTAATCAGACTAGCTCTCAAACCGTTTAAAACGAAGTGTTACTCTTTCCTAGTTGCTGTAAATTGCATAACAGTCACGGCAAATACATAAACAATAGGTTTTTGTATATTATTATTATTACTTTGCATTAGTCGTTCGGAAATAAAAACTCAGCCGTATATAATACACTATTTCAGAACTTTGGCGTCACAATATTGAAACATTAGTTATGTAAACCATTTATTTATAAAATGCGATATCACTGATATCAAGAATTAATTTTTGCTCTCCAATTTGTTTATGTGACGAATTCATTTTTTATGTAAAAATAGTCATTTCTTATATCAAGAATTAATTTTTGCTGCCTGTAATTATATTTTCGACATCTCTAAATGTATTTCTGATCCCAAAAAATAATTCTTGGTATCAATAGATAGTTAGAGATATCACGAAATATTTGTTGATATAAAAAATAATTTAACTAGCTCTGAAATTGATGTTTATTTGTATTATTTTTAGTATTGATTTCAATAATGTTTTCAATAAGTTTTTATGTCCAGAATTTAATTGACGATTAAATAAAGTTTATATAAATGCATGTCCCCCTTGAGATTTTCAAAAATTGTAACATTGATTTTTTTTATTTCAAAAATAAATTTTTGCTATCTAAAATAATTATTGACAGCAAAATATAAATTAATGAGATCTACATTGATTTATTGATATCATACATTATAGTTTGATTTAGAAAATAAGCATTAAATGTTAAAACGGCATTTCATATTTATTACGTAATGTAAAAGAGATAAACTCAACTAGTTGTATTTAGTATGTCTTCATTGATTGCCCGTTAACTACACATTTTCTATTAATAATTTTGCTATAAAAACACTTAACCATATTCAATATACGATATAAAACGCCTTATCATAACAATGCACAAATCTCTGTGTTGCGCCACCGTAGTCACTTTGGCAACAAGCAAAACAGCAACCAAAAAACCAATCAGAAACTTGTATTTTGTTTTATGACGCTGGTAGTGTGGGAATGATTCCAGTGTTTTGAAGTTGTCGGGTTCAAATTCCTTTTCCATTACTTGGTTTTAGTTTTTCGTATTTATTTATTAAGTTTTATCTATTTAATACCTTGCATATTTAATTGAAATGAAAGTTAGACATTGGTGCAAGTGCCTGCAAACCATCGAGTTTATTATATTTAAATACCAATGATTTCTTAGTGTACAGTAAAAAAAGTTGCAGAAACTGATTTCGAAGTTTTAAATGAAAAATGAAATGGTAGCGCTGGCATCTCAGCTGATATCGCACCGCTGGTGTACTATGTTTGGGCATGTTTCGCTATCGTTCAAAAAAGACCTTTCTTCTTATATTTACTTGAAATATTAGCGATTATATACATATATATATATATATATATATATATATATATATATATATATATATATATATATATATATATATATATATATATATATATATATATATATATATATATATATATATATATATATATATATATAATCAGAGCTTATAAACAGCAGTTTTATGGCCTCCAACATGTCTAGCTATCATTAGCGTTGAAACGTCTTGAACATGCCTCTGGCTTGGTTGCGAAGCTTATGGAAGTCTCGTCATCTTAACATGGGCTCCTTCTCTCCTTCTCTCCTTGCTGCTGCGTGGAAAAGATAAATTAAATGCTGACTATGCAGAAATGAGAACACCCAAAAGGGAGAAAATTTTAAAGAATTAACCAATAAACTAATATGTTACCTAGAAAAACTTTTCATAAACAAAGCTGAAGAAACGCGTCCTGAGCAGGTCGCATTTATCGAAAACAAAATGCAACTTTCTACGACAGCCAAACGTATCTGGCGCAACATTGGAAGGGTATTAAAAAAGCAAATCAGAAGAGATGTTTCATAGACATCGGGTGATTCATGAGCAAAAAACCGCCCTCTTCTGGTGTCGGCCTCCGTGAATGGTGAAAGTACGCTGAGACAAAGGCGTTAAATATGGGAATATGAGAATTTTCAGGATCACGGAATTTCTTGCGCACCTACTTTTGAAAAATATTGATTGTGGTACTGTCACAGAGAGTAACTGCACCAGACATGTCGTCGTATTGACGGCGATTGTAGATTAAGATTTTTCCGACATCTACACAATTTTGCTTTCTGGACGCCTATGCAACGTCGAGGGAGAGACGTTTCTAGACTTTTATTTGCAATCTTGGTGCAATGTTTATTATATGTCGGTTAATCGACGTCTATTTAACGTTTATATCGACTTCCAAGCTTGAAAAAGTATTTTTTTATGCTAAGTTTTAATTGGACTTCAGTTTTTGAGATTTATCGATTGGGAATACAAGCAACATTATAAGTATAGATGCTTGAAAGCTTGAATATCACAAGCATTAAAAAAACATATATTTAATAATAAATCATGAAGTGAATAAAGCGACCAAACCTTACATGCTTCTTATTTTTATTTAATATCTTCTATCAAGTTTCACTTCTACTATTATTTATATCGTTAACAAATTATTTTAATAATTGTATTGTTTTCCTTTCATACTATTTTGAAATAGCTCCACGTGTTTGCGACAAGAAATGTTAACAGAATACTATATGAAAGACCATGAGGTTTACTCTCAGAACTCATATCGGTTATAATTTGCCATCATATAAAGTACTATATTATATTCGTTTAAAGTTAATTAAGCTAAATGCTTGTGCCAAGGTTTATTTAAGTCATATTAAACTCCTGTTTAATCTTTGTTACCATTTCAGGGACCGCACGAGTGACTTCATCATCGGGAAAGTATGTAACAAGTGTAGATAACTCAACTATTGTTTTATTTGACAATGGATATCCCCAAAACTTGTACAAAGGAACAAGATTCCGATTCACAACCTTTGAAAATACATGAACCCATGTATTTATTTCTTCGCTATCGCTCATAGAGCCCAGATCTTTTGATTCGTAATGGCGGAAGACTTTTTTGTAGGAATCAAACCCAAAATCACGGGCAAGCTGGGCATAGACACCTAAGGCTGTTCCGGCTCCTGCATCAGAATACACAGAGCCCTTCTGAAGGTGATTAATCATGCCGCTCTTTTGACCTTCCACCCACGAATGGGTCCACGGCGCAATACCAAACATTGTGTACATTCCGAATAGTGTAAAAATATTGCAAGTTACTTCTGTAAAGCCATCAAAAGTCCAACTTGAATCTTGCATATTGTGTCCTATTTCATGGAAATGACCCCAGAAAGAAGAACCGGTTTCGTTTTTCGGCTTTCGCATAACAAAGCCTGCAGAACTAGGATCGGCAACATCAAGATGGGTAACTATTGGGTATCCGGCATGCATATAGCCTGCAACAGGTTGAATATCTGGTACAAACCATTGGCGTTGCCTTGTGCTTATGTTTAGCCCTCGAAGATCATGCATCGCAAATACGACTTGGTCCCAAAAATTTAAAGCGTCAGTGATTTGTTCCGGGTCTGTTAAATTGCGAATGACATTAGATGGGAGAGTAAATTGAATATATTTCCCAACAAAATCGGCCCAAAGACCAGGTCTTTGACTATTTGTTGACCAGTTTGAATAACTGATACGATTATGTGCTAAAAACAGAGGAGCTGCCACCACATTTGTCAGGCGAATTGAGGCACGTGCATTGGATGGACTTTCTATGTATACCAAACCTCCGAATATACTCTTTAAATGCAATGCTTTACCAGGGCTTATTTTCGACTCTGTGACAATGTTAGGCCATCTTTTAAGAACAGACTTTCCAATTAAATTGTCTGAATGAGAACCAATTTGAACCCTCCAGCCATCCAAAGGCTCCGTCACATTCCCTATGAATTCAACAGTAACCGTACAACCAGCTTCGGCATAAGCACCTGTCGGATGGTAATTCGTTACCAAAGACTCAATATCTACAACCAGTGAGACTAAATCTGGATGTGCTTCAAAATCACCGGGAAAGTGTTTCAGACCATGGATTTTGTCTATGAAGTTTGATCTAGTGCTAAGAAAGTCAAGCAATTCCAGTTCTATTGTGTAATTCGTTGCAAAAAATTGGGACTCAGAAGAAGGAGAATGTGGAATATAATCAGTTATATCTATATCTGATAGAAAAACACAGGGAATAGATAAGTCATCTCCATTGTATGGTATAGATTTCAAAACAGCTAGCATTTCTCTGTCATATAACTGGGATTTGTTTTTATCCACGATAAAGGATTTGAACCAATAACCGGCGTGTGCTTTGTGAGCCTTATTACTTGTGACAATGGCGCTTTTATTTGCATTTTCCCATGACGTGTAGCTATACCACGAGTAACTAGTCCTTCTCATCAGATAGATACCCGCTTCGCTCAATAGCGCATAAATGGGTTCAGTTTCAATGTTGTCATATATCCACGCAGTCACTCCAACTATTAAACCAAAACCTTCTTTGACCTTTAAGTTAACAACAGGAACGAGAGAACGGCGATAATTATATGACACAGGCCATATCAATACTGTATTTTCTGCCAACTCTGATACGTCCTCTTCGGAAACCACTTTTTTCAAGGTCCACGAAGAATTGTATTTGTTTTCTGTTACCCAATTCAACACGTTTGCACAAAGGGATTGAGCAATGCCTTGACACGACTCAGCACTGTCTAGAAACCCTAAAAATATAAAAGATATAAAATCGCATTATTTGATATTTAATCGTGTTTTGACGTATCTGCTTTAATAAGAGGCAAAATGCGTTTATAACATGTTAACACCATAACAAGGTTAGGGCTCTCTGTCTCTCTCTCTCTCTCTCTCTCTCTCTCTCTCTCTCTCTCTCTCTCTCTCTCTCTCTCTCTCTCTCTGTTTCTTTGTTTTCCACCTGATGAATAATGTTTATTTAGTTCATTTAGTTTAGTTTACTGCCGCTTGGTTTATATAGTAACACATTAGAATACAAATGTTTGCTTATTGAGACAAATATATGGCGTTTTCAATTAGCATTGCTTTAAGCTGGCCAACTTATTTAAGTCAGGGATATGAATAGTGACAGAACATATTACTATAAATGTTTTAACTTCGATACTTTATATACTTTCAGTTACCTGTATTATTAAGTTTATTCTATTTATAATGAAAGGTTCACACAAAATGTGTCAACTTATGTTTTTACAGAAACATCTGTAATCAATTTCGTTAGCAGTTTTGTATGTCTAGATCTCGCTGAAAATAAAGCCAAACAATTTATAATACTACAAATAAATTTGACACTTAATGCTAGAGAACATTGAGAAACTACAGCATGATTATTGTTATTTTGTAGTGTTAAAAACTGAAGCTCTGTGTTTTATAAAAAAGTGATTTGGGTATGAGGTATTTGTGGCTATTCATTTTCTAAGATTGCAGCATATTTGTGTTCTTGTTGCAGATTTAATATTTTAATGTCAATATGTGACTAGAAAACTCACTTAAGTTGTATGCGGTTATCCCGAAAACGTAAACATTAATTAAAACGTATTAATATTATGATATAAAAATTCTATGTAAAAACTAATGTTAATGTATATTAAGATATGGACTCACAATACGGATATCCATTGTGTCCTGTAGCAAATATCCTTCCTTTGCCGAGCTGAGCAGCAGCCATAAAGACATCCTTTAAAGCCTTTCCTGTTAGAATTGGTTCGGCATTTGAGCCTAAAACTACCATATTATTAGGCACTCCAGAAGCAGGAATATAGCTCACTCCTCGTAGAATGTTGTCACGCCAGTTATCCGTCCTGTGGCGATAACATAAGCATAGTTGGATGTGATGTTTTCTTGCATTTATTTCATGATTGAAGGTTAAATTACAAAAAACAACAATAGTGTTTTTGAAGTACATAAGACTATAAAACAAACACAGCAGCAATCTGCACTCGTCCAGCATCGAGAGCCTTACACTACGTATCCCTGAAAGTGTGAACTTCCGCATAACACTGTAAATGAGCTACGGAAAAACTAACAAAATAAGTAATTGATAACAGAATTTTAATTGCACACTTACAAGTAAAAACAACACTCTACTTGAGCTAATTCTGAACCGCTCCTCCCCCCCCCCCTGTGCACTATTTGCATCCCCTGTTAGGTCTTTGCTACCAGTGCGCAAGGCTGCGGATTGTTCGGATCATTTCCAGTTGAGTATTTTAAAGTGACTATCTTAGCTACGTAAACTACGTATGATTTACAGTAAGATATTCGTTGGAAAAGTTACAAAAGCATAATAATTGATCGAACTCATAAATTTACCTTTAATGCAACAAGCATTTTGATACTTCTGATACTAAATATTGCCATTTTGTACAAGAACTGAGAAATATTAAAAATGTTATTGTGCACCTTATTCCCAGTGAATCATTGACACATTTTCTACCCTTAGTGCCACATTGTGGATTGATGGAGACGTTCTCGACAGACACTGTAGTCCATAAAACAACGAAGCAGACTTTACATAAAAGAATGATTAATTTTCCCCAAAGATAACAGATTATCATTTAATACTCTTGATAAAAGTGTCAATAAATGCTCAAACCATAACATGATATTTAAAATGTGATCGATTTAGAAACGTTCTTTTCAGTGTTTTCATGTTGTTCTGTTGCCTGATTATTTGTTGTTTCGATTTAAACATCGAAAGGCTTTTGCCTTTCCCTCCTCGTCCTTTTTTCTTTGTTTATTTGTGCTTGCTATTTATATGAGGTGTTTTTGTGATAAAATATAAAATAAAAAATTAAATAAATAACATAAAATAAAGAATGCCGTAATGAAATTATTACAAGGAAGATATAAAACGTAAAGTAGTTGTGTAAACTAACCTCGACACTTCTCAATTCCACACAGTTCCCATCTTGTATGGCTAGAGTTAGTGTAACACCAAGGCCCAGGTTCTGAATCCGGGTTTCTGCAGAAGTTTTGCGCGTCAGAAAGAGTTGCGTCTAACATTTAACAGAAATCATTGAAAGAAAAAAGTAGTAGTTTTGCCGTACAAAAGGCGAGTACATATGCAGAGTCGAATTGCCCGTTGTTTCAGTATTGAAAACGTTACATAACAAACTAATGGTGTACTTGATATCCTTGTAACTGAGCGACAGAAAACTTTGGAGCAGAGTTCGACAATACATAATTGATAGTACCTTTTAATTGTACCAGAGATCAAAACATAAATAAAATCGACACTCGCATTTTTTCTGAATCGAAAACCTCCCATCAGCCTTCAGGCTTGTCCTGCCAGTGGCGCAAACTATTGGGTGGGTTCATATCAATCAACTCGTTGCTGTGGTTTTTCCTTTTATAAAGTCTTTCGTAATGAACTTTATTGGCACTTTTCGTATTTAACAAGAACATTCCAGTTTTTCGTTATTAATAAATGAAAACGAATCGCACCAGGAAATAAGGATGCATCTTTAAACCGATGAGTGTGTGGATATTGACTGTCCCATCGCTGACAGATTTTTCCTGTGATTGTGACGTCACGAAACCCTTTATAACCGTCAGTTTGTGTACTCGTAAAGCAGGTGTCTGCATAACAATTGTTACTTAGTATATGCACAAGATTTTAAGAAATCTAAATTATAATCCATAGTTACAGCTATAATCTAAACAAGAGTTGCATATAGTTAGATAAAGTTAAACATGTAATCTAAATTTATAGGGTGGGGTGATTACCTGTACTAAAATCCCTAAACCCTAAACCCTAGATCTTTTGTGCTAGGTGCCACAAATTTTGCTCTTTTGAAATACATCATAATTAGTGAGTAAGGCAGTATTATCTTTCTCCTACTTGGTTTATGAAATATATCACACAGATGTGTACCTTCACAAAGTGAAAACGGAATATTGCAAAATTCCCATCTTTTCGATGGATCACTTGTATAGCACCATGGCTGGGGTTCTGTATTTTTTGAAGGATTTCTACAGAAGTTCTTAGCATCTGAAACTGTTGCATCTGCATAAAAAGAAAAATTTCCTTTTTTTACTTCATTTTCTAAGAAACCTATTGACCTTTTCGAAATCAAATAAACGCCTGTGCCATCTAATGACGAGAGCAAGCACAGTTAAACATTTAGGTATGCATATCACTTGTGTTAATATCAGATCTTACCTACTAAAGAAATTTATGTCTGTAGAATCAGTCACGTTTGATTAGACTGAAATGTCATTAGCTTTACTTGGATTAATTACAAGTGTCCATATAAAGGAAATACCGGTAACTTTGCCGTTCGTTGTTTCAGTGTTGCTAATGTTCAGATAAAAAAACATAGCGCCATCGCTGGATTGCAAAGCAATTTAACACATCCTACCGAAATGCTAAAAATTTTAAGCGACTTTTTACGGATAGTGAAACTTCTCAGTTTAGTTGCTATGTCACTTCTTCTACGTGTCAGCTGCAAATAGTTTTTTCTTAAGGGTTCTTAAAAAACTATACTTTGTAATTTATTAAAATCTGACCATCAATCTTTATTGTGTGGGCCATTTTGAGGGCATTTGATGAATTAACATAACTGTCAGAAAAAGGAAGCATGCAAAAGGATAATATAATCCACCTGGAAAATATCTGCTTTCACCATAGGAATGTGAGTGTGGTGTCTGCTTATCCCATCGCTGACACGCTCTACCCGACACTGTCACGTTTATAGCTCCCGTATAATCCAGCCCTTCTCCACTGTAGAGGCAATCTAAGTAGTCACAACAATATTTGGGATATTAATCATCTATGCAGGCCAGTAAAATGGAAAGTGTGCATATATTTGTCATGTGAGGAAATTGTTCAATATGCTGATCACATATATCTTGACAATACTGCTAAAGCTTTTGAAACAATTTTAACGGTGACCGTAACATATTTACGGAACATGGTCCCTGGAATTTTTGGTGGCCGAGTGGTTTAGGATGCCTGAAAGCCATGCAGTTGTGGTTATGTAGCACGGGTTCGAATCCAGCTCGTGGTCAGGAATCATGACAATTTGCAAACCGCCCTGGAATATCAATGTGCCTATATCGTCCTTTAATACCAAGTTAGAGTTGCATTATTGTTAGGCGTATGTGCCAATAGATAGCGATTTTAGAGACACTATGCGGGTACGAAGAAATTATAATAATCCTGAGTTAAAAATTGTGATCAATAGTTACATACATGTATGCGCACATTGTAAACCGGTTTGAGCAGGTTGTCTGAAAAATCAGTATATAAACACTCACTACTACTATTATTATTATTATTATTATTATTATTATTATTATATTTATTATTATTATTATTATTATTATTATTATTATTATTATTATTATTATTATTATTATTATTATTATTATTATTATTATTATTATTATTATCACTTTTTTGCCCTTCCAGTACCGCTACCAACAAGAGGTCTGTTAGTCGCACAATTTTTCGTAAAATTGTACCAATGTGTTCCAATCGCCCGACAATATGTTTATTAAATGCTCCGAGAGATGTAATCACTTAACGCGTCAGCATAAAAAAACTACCATAATTTCTGAAGACAAATGAAATATAATATATTCTTTTAAAATTTAAGAATCACACAGCAAAAGAAACAAAGGACATTCTTTAAATAAAATTTAGCGTCATATGTATTAACATGCCTGAAAATATAACTTTAAAGCTTGTCTTTTAACATTAAAGTTTTTCACCTGTATTTCTTTCCTCGTGAGAGATTAATTTCTTCTTATACCTACTATAAACAGTTGAGCTAAAACCTATTTTATAATGACTTTTATGCCATAACAGGACCCACATGGAATAAATTTTATATACATTTGCCCATAAATTTTCAATTATGTGCTGTTCGTAAAAAATGGGCGGGATTAAACCTCCTTTCATACGAAAATACCATGGCACATTCGCGACTTTTTCATCAAAGCAGCAGCCCATTCTATGACAGGCTTTAACAGTTATGCTGGCGTAATAACCAGGGCAGGACTTTCTGAGATATGACGATCCATCACAAACCGTGCAAAATATCTCTTTTTACAGAAATCCATACCCAGATCAGACATTTGACTGCCGGAGGTGGGCTCTACTCGTGTCTTACAAAAGAGCTGATAACAATCCAGTGAAGAAACATCACCACTCCAGCTACGTACCATTGCATAAGGTGAGCACTAGTTCAGTTGAAATTAACAAAATAGATCGAGCTTCAAAATATTGCCAAACGGAACACTTTATAACATGTTTCAATACCTATTCACAATCACAAGGTGATGGACAATACTCACACAATAAACAGTTAAACATTAATCTTACAATTTGTAAAAGAAAAAAACTTGATGAATAATGAAGGACAAGTTATTGTTTATTAATATGGTTGACACATAATCTATTTAGAATAGCGCCGAAGCATATTTGCAGCAGTATTTCAAATGTTTATACTAAATTTTCCGAGCTTTAGACAGTTTGTTGCTTCGCGTTGCTTCTGTCCACTAGTGTATTTTATAAGCTTTTAAGTACATATACCAGTGTCAAAGCAGAACTGCTAAGACGCATCCCACACTTTGCACACTAAAATGGACAAAGTTGTTGTAGTTAGACAGGCAGGGACTATAGCGAGATGCGTTTTATTTGGTAGAGATACGTTCTAAATATTTGATAAAAGAGAACCCTCAAAAGAGAGCCATAAAGTTAAACCTCCGTTCTTAATAAAACACCAAGGGACGTCGCGAGTTTTGTCATCAAAGCAGCAACCCAGAGCATGACACTCTGTAGCCGTTATACCAGCATAGTCACCAGGACATCTCAGCCTTAGATGTGCAGAACCATCATAAATTGTATAAAATCAGAAACAAAAGTATGCTTAAATTAACCTGTTTGATGTGACATTGATTTGAATAGGTTATTTATATTTCTTTAAAGTAATATACTTTATCTATTTTTATCCTCAGTATCGGCGTCGACAATTACATTTTAGTTTAGATTTTTGTCTTTCTGACCTGGATTGCTCGGGATTAAATCTCCTTCAGCAGTTATGCCGGCGTAAGAACCAGGGCAGGGCTCTCTCATATATGGCGATCCATCACACACTGTAATAATATCTCGTTTTGCATAAATCCATACCCAGATTCAGACATTTGTAAAGAGAAGGCCAATACTCACATAATATGCAGTTAAACATTATTCTTAAAATATGTAAATGAGAACTTGATGACTAGTGAAGAGCAATTTATTGGTTTTTTCTATGGTTCACACAAAATCGAATCAGAATAGCGGTGAAGTACAGTAACATGAATATTTCATGTTTTTATACTGAATTTTCCGAACATTAGACAATTTGTCATTGAAAAGATTAAACTCGTAAGAATGTTATGAAGCAGTCTAACCTCCTTTCTTAGGAAAACACCAAGGGACGTCGCGAGTTTTGTTGTCAAAGCAGCAACCCAGAGCATGACACTCTGTAACCGTTATACCAGCATAGTCACCGGGACATCTCACCCTTAGATGTGCAGAGCCATCACAAACTGTATAAAATCAGAAGCATAAGTATGCTTAAATTAACCTGTTTGTTGTGACAATGTAAGATGTCAGACTAAAATTAGCAGTCAAATAGTGGATTAAAATGTTACCTCCGCTCTTAGAAAAGCACCAGGGAACATCGCGGACTGAGTCATCAAAACAACAGTCCAATGCATTACACTTCTCTTTAGGTATCCCTGCATAGTCTCCAGGATATCTTAATCTTTGCTGTGGATGACCGCCGCAATCTATATGCAACAGATAACTCGAATGAAAAGAAAGTTGTAAAATAATATTAAATCTGTTTCGGTATTTTAGTCATTTGAATATTTGCCATGTCCACGATTTTAAACCGACCCCTTAATGCAGAGTTCCAAGTTTAAATATACCCCTTCTCAAGTATGCGCAGTAACTGTTACAATTTTCGCCTCTTAATCGCGAAGAATGAAATGTGATTAAATATATTTTTCACCAAACTATATATACTTTGCGTTCAATTGCGGCTAGAATGCACGTATCTGCAGCCATAGAATGACACTTACATTGAAAAATGCGTTTGCGCAAATTTTGAAGAGTTAGTGTTGGTCGCAGAGTGCAGTTCGAAAATACATACCTTTCTCTGAAACGCGGATTACTGAATGAAAATAACACTCCTGGTAGCACATCTGGACTAAATGGTCACCCTTATTAGCTACAGTGCTGGGGGGAAGAGTGCACACACAGATACCAAATGATGTGTGCGTGTGTTTGTGTGATTTTAATAGGTTATTTATATTGCTGTAAAATCATTCACTTAATCTGTTTTTAATCTCAGCATCGGCATACACCTTTTCATTTTAGTCTTGATATTTGTCTTTCTGAACTGGATTGGGCGGTATTCAGGCAATGCCAATTGAGTACACGAGTGAGACATGAACATGAAATAGTAAACAAAATAATCCAACAGATCTAATACGAAATTTCAGGATGGCATGTTCCTAACATCAAGTGTAAAAAGGATTTTTCACCCTTACACTAACTTCGATCCGACAACTTAATGGTGAGTTCCAATTTTAAACATTCTCCTTTTTAAGCAAACGCGGACACTCTTGTAATTTTCAACCCTTAACCGCGAAGAATGAAACTTGATTAAAATATCTTTTTTTACGAAGCTATATATTTTTGCGTTCAGTTGCGACTAGAATGCACGTAAGTGCAGCCACAGTACGAAACTCACATGGAGAAGTGAGTGTGTGCAAATTTTGAAGTTTTAGTGTTGGTCGCAAAGTGCAGTTCGAAAGAACATATCTTTCTCTGAAACGCGGTTTGCTGAATGAAAATATCAGCCCTGGTAGCACATTTGGACTAAATAGCCACCCTTATCTGCTACAGTGCTGGGAGAGGAGGACACCCACAGTAACCAATTGATGTGTATATGATTTGATTAGGTTGCTTATATTTCTTTGAAATCATTCACTTTGTCTATTTTTTATCTCAGAATCGGCATCGACCTTTTCATTTTAGTTTTGATATTTGTCTTTCTAACCTGGATTGGGCGGGATTACATCTCCTTTCATGGGAAAACACCACGGCACATTTGCGACTTTGTCATCAAAACAGCAGCCCATTCTATGACAGGCATTAGCAGTTATGCCGGCGTAAGAACCAGGACAGGGCTCTCTCAGATGTGGCGATCCATCACAAACTGTACGAAATATCTCTTTTTACAGAAATCCATACCCAGATTCAGATATTTATAAAGAGATAGCCAATACTAACAAGTTTACAATTAAACATGAGTCTTAAAATTAGCAAATGAGAAAAAATGAAGAAACTTGATGACTAATGAAGGACATTTTATTAATTATTATTATGGTTCACACAAAATCGATTCAGAATAGCAGTGAAGTACATTTGCAGCAATATTTCAAATGTTTATACTAAATTTTCCGAGCATTAGACAGTTTGTCAGTGAATCGTGTTGATTCAGTCCAGTAGCATATTTTATAAGTTTTTAAGTACATATGCCAGTGTCAAAGCACAACTGTTAAACTCATCCGCCACATTGCACATTGACATTGACAAATTTGTTGTAGTTAGGCAAGAAGGTTGTATGCCGAGATGCATTTTAGATATTTGGTAGAGATACGTTCTGATATTTGTGAAAAAGAAAACTCAAAAGTATGCCATAAAGTAGTTTAACCTCCTTTCTTAGGAAAACACCAAGGAACGTCGCGAGTTTTGTCATCAAAGCAGCAACCCAGAGCATGACACTCTGTAACCGTTATACCAGCATAGTCACCAGGACATCTCACCCTTAGATGTGCAGAGCCATCACAAACTGTATAAAATCAGAAGCATAAGTATGCTTAAATTAACCTGTTTGATGTGACATTGTAAGATGTCAGGCTAAAATTAGCAGTCAAATAATGGATTAAAATGTTACCTCCGCTCTTAGGAAAGCACCAGGGAACATCGCGGACTGAGTCATCAAAACAACAGTCCAATGCATTACACTTCTCTTTAGGTATCCCTGCATAGTCTCCAGGACATCTTAATCTTTGCTGTGGATGACCGCCGCAATCTTTATGCAACAGATAACACGAATGATAAAAAAGTTGCAACATAGTATTTAATATGTTTCGATATTTGAGTCAGTTAATATATTTGCGATGTCCCAGTAATTCGCACTCTGACAGTCCTGTACTTTTAGATTCAAATACGAATAAAAATACGGAATTGGAAAGTTACAGTTCTTTTCTTACATGTATTATTCTTCAGCTGTGATTCAGGCAATGCCAATTGAGTAGACACGAGTGAGATATTAACATGAAATAGTAAACAAAATACTCCAAAAGATCTAATACGCACTTTCAGAATGGCATGTTCCTCACATCAAGTGTAAAAAGGATTTTTCACCCTTACATTAACTTCGATTCAGAGTCATTTCTCCAAAATAGGCAAAACAAACTGGCTAACATGGATGTCCTCGATTTCTAAACCGACACCTTAATGGTGAATTTTAAACATTCTCCTTTTTAAGCAAACGCGGACACTCTTGTAATTTTCACCCCTTAACCGCGAAGAATGAAACTTGATTAAAATATCTTTTTTTACGAAGCTATATATTTTTGCCTTCAGTTGCGACTAGAATGCACGTAAGTGCAGCCACAGAACGAAACTCACATGGAGAAGTGAGTGTGTGCAAATTTTGAAGTTTAAGTGTTGCTCGCAAAGTGCAGTTCGAAAGAACATATCTTTCTCTGAAACGCGGTTTGCTGAATGAAAATATCAGCCCTGGTAGCACATCTGGACCAAAAAGCCACCCTTATCTGCTACAGTGCTTGGAGAGGAGGACACCCACAGTAACCAATTGATGTGTATATGATTTGATTAGGTTGCTTATATTTCTTTGAAATCATTCACTTTGTCTATTTTTTGTCTCAGAATCGGCATCGACCTTTTCATTTTAGTTTTGATATTTGTCTTTCTAACCTGGATTGGGCGGGATTACATCTCCTTTCATGGGAAAACACCACGGCACATTTGCGACTTTGTCATCAAAACAGCAGCCCATTCTATGACAGGCATTAGCAGTTATGCCGGCGTAAGAACCAGGACAGGGCTCTCTCAGATGTGGCGATCCATCACAAACTGTACGAAATATCTCTTTTTACAGAAATCCATACCCAGATTCAGATATTTATAAAGAGATAGCCAATACTAACAAGTTTACAGTTAAACATGAATCTTAAAATTAGCAAATGAGAAAAAATGAAGAAACTTGATGACTAATGAAGGACATTTTATTAATTATTATTATGGTTCACACAAAATCGATTCAGAATAGCAGTGAAGTACATTTGCAGCAATAGTCAAATGTTTA
Source organism: Protula sp. h YS-2021 (assembly GCA_949752745.1). Classification (NCBI taxonomy): domain Eukaryota; kingdom Metazoa; phylum Annelida; class Polychaeta; order Sabellida; family Serpulidae; genus Protula; species Protula sp. h YS-2021. The sequence goes on from OX457033.1 coordinate 20,677,443, forward strand.
TACTAAATTTTCCGAGCATTAGACAGTTTGTCAGTGAATCGTGTTGATTCAGTCCAGTAGCATATTTTATAAGCTTTTAAGTACATATGCCAGTGTCAAAGCACAACTGTTAAACTCATCCGCCACATTGCACATTGACATTGACAAATTTGTTGTAGTTAGGCAAGAAGGTTGTATGCCGAGATGCATTTTAGATATTTGGTAGAGATACGTTCTGATATTTGTGAAAAAGAAAACTCAAAAGTATGCCATAAAGTAGTTTAACCTCCTTTCTTAGGAAAACACCAAGGAACGTCGCGAGTTTTGTCATCAAAGCAGCAACCCAGAGCATGACACTCTGTAACCGTTATACCAGCATAGTCACCAGGACATCTCACCCTTAGATGTGCAGAGCCATCACAAACTGTATAAAATCAGAAGCATAAGTATGCTTAAATTAACCTGTTTGATGTGACATTGTAAGATGTCAGGCTAAAATTAGCAGTCAAATAATGGATTAAAATGTTACCTCCGCTCTTAGGAAAGCACCAGGGAACATCGCGGACTGAGTCATCAAAACAACAGTCCAATGCATTACACTTCTCTTTAGGTACCCCTGCATAGTCTCCAGGACATCTTAATCTTTGCTGTGGATGACCGCCGCAATCTTTATGCAACAGATAACACGAATGATAAAAAAGTTGCAACATAGTATTTAATATGTTTCGATATTTGAGTCAGTTAATATATTTGCGATGTCCCAGTAATTCGCACTCTGACAGTCCTGTACTTTTAGATTCAAATACGAATAAAAATACGGAATTGGAAAGTTACAGTTCTTTTCTTACATGTATTATTCTTCAGCTGTGATTCAGGCAATGCCAATTGAGTAGACACGAGTGAGATATTAACATGAAATAGTAAACAAAATACTCCAAAAGATCTAATACGCACTTTCAGAATGGCATGTTCCTCACATCAAGTGTAAAAAGGATTTTTCACCCTTACATTAACTTCGATTCAGAGTCATTTCTCCAAAATAGGCAAAACAAACTGGCTAACATGGATGTCCACGATTTCTAAACCGACACCTTAATGGTGAATTTTAAACATTCTCCTTTTTAAGCAAACGCGGACACTCTTGTAATTTTCACCCCTTAACCGCGAAGAATGAAACTTGATTAAAATATCTTTTTTTACGAAGCTATATATTTTTGCCTTCAGTTGCGACTAGAATGCACGTAAGTGCAGCCACAGAACGAAACTCACATGGAGAAGTGAGTGTGTGCAAATTTTGAAGTTTAAGTGTTGCTCGCAAAGTGCAGTTCGAAAGAACATATCTTTCTCTGAAACGCGGTTTGCTGAATGAAAATATCAGCCCTGGTAGCACATCTGGACTAAAAAGCCACCCTTATCTGCTACAGTGCTGGAAGAGGAGGACACCCACAGTAACCAATTGATGTGTATATGATTTGAATAGGTTGTTTATATTTCTTTAAAATCATTCACTTTATCTATATTTTTTTTCTCAGAATCGGCATCGACCTTTTCATTTTAGTTTTGATATTTGTCTTTCTGACCTGCATTGGTCGGGATTAAATCTCCTTTCATGGGAAAACACCACGACACATTTGCGACTTTGTCATCAAAACAGCAGCCCATTCTATGACAGGCATTAGCAGTTATGCCGGCGTAAGAACCAGGACAGGGCTCTCTCAGATGTGGCGATCCATCACAAACTGTACGAAATATCTCTTTTTACAGAAATCCATACCCAGATTCAGATATTTATAAAGAGATAGCCAATACTAACAAGTTTACAGTTAAACATGAATCTTAAAATTAGCAAATGAGAAAAAATGAAGAAACTTGATGACTAATGAAGGACATTTTATTAATTATTACTATGGTTGACACAAAATCGATTCAGAATAGCAGTGAAGTACATTTGCAGCAATATGTCAAATGTTTATACTAAATTTTCCGAACATTAGACATTTTGTCAGTGAACCGTGTTGATTCAGTCCAGTAGCATATTTTATAAGCTTTTAAGTAAATATGCCAGTGTTAAAGCACAACTGTTAAACTCATCCGCCACATTGCACGTTGACATGGACAAATTTGTTGTAGTTAGGCAAGAAGGTTGTATGCCGAGATGCATTTTAGATATTTGGTAGAGATACGTTCTGATATTTGTGAAAAAGAAAACTCAAAAGAATGCCATAAAGTAGTTTAACCTCCTTTCTTAGGAAAACACCAAGGAACGTCGCGAGTTTTGTCATCAAAGCAGCAACCCAGAGCATGACACTCTGTAACCGTTATACCAGCATAGTCACCAGGACATCTCACCCTTAGATGTGCAGAGCCATCACAAACTGTATAAAATCAGAAGCATAAGTATGCTTAAATTAACCTGTTTGATGTGACATTGTAAGATGTCAGGCTAAAATTAGCAGTCAAATAATGGATTAAAATGTTACCTCCGCTCTTAGGAAAGCACCAGGGAACATCGCGGACTGAGTCATCAAAACAACAGTCCAATGCATTACACTTCTCTTTAGGTATCCCTGCATAGTCTCCAGGACATCTTAATCTTTGCTGTGGATGACCGCCGCAATCTATATGCAACAGATAACACGAATGATAAAAAAGTTGCAACATAGTATTTAATATGTTTCGATATTTGAGCCAGTTAATATATTTGCGATGTCCCAGTAATTCGCACTCTGACAGTCCTGTACTTTTAGATTCAAATACGAATAAAAATACGGAATTGGAAAGTTACAGTTCTTTTCTTACATGTATTATTCTTCAGCTGTGATTCAGGCAATGCCAATTGAGTAGACACGAGTGAGATATTAACATGAAATAGTAAACAAAATACTCCAAAAGATCTAATACGCACTTTCAGAATGGCATGTTCCTCACATCAAGTGCAAAAAGGATTTTTCACCCTTACATTAACTTCGATTCAGAGTCATTTCTCCAAAATAGGCAAAACAAACTGGCTAACATGGATGTCCACGATTTCTAAACCGACACCTTAATGGTGAATTTTAAACATTCTCCTTTTTAAGCAAACGCGGACACTGTTGTAATTTTCACCCCTCAACCGCGAAGAATGAAACTTGATTAAAATATCTTTTTTTACCAAGCTATATATTTTTGCGTTCAGTTGCGACTAGAATGCACGTAAGTCCAGCCACGGAACGAAACTCACATGGAGATGTGAGTGTGTGCAAATTTTGAAGTTTTAGTGTTGGTCGCAAAGTACAGTTCGAAAGAATATATCTTTCTCTGAAACGCGGTTTGCTGAATGAAAATATCAGCCCTGGTAGCACATTTGGACTAAATAGCCACCCTTATCTGCTACAGTGCTGGGAGAGGAGGACACCCACAGTAACTAATTGATGTGTATTTGATTTGATTAGGATGTTTATATTTCTTTTAAAATCATTCACTTTATCTATTTTTTATCTCAGAATCGGTATCGACCTTTTCATTTTAGTTTTGATATTTGTCTTTCTGACCTGGATTGGGCGGGATTACATCTCCTTTCATGGGAAAACACCACGGCACATTTGCGACTTTGTCATCAAAACAGCAGCCCATTCTATGACAGGCATTAGCAGTTATGCCGGCGTAAGAACCAGGACAGGGCTCTCTCAGATGTGGCGATCCACCACAAACTGTGCGAAATATCTCTTTTTACAGAAATCCATACCCAGATTCAGATATTTATAACGAAATAGCCAATACTTACAAGTTTACAGTTAAACATGAATCTTAAAATTAGCAAATGAGAAAAAATGAAGAAACTTGATGACTAATGAAGGACATTTTATTAATTATTACTATGGTTGACACAAAATCGATTCAGAATAGCAGTGAAGTACATTTGCAGCAATATGTCAAATGTTTATACTAAATTTTCCGAACATTAGACATTTTGTCAGTGAACCGTGTTGATTCAGTCCAGTAGCATATTTTATAAGCTTTTAAGTAAATATGCCAGTGTTAAAGCACAACTGTTAAACTCATCCGCCACATTGCACGTTGACATGGACAAATTTGTTGTAGTTAGGCAAGAAGGTTGTATGCCGAGATGCATTTTAGATATTTGGTAGAGATACGTTCTGATATTTGTGAAAAAGAAAACTCAAAAGAATGCCATAAAGTAGTTTAACCTCCTTTCTTAGGAAAACACCAAGGAACGTCGCGAGTTTTGTCATCAAAGCAGCAACCCAGAGCATGACACTCTGTAACCGTTATACCAGCATAGTCACCAGGACATCTCACCCTTAGATGTGCAGAGCCATCACAAACTGTATAAAATCAGAAGCATAAGTATGCTTAAATTAACCTGTTTGATGTGACATTGTAAGATGTCAGGCTAAAATTAGCAGTCAAATAATGGATTAAAATGTTACCTCCGCTCTTAGGAAAGCACCAGGGAACATCGCGGACTGAGTCATCAAAACAACAGTCCAATGCATTACACTTCTCTTTAGGTATCCCTGCATAGTCTCCAGGACATCTTAATCTTTGCTGTGGATGACCGCCGCAATCTATATGCAACAGATAACACGAATGATAAAAAAGTTGCAACATAGTATTTAATATGTTTCGATATTTGAGCCAGTTAATATATTTGCGATGTCCCAGTAATTCGCACTCTGACAGTCCTGTACTTTTAGATTCAAATACGAATAAAAATACGGAATTGGAAAGTTACAGTTCTTTTCTTACATGTATTATTCTTCAGCTGTGATTCAGGCAATGCCAATTGAGTAGACATGAGTGAGATATTAACATGAAATAGTAAACAAAATACTCCAAAAGATCTAATACGCACTTTCAGAATGGCATGTTCCTCACATCAAGTGTAAAAAAGATTTTTCACCCTTACATTAACTTCGATCCAGAGTCATTTCTCCAAAATAGGCAAAACAAACTGGCTAACATGGATGTCCACGATTTCTAAACCGACACCTTAATGGTGAATTTTAAACATTCTCCTTTTTAAGCAAACGCGGACACTGTTGTAATTTTCACCCCTTAACCGCGAAGAATGAAACTTGATTAAAATATCTTTTTTTACGAAGCTATATATTTTTGCCTTCAGTTGCGACTAGAATGCACGTAAGTGCAGCCACAGAACGAAACTCACATGGAGAAGTGAGTGTGTGCAAATTTTGAAGTTTTAGTGTTGGTCGCAAAGTGCAGTTCGAAAGAACATATCTTTCTCTGAAACGCGGTTTGCTGAATGAAAATATCAGCCCTGGTAGCACATTTGGACTAAATAGCCACCCTTATCTGCTACAGTGCTGGGAGAGGAGGACACCCACAGTAACCAATTGATGTGTATATGATTTGATTAGGTTGTTTATATTTCTTTAAAATCATTCACTTTATCTATTTTTTTATCTCAGAATCGGCATCGACCTTTTCATTTTAGTTTTGATATTTGTCTTTCTGACCTGGATTGGGCGGGATTATATCTCCTTTCATGGGAAAACACCACGGCACATTTGCGACTTTGTCATCAAAACAGCAGCCCATTCTATGACAGGAATTAGCAGTTATGCCGGCGTAAGAACCAGGACAGGGCTCTCTCAGATGTGGCGATCCATCACAAACTGTACGAAATATCTCTTTTTACAGAAATCCATACCCAGATTCAGATATTTATAAAGAGATAGCCAATACTAACAAGTTTACAGTTAAACATGAATCTTAAAATTAGCAAATGAGAAAAATTGAAGAAACTTGATGACTAATGTAGGACATTTTATTAATTATTACTATGGTTGACACAAAATCGATTCAGAATAGCAGTGAAGTACATTTGCAGCAATATGTCAAATGTTTATACTAAATTTTCCGAGCATTAGACAGTGTGTCAGTGAATCGTGTTGATTCAGTCCAGTAGCATATTTTATAAGCTTTTAAGTACATATGCCAGTGTCAAAGCACAACTGTTAAACTCATCCGCCACATTGCACATTGACATGGACAAATTTGTTGTAGTTAGGCAAGAAGGTTGTATGCCGAGATGCATTTTAGATATTTGGTAGAGATACGTTCTGATATTTGTGAAAAAGAAAACTCAAAAGTATGCCATAAAGTAGTTTAACCTCCTTTCTTAGGAAAACACCAAGGAACGTCGCGAGTTTTGTCATCAAAGCAGCAACCCAGAGCATGACACTCTGTAACCGTTATACCAGCATAGTCACCAGGACATCTCACCCTTAGATGTGCAGAGCCATCACAAACTGTATAAAATCAGAAAATAAATATGCTTAAATTAACCTGTTTGATGTGACATTGTAAAATTAGCAGTCAAATAATGGATTAAAATGTTACCTCCGCTCTTAGGAAAGCACCAGGGAACATCGCGGACTGAGTTATCAAAACAACAGTTCAGTGCATTACACTTCTCTTTAGGTATCCCTGCATAGTCTCCAGGACATCTTAATCTTTGCTGTGGATGACCGCCGCAATCTATATGCAACAGATAACACGAATGATAAAAAAGTTGCAACATAGTATTTAATATGTTTCGATATTTGAGTCAGTTCCTATATTTGTGATGTCCCAGTAAATCGCACCCTGACAGTCCTGTACTTTTAGATTCAAATACGAAATAAAATACGGAATTGGAAAGTTCCAAAATTTCAAAATATGAATGTTAATTGCCATTTTTGCAAGATAAAAATTTGAAATACACACGAACACTAAGTAGAATAACAGTGAAATATGAGAGAGAGAGAGAGAGAGAGAGAGAGAGAGAGAGAGAGAGAGAGAGAGAGAGAGAGAGAGAGAGAGAGAGAAGAAAGTCATTCAGAATAAAATTTTGAAAATGGACACCGACTCGGCAAATAGACCTGGTGGAATGACTGATGTTAACCACATTACTCTGACTACAAAACAAACTTTCATAATTCCATTGGCGTGACTAAATCTGTAAAGTTTGTATTCATTTATTCAGACTGCATTTTTACAATTAATTGTTTTGGAATGCACATTCTGTGGCAAATAATTAAGTGTACTTAGCCACTCAACTTTTGAGTGCTTATAAAATATACGTTCTTTTTGTGCTATTAAAACATCTTCAGGTTACGTTTCAAAATACGCATTAAGTATTGAAAGTTGAGATAGAGAGTTCATTATTTAATAATATCACATATCGATTTCTATCAATACATGAAACACCATGTATGAATTCAGTATTCAATTTTGCCATTTAGACGTTTCTTGAGTTCACATCAATGCAAATAATCAACTATCTTATCAAGTTTTTAGCTACATATGAGAGCTGTTTAAAAAACTATTTAATCTACAATTTAAACTAGAGACCAAGACTTCAAATTCCAATTCACTTGACCATTTGGTATATAATAACTTTGGATTGCAATCAGTCACTGTTTATCAACAGGGCCATATGTTGCTGAGAATGTTTCCAAAACTTTTGGGCTTGCGCCTTCGGCGATCACATTTCCATATTAGACACAGTTTAAATGCTGAAACGTAGCAATATTTCTTTCATTTGTAATATGTTACAAAAGAATCACTTCTTGCAAATATATAGATGCAAATTATAAAAGTAGATTTCTCTTATTTCTGTTTTGTGTCTGTTGGGATTGAAATAACTTGCTTCTGAAAATTTCGAAATCTATGCCGCAATATTTTTACATTTAAATATTCTATTCTTTTTACATGTTTTATTTCATACAGCAATGAGTTTAAATCTGTTTTCAAAATATTTAGAAACCAATCTGTTGATATTTCAGCAGTGTTCACGTACCTGAGCCATAACATCTATCGAAGAAAGTGAGAAATTCATCATCTGCGAACTGCTTGTAGAGCCTCATGTCAGCCTTGACAACTGCAACTGTCAGACTGTTCCACAAAGCAATTTTGCTTTCATCGTGATAAGGTGATGATGTACCCGCAGCGGTGCAGCCGACTTCAAGCCACCATTTTTTTAGACAATTAGAACTGTGTGGGCCACTACCAGTTGCTCTTGCACAGTAATCTGAGTAAATTGAAACCTTAATAACTTTGCAGATGGTGCTACTGTGCTCAGTAAAAGTGCTTACACCCAAGCTTCCTATTGATAACTAATTTGTTAATCAGTATAAATAAATTAACAAACTAATTGAAAATTGTTGTTATTTAATTAAGTGATGATATTGTGATAAATCTGCCTAATTGCATATTGTATATATAAATTGCATATAAATTGTACATAAATGTAAAGTGCAAAACTGATTTCGGCGATGTGTTCAAACAAGGGTTTAGCCAACAGCGAAATATTAAAATAAAGATTTATGTTTGAACTAATGTAACTTATCTGGTACTTCTCCTTTGTGATGCAGCTTTAATTGGCATCATTATATCTTATATGGTTTTAAGACTCTATCGTCTTTGCTTTGTAACAAGGCATTAAACGCAACATTTGGATTATTTTAGCTATTTGATTATTCTGACATTTAAAGTTGATAAATTGCTAAAATATTATGATTTTAATTAGATATTTCCAGTTAATAAGCCAACCTTAGTGTTTAATAATTTGCTTCCGCTATAGGTGTTTTAAGCATGTTTTCAGAAATCAAGATTTTCATGTTAATCTGCTACCTGATCCATAGCATTTATCGACGAAAGTTGGCCTTGCCTCATCTGCATATTTCTTGTACAGCCCCATCAGAGTCTTGACAACTGCTCCAACATGACCGTTCCATAAAGCAACCTCACTTTCATCGTGATAAGGAGACACTGTGCCCTCAGCACTACAGCCGACTTCAAGCCACCATTTCTTTAAGCAGTTAATACTATGTGGGCCAATTTCGCTAACACTTGCACAGCTACCTATAATTTAATTTTTCTTTAATTACCCAGTTCATATCACAATACACAATACACAACACAGTACACAATGTTGAATTTTAAATTAATATCAATACTGCTAATTATATTTATTCTTTCTGTTTAGTTCTCTATTTGCTGGCTGATTTCTTGTATGGTTTAAAAATAACGAATGTAGTATTACTCGCGCATCAAGATTTGATTGCATTTGCGTTTGCTTTGCTTTTCAAAAGATTACCTGAATCATAGCATTTAGAGAAATTAGTTAAATTTCCTTCATCTGCATACTGCTTGTATAGCTTCATGTCTTTCTTCACAACAGCCACTGTGTGTTTGTTCCACTGCTCAACCTGACCCTTGTCATTTTCAGGAGATGCTGTACCCTTAGCGTCGCATCCGACTTCCAGCCACCATTCCTTCAGGCATTCAAAACTATGCGAGCCATTTTCAGTAAAAGTTGAACAGTTACCTACAATAGAATATTTGCCTACAATATGTATTTTTTCAAAACATACGTAATCAACTCCTCTCTCTTAGCTAAGGAAAGTAGCCTGAAGTGGATAAAACTTCTAATTAACACATAGATCTAAATTTTAACCCGGCTCTTCAGATCAAGAGAGAAACGGTCTTCAAAATTGCAGATCCTTAAATTCTTAGAATTGATAAATAAAGGTTGTAGACTTACTTTTCTTTTCAGTGTGAATTCAAAACAATTTTTAGAAGTGTATTTCTGTAAAGATGGACGTGTAGATGTTTTATTACAAAGAAATAATTGCTTTGGTTGTGCAAGAGACATATTAGCAACAAAACGGAAAAGCTTTACAGTTATATATCAATATATATATATATATATATATATATATATATATATATATACATATATATATATATATATATATATATATATATATATATATATATATATATATATATATATATATATATATATCCCCTAAGCCTTCTTACGAATAAGTATAGAAGAGGAGGCACGTGAAATTATCTTTCCTTTTACTGACCTGACTCATCGGTGGTATTTGCAAAAGTGTGCTCTATATTCCTACTCTCCGACTGTTTCATAACAAGGCACCATACAACTACCATCGTAAGTCTAAGCCAGAGCGACATTTTCTGTCCTTCTTTCCTCAGTATTAGTCCAAAATCTATTACCCCTTTTGAAACAGTTCTATTCTGATCTACAGCTTCAAGCAATGGCTTGCGAAATTGCTGTTGAAAAAGTGGTTCATTATTACAATCGTTTGGTGTAAATTGCACCCAGTTTGCGTGAAGCCTACTTTTAAGTCCGCTGGGGCCAGATGTTTTGTGTATTGCATTCACAATTGTGCGGCTCATATGGTGAATTGTTACCAAAGTCCATGTATGCCAGTGTCTGAGATTGAGACCAATACAAACGAAATATCTAACTTGCACCTCACACACATATCCGGCTTTCCATCGATTCTAGCATTCCTGTAAACTCGACCAAGTGTGTATGATTTTTATTAGGGGTTTTGACCAAAATACGATATAAGAAAACTTGTGATCCGTTGAATTTAGCATTTTGTTTAGGTGCTAACTTGCATATTTTCTAAGAAATATCGACTGTTTGGAATCCTGCACGTGGTCATTTGAATAATAAGTCAACAAAGTTGGCTAATTTCCATAAGTAAATAAAGTAAATAAACCTAAATTTGTTGTGTAAACAAAAGGATATATTCACGGGGAGTATGTATTTTTAAAAGAAAAATGAAAGAAAAGAAAAGGGTTTTATTTAGTTTTTTATTGAAAAATGTAAAGCAAACAAAAAATTTATTCTTTTGATTTCAAACTGAGATTCTTTAACATTCTAATTCTAATGCAACTTTTCCTAAGTAGGAATCTGTTAAATCACGCACTCTTACAATATGCTTACGATGTGTCCTTTTAATGGTTATTACCAAAAAACTGAGACGAAACTCACGGATAAATTGAATGAAATTATAGACATAAAGATAAAGAGAAAAATGCAGGTGCTGAATGAGAGAATTGATACATTGAGTGAAAGTCTGGATAGCTATCAGAATATGGCAACATTATATATATATATCTATATATATATATATATATATATATATATATATATATATATATATATATATATATATATATATATATATATATATATATATATATATATATATATATATATATATATATATATAAGCTTGTAAATGTTATTGAAACTATTATTGAGGTGTCTCCTGTATTTTTGTATTTTGTGCACATCTTGCCAAGCATGGCTCTGGGTCCTGATATGTTCTGTGTTTTGATGTGTATAAACAGGAATATCAGTGTTAAGTTAAAAGAATGGCATTTGCACACATATATTGTTTAGTTGCAGGAAGGGTTAATGTGTCAAGCAATGTGCGGAAAGACAGTGGAACGGCTTACTGAGAAAACAACTTGGTCATGGGAATTGCCCTGAAAACCATTGGTGGTGTTATAAATTGAGTTGTTCCACGGAATTCAAAACTTGTTATTCCATTCAGATTAACCCAATTGGTATAAAATCACCTTTACTTTGGAATAAATTCTATCCCGATATCCGTTACTGGCCAAATGGATTAAATTAGATGTAAAAAGAAGGATAAGAATACTAAAAACTGCCTCGGGAATTGCCCTATTTAAATCAAATATGAGATGGAATTTATCTCTGTTAATTACTGCAACACCCGAATTTTTGCTGACGGGACATACGTTAACTGGGAGAGTCTAATAGGAAATGTCCAGTGCTCACGACGGGGACGCTGACTCGCATTGAGCACCATGCTGCCCCCACCCCTATTTTTTTGGCGGATTTTTCAAAATACATATCACATTTTAAACACAAGTACGATCTCAAAATGATTTCAGTCAGAATATAAGTTAATTTCTGCCTCAAACCCTTAAAAGTAATTCAGCACACATTGAATGTTGTTTGTGACTATCTATGAAGGGTTTACGGGTGAATAAACACCTCGCCAGTGACCAGAAATATGGGTGAAATATGAAATGTTTACGGGTGACTTAACACCCCGCCTCATAGCCCATTAGTTAAAGAATGATTTAACATTGCGCCGGTTACTATTTGGCTATACAACGGGTTTAATATAGAAACAAATTATTATATTCTAGTTGCTTCGTGTTATAATGCATAATTGCGCTCGAAACGTATATGCATTAAAACACCTCCTCTTTTCTACCCCAAACGGTGTTTAAAACAATACTTTTTACTACAGATACACAAAACATACACGTATATATAACACAAAATGTGCAAATAAATACAATATACTATCCCACCAGTCTATATACATTATATTCTTTTAACAGTATTCGCTTTCATCCAACTATCCAATTTCTTTGGCCAATATAGCCACTTTACATAATATTCTTTATTTTGCCCCCCTCTTTTATTTAAACACTTTTTCAACCTTAAACAGTTATTGTCTTTCAAGTCTTGGTAGAAATTCCCTGTTATAGGCTCATCATTACAGTCTCTGAGTCTATAAATAGGCACTTGTCCTCTTCTGAATCCTTGAGCTATAGTGAAGACCTTCCCTTTCCGTCGCTGGTCGTATTCATGTATAGATTTATTATTCAAGTATGTAATTCGAACTTTATCCCCTTCTTGAATCTATATCTTGGTTGTTTTGCAGTGTGCCGTGGCCTTTTTCCAAAGTGTGCGGCATAGCGAACCTCTTCTTTCTTCTCTAGTGTAACGTCATTCGGAACCATACCTATTGTTCTGTGTACTGTGTTATTATATCAATCGGCCAAATTCTGGAGCTGGTCGATATATTTGAAGGCATTTCTATAGGTAAAATATCTTGGATATTTTGGACTTGGTACTTTTAATCGCTCTTTCGCTGATTGCAGACTTGTTTTCATTTTGAGCAAACAACTAGCGAATGCCTTTTGATTGCACAAGAGATTTTACGGCAGCTAGTGGGGAGTACTTAAAGTCTGTGAAGCAAAATAGAAGCCACATTTTGCTGCTCAGGACGTACCAAACAGATGGAATTGTGTTTTAAAAAGGCTTATGTTGACTTCATGATTGCTAAACTTGCTGCGGAACTCCAGACTATCAGCTTTACCATTTAGACGCTTCTTGGGATGTTGTACACCACAGTCTCGATGTGATTGAACTACATTCAAGATTTATTGGAGAATGTCATAAAATTGGAATAGAAGATGTTCACTTTGACTTTGATTCTGCGCTCTATTCTGCCCAAAATGATGTAGAAGTGTGCTTTTGCGTGGTTGATTATTTAAGAGATTGTTGTAAAGTAGAAGAAACTGAACAGTTCTACACAGATAAGTTAAGAAAAACCCTTTTAACAACTTAGTCATTTGAAGACATAGCAACAATGCTTTCCTTCTAGCGAATTTAATCTTATGTGAATTGTTTCAAAGTGAACAAAGGAAGAAAATGATGGAATAGGCAGCAAAAAGCTTTAGATAACCATTAGCCTATTACATGAAGAAACAAAGTGAATCATGTAAGCAATGGAAGAAACAAAGAAAAAGTCTTGGTGAACATTATCAAACTTTGGGAAAAAATGCAAATAGGCAACACGGAGAATGTGTTATTATTTAGAGGTTATAAAGATGTTCTTTCAAACATGTGTCCAACAAGACTTGAACAGTATGGACATACGTTCAGCTCGAGTGAAGCTTTATATTAATATGAGAAAGCAGTTTTTCATCACAGTCAAGATATTGCTTCAGCTATTGTTTCATGAAGAGATGGATATGAAGCGAAACGTATAGCTAAAGTGGTAAAGCCGTGTCCTTTGTGGCATACAGCGAAGATAAGCTAAATGCAAAATGTTTTGTATGTAAAATTAAATCAGTGTGCATTATTTCGCAAAAAGTTAACAGAATGTAAAGATAATACTTTAGTTGAAGCAACTTATGGTGACAGGTGGGAAGCTGGTGTTAAACAATTGTCATTTCCATTATATCCTGATATGAATATAATGGGGAAGTTGTTAGAAAACTAACCATGTGTGAGGGGGTATAAATAAAAGTGGTTTTATGTGACTGGTTGGTTTACATCATTTGCTCACCAACCGTCATAGTGTGCAGATGCACGGACATGTGAAGCAAGGATGTATTTAGAAACGTGTTTCATGTTCATCAACAACTGCAACACACCAACATCTAGTGGAGACTTGCTCATTCAACGCTGAACATGCCAAACTTATGAGGATTTCATCAAAGAGTGTGTGCTTTCAGGTATTGGCGGAGCTAAGGCGTTTGATTTAGAAGCAGCATATCACTTTGCTCGATATGATCCAAGACTGTTTGATGAAGTGAGAGAGTGGTTACTCTAAACTGCAGTATAATGGCAGACATTACATTGAGACAATATATTGTACAAAAAGCATATTGTGAAGCAATGTTATCGGCTGTACAATGATTTGTATGTTCTGCTTGTGAAAGTGAAGAGTGTCAAGAACATACTTGTCATTTCACATGTGTCTATACATATTGGAATGAATGTAAATATTATATTCATTTCGATAAAGTGTTGGACAATGCAAATTACGTTGTGCAAGATATGGTGTAGATGCTATAACATTTAATGAATTAAGTAGTTGGTTAGTAAGATACGTTGATTGGACAACGAAATAAAATGTAAGATATGACCGAACAGCGAAATGAAATGATAGATTAACAAGTAGTAATCATTAAGTGTTAACATGTCGACGTAGAAAGACTACCTCAATTCAAGCGGTAGGTTTTCCCCAATTCAATACTCGTAACAGAGCGCGCCATTCTACTGTATTGAGGGGGATGTAGTCGTAGCATTCTATAAGCTCGTCGTGCTGGCGGAATTGCACAAACACGTCTAGACAGTTCTCAGTCACACGCACTTCTAAATCATCTGAGAGTATAAGGGGAAAGCCAGGTATCCTATGCTCCTCTAGATGGTTCGTCAACACGGATTGTGCTTCAGGCAATAGTATGATATACATTTCAAAATGTCTTAGCACAATATCATCACATGCGTTTCTCATATGTGTTAATTCATCTGTAATGAGCTTATAATCTGATAAAAAGTCCTCCATCTCGTTCAACACTGACATCAACTATGAGCTGTTTTTGTCTGTGAAGGGATGTTTTTATGCTCAGGTGATGGCGAAGAGCGGATGCTGCATGATCTCTAGGAATTGTAAGACTGCACGCCATTTCTTCATATCAAACTCAATTAATGCTGTATATGGAGTATCTGGCACAACTCCATTATAATCCTCTGGATAATCCTGTAAAAGATTTTTTCAGAATCTAACACATATGTTTTGTGTATCATATCCAATCACTAGCATTTCAACATTATTTTCAAGTTTGCGTTTAAACCCAGGTACTGTCAACATTAATGCGTTCATGATTACAGTACTCACACTTTATGAGCTGTCTTCTTGTCTTCGATCCTTTTATCCACTTCTTTCACCTGCTTCTTTAGCATTTTCCATTCAGGTATTGTCAGCAAAATACCCTTTTTCGTTTAAACCCAGGTACTGTCAACAGTATGTTTTTAAAGTCTTTCCACACTTCATGTTTAAACGATAGGCAGAATTTATGATCACTTCATTCATGTCATGCACGCGAAGTAAACACCATCGTTAAACACTTATGCGTTTATGATGACAGTACGCACACTTTATGAGCTGTCTTCTTGTCTTCGATCCTTTTATCCACTTCTTTCACCTGCTTCTTTAACATTTTCCATACTTGCGAATGTTCGCCACTCCTTCCTTCATTGCTTTGTTTCATAATTTAAATATACTTTCCATGACTGTGTAGCGGTGGTGGTTTTTTTACTTTTAAGTCTTTGACTGTATCAGCAAGAGTATCCATATCAGTTGTAGATCTCTTACGATTTGTAACTTCTATGTTAACGCTTCATTGTTCACACCTCAAATAACTCTGAAGTTGAAAGGCCTCTCCCTTTTGTAATGTTGTCTTGTAATGTTTATGCGCCAAGGTGGAATAGCTATCATTCAACACATATCGCTTGTCGTTATATGGGGAGAGGGCTACTTTCCTCGACTTCTCAGAGAAAATTTGGTGGCCATAACTTCGAATAATATGTCCTGTAGTCATCATTTGAACGGTTGAACAAACTGTCTTGCTTATGTTTCGTACGTCTTTGATAAGCTCGAGTGATGCCTTTGGCCGTATGTTTTGTTGTTTCCCACGATAAATTAAATTGGACATTTTCGGTCTGAGTCCAACAAACTCCTCCATGGGGATTTCTGCCGTCTCATCCTTCATTTTCTTAAGCATATTTCTGTTCGCGTTGGAATGAGGAAATGATCTGGTGATAGTCACTTGTGTCGAACAGGTCAGAATCTTGCTGCATATCCTTGTAGATATCTTCCGTTTCTATGTCATGTTATAGACTGTCGGTGTCGCTAATCAACAACTTGGAGTTTGAATACTTGGCTACGATGTAATTGTAATGAACGTTAAACATAAGCACTGTGCTAAGGTCGAGAATGGTGAAACCAACTTGAATGGGTTTATCCAGAAGCAAATATATTTTGCGTAAATGTACGGCGGTCAATTCTTTGTTGAAAATTTTGAATTTGTAAAAAGAAGGTTTGGCCACGACTTTCTTAAACCGCTTTCCTTGTGGACGAGTTCAATATTCATTCGCTTTCTCACATTTTTAATGGTTTTACCAAACACAGAGTTGTTCATCATTTTGAAGAAGTCTTTCTCAAACGGGTTCTTGGCCAATTTACTCTTTTTCGTGTTCAAGGTAATGTATTTCTCCAACCATTTACTGTGTTCAAAAATGATGGCACGGTACACTTTGGTGACTTTCAACTCTAGTGAGACGTACTGCTGCAAATTTCTATAATAAAGCACATATTTCTTCTTGTCAAACAAGTTAGGAATGAGCTAGGTTTACCTTTCATGTTTAGATCTCTCCGTAGCTTCTGACTGTGCTCTGACAATTCTTTAACTTTGATACATTTCCGTTCTGGAGCCACTGGGTAGTGATCATGACGATCGTGGATTGTATGTGGGTATTCTTAATCCACTTCTGAAATGTATCCAATGTCGTCAGCTTCAACTACATCCATGAAGTCGAGCAATTCGGGCTCACTCACCTACATAAGTCCACTTTGAGGCTTTCTTTGTGATATAACCTCATCGCTGATGTCCTCTTCGCTGAGTTGAATGTAAAACTTGTCCTTTGACGGTAGCTGTGTTTCAGCAAACTTCGATAGTTCGTCCACGTAATCATAAGGGTAGACTCCCTTTCTCAGCAGCAAATCTTGTTGGTCACTATCATGGATATGACTAGTCATGTTATAAAAGTTATCTTTCCCTTCTGCCGCAAGGTGGGATACCAACTTCTGTAGAGAGGTACTAATGAGCTGAAAGCTTTCTTTAAATTTTAGATTACTTAAGGTGAATGCAATATATTTCTCAATGGTGATGGTAATGACCGTGATCGTTTCATCTTTAAATTTTCCAATTTCCTCTATAATCAAATGACTGTCATATCCTCGCAAATTGTGGTAAAACACAGGAATTATAAAAGAATCTTTATCCCCCTGTTGATCCTTTCTAAGTCGGAATTGTAAGTTGCATTCATTATGCGCTGTTCCGCGGTATTAACCATTGATATGGTCATGATCTCTCACACGATCCGCTCCTAGAGGCTCATGACAAATGTAGCAATCAACAGCGTTCTTAAAATTTTCTTGATCCTCACGGGTCATCGCCATGTCCATTTGCTGCTCTAAACCAAGCGCAATACGATCACGCTCATTGACCATATTATCTGCAAAGACTTTCACGGCATTATGTGTCGTACTGGCTAACAATCACATAGGCAAAGCTGTTTGGACGATGATGCTGATACCTATCCCCTCCATGCTTGTCACACACTTCACGAAGCTTGTCTAAAAGATCTTGTCGTATAAACCCGTGAAGACAGTTGAAACAACAAAAAGCTACACCTTTATGCTTTGATCGATAAGACATAAGCCTGCTAAAATTCTTGATCAAGCACTAGTGCCTTTTCTTTTGTATTGGAAAAACTAAATCTTGTTCATATCCAAACTTTTCAAACTTTGGAATGTCAGTAATCGGTGTGGGAAATGTCATGCCCTCTACCTTTAATTCCTTCTCAAATGGTGTAATGACTCAGGCGATGCTGGTGTTCCTGACGAGGGTATGGGTGAAGGTGAGCCAATACTGACCATAAGAAACACTTGTTGTCTTGATTCTTAATGTTTAACATACCCTTCGTTCTCGGCACTTTTTTCGGTAGTGGGATAAAACTTGCTTCCAGAGGCGCTGGCATGGCTGTATGTACTTCAATGTATAGTATCCAGCTCCTAGCCAGAGTGACGCTCATGTTAGACAAACTTGATAAACAATTCTTTATAGGCTTCTGACAAGTCCTGTTCAATATCCGCTGGATTGTATGCTGTGTATGTTGGACTGCTGATAAATGCGTTATCCATTTGTTTACTCATGGCACCCTCTGCATTCGTCATTTTCTTGAAGCGAGCATGCACCACAATATACCATTTCATTCCATGGTTTAAAGTCTCCAGCAAATGTGTTTTGATACAGTTCTCTTGCTGTCGCATTTCAAGCAGTAAATCCGTTCCATTCTCAGACTCAAACCGTTTTTTCCTGCGCGTTTTCAACAAGACCAACCCTTCTACCTCTCCACATTTGTCCCGTCTTTTGTCTCTTTGCAGCTTAGACATGTTCTTCATGAGCATCTTTAATCTCAGCTGGTGTGCATGTTTGCGCCTCAAACACATCTATAGAAGGAAATATCACATTGCATCCATGGCAGTAGACTGAACTGGGAATTTGAATGCCATCTTGTTCCATCTTTTGTCTTTTGCTTCGTTCTCCTAAACAAGGTCTTTACGAGCACGTTTCACTGCAGTTTTCATCTCAGCTTGACTGCATGTATGTGCCTCGAACAATTCCATAGATGGAAATGTCACATTGCATTCATGGCAGAGAACTGGTATATCCCTGACTGAACTAGCTACCATCGTTGTTGTTGTCGCATCAATCACTGGTACTGCTATGGGCGAAATGTGTGTCTTGTTCATCCATTTATACCACTAAGGCCTTCTAAAATGGGATGAAAAATTATGCAAATAGCCTGTGACAACTAAAATTTCACTGAAATCGGTTAAACATGGAGAAAGTTATATACTTTTTATAAGTTACTAAAACAAAAATTTGAGACGTAAAAATTATGCTTATATCCACATACGCAAATAGTCTATGACCACTTTATGTCAAAACTAGACTGGGACAGAATGGGGCTTCTTATTCTAATTTTTTTGTGGTGTTGTAATAATGTGGAAACCATCCTTTAGCTAGTGTCAAGCCAAACATTTTTGGCAGTTTACTGAGCGTAGAAGGTACAAAATTGATGGAATCTATCATTCGGATGTTGCATGCCGGTACTTCAATAGACACATTCTTGGCTCCATTCAGTATTTCTTTGGGTAGGACTGCGTTCTGACATAGGTACTGCAATATCGGATAGGAATCATTACCTTTAAAGTTGTGGCAATTAACGGTCACACGTTTGTTCTTTGAGAAAAGTCATCTGCAAAATTCTTCAGTTGTGTTGTCATCGCTACATACTACTTCGTTGGGACCGCACTTTACACACGCAGTCGCACTGTTGATGGATTGGTCAATGCAACGACGGTACACATGAGTGTGGGCGTAAGACCCGCACTTCGCTCGCTCTTTGACAGTTCTGGCATTTCTTGGTCTTTAGATCGTGTTTAAATCCTTTCTCACACTGAAACAGGTGTCTTGACTTCACATGAAATAAAAAAAATGGTACTTACATTTTTTGTCATCATCATCAACGTCACATTCGATTATTTTCATGTAGCATTCGTGACACGGTAAAACATAGTCTTTACACATTTTACAGTACACTTCACCACATTTCTGTTCTTTCATGTGCAGTTTTACATTGGCAGTTTGATCGCACTCTGCGCATCTGTAATATGTATTGTATTTAGAGTTGCCCTACTCAGATTCTTTCTTCTGAAATAAAAAGCACAACTGGCTCTTGAAATATCGGTTGCAATCACCACAATGAATTCTATCCCCAATTTCTTGGCCATGCAGCTTCCGGCATAAGGCATATGAATTGTTGCATACATGAGCTTCTTTATGGTCATGTCCTTTTTGGCATATATGGCAATAGAACACTCTACTGAAAAAAGCTGGCATGGATGTGATGACGTCATTATCGTCGTCGTGGTACCATAAGTAAATCTTCTTATTTTTTGGAATATATTTCAGAATATATAATGCTGTTGAAGTTTTTACGCGACACTATGAAATCCGATAGCCATGCAAAGCTGATTAAAACCTTTTGCCTTCTTCACCCCCAATTCAGTATGCATTTTTGATTTGGTTAGAAAATAATCTTTTGCGAAACATTTGCATTTTCTCTAACCTAACAAGCTATATTTTTTTAAATACATGTTTTGGTTTCGATTTAAAATGCAGTCATTTAACAACCCTAAATGGTGGGTAAATAGTTGAGATTTAACATTTTCATCATTTTTAGATAAACTTTCCATATTTAGCGGTTATGTGACATTTTGTGAAATCTCTCTAAAGCATACCTCTGTAATGTTTAATCATATATAAACTTGCTGACGTATAATAATGGAGGTTGAATAGAAAAGTAAGCACTATATTATCACTAAATGCTATCTATAGTACCGTGCGTGCAAGTTATTTATCAAAGAAAGTGACACATATTGGGAGGGGATGGGGATTTGAACGGGGCAGGAGGTACCCGCTGATCCGCATAAAATCAAGTTTTCAACACGCTAAACAAGGCAGTGGATTAACGGTGCGGATGGAGAATGGGTGGGGTAGCAACTACACGATGTTTGCTTAGAAGAGCATTAAGTTTTCAACACTCTGAACCTGCTAATGAATTAGCGGGAAGGAGGTTGACGAGTTCGGTGGTTTAACAGTTATCCGCTGAACACAACTGTGGATTAACGGTGAAGGGTGTTGACAGCTATCCGCTGTTGGCGAAGATGACCTACATAGCGTTAATTTATTCCCCACAGGTAGAACCTTGGGGAATATATGCGGTCGACTGTGTGTCTATCGGTCTGTCGGTCGGTCTGTCATCAAGAGCTTTTTAACACAATAACTTAAAAACTCCTGCAAGGATTTTCATGAAACTTGGTATGTAGCTTCTATGGAAATATACACAGACCGATTTTGTAAATGGGCCAGGTTCGCCAAAGGAAAATTGACCAGCTGGACTTAGAAAATTTCCTGATTGACTATTGTGTGAGCTTGTTAACACGATAACTTAAAAACTCTTGCAAGGATTTTAATAAAACTTAGTATGTGGCTTCTATGAGATTCATGTTTGTTCAAGGAAAATGGACCAGCTGAAAAATTTCAGCTCTTGATTGACTATTGATGACCGTGTTTAACTGCTGGGGGGACCTGTGGGGAATATGTGCTCTATGCACACTGCTCTAGTTTAAACGAGCTATGTTGACAAGATCTGATTTGAGATGCTATTCGATTCTGCAGGCCTAATGTTAAATGAAAGACGCTCTATTGTCCCGCGGATGCGGTCTGATTAGGGAAGCGGTGTGTTCGTCTTTTTATGTAAATATCGCACTTACCTTAAAAGACTCCCGTTAGTTTTAATTGCTTCTAAAATTTCCACTGCATTTCACTCGTTGTGTTTTACATATTAATAGGTTCTACACACAAATCGGTTCCAATGTGAGTAAGTACAACAATACTTCATAACACATGAAAGTGGCGTAGCAAACAGGGGGAATAACTGGGGATTTAATGGGAGGGGGAGGGGCGTAATGTCCAATATATGTGGGGTTGAAGTCCGTATGAATAAACAAGCTCAAGAATTTGTCACGTTTAAGACAGCTAAATATAGTAATAACTCAACTTAGAGGGTTGGGGAATGAGGCGGGGTGGTACGTACCCGATACATGTAGGACTGAAGACGGATTAATTGCAAATGTGAAGTAACTAGGTGGCGGAGGGGGGGGGGGGCAGGTGGTAGGGTTGTAGGCACCCGCTGCATGTGGGGCTGAGGACGGATTAACTGAATGAAATCAGGCCTGTCACTGCTGGATCCAACAGTGAAGTAGCAAGGTGGGGTGGGGGTGGGTAGTTGGGTTGTAGGCAATCGCTGCATTTGGGGCAGAGGACGGATTACTTGAATGAAATCACCCTTTCAATACGCCTCACACCGGTGGTTCGCACAGTGAAACAACAGGGGGGATGTGTAAGTTCGTTAACACATGCCACCACATGCTCATAATATTGATTCATATGTTTTTTACCTCCACTAAAATGTACGGACCAAATACACTGCCCGCAAAAGCTGGGAAATACTATATAATTATAATAATACAGTGCAAACCACATGTCACCACATGTCCAAAATATGGCTTAATATGTGAAGGCCTGAGGTTGGGGTAGACTGAAGATGGCTGTGTTCTATGCTACCTCTCCATTCATTTAGTGTATTTCAACTCAAGTACGAAAACCGCAGCTAATAAGGTGTAAATAACAATAGTTTCCACTGTAGTAAGTAGGGACGGCCTCACGGGCATGCTATGTACTACTACTGTCACTAAATGAGTTGCCTTGACGTTTCCATAAAAGGTATTTTATTAACATGTTATTAATCGAACCTGTGCTTTTGTGAAATTAGTAATTTCATGGAAACTGCTATTGATTACAAGTCCCAATCATAGCAAAAGTGTTAAAATGTTTATATGGAGTAGGGAAAACGGTAAATTGAATATTTTATATGACTATTTCTACCACATCCCATACATTGTAATTCTGAGTGAATCCAAAGAGAATATACGTATTTCTTTGTAAAAGTGTATTTGATTGAATGCATGTGTATGCATAGCTACTTGTGTGTACATGCAAGTATATGTGTTTGTATAAGTTTGTGTTCATATAATGTGTGTAACCTTGGAAACTTTAATCCCCCACCCCACATCACACAAACTAACTTTATATCAATTCAATACTGGTGGTACAAACCCCCATCTTTTGTTCTACCCAAATGATACACGACTAACACGACTCACTTTTTATATGTGGAAATGTTCTGTAGTTTTAATTATGTTTTTTTTTGCATTTTTTATAACAATATCTTCGCAACACGGAATAGAATTTAACTTCTTTTCACAAATTAGTAGAGGATAAGCATATTGTTAGAAGAGAGTTGAAACATTTAATTGGATTCGGTATCATCCTGAAAGAGACATTGGTGTGATTATGTTTCAAGAAACACATTGAAAAGTAGGGTAGAAACTTATTTGAAAAATCGATGGGAATCATTTCACCGGGGAGATGCAATAATCTTTTCGCATGGTACCTCTTCAAGTAGCGGAGTACTTACTATTATTAAAAAATATGCTTAATGTTTATGCCCCGAATCTTGAGTTTCAAAACGACCAAGTAGGTTTCTGGGATAAAATTGTTTCTCTCCTGCAAGAACGCAACGACTCGGAAATAATTATAGGTTGCTATATGAATGTGATATTTAATGGACAACTGCAAAAATCACCCCATGGCAACCACATTTAGTTAAAATTACCGGTATTGTGTGATACATTTAGACTGACTGACTTGTGGAGGATCAAAAACGAAAATATCTCTCGATACCCTTGGCGACGACATAAACCAAGTCTAACTCAATCTAGGCTTGACTATTGGCTCGTATCATCCTGCATTAAATGCGATTTAATAAACATTGACATTTCTTCTGGTTTTAGAACAGACCACAGGGCAATCTTAATGAAAACTAACATCCAAGTTTGAAACTCTAGGAGAGGCCAAGGGTGGTGGAAATTTCCAGCGAACTGGCTCGAAGACGAAAATAATACGTCCCAAATTAGGCAGGTAATACAACAATCAAGCTCCTACATTGGTCTTGATCCACATGTAAAATAGGAAAACTTAAAACAACTAATACGAAAAAATCCATTGAATACTCTAAAGAAAAATCTCAAAAGCAAAAACACTTAAAATTAATTCTACCCAATAAAATCACGGAGTTAGAAACAGAACTATCTTGTAATAAAACATACGTAGCGAGCATGTAATGATCTTTGATTTAGAAAGCACTAAAATGTCTCTGGAACAAATTGAACGAATCGTCTGGACAATAAACCAGAAGTAAGGCCTATTTTCTTGAACATGATGAACAACATAAAAAAACTATTTTTCAAGTTAGAGAAAAAACTACGAAGAAAAAATCCCAAAATTACAAGGTAGAAATAAAGAAACTAACACTGGTAATGACAAAATTTTAGAAGAAACGATGAAATTCTATGAAACATAAAATAAACGGAAAGAAGAAGTAACATTCGATTTCTTGGTTTTTTATGGTACTGATTTTCCCAGAATAAGTGGTGTTGATAATCTAAATAATAAGAGAACAAAGTCAGAATTATACGAGTCCATGCGATCTATGAAAATAAACTAAACCCCAGGAGCGGATGGACTTACTAAAGAATTTTTTGCACTTTTCTAAGCGATATTTTATTAGAATCTTATGAATACAGCTTTCAATGTGGCTATCTTAGTTGCGAACAGAGGAGAGGCATTATAAGACTTATTCCAAAGAAAAACAAAAATTTAACGCTTTTGAAAAATTGAAGATCTATTAATTTCATAAACATAGATATGAAAGATAATAACACAATGTCTAGCACGGAAGTTCCAGACAATTTTATCAAAAATTATAAGTCCTGAACAAAATGGCTTCATAAAAGGCCTTAATATAAGAATCATGACAGACTGTATCGATTATCTAAGCCGCAATAAAAAAGAAGGCATTCCTGACTTCATTGACTTTGAGAAAGACCTTTGACAAATTAAACTGGTCCTTCATAGATACATGTCTAAAAAACTTCAACTTTGGCTTTAATATACGTAAATGAGTACAGATATTTTACAAAAATATTGAAAGCTGTATCGCTAAAAGAATGTTACAGAATAGAATTCGTTAAGCTTTGCCTTCCTGTGCGAATATCTTCCCAGCATGGACTTTGAAGATATATTTTCTCTAACAATGGACCCCATAAGGCTTCACATAAGAATACCTAGATTATGTCAAGAAACCTTTAACACTTGACAAGCTGTTAGCTTGCAAGGATTATATGAAGGTGTGCGAGCAGCTGTTTGTACTTTTTGTCTTCTTGACAGTTTTTCCGATTCTTTGTGTCCTCTTCTCTGACACTATAGCCCTAGGTCCATGAAACTTGGGACTTATAAAGAGCTTGATCTAAACGTGTGCATGTAACTTTTCATTTTCGTCTTCGACTTCGTTTTCTTGGTTAAAACGCCATGTGAAAAGAGTGTATTTTTTGCAAGTAAATGCGGAGCATTTAATTTATCTCTGGTTTTCTATAAAATGCGAACCGAAAACATATTTTGATATACTGAAACAGCATATTTTGCATAACAAATATATTCTTGTGCAAAACTCCGCCATTTTTTGAATTATACCAAACGAACATTAAATATATTGGCGATATTCTTAATAAAGAGAGAAACTTAATGACTCCAACGGAGAAAAGAGGTACATTCGAGCTTAACTTAACCATATTAAAACTTAATAGTTTAATAGTTGCAATCCCTAAAGCCTAGAAGCAAGTAGTTAAATGCCCAAAATACATATGAAACAACTGTCACTTTAAAAACAACATTTTATGAATCGACAGTACCCAAAAAAAGACTAAAAATATATATCGCAGCTTTATACGAGAGCAATGCGTCGTTCTGCCCTGTGTGGAAGGATGGCAAAATTGAAGGAATACAGCTAAACATGGAAGACTGTAATTAGATATTCATTAAAACTAAACATCTTACTAAAGTGGTTAGGGGTAGTATGCTCAACTATAAAATCACCCACAAATGTTATGCGTTTAAATATATTGTTTCAAAATTTGACAGCTCAGTTAATTCTATGTGTAACAGCTGCAAAATAAAAAATGATGTCACTCATATGTTCATACATTGCTCAAATGTAGAATTATATTGGACCCTGTTGGAAAATTTTATTAAAAAATAATTTTAATTTAAATAAATTTACATTTGACACAAGGAAAAATGCTTGTATTAGTAAAGAGTGATTCTTTTGAAAACGACCTTCAATTCGATATTGACTATGTATTGTTACAGGCACGTATATTCATACACAGATGCCATTGTAAAAATCGGGAAATAGTATTTGCTGAATTCTTAATATTTCTTAAATCTAAACTGCATATTACAAAACCGTTAAGAAAAAAGGAAAAAGAATGACCGATACTTTAAATAAAATTGATTTCTTGTTATGATGAATGGGATGCATGTATATTTATGGTTTTCTTAGTACATGATTACTTATCAGCAACAGAGTCGTAGATACACGTGAGCCTAAGCTGATACATAGTTATCTTTAGCAGCACATGGACCCCACGGACTCATTATTTTTATTTCAAATTCAGATCCTTTTAAATTTCAAATTCAGATCCTTTAAAACTTTTAAAGTCATTTCTCATAAGTTGAAATCTGCTAAATCAAACTGTCAAAACTTTTAGATGTTCTTCCTGGTGTATAAAACAGAGAAGTAAATATGGCTAATATTTGCGCTGGACAAAATCTTTCCGAAGTACAAAACTATCTTAAAGACAGAGGCGTTTCTGTAGCTGATCGGAAGAAAGTCGAACTTATAGAATTATGTAATGCTGCTTTCAGTGGTTTGGAGTTTGATCCTGGCAGTTTATTTGAAGACCGGTCAGAAATTATCGAGGTAAAATTAACAACGCACGATGGTGTTAAACTTTCAATTCCATCACTAAATATAGGGTCATCAAACTTGTCCTCTGTGCCAGTGGTGTATAGGATTTTTTTAATAGAGAAAGCAGTGTGATGTTCAAAATGTGGGATAAAACCAATTTATTCAATATAAAAGGTTGTATGTTATACGTACCAAATTCAGAATTAAGATCAGTTGCATAGATCTCTAGGCACTGAGCTGGGCGCGCTCGGGTTTGGGGTGGCGGGAGGGAGCGGGGGAGAGTGAGGGGGTATGAGGATTGATATGTGATCAAAATTTTTGATATGGTTCTAAAGTGGTATTATCAAAGAATGGACGTCGCGATAACATTTGACGTGAATTCAGCGTTTTGCCTAAAAATAGTTTTTGCAGTCTCGTACACGCTTGGGCTCATATGAAGACTACTTAGGGGACTGAACAAAAATTACACGAATTAAAAAATTGTATTGTTTCGTTATATGTTCTTTAAAATAAATTACAGAAAATGATGCATTTTTCTTCCTGTCCTTTAGGTTTCGGGAATGGCAGGAAAAAACATTTTGCATCTCTTGTCGCTTTGTATAATAACGGCTCTCACCATTACACGTTCCCCAAACACATCGGCATTTTCGTTGTTTCTCAAGTAATTTCTCTTTCCATGTCAGTTTTTCATTCATATTTTTTCAATTCAATACATAAACAAATTATTACTCTACACATATACAACTTGGCATGCAAAAAAACCAAAGAAAAAATAACAAGGATTAAAGATAGATGGGGTAGGAATGTTTGTGTATTTCGAAGGCCTGTAAATAAGCACAGCACTGCAGACAAGCTTGCCTCGGGGAGGCTGCGTCCGTGCTTATCCAGACCAGGCCTATTGGTTGGTGTTTAAATTTTAAAACATTCTGGATAAAAAAGAACTCTTTTGGGATCTGCCTTTATGATTACCTTCACAGAGATAAGATTTCGGAGAAGACTGTATGCGTCAAAATGTTCGAAACTGTAGCAACATATTTTAATGCAATACGCACACTGTAACCGTTAATATCTTTGTATTGTGAAGAAAATTAGTTACTGAAAGGTCCGAATGCTTGGCAATTGAACTTTCTAACAGAGAATACTTAGCTCTTTTTGTCAGTGTAAATATTTAGAAGTGGTACCGGAAATGAAGTGCATTTTTCCAACAGCTAATACTTGATATTTTATAAAATAACCTCAAATATCTTAATGATTAAACCTTACAAATGAGCATTATCAAATAGCAAATAAATTCAGTTCTGATTCAATGTTTTTACACTGTTGATGCCGTTGGGGTATTCTTGACTATACTTACGATCTATGCCAGAAGTATTTTATAGAAGAGTTCGGATGATGGCTTCCGCAGGTACTCAGCTTACCAAACAGGGTCGCGTATACCGGCTGACTCGTTTCGTCGTATACACCATGTCCTATTGTTACAGTAATTTTGTACTGAAAACAGAAAACTTTGTCTAGAAAATAATGCTTAAATAACACAATAAGCGATAGAATATACGGTACGTAATGTGTACGTGATCTATCAGTACTTATTATCGAACTGCAATTAATTACTGTATTCCAGTTGGTGATGCTTATTCTATAAAAAGATATGTTGTTGATGTTGTTGTTTTTTTTTGTTTCGGTGTTTTTTTTGAAAACATAAATTTTCATTTTTCATTTAGGCCGAAATACGCAAATTTGAAATTGCTGTTTTTGTTGTTGTTTTCTTTTAATTTCCGCTTTAAATTAAAAATGGAAAATGTAGTCGATTTTCCATTTTCCACTTTGCATTTGAAATCAATGTAAACGAATGAAATGAAATACAATGAAATGTAGACGAACCCATCGACTGTAGCGCCATCCAATTTTCTATTTTTCATTTTGGACGAAATGTAGAAATTTGAAATTGTCGTTTGTTGATCTTTAATTTCAGAATTTTCACTAAAATGGAAAATCGAGTCGATTATTCACTTCATTAATACCCACTTTGTTGGTTTTGTCTCTTGTTGTTCGTGTCGTCACACTTTTCACAATTTAAGTTATTGGTAATTGGTACTGTAACAAAGATATAGTATAACAATCATATCATTGCAACAAACATACAGTGTTACAGTCATATTAGTGTAACAACCATAGTAGTGTAACATCCAAATCAGTGTAACAATCATATCATTGTAGCAACCATGTCAGTTTTGTAATCATATTAGTGTAACAATCATATCAGTGTAGTAATCATATTAGTGTAACAATCTTATCAGTAGAATATTTAATACCATAGGAATTCTTAAAGTCAGTTCGATAAAATAATGTAAAATGATAAAATAATCTGCACTGCTTAGTACTGATTATCTTATCTCACTTATCTAACATGATAAAATAATCTGCACTGCTTAACATTGATAATCGTATCTCCCTTATCTAATATGATAAAAGAATCTGAACTGCTTAACATTGATCATCTGATGTTGCTTATCTAACATGATAAAATAATCTGCACTGCTTAATAATGATCATCCATTTCTGAATGAATCCATGTAAAATAACTAAAGTTAAAATCGGAACTTTATTTCAACTTAAAACTTTAAAATTCAGAATCTACACTCTCTACCAGAACTCGGATCTTTGTACGCTGAATCAGAATTTGATAGACAGTTCTCACTCGTGAAACCTGCTCCTATAATAATTAAGGTTACACCAACTTTATTTCACAGAACCCCAACTGTATTGCTTGAACTGCTGTTGTAATTAAAAGCCAGTGACAAAGCTGGTTTATTGGTGTATATCCGGACAAAGCTGTGTCACAGTGAAATCAAATCAGCCACTTGGCACCCTGGGCTGAATTCAAACCTAGGATCTTGGAACTAATCAGACTAGCTCTCAAACCGTTTAAAACGAAGTGTTACTCTTTCCTAGTTGCTGTAAATTGCATAACAGTCACGGCAAATACATAAGCAATAGGTTTTTATATTATTATTATTATTATTATTACTTTGCATTAGTCGTTCGGAAATAAAAACTCAGCCGTATATAATACACTATTTCAGAATTTGGCGTCACGGTATTGAAACATTAGTCATGTGAACCATTTATTTATAAAATGCGATATCACTGATATCAAGAATTAATTTTTGCTCTCCAATTTTTTTTATGTGACGAATTCATTTTTTATCTATAAATAGTCATTTCTTATATCGAGAATTAATTTTTGCTACCTGTCATTATATTTTTGACATCTCTAAATGTATCTCTGATCCCAATAAAATTCTTTATATCAATAGATAGTTAGAAATATCACCAAATATTTGTTGATATCAAAAATAATTAAACTAACTCTGAAATTGATGTTTATTTGTTTTATTTTTAGTATTGATTTCAATAATGTTTTCAATAAGCTTGGATATCCAGAATTTAAGTGACGATTAAATAAAATTTTATATAAATGCGTGTTTCCTTTAAGATTTTTTAAAAATTGTAACATTGATTTTTTTTATTTCAAAAATAAATTTTTGCTACCTAAAATAATTATTGACAGCAAAATGTAAATTAATGAGATCTACATTGATTAATTGATATCATACATTATAGTTTGATTTAGAAAATAAGCATTAAATGTTAAAACGGTATTCCATATTTATTACGTAATGTAAAAGGAATAAATTCAACTAGTCGTATTTATTATATCTTCATTGATCGCCCATTAGCTACACATTTTCTATTAATAATTTTGCTATAAAAACACTTAACCATGTTCAATATACGATATAAAACTCATTATCATAAACAATGCACAAACCTCTGTGTTTCGTCACAATAACAGCCACCGTAGTCACTTTGGCAACAAGCAAAACAGCAACCAAAAAAACAATCAGAAACTTGTATTTTGTTTTATGACGCTGGTAGTGTGGGAATAATTCCAGTGTTTTGAAGTTGTCGAGTTTAAATTCTTTCTCCATTATTTGGTTTGGTTTTTTTTGCATTTATCTATTAAGTTTTATTTATTTAAAACCTTGCATATTAAATTTAAATGAAAGTCCGACATTCATGCAAGTGCCTGCAAACCATCCAGTTTATTATATTTAAATACCAAGGATTTCTGAGTGATACAGTAAAAAAAGTTGCAGAAGCTGATTTCGAAGTTTTAAAGCAAAAACGAAATGGTAGCGCTCACATCTTAGCTGATATCGCACCGCTGGTGTACTACCTTTGGGCATGTTTCGTTATCGTTCAAAAACAGACCTTTCTTCTTATATTTCCTTGAAATATTAGCGATTATATATATATATATATATATATATATATATATATATATATATATATATATATATATATATATATATATATATATATATATATATATATATATATATATATATATGTAGAGAGTGTCCTATGTCATAATAATTAGAGCTTGTAAACAGCAGTTTACTGTCTGCAACTTGTCTAGCTATCACTGGCGTTGGTTGCGAAACTTATGGAAGTCTGGTCATCTTAACGTCGGCTCCTTCTCTCTTTACTGCTACATAGAAGGGATAAATTGAATGCTGACCATGCAGAAATGAGAACACCCAAAGCAGAGAAAATTTCAAAACTTTTCATAAACAAAGGTGAAGAGACGTGTCCTGAGCAACGTTGCATTTATCGAAACCAAAATGCAACTTTCTACGACATCTAATCCATGGATCTGGTGCAACATTGGAAAGGTATCGAAAAAGCAAATCAGAAGAGATGTTTCATAGACATTGGGTGATTCATTACCAAAAAGCCGCCCCCTTCTGGTATCGCCCTCCTTGAATGGTGAAGGTACACTGAGACAAAGGCGCTAAATATGAGAATATGAGAATTTTCAGGATCACGCAATTTCTTTCGCACCTACTTTTGAAAAATATTGAATGTGGTACTGTCAATGAGAGTAACCGCACCAGACTTGTCGTCGTATTGACGGCTATTCTAGATTTTTCCGACATCTACACAATTTTGCTTTCTGGACGTCTATACAACGTCGAGGGAGAGACGTTTCTATACTTTTATTTGCAACCTTGGTGCAATATTTATAAGATGTCGGATAATCAACGTCTATTTAACGTTTATATCGACTTCCAAGCTTGAAATAGTCTTTTTATGCTAACTTTTAATTGGGCTTTAGTTTTTTTAGATTTAGCGATGTGAATACAAGCAACAGAATAAGTGCAGATGCTTGGAAGCTTGAATATCCCAAACATTAAAAATACATCTATTTCATACTAATCATGAAGTGAATAAAACGACAAAACCTTACATGCTTCTTATTTTTATTTAATAGCTTCTATCAAGTTTCACTTCTATTATTATTTATATCATTAACAAATCATTTTAATAATTGTAGTGTTTTCCTTTCATAGTAGTTTGAAATGGCTCCACGTGTTTGCGACAAGAAATGTTAACAGAATACTATATGAAAGACCATGAGATTTACTCTCAGAACTCATATCGGTTATAAGTTGTCATCACATAAAGTACTTTATTATATTCGTTTAAAGATAATTACACAAAATGTTTGTGTTAAGGTTTATTTAAAGCATATTAAACTCCTGTTTTATCTTTGTTACCATTTAAGGGACCGCACGAGTGACTTCATCATCGGGAAAGTATGCAGGTAGTGTAGATAACTCAACCATTGTTTTATTTGACAATGGATATCCCCAAAACTTGTACAAAGGAACAAGATTCCGATTCACAACCTTTGAAAATACATGAACCAATGTATTTATTTCTTCGCTATCGCTCATGGAACCCAGATCTTTTGATTCGTAATGGCGGAAGACTTTTTTGTAGGAATCAAACCCAAAATCACGGGCAAGCTGGGCATAGACACCTAAGGCTGTTCCGGCGCCTGCATCAGAATACACAGAGCCCTTCTGAAGGTGATTAATCATGCCGCTCTTTTGACCTTCCACCCACGAATGGGTCCACGGCGCAATACCAAACCTTGTGTACATTCCGAATAGTGTAAAAATATTGCAAGTTACTTCTGTAAAGCCATCAAAAGTCCAACTTGAATCTTGCATATTGTGTCCTATTTCATGGAAATGACCCCAGAAAGAAGAACCAGTTTCGTTTTTCGGCTTTCGCATAACAAAGCCTGCAGAACTAGGATCGGCAACATCAAGATGGGTAACTATTGGGTATCCGGCATGCATATAGCCTGCAACAGGTTGAATATCTGGTACAAACCATTGTCGTTGCCTTGTGCTTATGCTTAGACCTCGAAGATCATGCATCGCAAATACGACTTGGTCCCAAAAGTTTAAAGCGTCATTGATTTGTTCCGGGTCTGTTAAATTGCGAATGACATTAGATGGGAGAGTAAATTGAATATATTTCCCAACAAAATCGGCCCAAAGACCAGGTCTTTGACTATTTGTTGACCAGTTTGAATAACTGATACTATTATGTGCTAAAAACAGAGGAGCTGCCACCACATTTGTCAGGCGAATTGAGGCACGTGCATTGGATGGACTTTTTATGTATACCAAACCTCCGAATATACTCTTTAAATGCAATGCTTTACCAGGGCTTATTTTCGACTCTGTGACAATGTTAGGCCATCTTTTAAGAACAGACTTTCCAATTAAATTGTCTGAATGAGAACCAATTTGAACCCTCCAGCCATCCAAAGGCTCCGTCACATTCCCTATGAATTCAACAGTAACCGTACAACCAGCTTCGGCATAAGCCCCCGTCGGATGGTAATTCGTTACCAAAGACTCAATATCTACAACCAGTGAGACTAACTCTGGATGTGCTTCAAAATCACCGGGAAAGTGTTTCAGACCATGGATTTTGTCTATGAAGTTTGATCTAGTGCTAAGAAAGTCAAGCAATTCCAGTTCTGTTCTGTAATTCGTTGTAAAAAATAGGGACTCAGAAGAAGGAGAATGTGGAATATAATCAGTTATATCTAAATCTGATAGAAAAACGCAGGGAATTGATAAGTCATCTCCACTGTATGATATGGATTTCCAAACAGCTAGCATTTCTCTGTCATATAACTGGGATTTGTTTTTATCCACGATAAAGGATTTAAGCCAATAACCGGCGTGTGCTTTGTGAGCCTTATTACTGGTGACAATGGCGCTTTTATTTGAATTTTCCCATGACGTGTAGCTATACCACGAGTAACTAGTCCTTCTCATCAGATAGATACCCGCTTCGCTCAATAGCGCATAAATGGGTTCAGTTTCAATGTTGTCATATATCCACGCAGTCACTCCAACTATTAAACCAAAACCTTCTTTGACCTTTAAGTTAACAACAGGAACGAGAGAACGGCGATAATTATATGACACAGGCCATATCAATACTGTATTTTCTGCTAACTCTGATACGTCCTCTTCGGAAACCACTTTTTTCAAGGTCCACGAAGAATTGTATTTGTTTTCTGTTACCCAATTCAACACGTTTGCACAAAGGGATTGAGCCATGCCTTGACACGACTCAGCACTGTCTAGAAACCCTGAAAACATAAAAAATAAAACATCGTATTATTTGATATTAACTTGTGTTTTGACAGTAATAAGAGGCAAAATGCGTTTATAACATGCTAACACCATAACATCATTAAGGCTCTGGTTGGTTGGTTTATATCGTAACACATTAAAATACAAAGTTTGCTTATTGACACAAATATATGGCATTTTCAAATGGGTGTAAAGTAATTAGCATTGCTTTTTGCTGGCCAACTTATTTAAGTCAGGGATATGAATATTGACAGAATATATTACTGTAAATGCTTGAACTTTGATACTTTATATACTTTCGGTTACCTGTATTATTAAGTTAATTCTATTTATAATGAAAGGTTCACACAAAATGTGTCGACTTATGTTTTTACAGAAACATCTGTAATCGATTTCGTTAGCAGTTTTGTATATCTAGATATCGCTGGAAATAAAGCCAAACAATTTATAATACTACAAATAAATTTGACACTTAATGCTAGAGAACATTGAAAAACTACAGCACGATTATTGTTATTTTGTAGTGTGAAAAACTGAAGCTCTGTGTT
Organism: Protula sp. h YS-2021; assembly: GCA_949752745.1. Taxonomy (NCBI): domain Eukaryota; kingdom Metazoa; phylum Annelida; class Polychaeta; order Sabellida; family Serpulidae; genus Protula; species Protula sp. h YS-2021. The sequence continues at coordinate 20,712,242 of OX457033.1, forward strand.
TTATAAAAAAGTGATTTGGGTATGAAGTATTTGTGGCTTTTCATTCCTAAGACTGCAGCATATTTGCGTTGCAGATTTAATATTTTGATGTCAATACGTGACTAGAAAAATCACATAATTTATATGCGGTTATCCCGAAAACGTAAACATTAATTAAAACGTATTAATATTATGATAAAAAGCTTCTATGTAAAAGATAATGTTAATGAATCTTAAGATATGGACTCACAATACGGATAGCCATTGTGTCCTGTAGCAAATATCCTTCCTTTGCCGAGCTGAGCAGCAGCCATAAAGACATCCTTTAAAGCCTTTCCTGTTAGAATTGGTTCGGCATTTGAGCCTAAAACTGCCATATTATTAGGCACTCCAGAAGCAGGAATATAGCTCACTCCTCGTAGAATGTTCTCACGCCAGTTATCCGTCCTGTGGCGATAACATAAGAATAGTTGGATGTGATGTTTTCTTGCATTTATTTCATGATTGAAGAAACAGCAAAGAACTACAAAGAAACAATAGTATTTTTGAAGTACATAAGACTATAAGACAAACACAGCAGCATTCTGCGCTCTTCCAGCATCGAGAGCGTTATACTACGTATCCCTGACAGTGTTTATTTCCATATAACAATGTAACTGAGCTACGAAAAACTAACAAAATAAGTAATTGATAACAGAATTTTAATTGCACACTTACAAGTAAAAACAACACTCTACTTGAGCTAATTCTAAGCCGCTCCTCCCCATCCCCCCCTGTGCACTATTTGCATCCTCTGTCAGATCATTGCTACCAGTGCGCAAGGCTGCGGAGTTTTTTTTATCATTTCCGGTTGCGTTTTTCTAAGTGACTATCTCAGCTATATAAACTATGTGTGATTTACAGTAAGATATTCGTTGGTAAAGTTACAAAAATGGTCGATCATACATAATAATTAACCAAACATAATAATTAATCAAACTCAAAATTTTCTTTTAATGCAACAAGCGTTTTGATACTTCTGTTGAAATGATATACTACCAATTGCCATTTGTACAAGAACTGAGAAATATTAAAAATGTTATTGTGCACCTTATTCCCAGTGAATCATTGACACATTTTCTACCCCTAGTGCCACATTGTGGATTGATGGAGACTTTCTCGACAGACACTGTAGTCCATAAAACAACGAAGCAGACTTTACTTAAAAGAATGATTAATTTTCCGCAAAGATAACAGATTATCATTTCATACTCTTGTTAAACGTGACAATTAATGCTCCAACCATAAGATGATATTTAAAACGGGATCGGTTTAGAAACGTTATTTTCAGTGTATTTTTTATAAAGGTTTTCATGTTGTTCGATTGCCCGATTATTTGTTGTTTCTATTTGAACATCGAAAGGCTTTCGCCTTATCCACCTCGTCCTTTTTTGTTTAGTTATGCTCGCTATATATATGAGGTGTTTTTTGTGATAAAATAAAAAAAAATTAAATAAATAATATAAAATAAAGAATACCCTAATAAAATTATTACAAGGAAGATATAAAACATTAAGTAGTTGTGTAAACTAACCTCGACACGTTTCAATTCCACACAATTCCCATCTTGTATGGCTAGAGTTAGTGTAACACCAAGGCCCAGGTTCAGAATCCGGGTTTCTGCAGAAGTTTTGTGCGTCAGAAAGAGTTGCGTCTAGCGTTTAACAGAAATCATTAGAAAGAAAAAAGTAGTAGTTTTGCCGTCCAAAAGGCGAGTACATATGCAGAGTCGAATTGTTTTTAGTTTCCGTATCGACAACTTTACGTAACGGACTAATGGTATACTCGATGTCCTTGTTACTGAGCGACAGAAAACTTTGGAGCAGAGTTCGACAATACATAATTGATAGTAGCTTGTACCAGATCAAAACATAAATAAAATCGACACTCGCATTTTTTCTGAATAAAAAAACTCCCATCAGCTTTCAGGCTTGTCCTGTCAGTGGCGCAAACTATTGGGTGGGTTTATATCAATCAACTCGTTGCTGTGGTTTTTCCTTATATAAAGTCTTTCGAAATGAACTTTATCGATACTTTTCGTATTTGAAAAGAACACTTCAGTTTTTCGTTATTAATAAATAAAAACAAAACGCACCAGGAAATAAAGATGCATCTTTAAACCGATGAGTGTGTGGATATTGACTGTCCCATCGCTGACAGATTTTTCCTGTGACTGTGACGTCGCGAAACCCTTTATAGCCGTCAGCTTGTGTACTCGTAAAGCAGGTGTCTGCATAACAATTGCTTAGCTATTGTTACCTAGTATATGTACAAGATTTTAAGAAATCTAAATTATAATCCATAGTTACAGCTATAATCTAAACAAGAGTTACATATAGTTAGATAAAGTTAAACATATAATCTACATTTATAGGGTGGGGGTGATTACCTGTACTAAAATCTCTAAACAGGACTGTGGAATAATTTTTGGTGAGATCTTTTGTGTAGGTGCCTCAAATTTTATTTTTTTGAAATACCTGATAATTAGTGATTAGGGCAATATCTTCTCCTACTTCGTGTAAGGTGCCACAAATTTTATTCTTTTGAAATAAATTATAATTAGTGAGTGGAGCAGTATTGTCTTTCTCCTACTTAGTTTATGATATATATAACATAGATGTGTACCTTCACAGAGTGAAAACGGAATGTTGCAAAATTCCCATCTTTTCAACGGATCACTTGTATAGCACCATGGCTGGGGTTCTGTATTTTTTGAAGGATTTCTACAGAAGTTCTTAGCATCTGAAACTGTTGCATCTGCATAAAAAGAAAAATTTCCTGTTTTTACTTCATTTTATAAGAAACCTATTGACCTTTTCGAAATTAAATAAACGCCTGTGTCATAAATTGACGAGAGCAAGCACAGTTAAACATTTAGGTATGCATATAACTTGTGTTAATATCAGATCTTACCTACTAAAGAAATTTGAGTCTGTAGAATCAGTCACGTTTGATTAGACTGAAATGTCATTAGCTTTCCTTGGATTTATGTCAAGTGTCCATATAAAGGAAATACCGGTAACTTTGCCGTTCGTTGTTTCAGTGTTGTTAATGTTCAGATAAAACAATATAACGTCATTGCTGGATTGCAAAGCAATTTAACACATCTTACCGAAATACTGAAAATGTTAAGCGACTTTTTTCGGGTAGTGAAACTTCTCAGTTTAGTTGCTATGTCACTTATTTTACGTGCCAGCTGCAAATATTTTTTTCTTAAGGGTTCTTAAAAAAATACACTTTGTAATTTATTAAAAATTGACCATCAATTTTTATTGTGTGGGCCATTTTCAGAGCATTTGATGAATTAACAGAAATGTTAGGAAAAGGAAGCATGCAATAGGATAATATAATTCACCTGGAAAATATTTGCTTTCCCCATACGAATGCGAGTGTGGTGTCTGCTTATCCCATCGCTGACACTCTCTACCCGACACTGTCACGCTTATAGCTCCCGCATAATCCAGCCCTTCTCTACTGTAGAGGCAATCTAAGTAGTCACAACAATATTTGGGATATTATATTAAAATGGAAAGTGCTATTTATGAACGTGATATATATATAGTTTCTGGAATAAATGTAAAAATAAATACCTGGATTTACACCCGAGAGAATATATTTATCTTATTGTGCATCTATTTGTCATGTGGAAAAAATTGTTCAATATGCTGATCACATATATTTAGACAATATTGTTAAAGCTTTGAAACGATATCAACGGTGACTTATTTGCGAAGATGGTCACTTACTTGTTTGCCCTTCCACTACCGTTACCAACAAGAGGTATGTTAGTCGTACAATCTTCATAATTTTCCCTAAAATTGTACCAATGTGTTCCAATCGCCTGACCATATATTTATTAAATATTCCGACAGATGTAATCACCTAACGCATCAACATAAAACAAAATTACCATAATTTCTGAAGACAAATGGAATATTAATATATACTTGTAAAATTAAGAATCACACAGCATTCACGTCAACCAAAAACAGCAAAGGACATTCTTCAAATAAAATTTAGGGTCATATGTATTAACATACCTGAAAATATAACTTTAAAGCTTATCTTTTAGACATGAAAATTTTTACATGAATTTCCTTACCGAAATGTTAGTATTCTCTTCCCTCGTGAGAGGTTAATTTTCTCCTTATACCTACTGTGAATAGTTGAGATGAAAGCTATTTTATAATGATTTTTTTTACCATAATAGGACCTATATGGAATAAATTTTATATACATTTTCCCATAAATTTTCAATTAAGTGCTGTTCGTAAAAATCTCAACAAAGGCAACAAACTTCAATGTGTATTTAATGTGCTTTTAATGCATTAAATAATAAAGCTTGAAAATTCACAATAAACCGCCGAGGAATTAATCAAGGTCAGCTGTTTCACATTTACGTCTTGCGATATAGGAAATGCGAATATTCAAGTTTCATTGTCATAACTGTAGCGGTTTTGGAATATTCTCACCTGTCAGACTGGCAATGCTGCATATTGCCATGCATAGCACAGTATGTTAAGGGTCTGCTGAAAACAATTGACCTACTCACAGGTCCACTTAATGCCAACTAAATGTAATAATTGGAAAGATCTTTATGATTTGGGTTGCAATGGCAGTAATCAGAACGCATTTGTTTTATATTTGCTTCAATGTATATTTTCAATGACCATTTTTGTAAATAAAATGCAAATAAATTTTAAAGAAATAATAAGTGAACCATCTGAACATGCTAGGATGTGTATCTACCAAATATGGTAATCGTAAGCGCAACCAGTTCAGACTGGCTTTCCATACAAGCTGATGACAGAAAAAAGCATCCGTTTGAAGCTCATTGCCGCATCTTAAGAAAATAATATGCTGTCGAGATCCGCAATCCTCAATTAATACCAATTTCTTAGTTCCGACATTGTACATCACTTGATGAATTCCACAAATGTCGGCATTGAATTATTTAAAGCAACATTTTTAAACTAGAGTTTATTGAAGTAGTCAAAAGGTAAAGCTTCTTTGGAATATTGTTTCGTTATTTCGAGAATATCACATAAGAGACAATCCATAAATTTTTTACGTTAATGCACCCGCACCATACACTACCCTTAACTTACAGGTCATATGCTTAAATTTCTTAGATCTGATATCGTTTATAGCACTTATAAGACCTACATTTACAGCCTCCACCGGTACCATTCACCCTCCTACATGATTTGCACTTACAGCCTGCATCAAACATCAGTCACAACACAAGACCTACACTTACGGCTGACATTATCCAACACTAAGAACACTTACATGGTCACATTTAAAAATAGCCTGTCACACAATCTCTGTGACTTGGTCCAACAACACTTATATGACCTAGGCTTGTAACCTTATCAAACACTAGTTATAACAAATGTATGACCAATCATTACCGCCCGCAGCATGGATCCCTACAGATCTAATATGACATGAACTTACATTCTGCACCAAATACCGTTTCAAGTGTCACACTTACGAGTTTGGCTTACAGCCTGCAGCAGGCACTACTCGCAATAGTTATGAACTGGACTAGCATCCTGCATCAGGCGTCTTTCACAACATTGATATAAGCTGAACTTACAGATTGCAACATTCATAGCATTTATTTAACCTGGACTTACAACCCGCAGCTGGCAACACTCACAACATTTATATTAGCTAGCCTTACAGCATGTAAAAGACACTCTTCATAACACGTACACACCCTGGGCTTACAGCCTGCATCCGGCACCACTCACGTTACCCGGATGACCTGGACTAACAGGCTGCAGCAGGAAACCCTCACAACACATGCATGGGTTGGATTCTTAGCCCGCTGAACTAACATTAAGGGAAAACGTTGATGTAATGTGTGTAACAAATTCAACTTTAACAATATGTTTAACTTTAACATGCGTAATAGAAAAGTATGTAATTTCGCACCACAGGTTTTGTTCCGTTTACAGTCAAGAAGTGTTAAGGTTATTTTTGACTGGTACGCTTTAGAGTTTGAATAGATGCCATTGTTAGCCAGCACACAATTTGATGATATTTTGAAAATTACTTTCGCAGAACACTTATAGAACGAGCTGAAGGAGATCACGTAGATTTCTAGTTTTCAAAAAATTGTACCAGTTTTCAATGTATTTTGTGTTACCCTTTTTACACTCAAATTTCCTGAGATTTATTTTATATGTAGGTTTTATTTACAAATTTATTTGTATTTTTGCTGTTTCACAGATAAGAAATGTTGAACTTAAGGCATTTGTAACGCCATATGACAAAACATTTCATACCCTGTAAGTAGAGAGCTTATGGCGCAGCAAGTATGCGGCTTATAAGGTTCATCTGCTTAGTTATGTTGGCTCAACGGCTTTATTGATTGAACGGACTAGCAATTTTCTCTATGCAGGCAGAACTCGCGTAACGCCCATAAGCTGTGCTGTTTTGCTTTTAAAAGCGCAGTATTTATTTATTCTAAAATCAGCTGTGTTCACATGGCATTTTTAGCATGAAAACGAAATCGTAGAAGCAAGCATGCGGGATGCACAGCCTAGGATCAAGTTCTACAGAAGTACAAAGTTTTTGGTCCTGGGACCTGTAGTGTCAGAGAAGAAGCTGAGACAAGAAAATGAATTTTTTACTCTCTAGAAAAAATAGCCCAAAGTCAAAACTTGTTAAGTGTTAATAAGGCAACCCAAATGAATCATGCTCATTATAAACAACCAGACAAGAAATATTCGAACAATTGTAAAATACTTTACGAAAATTTACATCAAAGTATCTAACTTAATAATACTGTTACAATGATAGAAGTTATAGAAAATTTCAGGATTTCAAAAATATTGAGCTTACTTATAATCAATTCTGAATTAATCAATGAATGCAATCTTTTTCAGCTTTACTATTAGCCTCAATTTAGAAACCACGGCAAGCAGAATATTTCAGATAAGATTAAATGAAAACAAATCAATCAATGAATAAAATAAACAACATCCTAAATATGACTGAAGTTTATCCAATACTTTCCTAGATATGACTAAGATTTAACAAACACCTTCTTACATGCGACTAAGGTTTCTCCAGCACCTTCCTATATACGATTGAGGTTTACCCAACATCTTGCAACATAGGCTTAAGTTTATGCAACACCTTCCGACTTAAGTCTAGCAATCAAGGTATCAGTTTATAAGCAATTAAAGTGCACGTCTGTGGCAATTTTTTACACTGTTATAACAGTCTCCTTCACCAAATAGAATACTTCAATTCATGAGAAGAGGCGTTTGTAACAATTGAAACGTGCTGGGGATATCTAGAATAAATATATAGAACATGTATATAACATGTATATAATAAGTTATGAATTGCTGCAATTTTATTAGGATAATAATAGTGCTGAGTGTAAATTAATGGGGATAATTTAATAATATAATATAGATTACAAAACTTACAGAAATACTTGCTTATCTTATGTGTAGTGTAAACCATGCAAGTGTTTACTGGAAACCGTTCATCCACCAAATATGTTGTTTTTTGTGTTAATGTGATCTAAGGCCCAACGCTTTCGTTTTGGGTCCAAACTTATGGAGTGCCTCAAACGACGTGAAGAGTATTTCACACAGGAAAATTAAGGACTTGAAATGGCATTAACATCCCATGTGATTACTGTAATTTTCAATAACTATGAGATACACAACTTTACTGAAATTAAAAAATGAATGTGTGATAAATGTTTTCATCTACTATTATATGCTATCTATGTCTTTGACATAGTACATAACAAGTCCATTTATTTATGCAAACAAGTAACAGTTGACATGCCACTGTTTACATACGACAGCGTATTTCTTGGAAAAGTGAGAAAAGTGAATGAAATATTTGCTGTTGAATACACAATAACATAAAAGTCCCACAGGATAGAAATAATCAAACGAAAATGTATGGCTATTTGGCTTTTGACTGTTCCATCGCGAAAACGGCTTTCCAGTTATTGTTACGTCACGTTTTCCCACCTAACCATCAATCTGTGTACTCGTAACGTAGGTAGCTGTACAGCAATAGTCAAATTGTAGCTCAATGACCATATAACTGATTACAACAGAAATTCTATGCTTTTTTATCGCAAAAAATGTCGAGCACCAAATCCTGGAGGTGGTTTTCATATGAAAGTTGCACTTATTCTGACAGAATTTTGGAGAACATTTTCGAGCCATGTGATTTTTAAAAGATCACACACATACTATTCGCATGTAATAATCACTGTCTTACTTTAAAGGTATGTGTAACAGTTATTCACACTTTTAGTCTCAGACGTCGTTTTTGACCCACTTTGTAATAACAAATACTTCGGGACACTCAATGATGTGACAGCAAGTTTTGCGAATTACGCTATGTGACAGTCAGATTCGCTAAACGCCTCTCGAGCAATCCGGTAAAAATGTTTATTTACAAATGAAACAACCAAAATTATTGAATGACTTGGGTTGTAATGTGATTTGTCATTTTCAGTGCCGGTGCCAATTAACAACCAGAAACAACCAGAAAGCAGCACAGTTATATGCCATACATTGATTTATTTCGAGTCAACATGAAAACGTTATTGACTTGTTTTTTTCACTAGTTAATCATATTTCACTTTGAAAGGAATATTTTTATATTTATTGATTGTTGTGGGTATTTTATATGTTTTGTTTTACATGTAAACTTTGAACTAGATTCATTGATTCGTTTTCAGCCTCCCTTCCATCTGACAATTATTAGTTACCTAGCAAAGTAGCTTGATCAGATCTCAAAGCTTTCGTAATTGTTTGCATATGTTGTGTGTAATAACATTATACTGAATACACCGTAATGCTGTTGTTGTTGAAATCACTAAATCTTGACAAAGTGATTCTATTTCAAATGAATCTCTAAAGAGGTATGAATGCTATTTTTGTATTATACAGGACCTGTTGAGAGACGGATATAAGGTGGTGCGGCAATACGATATGAAATTCAAAGCTTGCCAAAGCCATGACGGAATAAAAAATAAAAGTGTTGATTCAACTTGAAAATGTTCGCTATTACTGTAGTAGTTTGAGCGTTCCTGTCTCTCCCATCACTGCCACTGTCTCCCCATACCTGTCGCTGCTGTAATCCCTGCATAATGAAGTCCTTGTCTGGTGTGGAGACAGCCTAAGCAACAACAGCTTTTTATAAAGCGGGCCATTTCGGAGAGTAAACTTCAATGTTCTTTCCTGCGAAATCATATATATTTTTGATACCGAATTCATGTGCATTTCTAAAATAATGTAGATAATGTAATAAACTAAACTTAGTTTCTAATTACACCATATATAAAGCTTTTGCGACACGTGTTTGTATAGTATCATGGTGTAGAATTCGAATCGGGATTTCTGCAGAAGTTGTATGGATAAGAAATGCCAGCGTCTTCAACAAAATTCGCAGTTTTCATTTCATAACATGCTTTATTTTCAAAGGCAAATCATTTTGAAATGGCTGGTTGTGTGGCTCCAGACAACTCATCGTTGAAGCGGTTTTCCTGCTATTGTGACATCACGAGTTCCACTATAGCCATGAACGTCCAGGTATAAGAGAAAATCAAACAAAACTTTTCATTCGATGACATTTTTCACACGTTTAGTAAGCAATGTGACACTAAAAGCCTTTCATATGTTTTATGATAGCTTACATACCAGTTTTCTGTACTGTATCTGGCAGGTACAAATATGTTGGATTATTCATGGCAATGTAATTTCTGTAATAAGGTCAACTATATTAACTTAATTGCAACTGCATGTTGCGCGCATTTTAGATGAAATTAATTTACAAGCGTTTAAAAATAATAACGACCAGTTGGACAATGCCCTCCTATTACCATTTCTCAGTTGTATGTACGTAAAAATACACGAATACCTTCACAGAGTTCAAACTGAATTTCACAATATTCCTATTATTTGTTTTGGTCGCTTGTGTAAAGCCATGGCTTAGTTTCTGGATACTGAAAAGAAGTTCTACAGAAGTTATGAATACCTGAGAGTGTTGTATCTACATTATGAAAACATAAATACTTTTCCCAAGTCTATCATATGCCATATTTTCTTTCAATAATTGGGAATTATTCAGAAAATAAAAGAACTCTTTATTGTATTGACTTGTAAAGTTTTCATATCAATATTTGGTTTTGTATGTCGCTTGCGTATCGTGTTTAAGCATATTGCGTGCGTTTGTTTTCTGGCGCATGAGGTCAGGTAGTATACGTTGAAACATGGCGAAATTTGTTTTCTGACGCATCAGGTAACCACATTGCAGGGGAGAACTGTTCAAATGCCGTCAGCTCAGCAACATTTTTTTCTGTTTTGATTTATACACACAATTTGTTAGACCCAAATTCCAGTGTGCTTATAAGAGCACCGAATTGCCCTAACACTACCCCGCTCCCTCCCCCAAGGTTTCGCATCGATATACCATATTCAAATTGATTTTGTGTGTCAGTGATTTGGTTTATCGAATATCACAAATACCCGCTTCATTCAGTTGGGCATGCCGCAGATCCCATACACTGAATTTCAATCGATTTGGAACCGTACTGGAAATTACCGACAAATCGGTTTTGAATCAATACACTGCAGTTTAAGTTTTCAGAATTCTAATCAATTTTGAACCATAACGTATAGCAGTGTTAAATTGGCATACCGGTGTGCAGTATGTAACATATGACCAACTTTGATATTAACTGTAAAACACAGGTGTCTAATAACAATGAATGATGTACTGCAAAAGTTTTATGTTTCTGGAAGACAATTTTTCGTTATCCCAAAGTATTATTGTTTGCAGACATTGTTATTTTTTCTACAAAACACTGTATTAATAAAATTTTACTTTTCTTTAGAACTGAAAGATTTTTAATTTCTTAAAACTTGAATGGATGTGTAACCACAAAAAATCTACTATCCGGTACTACCTAAGCTTGGCTAATAAACACAACAAATATTTACAACAAATTGATCCTCTAAGTTGGTTGATATGTTTTGTACGGACACGTGTCAATAGCTTCAAATTACTGGATTGTTGGCATTTCGGGCTTGCTGTACCGCGACATACTTGAAAAACAAAACACTTTCCAGCTCGAAACACATTTCTAAACGTCATCTGTGACCATCTGTGACTGTAACCTCAGTAAAGAAATTCTAAACATTCTGCTCATATTCATTACACAGGTGCCTTGGCATTGATAAAGAACAATCGACTACAGAAGGACTGCAGTTCAGAAAAAAACTGAATATAATTCAATACACATACACTGTGCCTTTGCATTATTACATATTACATTAAATGTACCCGAAATGGTGTCTTTTAGAGTCTTCTCTAGTTGCTTGAAACAAACGACAGAAGTATTGCAAAACTTGGAGTATTGCTGCGGTTTCTTCCCGCCATTTTATTCCATTCCGATCCAGTTACGGTGTATTTGCGGTACATTTGCAGCATAGCTATTTGACAAGATTCCGGAAGCAGAAAAATTGTTCACTTTTTCGAGACATCATGAAGATATTTTTGACGAATTGCGAAATTTTGTTCACTGTTAAATGAAACTTCCTGTTACGTCGAATTAAGTATATCTAAACTACATAAAGTATATTTTGTCAAATGTTGTGTTTTTGTTTTGAATTAACAGTCAATAAGATTTATTGATCGACTAGTTCTGTAGCTTTTATCTCTCTGAACAAACAAGTTACAATATAAATAGTCTGATAAATTTAGAAGCTTTTTAAAGCTAAAGTTTATGTTTTAAATCTTTTAATCGCTCTTATTCGATTCAAAAAATCTTAACAGAGGGTCATCTTGATTTGAACTGAATCTAGTCAAAAGATCTAAATGTTGTTTTTACAAAGACCTGCTGAGTTGGAAACACTTTATGAAATAATGCATAAGCTGTATTTGAAACAAATCAGAGTGATACTTTTATTTTACTTTTGCCAAGGGCTTGGCAGATATTTTAGTTAATGCACAAGCACATTAAATCTGGCAAGTACGCACAATAAAAGTAAAAGAAATAAACTTATCACCTTCGAAAATATTCATTATGAGTATAGGAGTGTGAGCATGGTGTCTGATTCTCCCATCAAAGAAATTCTCTCTCTGACATCTTCACGTCTCTAGTCCCGTATAGTGATGCATACAAAGTAAACGAAAGAGTTCTTTCTTGTTATACGAAATAAATTCGATGGTACCAACGATATTTTCAAATTGTATTGTAAATTATTTGATGAAGGGTATCAAACTGTCATGTAAAGTGCAAAAGATAAATATTTAACGTATAGTGTAATTTAATAGGAGGTATTGCTTGTTTTAAGAAAAACTCAGATACAGAGTACAAATTTTATCAGTTCAGTTTCCCGGAGGCAATGTGATATTATACCAACTGACACGGAAATAGATAGAGAAATAGTCTGAGTAGAAAAAAGAACATGATCTCAAGAAAAATGTGCATTTGTACTCAAGAAAAATGTACATTCGTACCATTTGCATATATTTTGGACTGAAAAATGCCATTATTGTTAATAAGAATCATTATTTCTACAAATGTCAGCAAAAGTTTCTTTCTGCTTGATTTTCCACTTTGCACTTTATTGCTACAGTTTTAAGCTAATGTTAGAATTTTTTAGTAAAGATATTCAGATCATTCTGCTGTTACTCAACAATATCTGTACATGATCTTGAACTAATTTTAAAGGTTTTTAAGATTCTTAAGATAGCGGTTTTCACTTTTCAACTATACGAAAACACGACTTGAATATAATCTGCAAATAGATGTGCGATATATTTTACATTTCTACCAGCACTTAAAAGCAATTACTGGATGGGGACGTTATGAGAATATACAATTACGTGAGAAAGTGATATGGGTTTGTTTGTGTTTAAGCATTTTTAATTAATATTCTACAATAAACAGGTGCCAAGAAACCGCTACTGTCAACTTCAAGCTGGAAACAAGTGTAGCATATTTTTGTACTTAGTCAAGACAATGGAACAGGTTTTAAGAAACTTATCAAACCTGAAATGATCTTTGATTCACTGTAAAATTACTTAATGTAATCCAAGGATTATTACCAAGAATAACAATTTTGGATTCTAACGCCACGATCTGAAATAATCTGGGCAGAAAAATAATTTTGAGGTGAGAGCGGGGTATTAAGTACCTATGTCTATTTTTTTTAAACTAGTTATTTTCCTTTGAAATAAGGAAAGATATATTTATACATATGCATGCAGATGCATATCCTTTGTCCGTGAGAATTCTAGCATTTTTGGTAGTGTATCTGTTATTTATTGAAGTTAAATAGGAAATGTTTTACTAGACGACTACAGATGTTTATACAACTTTGTGGAATAGATAAAACAGATCATCGGGCTGTAGAAAGCGTAAGACTGAAGTCTGAGACGCAGATATTTCCCCTCAAATATTCATATCAGTTTGATTTATTAAATAAGACAATGAGTTAATATTACTAAATAAAGTAGGTGTTTATTACCAAGACATTTGCTGCAACAGAATGTAAAGGACATTATTTTAGTCGTATTTGTATGCCAAAAAAATTTAAACTATTAATGATATTTATTGAAGCTAATAATGTATCTATTTATTGCTTTGAAAGTAATCTAAGATTTTTCTAAAATTTAATAGTCTAACCAATAAAAGTAAACTGTAAACTCAAGGGTAACCTTGGATTCAATCTATGATTCGAAAGGACAATCTAAGTTTATTCAGTGTGGGTTTTGTTTACTCTGGCGATTAATCCTAAGGTGGTAACCCAGTCATTAATATCAGGCTTTGCACAGCAGGAGAAACGTCTAGTGGTTAAAAATTAAAACGAGGCTAGGAGACCGATCTTGCAATAGTTATCATTCAATTGCAATCAGCAAACCCTCAAGAATATCTCTAAATGCGGCACCAAGAGACACATAGTTTTGATCCGTAAACTGTTTAATTACGAATGGGCTGTTTAAAAATGTCTAAATGCCGAAGCATTCTATCTTACCCATGACGTTAGAGATAGGTGCCTTTTCTGTAGTAGTAAATTAACCAAACAAAAAAGATCGGCGTAAGCTCGGTGATCGTTAATGAAACATCGAAAGTCTATAAGTTTTTTTAACGGAGTTTTATAGAACACATCTTTAATGAACAGAGAATAATGTAAAAATACAAACACAAAGCCAAAAATTGGTTAGTTTACTAAATTTTTAGTGTTTAATATGCAATCAAAATGATGTTAAATTTAAGGCTTTGGTCAATATATCTCTGCTGGATCCTCTTTCATAAGGCTTATCAATGAAATGAGCACATTGCGTTTGAAACTGAAGAGATGGAAGAGATGAAATTTCTGAAACTTATAATTACAGTGATGTCTCTGTCAGAAACTGCATGGGTCACTTTATCATGTAGCAGTTATGCTGGTAAACTGGAAAATGCTATTGTGGTATTTCCCGATAATAGATATCCGCGGAATGTTTAAAAAGGAACGATGTTGTGTTCTACTACAAGGAATTTAACTCATATTATTTTAGTATTTGTTGATGACGGCGACAAATCTACTAAAGAGCCCCAAATAATCACAGGACAGCTCAGCCTAGATGCTTAGACAACCGTAGGACAGCTTAACGCAGCCTTAGGACAGGTTAGCACAGCCTTAGAACAGCTCAGTGCAGCTTAGCACAACCCAGATGCTTGCAGAGAAATAGAACCCTATTCTCTGAAGAAACCTAAATATATTGCTTCTTTTGGTCCATGCCAGGGTTTATGGCATGGCCCATTACCAAACATTGCGTACACACGCTACAAAGCAAAGATATTACAAGCAACATCAGTAAATCCGCTAACAATCCATCTTAAAAAACTTTGTCTTTAGGCTCAATACATCCATGTGGGTAATTATGGGATGGATATAACTAATAACTGGTTGGCCACAAGGACCATGCATTGTAAATACAATTCTAGTTCTAGAACCTCATATACCTGATCTGGATCTCTCGAATTATGAACGGCATCTGAAGGTAAAATAAAAATAATGCATCGCCTGACAAAAGCAAACCAAAGTGCAAACTTTTAACTATTTTCTTTCCACTCAGACGCACTATTACTTTCTTCAGGTAAGAAAAGAGAAGCGGTAGACGACAATCAAGGTATGTCCTTATATTTCGTATAACTTTCATCTTCTGTGAAAACACGATCCATTCACCACCTGTATATAATTGGTTCTTCATCTACGACTGCTATATTACTAAAAATCCATTCACAGAAAAGAATCTTGCAAATTTACAAATATTAGGCAATTATGAGTTATCAAGATTTAAATATATAAAGGATATTGCAGCGAAATATCGCGGCCACCCATCCAAGTACTGTAAAAGATAACATTGTAAGCCATCACTAAAAGCTTGTGGCAGTAGCGATGGTTGATGCAGCGATACTAAATAAACGGTACTGGCCAAGACGATATGTACATAAGGTATCTTCGTTAGCTTTGTTTGTATCTGTTAGTTCTTTTTAGTGATGCGAGTCGATCAGTATTGTCACTGATTCTCCATAAAATAACTTGGATTTAATGTATGAACGCAGTTATGAATGCTATTGTCGGCTTCAAATGGGAGCACAATGTTTTAACTAATTCACTTTTGTTTGGAAAAGAAAAGCATACAATAATCAGTAAGTATTATTTTCCACTGTTATGACAAAATCAATTTTAGCTAGTTAATCACCAAATCGCTATGGTAATTGTGCGGTTTAGTGCTTCTTAATGGCTTGCCTTATATGATGGATATACAATCCAAGTTGTAATTTTAATTAATCAACTCTTTCGTTTGACTGTTGCGTGAATATATTTTAATTGTCTCCGGAGTAAAGGTTTTAACTATTAAAAAGTACATGTTGCATATTTTTGTAAATTTTTCATTACAGCCTTAAACCATGAAAGTGGTATGCTTGCTGTGGAATTAGGTTTCAGCTCTAATGAGTATTTCTCTGATTAAGAATTAAACGGTTTGTTGTTATAAACACTTCTTTTTCAACCAATCAAGAATTAATTCCCCGACATTGATAAAAATTACAAAAAATGTTGAAAGACATAAAAGCAATGACCGTATGCATGTTGAGTTGCCGTGACACTTGAGGCACATTGTTGAGTTGTCATGACACTTGAGGCACATTGTGGATTAATGGACCGTGTCTCTTCTTCCCCTGAAGTGGAAGGGAACTATCATTAATTCTACTAGTTTTTATTTTACTTGATGACGACCTTATGCGATAAGCATATACAATCAAGAAAAAATGCTAAAATCTACGGAAAGTGTTTTTCGGTTTAGTTCTCTAGTTTGCATTTATAGAAAATTTTAGATTAAGTACTTCCAGAAGGAAAAGCGACAGAACACTACAAAATATTGTTTGTCTCCATCCGGAATAAGCGAAAACCGTGGAATGGAATACTGTGCGATGCGTCAGCTTATTGCAGTATTCTCTTTCCAACATATCCGACATTAACTATTTGTTTGATTAAGTACTTTGCTCATATGTTTCTCTAACATTAACGCATACAATATACGCAATTATTTGATGGTACATCAGTCTGAATCATGCCTTCTTATTGGTATAATTTAGCTTGTGATTATTTTACAGTATATAATATTCAAAATATGCTAGTTTGAGAGTATAGCTATGTCATTTAGTTTTGCTAACCCTGTGATTTCTAACATCTGCCATATATTACTCCTTAATAAAATATTTGTATAAGCTATAAAGAAACATTATGGGAAACTTGTTTTTTAACAACTTGAAGTTTAAACTAAATTGGTGGTAGACCAGTTACACTGTGTTGGTATATTTGTGAACGCCGTAGTTAAATGTAAAAATGCTGAATATTATTTAAACAGAATACTGTATAGATAGTTATAATAAATAATATAGATCCTTTACAAATAAATACTGCATACTTAAAAATATTTCAAGTAGTATATTTTTAACGTAAATTAGATACTCAAGCTAACAGAAAGAAAATTCAGTTCCTCAGTGTTCCCATAATGTTTAATTAACTGTGATTAAGTAGCCAAATTGTGGGTTACTACAAAAGTTCTGAGAACTGGAAAATGTAACAGATAAATGGTAAGCAAAAAAAATGAAGTGATCATTTACTAATGCAGTAAAGGAGGTTTCAAGAAGTCATTCTAAAAAATCTTTTTAAGAATCAAGATTATCACAATAAGTCGATCGCACCCCACTCTGGAAACAAGAAAGCGAAAACAAAGTTGATAGATATCATCATATTTGTAAGGGTTAGCAACAAATTATTGGATGGCATCCATCCTATTGCAAAGCCAAAAAAAAAAAAAAAAAAGAAGAATAACAGAAGTGTCAAAGTCAGCCATAATATTTCTATCCCTAATCATAACTGTAGATCATTTACCAATTAGGCAATGGGTGTTCAACAAAGCGTTTACCGTCATTGAAAAGAGGGGCATAAAATTTGCCGATCGCACTCTATTTTAGAAAAACAAATCGATAGCAAAGTTGTCAAAACCAGCTCTGATAACTCTAACGCTTGCCCTAACTATACATCATTTATAATAAAGCAATGCAGGCTCATCAAAGGTATTGATAGTGACTAATTTTGAAAATATCATCATATTTTTGGAAAGAGGATTATCAAATTAGTTATCGGTTTCCTATTTTAAAAAATATAACTTAAGTTCCTGTAACCAATATCTGTAACCTAACCCTAGCGCTAACTGAAAGGATTGCTTACCAATTTAGCAATCGATTTTAAGAAAAGTGTTTGGGTGATAGTAACCAATTTTGAATTTTTTAAAAGAAGAGCATCAAAATTAGTGGTTCGCAAAATCTTTTTGGAGCATCAAATAAATAAAAAAGTAAACAAAGCCAGCCCTAACAAATCTAACCTTAATCCTCACTGTAACACTTTTAGCAATTAGCAATGGAGGTTCCCTTACAGCGTTTGATAATGACAAGCTTTGAAAGTATCATCATATTTTTAAAGGTTAGCATCAAACTAGTTGGTCGGATCCTATTTTACAGAAATTCGACAAGATATCGATAACAAATTTGCCGAAGCCAGCGATAACATCTGTAGTTGTAACTCTAACCCAAACTGAATTGGTCATTTGTCAATTTAGCAAAAGATGTTCAACAAAGGGTTTGAGTGCCAGTAGCACTAATTTTTAGAAACAACAAATCAATAATAAAGTTGCTTGCCAAAGCCAAACCTAAAGACTCCAACCCTAAACCTAAATGAAGTTATCATTTAGAAATGAAACATTGAATGTTCAACTACAGTGTTAATGATAATTTTTTTAAACAAATCATTATTTTTCGAAAAGGGAGCTTCAGATTAGTCGATTGTACCCTATATTAGAAACATATCATCGATAACGAAGTTGCTAAAGCCAAACCGTACTCCTAGCTGGATTTATCATTTTCCAATATGGCAATGTATGTTCAACAAAAACGTTTGAGTGATAGTCATCAATATAGAAAATACCATTTTGAAAGAGATAAATATCAAATTAGTTGATCGCGCACTATTTTGAAAACATCAAATCAATAAAGCCATAGCCAAAGCCAACCCTAATATCTGCAAAGTAGCCCCAAACTGACTTGATGGGTCGTTTACCTATGTAGCAATGGGTGTTTTATAAAAGTTTTTGAGTGATAGTGAAAGTTATATATATATATATATATATATATATATATATATATATATATATATATATATATATATATATATATATATATATATATATATATATATATATATATATATCATCATGAATAGAAACCGAAAGGTGAAAGTCAACCGTTATAACTCTAATCTTACTCTTACTGTAGATCATTTACCAGTTAAGCAATTGAGGTGCAACACAACTGTTTGAATAATAGAGACCAAACCTTAAAATATCACCATATGAGCATTAGATTAGTCGATCGCACCCTATTTTACAGACAGTAAATAGCTAACAAAATTGTCAAAGCTAGCCCTATTATTCTAACCATCAACCATTTTTCAGAAACAAAAAATTGATAAGAAAGTTGCAAAATCCAACCTATACAGCTCTAATCCTCACAGCTGCTGTAGATCATTTACCACTTAAGCAGCGATGTGTTAGCGAGAGTGATATTGACCAAATTTAAAAAATCCATCGTTTATGGAAAAGAGTAGCTTCATATTAGTCCAGCGCACATAAAAATTCCATAACAAAGTTGTCAAAGTCAACACTAATATCTGTAAATAATTTCTAACCCGAACTTAATCTGTATTTTACCTAAGCGTTCTGCATTGTATGACTTAGAAATTGGTTATAAAATATAGTACGGTATAAGTTATGATTAATGAATATCACGACTCATTTTTATTTTGCTTTCTACCGCCTTCATGAAAAAACAACTACATGGCAAGAAATATATAAACTGCAAAGTCGTCATATTAATTTTGTGTCATCAAATATAACGATCTTCTTCTCTCCGATATGCAGAAATAGTGTTGATATGAATGCAATGGTCAAACCAGTTGTTACATTAATATCGTCCCACCACAATAAGTTCACGGTACCTGTTTCTGAAAGGAAAATATCAAAGCCATAAAGTAATATTTATATAATATAATACTTTCTTATTTAGATTAGAATTTGAAAACGTTTCAAGTTTACTTTTGGTGTGTTTTCAATTAAGACAAACAATATTTTTTTCAGATTTTGAAACTGTTTTGCCAGTTCAAAAGTTAAAAAAATGCATTCCTTTTGCTCTTTACTCAGAGAAACGGCACCTCTTGACCCACACCAAGAATAGTGTGTAACTTAAGTTATAAATTTATATAAACTTTCAGTGTTTATAAACTGACTAGATAAAATTTTGAACTGCCATGACAGGGCTTCTGAACAAAGTGTCTAGCCATGATGTTATGCCTTGAATTACTGGAGTGTCTTAATTAATGCTATGATATGAAGACCTGGCACTGATCTGTACACGACGGGACATAGCTTTCTAATTGTAATTTTACACCTGTTTTCTATATTTCTGATCTATTCGCAGCACAAGTATTGATTAACAGCATTTTACACCAACAGCTCTTCTTGTTTTGTCAAAAGGATTGTTGTAACAGCTTTGATTACTTACTCCTTTGCCTATATTTCAATATCTTCAATAGTCTGAAAGCAAATGGCTTAGAAATTTTAATGTATATTGGAATAGATACATCACTGCCTTACACCGTGACGTTATATGGATATAAATGGCATCGAAAAGGTATGTGTTGTTAAATAACGTAATATTAATATGTGAGTACTATGGTGCGTATTTGATTTCGACACTGCCAGAAATGGTCCACTTTTTCATTACGCCTGAGAACGTCTGAGGTCATTCTTTGACCTTCAGGTTGTGGTATAAAGAGAAACTGTTCATTCAAGGTGTGACTTTTTATCTAAACACAGACTGGCCAATTTAGTATTAATCAGAAATTCAGCAAGACATAGAGAAAATACAGTATCTTACTCCCAGAAGATTAATGCCTTAGAATACAGGGATAGACTATAAGGCTGGGTGCTTTGAATTGTATTCAGGCACAAGTAAAAAATATGAGAACGAACCGCGTATAAACATGCTTTAAATAGGCAAATACAACTTAAAAACTCCGTTTCCCTACACAAGATAGCACTTTCCAGTACTGTGTTCTTCCTGATGTGTGGCATAACAACGATCGTTATACAAAACAACATGGGTTTCTTTACGAAGCCCACATCTGCGTCGCGCTGGCTTATGTATATGGCGCTATATGGCGTGTTGGTGTATATGGCGTGTTAATTCCCCACCCAACCCCTTTAATTACATAAGCGAGTTGAGAATGCCATTGATTTTCCACCATCAGCTTTTAATATTAAAGTGCAGTAAAGTGGCATCAACATATCGCAAAGGATAAGATACTGATTGATTTCAGACAGTCTTTTGCATACTTAGCTTTTTCGCTGAATTTTTTTTAAACTATTTTCCAGGTTTAGCGATGTGAAATACAAGCGACTGGACAAAGAGAAGGTCGACAGCGAAGGCTGCTTGGAGGAGGAAACTGAGGATGAGCAGTATAGCGATTTTGAAATAGATGACAGATTTGGGTTACTTGAAGATATCAGTGCAAGAGAAGCAATGAGAAGGAACAAAGCACCGTTATGGAACTGCAGCTTTATTGTTGCTTATCCCAAGGCATGCTTCTGTACGTACTCGAGTTGTTTTGTCTGATTTACTGTTACTTTCTCAGTTTTAATCTTCGCAATTCTTACTTTCTCCTTTATTCTCTCCCATTTGCTTTCTTCTTCTTCTTCTTTGTCTTCTTCTTTTTCTTCTTCTTCTTGTTCTTGTTCTTGTTCTTCTTCTTCTTTAGCTTGTTCTTCTTCTTCTTCTTCTTCTCCTTCTTCTTCTTCTTGTTCTTCTTCTTCTTCTTTTTCTCGTCTTCTTCTTCTCCTTTTTTTCTTCTTCGGCTTCCTCTTCTGCTTATTCCTCCTCCTCCTCTTATTCTTTTTCATGCTTTTGTTTTTCTTGTTCTTCTATTTTATTTTGTTCTTGTTGTTTTATCTTTTTCTTCTTCTACGTTTACTTCTTCTTATTTTCGTTTTGTTATTCTTTTTCTTTTTTGTCTGTCAAACGTCTTAGGTTGTACCTTGAGAATAGTGACTGAAACATATTAATTTTCAGCTTTGATGCTGTTTCTACACCTAGTGCCAGTAGTTATAATAACGGTGCTGGAAATGCAAGGCCATAGTTTTTTACCTACAAGCGTATCAGATGTACGCCTAAACATCCGAAACAATGAGGACTTCCGTCGCACGCTGGCCTGGCGTCACAGGAACAATAATGGCAATATTATTCATGTATTACATTTCTAATCCTTTAGTTCCCGCATTTTCTCTTTGTAAAAACACATAAATTGAATTTTGTATATTTCCGTAATTCAGACATTTATGTCTTTAACGTTTCTGAACGTCCATTGACTTTACATGTGTACCATGTAGTTACTTCACAGTATGAACCTTGACACTTTATAAATTGCCATGCATATTTTAGTGACATATTGTATATATGCTTGATAGATATATAAATATATTACTAACATAGGCACAATTTA
The DNA here is from genome assembly GCA_949752745.1 of Protula sp. h YS-2021. NCBI lineage: Eukaryota > Metazoa > Annelida > Polychaeta > Sabellida > Serpulidae > Protula > Protula sp. h YS-2021. The sequence goes on from OX457033.1 coordinate 20,734,432, forward strand.
AAATCGAAATTTATCCAAACTGCGTCATTAATACGGTGGGTTTGTTTTGACTAATCATAAATAACAAACTATTCAGTTGTTTACTTTTTATACCCCTTTTCCAGAGAGTGACACAACAAAGAGAAAGGACGGAACGCGGTGATGCCGTTGAATATCATTTTGAATGTAAAGGATGCAACGTCTTTACAAAAGAAAACCTTAAAAGCATGCAAAAAGCTGAATTGAAACTCACCTCAGCTAAACAATTCAAAAGCAAGTACTGCTATCGAATACCCGTGCACATTTTGGGAATAGCTACACACATCTGCTCACCGCCTGTGTCAGTACTAAGTTTGTTTAATGGCAATATCGCGGTAGCAACAGGAGACAAACGTTTCAATGATCCGTATTTTGAGAATATCACTTATATTATGAGTCTTGCGAAAAGAGAGACCAATAACTCACTGGTTCAAAAATTACTGGCGACTGTGCTACCGAAGCACTATATAATTACGCCAACGGAAGCAAAGGCGGAGATTATACGCGGATACGTAATTTTCGGCCTACCATTACAGGGGTACAATGCATCACACGATCGCCAAACACAGCAGGAAAATATAATTAAATCCTACTTAGTAAAAACATACAAGAAGTTGGCTGAGGGGTTATACAAGAATGGAGTGGGGAAATTAAAGTTCTATTATAATTCACGGGATCTCTCTAAGGCTTTCTTTGATAACGTCATCCTACAGGATATGTATTACATCATCGGCAGTTTTTTGTTTATATTTGCTTTTGTTTTGGTGCAGACTTGTTCACTGTTTGTTACTGTTTTCACTACTGGAAGTCTCATCACAGCTTTCTGTATGACACTCCTTATTTATAAAGAGGTATTAAATTTTCAGTACTTTAGTAGTATCCATTTCTTGGTGGTCTTCTTAGTATTAGGTATAGGAGTGGACGATGTTTTTATTTTCATTAACACATGGAAGCAAATGGGGCATCATCGATACCACAGTGTAGCACATCGCCTTTCGGACTGCTTTCGCCGCATCGCTCTACCTATGTTTTTCACGACACATACAACAATACTTGCATTTTGTGTGAATATCTCGTCTCAGCTGATGACGATCAGTAGCCTGGCAGTATTCGGTGCTCTATATACGCTTGTTGTATTCGCCTCAGTCGTTATCTATTTTCCAACAGTGGTAATCATGTACCATTTATATTTTGAAAAATTTCATTTCTTATGTTTCTGTCCAAGTAAGGAGGAAGGTAATCAAGACCCAAAATCATGGGATGCTATTATTATGAAATTCTTCAGAGGCCCTTATCACAGGTAATATTTTGTACTGAATATGAAAACCCCCCAAAAGATTTTAGTGTTTTAGTGTGGTTAAAATAGGCAACATATAATGATTAGTTAATATTTATTTTTTATATTTACATCTGAAGAAATATTTTAAAGGGCGCTTTGTATTGCTTGCTACTCAATTGTTTACTTCAAGTTTTTTAACCTTATATACAATCTAAACACTTCATTCATCTTATATTATAATATCAGGTTTGTCACGACTCCAGGCTGCGCAGGTTCTATCCTTGTAATATTGGCAGTTGTACTTCTTGTATTCGTCTCTTACTCTACAACCGTCACAACCAACGTTGATTTGGTAAATTTTCATGTTTTACTGAGTTATTTTACATGTTGAAGAAAAGTCCTTGGGATAATAAATAAAGTGTCGGTATTTATTACATTTTCCGAATGAAAGCTTTAAAAAGTTCTTTTTTTTCAAACATAGACTCAGGAAGACAGAAATAGTAAACGTATTCCCAAACAATTTTATAATGCTCTGGATAAAATGTGTAGTTCTAGAAATTAATAGTTCTATACTATGAGTTTTGCAAATAAAAATAACTTATGCGAGTGTATTACTATGCTATCCAGTTATTGTATTAACTATATTATAGGAAACTGTGAATCCATTCCGTCAGTGGAACAATTATGGAAAATTTCTAAGCAGGCGAAACAAGCTTTTTCCGTCTACTGATAATTCCGTAAAGATTTACTTCATATGGGGGCTTAAGAAACAAGACCTCAGTGACTGCCTCCTAGATGATCCCAAATGCTTCGGAGATACTGTTTGGGATGACGACTTCAATTTGAATTCAGCAGCAAATCAAAAATCCTTACAGGTTAATCTGCATATGTTGGGTACAGTTACATCATCAATACGTATGCTATATCTATGAACAACATATTTTGTGCCACCCTTTCTAAAATGCATCATATTTTTTCATTTCCTTTTTCTTCTAAAACGCGTGATGTGTTTATAAACGTCACATTTTACACTCTGTTCCTAAAATGACGACTGCTTGTCTTTTTTCTGAGACAAACTTCTTTGTAACTGCATTAATCGATAGTGTGCATGTAGCAGAATTCCCTAAGCAAAACAGTTGAATACATTGCTGCTCTGGTAATTGTAATACCATTCAATGCATATTATGGTTTTGCTTTTCAACATGACAAAAACTTATATCTTCTCTATATAGAACTTTTGCAAGCACCTGAGAACCATTTCAAAGAAAGATATAAGGAAACTACACATCAAAACAAACGCTAACAATAAACCGGACGTACAATGCTTTCTAGAAGATATGCAGACATTTTATATGGTACGTTTTCATTGGCTGTATTACACTTCGTACAATAAGTACCAAAAAATATTTTTATTCTTGTTAATTGTATCAACAATTGGCTACTGTTACTAGTATATTGTTGTTGACCCATTCATAGGTCAAGCCGGATGATCCTGATGACGGAGAGGCTGGGAGGATTGTATGCGATCCTTTAAAACAGCTGGCCTTTAGACCACGCTATAACACGAGCCATCCACCGCACTTGGCTTTCCCTTTCGACGAAACAGTAGCCAGGAACATCATGGAAAACACACAGTTTGTTTACAATAGTAGCGCTTTTCATCACAATTACAGCAACTGGTTTGAGGTAAACATTTCTTAAAACTGGATACATTTTCTACAAATTTTATACTAATTGCAAATAGTTTTAACAGCATTAAATGAAAAGTATATTCAACTTTAAATTTACTAATTTATCATAAATTAAATTATTAACTTATATAAGATCCGCAAATAAGTACATTAAGGTTCAATATTTATTCATCAAGACTCATATATTTATGCAAATACGTACAAAATCAGTAACTTTTATAAAAATACTGGAATTTTCAAAAGTACACTTGAAATGCAGATCATCAAGATTATTCAAATTATTGGCTTAGTTAAATATACTGTTACGCTTACCTTTCCCCCACATAATGGCGTGTAAATATAATACAAAAATATTTGAGTGTTGTTTCTAGTTTATCCTACAAAACAGCCTAAAATCTTAAAAATTGTTCTAAAATCGACGCACAATGAGATTATTAAAAATAGGGCACTCCTATGTCCAACTCTTCATCCAGCTGGAAACAGCTGCCATCATAGGATATGTTTCACTACAGATCGCCTTGTCTCATTGGTTGTATGGCGGATGGCCGACGATTAACATAACCAAGGGTGAGAACGTGTATTTTAATAAAGTAATATAATTCGAATACATTTCGAATGCTTCTCCTATATTTTTAGCTATTCAATGGGAAAGGCCGTCCGATGTTCTGGAAGGTTTAAATATGTTCAAAACAGTAAAAATGAACAATTCAAGCCTCACTAAAGTTACAATGAATGTATTTATTTCGGTCATCACAGGAAAATGTGTACCTGCATTGTCGATACTTGCGAAGCCTGGCCTAGAGGATATGCCGAAACAGTTTCGAACGTATAATCTTTTGCTTGGGGAAGAAACAACTCGCATTACACAAACAAATCCGAAACAACTAAATAAACTGGGTATGGTTTATAATTAAGAGTGTTTCATGTTTAAAACGATAATATTTACTAATGGATAGTCTTCTTCCATTTCTATTATAGTTATGATAAGCCTAATATTAAAATACTTACAGATCTTGAATTAAATGTTACACAAATATCAATAATTGAATTTCTGATGCCGAGAGCAATTTATTGCTACATAATTGCAATTTTCCATGCGTAGAAGCCTTGAGTTGATATAAATGAATGCAATTCACCATTCGGTAGGCCTTGACTTCACATACAGCTATGGCACTCGCCTACGCTATGCCGCAGTCGTAGTGACCACTACACTGACCAAGTCACTGCAATACGACGATGGACTTCGCATAAGAAACAAGTGGGAGGAATTCATGACCAATCAGGTGGCTTATTGCTGATTAACAGCCCACTACCAGTAGCGGACAAAAAATAATACCACGATTTAAAAACAAATTATATCAAAAGTATTCTCTAGTTGGTTATATAGACATATTCATCTATCAAACTATTCTTTTGGCGCTCTGTTCTCATACAGAAATGTGCTATGAATCAAGAGTTCATTTGTTTCGTGGCCATGTGTTTATTGTTAAAGTTATCATGAACGCTGCTGTAACATGACTTATTGGACACAAGATGCATAAGAAGACAATCACAAAATTCTGTGAAATCTGCAAGCAACTGAGCTTTAAGCCAGACCAGAACAAGCGTTGAGTACGCATGTCACTATTTTCACCCCATACACTTACGTACAACGACTCTTAGGAAAGTGCAAAGCATTCTAAAATTGGACTGTGTAGTAGCGCTGTATCACGTAGCCAGTGCAAGGTGAGATATTTGTGAGTTCTGTGCATACTGCCTTTGAAACCTTTGCCCTCAATAACGACAGGCTTCTTATTAATGTTCGTTACTTTCGTAAAAAGTAAATAAACCGCAATCTAATTTTCAGTTAAAAGAAATGCCACGCAATCTACAAAATGGTTTCCAGGCAACCCCGGAGTCTGACTTGTGGCACTTGCTGTTTCAGCAGCAGGTAATTTATTGAAGTGACCATTGCATAATAAGTTAAACTTAAATAAAGATTTATAGAACAGTTTTATGAGGTTAGTTGTTTTATTTTTATTTTGACAAAAATACGACACATATTTTTGCTACACGTTGACGGTAACGGTTTTGTGCAGATTTAATTCGACTCATATGAGTGTATAAATGTATTTAGATGCCTCAAATAATGTGAATTTTAACACGTTTGGAAATGTTCCTCATTTTACTTATAGATATAGAGGCTTGTAACGAAAGACACTTTGTTTTTTTGGAATTTCATTCATTCCCAAAAAAGCTGAAAAGATGAAGTGAATGTGAACTATATGTTACTGCCTAGACACTGGTGAACACAACATGGTGGGGCATGGGAGTAAGCACGGGCATTGTGCTGGTGCTACTGGTGATAGGGACACGCAATGTGATTACTGCTCTCTTAACCACTGTTACCATGACATGCACATTGCCTGTCGTTATTGGTTTTTTATCCATCTACGGGAGTCGAATCGATGTAAGCCTCGTTCATTAGCACAATTATTAACAGTCATTGACAGTAATTACGACGTATAATGAGTCCAATTATGCATATAATTCAGTTCTGTGCACCTGCATAAATAAAACTGATACTGCTAGCATTGGTTGGTTATTCAATGTTGTATAAAATTCCCAAACTTCAAGCTCTTTCATGTAAAGCTAACAAAGTGAAGCGCCTCTCATCACCGGAATATTTCTGTAAATTCTTGATTTAAATAATGACAGATTGCTTAGATTGCAACGAGAATAACTAGAACATACGATGGCCATTGAGTTAAATATATATATACGACAGATATTTAAGGGAATTACGGAAGTACCACAACTATATATGTTGCAGCTGTTTGAGACCGTTATTTTGACTTTGGTCGTGGGTATATCAGCAGACTACGGCATTCACATGGCATTAGCATACAGCCGTTCCTTACACTCTGTGCGCGAAGAACGAATCAAAGACGCTCTTGGGGAAATTGGTCTCAGCATTACCTCAGGAGTGTTCACCACTCTGGGGTCTTGTTTCTTTATGTTTTTAACTGTTCTTACATTCTTTCCACAATTTGCTCGAATGCTTTTTGTGGCATTGGGATTTTCGTGGATATCCGCCATTTTGTTTTTACCATGTATGTTGGTTTTTGTTGGCCCAGAGCATAACGTAGGATCTCTAAAGCCAATCTGTAGATGCTCGCGCTGTTTCGAATATGATGAAAACAAGACACTTTTGAAAAATTAGCTGTAGTCGTATTCATAACCTTTCTCTCTCAAAGCAAAAGTAAAAAATCTAAATATTTCCAAGAATATTGACCAGAGAAGTTAATTACACTAAGGAATAGCAGCAAAAATAATAACATTCGAATTTCTCACAATTTCTTTACAGATATTACTCGATAGCAACAGGAGGAAATCGAGTAAAACGTGATGATTTGACATAAGCTAAGGTTTATGTTGTCTCTGTTTTTGCTTCCCAACTTAACAGCCAAAATTTAATAATCATGTTTCTAAATTACCAATTCCTTTTAAATAAGCCATTACACAAACATTTAAATATACTTGTACATTTATATATTTAACTGTAATCTATGTCTTTGATAAAAAAATTAATTAACATTTAATACTGACAGAAAACCATTTTTACCTGCAGTTTATTTCTTTCCATTGTGAGAAGCGTAAGATATTTTCATATATATAATCAATAGCTTGATATCGTGTATAAAGTTTATTTGTAAGCCTTTCATAAATTGCAATAATATAAATTAGAAGATGAAGAGCTTATAATAAAGTACTATGATAATTCCATTGAAAATATCAAAATCTATCAGTTTCATTCTTGGAAATCTAATCTCTGGTGATTCCCCACATGCTTCGCCTCTTCATTTGATTTGCTGCTTTGATTTCTTTTACCATATCTACAACAATGCAAGGGCAAACACTGTATAGAATCTAAGTTCAATTGTCTTACAATAAAGACCGTCTCCATTTGTGTCTGTGTCTCTATGTGTCTAGTTTTTATGAATAAAATCTGGTTTTTGATCTCTGTAAACTAAGTATGAACACAGTATATGTGCACGCTATATATATATATATATATATATATATATATATATATATATATATATATATATATATATATATATATATATATATATATATATATATATATATAGTAATAAAGATATATAAAATTTGTATATGGCAAGATGGTGTTATATTCTAATATTTTTTTGCAATGGACCTTCAACCTGTATTGTAAAATAGTATTTGTAAAATTTCTTTTCCATTCAATATTGAAACACAATTTATTAGTGATATGGAGATTAGTGATATCAATTTACCTGAGGCGTTTCCTACTTCTGTAATACTTTGCAAGAGTTAATAAATATTTATCCAGTTCCGCTAAACTGGATATTTGGTCCGGGAAATCAAGCTTTTCATTTGCATCTTTTCCTGCTACACCGGAAGTATTCTTCCTTATTGTACCGCAGGCGAGAATCATGAAAATAACTAACTGCATATACATCGCTTGTCCAGTAACATGCATTTGTGCGTTTACAATTTATTGTTTGTAGTAATTCACGTTTTGTGATGCCTCTATTTCGTCCTTTTTACGAACTTTGTATCATAAGAGAGCGGACATAATACATCTATATGATGACTCATTTCCCAGCCGCGGTTGCTAAGTGATATTATGTTTGAGTAATTGTTAAAGCAACCATAGGTGATGCATATGAATACAAGATGTTTGCTGCAATGTATTGTTGAACTAAATTAAAACACTATGATACAGTTGACAAAGCTGTAATTTATAACGTAGCTGTGCACTGCAAGACGTACTCTGTATACTACTAATGGAAAGTAACCCAATGTGGGCATGCAAATTTCTTGCTTACTACCCTATTGTCAAAAGAAACCCTCTTTGGTAAAACGTCGACAATGTAAGTCCACGCCAATACCCTTCTGGATAATAACTTACCGATCAATACAATACCTGGAGATACCCACTGAACAATACTTTACTTAGGGAAATACCCTACCGGGACAATTCCCTACTTTCTTACTAAAACAGTCTTTCTCAGTTCATGCATGATTTATTAATAATCTTACTAAACTAAATACTTAGTGATATTTTACTTATCTGAATTTTACATATAGGTTGAGAAGTTAAATAAACTCCCATACGAAAGTCAATCAATGGTTATTCTTTTAAGCCTACGTTCAGTTGTGGACGTCCGGTGGAAACTATTTTAAATGTTTACGTGCTACGAAGTAAAGAAAAACTGATCAGAATTTGCTCTTCCTACATAAGCAAAATGCGTCGAATTATTCAAGCAAATTTTTATGAACTTGTTACCGGATATGTTTACAACGAAAAAGTGTGTATTTAAAACGTGGTTTTTTATCTGTTATTTGTAGCTTTGATGCAACATTTGGTAGACTGGACAGTTAGAATATCCATGCCATCGAAAAAGCGGTGGAACTAGCATTCTTCCCATGTGACCTTCACTTCGTATTCGAATTTTTCCGTAATAAAAACCAGTGCGAATAAACTCATATAGCTGTCAGAAAGGAGTGTTGTTCAATTTTCAATTTTCGACTGCAAACAATAATTCAGTCAATTTGCATCGTTAACAATAACCTTTAAACTGGATCATTAGTAAACCTTCACGTTTGTCCATCATTCTGTTTAAGGTATTTGGGTTACCTGAGAACGAAAGAGAGCACAGGTAAATGAACTATGCAAGACATAATCTTCTCAAGATATAATAAATGAACTTGCTTTTGTACCAGCAGCTGCTAACAAAGACTGATTGTTTAAATTGCGGAGTTTTTTATGTATGCATATACGTCAATGCGCTTAATAGTTTATTATCACTAGATTGGTACGTGAGAGTACACATGTCTTCATGACATTATCGTCCTAATTGGTATCGTCTGATGAGAATGTTATGGCATGTCAGATATCATTGATAGACTGCATGTTGACCCACATATATCTTCATTTGTAGAGTCAACAATAGGAGATATTTATATTTTGGTTGAAAATGGAGACAGAGAAAACAAAAACAGGTTTAATTCTAATTCAATATGGTTATAATATATGACATCATAAATACAACATACCTAATGGGATGTATAGTTGAATCACTGTAGTTACATTGTTTCAGTTTTGGCTAAGAGCTTATTGATTAAATTGCAGTATTCGAGTTTAGTGATCAGTTTGCTGTGACTGAAGAGGTCAAGAAAGGCTTTGACGAGCATGGTTACGTCGTTCTCAGGTACATTTTTAGTTTATTGGCCATACAGTTGGATCTTCAGAAATTGAAGAATGCTATTACATAGTGTTTAAAATTTAAATATTGTGTGCAATTTACAATGTACTTTTTAAGCATGTTTCAGCTCAGGATAAAAAAATGAGCAGACATTGGCTTATTTTGAGTCAACATAAAGTAGTATTAATCAGAAAAACGTTGATATTTAGGTCAAAACTTTCTTTAGTGGTAATCATATGTTCATATTGACTCCATCGATACTTTTGTTCTGGGGAAATGACCTGGGAATCATTCTCTCAGATTACAACATTAACTAAAGGCAATTAACAACTGTTAATGTTGGTCAGTGTAGTTGAACCAAGAGTGATTGTGGTATGTTGCTAGAGGTCTTCTTGACAAGGAAGAAATCAAGCTCCTTCTCACCGCTTTAGAGAACGACGAAGGTCTTATGCAAAAGACATACAAGCGCGATGATTCCTTGGGGCGCCAGTCTAAGACATGCCTGTGGAACCAGCCAGGCAATGACATCACGGGAGTGATTGCAAGATCGGAGAAGGTAGCCGGTACCATGGAACAGGTATCCATCAACCGAAGACTTAGTCATAGCTATAATAATTATATTTTGTTTTATTTTGCAATGGGCTAGCTAAGAATTTTTTCAACTGCTAAATAAATTCTTATGTAGTATAAATATACGGACTTTAATCTGTACATTTAAGTGTGATTGTTGAATCAATGTTTACTGAAAGTGTTCTTTAAAACTGTTTCTCTTTATGACACAGTTACTGGGTGGGGAGGTGTATCACTACCACGGTAAAGTGATTGCTAAGGAAGCAAGGACAGGTGGCGCCCATATATGGCACCAGGACTACGGGTCATACCTTTATGTTATAATAACGTCCACATATATATGCACTTCAGTTTCTTCTCTCGAATAAGTGCATTGAATTTACTAAATGTGCTGCACGTGTCATTAATATTGCATCTAGTTTTGGAACAATAACTTTCCCTGTATGTATATAATACATGTGTAATATACATCCACACTTTCCCTGTATGTATACCATACATGTATAATATACATCCACACTTCCCCTGTATGTATACAATACATTATAATATACATCCACATTTTCCTTGTATGTATGAAATATGTGTATAATATACATCCAAACTTATTTCAGTTATTGGTATGAATATGGCTGCATGTTTCCGAACATGGGCACTGTATGGATTGCTGTAGATAAGGCCAGCAAGGAGAACGGATGCGTACAGGTATGAATATACATTAGGATATTTTCATTTCATTACTTATAATTGAAATCTGCACAGGAGTGTGCTACGGAAAAATTGTCAAAACAGCAGATTTTTATGTTAATATAAAAGTCTGAAGGATATATGAACTTACTGCCAAATCACTAGAAGAGCTATACAGAGGAAATAAAATGACGATGATTATGCACATTTTATCATATTAATTCTTACAGAATAACGTATATAATAAAACAACAATTCCTTCTAATATAACGATTATGGTATTGACGAAGAAGTGGTAATGGCAACGATGGAAAAACGCCATTCTAATGCCATAATGTAGATGAATGTTACGTTTTGCTAATCAAGTTTATGCAATGGCTTACGTCAATGAAACTGGTTTACATGTGGCTTACCTGTTATAAACAGGACAAAAATAACTTAATTAATCTGTTCTGGTGTACAGAGAGTTGATGTGAATGCCACTACTGGTATTTCTTTATCTAAATTGCTTTTTGGCAATTTTTTGACAGATTCTGAGTGGGTCACACAAGTTGGGACGACAGAATCACATGAAGTTTGCTGAACACTTCGGTGTGGATCCAGAGCGTATGGAGCAAAGCAAGAAGCTCTTCCCGCTGCGTTATGCAGAACTAGAGCCAGGCGACGCCATGTTCTTCCACTGTAATGTGCTGCACTGCAGCGCTCATAACAACAGTGACAGACGCCGGTGGGGATTCCTTGTGGCTTTTAACAGAGCTGATAATAATCCGATAAAGAAGTCTATTCATCCTTTCTATTCACCTCTTCATAAGGTTAGATCATAATTTCTAAGTAAAATGATATACTGTGACAAGTGTTAAAATCAGTGCATATTTTTCTTAATAAAAATGGATAACACGTATGCATTGTCATAACGCTAAAAATTGTCTCTTCACTAATAGTTGCTGAATTCATGACTTGAGTGCTAAAAATAAAAAAGACGAACACAAGTATCATAAATATAATGGCTGCTTTGATGTTACTTGTTACCGAGTTTTTGAAATATTGTATTTAGTTCTCATTATTTTATTGATTTTAAAATATAATAGCCCCATATATTTTAGGTTCCCAATGCTGCTATTAAAGAGTGCACGACGCTTATAGATATGACTGGAAAAGATTTTTTTAACGGACCTAAAGAAGATTTCTCAATTTTCGGCCAAAAGACATAAGAACTATCGATAGTGCCTCGCATAGTCTTCAAACGAAAAAATGCCGATTGTTCTAATTAAACATAAAATATAGAGATTGTGAATTTCATTGGCGTAAATTAAGCTAAATATTATTAAGACAAATGCGTTGGTTCTGGGTTAAATATATTCATACATTAACGTTATGTATCAAAATCGCATGCCTGATCATGCTCTGTATGTAAGATTAGATATCTATTGATATGCAAAACTAACTATTTTCTCGACGCAAAAGTGTTACTGAAAAGCTGTTTTCTTTTGCCTTCAGTATAGTCGTGGGCTATTGCATCTAGTAGAAAAGAAGAATTTCTTATATTTTGTGCTTTATATTAGTTTTAACATTTTAAACCATATCAAAACTTCACAGCAATCTTTCTATCAAGTCCTGTAAGGAATTTTTCCCTAGAAAGCACAGGGAGAGTATTGCCAACCTTTACCGTTTATCTAAATTTTTAGTTGTACGGAACACCTATTTTTATTCTGTGCTACTGTGTGGCTAGCGTTATCTGAATAAATGCAGTCGGACCCAACTCAGCTGTTACTACTATATCTCATTGACCTAAATAGTCGCATCTTTGCTCGTATGGCTTATTTGCCACCCTCTGCTATAATGGTAATATCGTGGTTAAAATTTGAGTATTTATCTGTTTAATTACAAGGTTTAAGCTTCAGAAATCGGAAACTTTCTTTCTATTTTACTGTTATTTTGCACTGTTGAAAGAAATAATGTTTAAACAAATGCTAGCTACATTTTGGTATAAAGCTCTATGCCTTCAGTGTTTTATCATTCAGCTATTCACCACTTGCTAATTTGAAACTTGTCATCCTCAAACGAGACACATTCTGTCAGGCCGAAACTGATATGTTGTCTTTTTGCAGTCAAAACAAAATTACAAACAAAAAAATTCAATTTTGACTACAGTTTGGTTTTGCATATCAGTTCGCAAAATGGAAGCCGTAAAACATACCACAGGTTTGATATTTATTTACATTCCATTAAATGCGTATTATTTCAATAGCAACATTGTACAGGGATCTAAATTGGTTTTCGAAATTATTGTAAAGACATAAGTGCACATTGGTTATCCTAAAACAAAAGAAATATGTGATAACAAAAGAAATATGTTATACAGAATGACAATGTCCTCCATGAAATAATAAGTAAATTTTGCATTACAAAATTTCACGAACGCAAGATATAAGCGAAAGTGAAGGCTTTATGACGCAATCCTTTTGCCTTGCAGAACAAAAGTTGTGACACACAAACGACAACACAGTGTAGTTAATTATCAGATAGAGAAAAAAGAGAATGTGTCCTCGCTATATGGCTGTCTAGGACACGACCGTGTGTTTGTGTTCAAATAGTGACATACTATGCTGCAGGTGTACTTTGCTTTGGATTAAGGCACTTTTGAGGCCTATAAAAGCCAATCCAACATTGTACAGGTCTCTAAGAGACCTGCCACAAGTTCAGATTCCTTCCATGCGTGTAAACGCCTTCCACGCGATCAGACATCTTCCACGGTTCAGACACCTTCCACTGGTTCAGACATCTTCCATGCATTCAGACACTGTCCACGCATTCAGACGCCTTCCGCGGGTTCAGACACCTTCGACGCATTCACATGTCTTCCACGCGTTCAGACGTTCTCGCGGATTCAGTCACCTTCGACGGGTTCAGAGATCTTCCACGCGTTCAGATGCCTTCCACGGGTTTAGACGCCTTCCACGGGTTCAGACACTTTCCACAGTTCAGACACCTTCCACGGGTTTAGAGACCTTAACGCATTCAGACACCTTCCACGCCTTCAGGTGCCTTCCATAAGTTCAAACGCCTCCCACGTGTTCAGACGCCTTTCACGCATTCAGACGACTTCCACGGGGTCAGACACCTTCGACGCATTCACATGTCTTCCAAGCGTTCAACGTTCTAACGGCTTCAGCCACCTTCGACGGGTTCAGAGACCTTCCACGCGTTCAGACACCTTTTACGCATCCAGACACCTTCCATCTGTTCTGGCTCCTTCCACGCGTTCAGACACCTTCCACTTGAATGCAATACAAATAACGCATCCCACATCAAATTACTCATAGCACATCGAGTATCAATGCATTTGTGCATAGCAGAGCGATAAGTAATTGTCCCTGTCGAACCGCGAACATAGCTTTGCTATCCACATACACATAAATATCACAGGTATAAGACAACGTGGTGCTTAGAAAGGTAATGTGATACGCAAGTGAGAACACAGTACCGGAAAGTATCTATGGTGCAAAAAGATATTTCTTGGGCGAAAATTCGCTCTCCAAGGCACCATTGTATGTGTTTTGGTGGCAAGACGAATGAATAATTGAAGTGTTGTATTTTCAAATGGATTCAGTACTTGTCGAAGGAAATACAGTTGGTTCGTTCAGAGTACATCAACATGTGTCCGATTTCAATACAAAATACTCCTCTCCAAGGTCTAAGGTTATAATATCACTTCTTTAATTTCCTCTTTCATTGAGATAAATTTCATGTTTGCATAGAAATCACTTTAACTTCAAAAAGGGTTAGTAATCAACATAATGTAAACTGTAAGAGAGCAAGAACTGATTAACAAGGAATTGTTTGCGATATCAATTTGATAAGTTTTCCAGTACAATGATGATTTTATGGTCAATGATGAAGTCATGACAGGTTTTGACAATTATGGCTACGTTGTCATCAGGTAAATATCTCTTCAATCTGATAACTATTATATATGTTGCTAACCTTTCTTAGAGAATTTAATGTTCAATTCATGTGGTTTTTAGCTAACTTTTTTCACGTTGTGAAGTTAATGGTCACGATGAAGTAAATTACAGGCAATACAAATAAGGTAACACACAAAAGAAGTAAAACATCAAAGTTAATTACCAAAGTAATATGTGAGCATGCTATGTTTCATCTACATTCATTTTCATTCAATGTGAGATATCTATAGTTGATCGAATTTCTAATTCATTTAGAGGAATATTGGATAAGGAAGAAGTAGCAAAGCTACGCACAGCCTTAGAGACTAATGAAGGATTGAAGACAAACAGCTATTCCAAGGATGATAGCATGGGACGGAGGTCAAAGTCTTGGCTCTGGAACCAGCCTGGTAATGACGTCACTGGAATGATTGCGCGCTGCGAGAAAGTGGCAGAAACAATGGAAAAGGTATGGAACTACAAAAGACAGATGATGCAACAGCCTGAGAGGTGCATGATAATTGCCAATTGTCTGTGTTAAAGACCCTGGTATCCATGGTGTCCTTATATCATCATACATATTATCAAAAGCCATAAAATTTAGAATTCGAGTACATCATTACTATTTGCTTGCTTCGAGACCTAATACTTCCTTGAAGACATATTTACATGTTGAGATTTAAAAATACATTTTAACCAGAATCAAGAAAATCTTAACATACGTTCCTTGTAGTTAATGAAAGGCGAGATTTATCATTATCATAGCAAGGTGATTGCCAAGGAAGCGAGGACAGGGGGCGCTCATGTCTGGCATCAGGACTACGGGTAAACTAGAGCACTGGATGTGGATTTTGTGTGACCTTTTATATAATAGGCCGTAACCACAGATCTCGCTCAATAGTCAATTCTTTTTACCCATTGCTGTGTGATTTAACAAGATTTTCACATACGTTGTGTGATAACTTTCGGATGATAGAAGACCAGATAGTTCAAGTAGAATTGGTTGTTTATTTTTTTTGTGTGCATTTTAATTACATGCATATAGGTGCTAATACATTAACAAGTATTCCTGGTGGTACAGAATATGTTTTATGCACATCGATATGAGCACACTAACTGCTTCACGAGCTCATGTATAAGTACACTAACTGATGAATGTACACATACATATGTATATAAATTACAAACAGATACGTAGTACATTAACTGATCTATAGACACATGTACTGGTGCATTAAGTACCATATGTACACTAGTACAGGTTTAAACTAAATTCTATGTATACTTAGGTACTGGTACCATAACGGCTGCATTTTTCCGCACATGGCGACCGTGTGGATAGCTGTCGACAAGGCCGATAAGGGCAACGGCTGTGTTCAGGTTTGATATTTACAACTGGCGTTGTTGAAGTTGACGAGTGCTCATTTGAACATTGTACTTTAAAATCAATATTTACCTTTTGAGAAATGCTAATCGTGGATTACTAATATTATTCCACGCTTTACAGTTAATTGCTTCCATTGTTATTCAACAGTTTCTGAGTGGATCGCACAAGGCAGGACGCATAGATCACGTGAGGATTGGTGAACAGGTTGGCGCGGATCCAGATCGCGTGGAGCACTGTAAGAAATCCTGTCCCCTGCGTTACGCGGAACTAGATCCAGGCGACGCCATGTTCTTTCACTGTAACGTCCTGCACGCCAGCGCACAGAACCACAGTGACCGCCGGAGGTGGGCTCTACTCGTGTCTTACAACAGAGCTGATAACAATCCAGTGAAGAAACATCACCACTCCAGCTACGTACCATTGCATAAGGTTAGCACTAGTTTAGCTGCAATTAACATAATAGATCGAGCTTCAAAATATGGCCAAACGGAATACTTTATAACATGTTTCAATATCTACTCACAATCACATTGAACTTTTTCAATAACAATAAGATGTCTGCTCCGAAAGGTTTAATGTAAAACATGACAGAGCGTTCTATGCATCGGCTGTGACTGGGACAAGATGTGGGCAGACCAACAATCAGGGCTATACGTGGATCAGACAGATTTTATAGAGTTTTTAGTTGATTGTTTGATTGTTTTACTCAGTTTCTTTACAGCGCATTAATCATTTGTATATATCTTCTAGGTTCCTAATTCAGCCATCAAGCGTTGTGACGTCACAGACGTGACAGATAAAGCCTTTTTTCTTAACCCAGAATAAGGATACTTCACGGAACTCTGTGCCAAGTTTTCTTTGAATGAGCTCATTTTTCTCGTCTTTCGATTAACAAGATCCAGTTGTCATTTCCATTAGTACTCAGCGTCAATAAATAACATAATAAAAACCAATTAAAAGTACAATGGAATTAAGCAAAATGCGATTTGATTGATTAGTCAAAGATAAAGATGTGTACTTTCTTTTATCCGTTGGAACTATTTCTTTCTGGAGTGTATAATTATCTCTGTAACGCATTATTTATTTACTTATCTTTGTAACGCATTATAGCTACTTTACACATGATTTCGTTTAATGCATTTCTGAAGAAACTATACAGACGCTTTTCTTAAGTTTAAAGTTTTGGATATATCTGGAAGGAGTTTTGCTAATATTTCATATGGTGGTGTGGTGCGGTGCTATTAATTGAAATATAACTTAAAGAAAGCCTCAAGTAGCTGGCGTTCATATATATTTTCATTTTACAAATAAATGTTTTCAGTATTTAGTTGAATACTGTAAAGTTAAGAAACCCAGCAAGAAGTCATAGTAACTTCAAGTGAAAATATTTATTTGGAATGATTGAAAATTCTTTTCTTATTATTGTAAAGAAAATGCCTTCCTTTTCTATGCTCTAAATTTACTTTAAAGAATTCCAAAAAAGTTTTTCCCGTAAAGTTTCACTGAATCATTAGTAGGGAATTTTGGCCAGATACGGTTCACACGGACTTCAATCTTGTTTAAAAGGGGGTGTTTTTCATTCAGTAATCCCCCTTTCGCACAAAAAGGGAATTATTTCAAAATTTCCACTCGAATTTGGTTAAAAGGGGTTTTTATTTGCAAATAAGCACCCGGTTTTTATGGGTGGTTTAAAAAGGTCGCGGACACTCCTTGCAGACAGATAGTACGTGAGTGGTCCCCCGGATCACGGACACGCATGGCAGGCAGTGAGTACGTGAGTGGTCCCCCGGAGCACCGACTTGCATGGCAGGCAGTTAGTACATGAGTGTTCTTCCGGATCACGAAAGCCCATAGCAAGTAGTTAGTATGTGAGTGGTTCCCCAGAACACGGACACGCCAGGCAGTAGTTAGTACGAGAGTGGTCTCCCAAATCAGGGACAGGCAAGGCAGGCAGCGAGTACGTACATGGCCCCCCAGATCACGGACACGCATGACAAGCAGTTAGTGCCTGAGTGGTCCCCTGGATCATATACCCGCATGGCAGGCAGTTGGTACCTGAGTGGTTTCCTGGATCACGGACACGCATGTCAGGCAGTTAATACGTGAGCGGTCCCCCGGATCACGCATGGCAGGCAGTTAGTACGTGAGTGGTTCAACGGTAGGCAGTTAGTACGTGAGTGGTCCCCCGGATCGTGGACACGCATGTCAGGCAGTTAGTACGTGAGTGGTCCCCCAGATCACCGACACGCATGGCAAGCAGCTAGTGCGTGAATGGTCTTCTGGATCACGGACTCGCATGGCAGGCAGTTAGTACGTGAGTGGTCCCCCGGATCACGGACACACATGGCAGGCAGTTAGTACGTGAGTGGTTCAACGGTAGGCAGTTAGTACGTGAGTGGTCCCCCGGATCACGGACACACATGGCAGGCAGTTAGTACGTGAGTGGTTCAACGGTAGGCAGTTAGTACGTGAGTGGTCCCCCGGATCACGGACACACATGGCAGGCAGTTAGTACGTGAGTGGTTCAACGGTAGGCAGTTAGTACGTGAGTGGTTCAACGGTAGGCATTTAGTACGTGAGTGGTCCCCCGGATCACGGACACACATGGCAGGCAGTTAGTACGTGAGTGGTTCAACGGTAGGCAGTTAGTACGTGAGTTGTCCCCCGGATCACGGACACACATGGCAGGCAGTTAGTACGTGAGTGGTTCAACGGTAGGCAGTTAGTACGTGAGTGGTCCCCCGGATCACGGACACACATGGCAGGCAGTTAGTACGTGAGTGGTTCAACGGTAGGCAGTTAGTACGTGAGTGGTTCAACGGTAGGCAGTTAGTACGTGAGTGGTCCCCCGGATCACGGACACACATGGCAGGCACTTAGTACGAGAGTCCTCCTCTCAGAGGCTGCAGTCAGATAGACTCGGTTGACACCCCGAGCAATGTAACAGAGCATCTCCTTGTTTTTTTTTTGTTCGTTTCTTTGTTTGCATGTCGTTGTAAATTCCGCATTTAGTACATTTATATGGGGAGGGGGGAGGCGGGGGTGATTGTGGGTCTGAACCTTCACATTCACCCCCCCCCCTTCCCCTCCCCGCTCAGTCCTCTGGTATGGTACGGCAAAAAAGGACAAAAAAGGTTACGCCAATCGCCTGTAAGCAGAACACCAGTGTATGCTCGAAACCGACCGAAGTGATGACTAACTAAAGCTGTTGGCAAAGATCCCGCATCATTCTCGGATATATCATCGGATCAAATAACTCTTAAAACTTTGAATATGGCTGCCTTGGGCATAATCCTGACGTTAGGAAGGAAGTGGGGGGGGGGGGGGGGGAGGGGGCTCATAGAGCTTGTAGCTGCACATGCCAATCATAAAATATAATTGTTTAAAAAAGAATGAAAACAACAAATGTTTTACGCAATATCTTTCAACCTAGTCTTTTTTTTCAGACGTCGTGTATTAAAAACATGGACTAGGAAGCGATGAGTGAAAAAAAAATGTTTTCTTCTGCGTGTTGTTGTTTTGCGGTTGTTTTGCGGTTACATTTGAAATTAGAGGCTATTTTTCGAGATGTAATGTCGGGACAAGCATCATTTGTCCATATAATTTCTCTCTTCATTCGAAAGATTTTTTTTTTAATTTTTTTTTTTTAAGTGTTAAATGAGGCTATCACATCAAAATAAATGAAATCAGCAGAGCTGTGGCATTTCCTACAGTCTCTTATTACTTCTTATTTTAATGTGATCAAAGATCAAATCTTTTTAAAGGCAGAGTTTCAAGCGCATTTTTTTATTTTTTTTATTTTATTTTTTTTTGTGGCATGAGGTTTAGCTGTCACGGGCCTTGTCTGCAGGAAGACTGGCAACTCAGGTCCATTTCCGGTATGTTAAGGCCAGACAACCAATGAAGCTTGCTTCTCATCCTTTGACATAACCCGGATGGTTAAAAAAATCGAGCGCCTATTCGGGTGTACAAAATTTAGAATTAAAAAAAAAAAGATTTACCTAGAATAAGTATTGAACATTGGTTTCAGAAGATACAATATTAAAAATTTTGCGACTGTTCCTTCAGCGCTCACATTTTTATCGAAATATAACACTTCAAGCTCATACATTGATAATATAGGCATTTTGTTAGCCGTCATATAAACGTTTGGTCGAACCACTAAGTCATGGTGCAATGTCGGGCTAATGTCGGGTTATCGAAGTTAGCAAAGGTAAAACAAAAATTTCGGCCACTCAGTTCGAGAAAAGAATTTAAAAAAAAGATCACTGGCTTGGCAAGTCATTTCATAAAATTAGGGTGAGGACTAAGACTATTTGTCTTCCTGGCCTAATGCTCTGGTCTAGTTTATATCATTATCTGATAAAACGACCGTCAACAGGGATATAAAAGGGTACGCTGTGAAAAAAGGAAAGGGCTGAAGAGATAGAAAGTGGCGAAGCTTGCAGTATTTCATGTTTATTATGATATTTTTGTATCACTTTATGCATCTAGCTTATAGTTAACATGCAAACTGTGTAAAAGGTTACTCGCATACCATTTAATATTTGTTCCATAGCACTGAAAAGCGTACACATAAACAAGCTTGGTCTGTGGGTCGCCTCCAAAAGCAAAAATAAATATATAATAGATAAATAATAATAATAATAACAAAAAACTATGCCAAGAATGATCATTGTTTTCTGAAAATATCTTGTACTAAAATGGGTAAAATGTTGCTAGGCTTTGCAAACATTCTGGTCTCTACATTAATAAAATTTTAAAAAAGTCTAACTCTTAATTTGGAAGAAAAGACGCCACCATTTTACAACCCAGCACAGTTTTTTATTTCATTTTTTTTACGTATGACTTTCGGTTTCGGTATCACATGTTATTGCCACAAATATTTGTCCTCGTGTAGAAGTTCTGATAGCATCTTGTTGTAAGGTTCATAGAAATCGAGCAACATTGTCCGCGTTTTGTTGTGCATTTCATAACGCTTTTTATTACTTAGATGTGGATCGTCTTCTAAAGAATCCTCCATTAACTTTAAATTATATTGCGAAATAGCATCAAGTCCAAGAAACGGAAACACGTATGCGTTAACATAGGCCAACGGATCTTTCACATAATCCTCAAAGCGAATAAGTAAAACGTTTTCACTTTTAAAAACTTCTAGCCAGCTTTTAATGAACACATAATACACGCCAATGCGGACCCTATCCGCACCCCCCTTCTCCCAAGTTTGCCCCTTCCTAGGGTTACGGAAGTTTTCGTATTCTAAACCGTATGCACATTTTTCCATTGGATACGTTGCTATGCAATTATTCCACCAATCAATGCCTTGAGTGACACAGTCATGAAAATGATCTGCATTTTTGATCTTCTTCAGATTCTGGTTGTAGAAGTGGTAATCGGACCAGAGGCGGTCTACGGGATTTCGCATGATGATTATGACCTTGGCGTTGGGTATGGTGTGGTGTATCTTATCCGGAGTTAGTATGTTCGGAGTCCTGCTGTTTCTATTAGCCGGGTCATAATTCCAGTAATGTGCTTCCCACACATATCTAAACAAAAGGAAAATATATTGATTCAGATCTATTTTTAGATATTTTACAGCTCTTCTTTAGACGCAACACTATAACTATATATA
The DNA here is from genome assembly GCA_949752745.1 of Protula sp. h YS-2021. Lineage (NCBI taxonomy): Eukaryota > Metazoa > Annelida > Polychaeta > Sabellida > Serpulidae > Protula > Protula sp. h YS-2021. The sequence continues at coordinate 20,755,876 of OX457033.1, forward strand.
TATATATATATATATATATATATATATATATATATATATATATATATATATATATATATATATATATATATATATATATATATATATATATATATATATATATATATATGTATATATATATATATATATATATATATATATTCCCTTAAGATTTTTCATGTTTCAGACACTGATTTTCTGATCTCAAAATTTTTTTCTGCCATCTAAAGTGCACTTATTGATAGCAAAATATAAAATAAAGAGATTTACATTTATTTATTGATATCTCTAATTATATTTTGATATCAAAAATTAGCATTAAATGTTAAAATGGCATTCCATATAGATTGGTAGATTGGTTGAAAATACGTTAAAGACAAGCTCCTGATTCTCGTAATGTGTAAAATGACAAAAGTCAAATTAATCTACGTCTAGCAAATGACGAAAAATAAAAATAGAGCGAGAATAATGCCGTAGAATGGGGCGGGGAGGAAAAGTGGGCATTTAGTAAGGTATTTTTGTCATGAAAGTAAACAAAAATACTCGAAGAATGGTGGTTGGGGTCAGACGCGGTTCACGAGGACTGCCAATTTCATTTGAAAGAGGAGAGATTTTCATCCAGTTGTCCTCGTTCCCCACAAAAAAAAAAAAAAAAAAAAAAAAAAAAACGGAGTTAGGGTTAGGGAGGGGTTCTTTCCAAAAATGCACTCCTCGTTTAACCCAAGGAGTGCGCCAAAAATTGTAAACGTGCTTCTGAAATATAAGTGTCTGTTTATTTTCTGTGAGTGCATTTCAGCTTGAGTTCTGGCTGGGAGTAGCATGTGAGTTACCTTGGAGTAGAGTCTATGGTCATTAGTGGACAATTTTCGCTGTTCATTAGAGATCCGTCATGCGTGTTGAATCCATTCTTTTCTATGCTGTCCTTGATATCCCTGGCCAGATGATTGCCCCGCCTACGCATGTTTTCCTGCTTCCGCTTGTCCAGGTGATCTCTCGTATCCGGATCTATCCGGCGACTGACTGCGCAATGCACATGGGATTCGTCGTGAAATAAGTGCGACAAACAACAGCTCTCGATCAAGGACGTAGCATGGGAGAATAATTCCGTGTAATGCCTCAGCGTCAACAACCGACTAAAACATAAAATATGAAACTATTTTTTCAGTAAAATTTAGCCTTCACCCCCATTCCAACGCACTCCCCCCACCCCACCCCCCTCCGTTCTGGCACCTAACTCTCCCGCCTGCACATCAGTTCTCGCTGATACGTTCAACACTTCTAAAACAAAATGTTCTTTTGTTGAAGTTGCTGGAGAATATATTTGCAGAAACTGCCTGCAGAGCAGTTTTACATTGTTGCATCAATTATAGCAAGAGAGCGCATTTGGTTTTTCCTCGAGATACGTTTTCCAACGTAGTTTCGAATTCATTGTTTCATACAACAAAATAGGTTAGCGTAGACTTTGTTTATGTTTTTTTTTTTTTTTTTTGGAAACTTTCAGTGTCTCAGTATTTCTCACTTGGAAATTTCCGTTTCCAAATGGCAATAAGTTTGTCGTTATTCTGGAAGTTTCTGCACTTTTTTCTGGTCATAATGTAACACATGCATTTTATCTAGGTTTTTTTTTTCGAAGTGGGCCGCCAGGCTATCTAGCGGAACTCAGTCTAGTTTTATTAAGTATGTCTAGTTTAAACAAATAAATATCAATCGGGGCTAGACACTCAGTTCACGGAGTTCCTTTTCGATTGACACAGCCAGGCCACGGTCTCCGGACAACCGTTAATTTAGGCTCTCAATACAGCCGAGCTTGTTTTCAAAAGGAACTCTGATGCAAAGTAAATATCTTAGTGATGACACGATTATAGCCTAAATGCTAATGTGTCAAGCAATAAATATGTGAGGACAGAAAACCTTTTTTTGTAGTCATACATCTGTCACCACTCTCATCTGGCTTGGCAAAAATTCTCGTCCTGTTATAAAGCATGCGTGGAATCTTGAGACAGTAGAGATTTGCATTCGCTAACTGAATTCCTTTTCCAATACCTTTTATAATACAATTTATTTCAATGTATATGTATGAAATGTGATTGGGCTTGTTTTTGTTCATGCGCATGTTCTGTTTGTTTCGTTGTTTGTTTTTTTAATTATTCGCTGGATTTCAAAAAGCAAAGTCTTTGTTTAATTTTTGTAATTCTTAATCATATTTTCATTCGTGCTTGCTGAGTCCCGGAGAAACCCGATCCCCACCGAAGACATATGCCCCAGGAGGCGCCTCCCCCTTTATGTACATTGTTGCCCAACAGCCAATCTCTACGGCGGTTCGTTCTGTTGTGCGTTGTTGTCCAACAGCCAACCTCTACGGCCGTTCGGTCCATTGCGTAGAACTCCCTTTTCAGTTCCACAGATCCACTGGTAGAGAATAGCGCCCATGAAAGATGGAAACTACTTTTTACAATATCCATCGGCTTTGTGTTTACAAAAAAACCGGATAAATCTCCACAGAGGTCACCTGTTTTGTAACAACCCTCTCAGTTCCCCCTCCCCGTCCCCATTTTAGCAGACGTGGAAAATCCTCACCCCTCGCCCCCTTCCCCGGATTGTGGTCGTATTTGAAGAAAATCCCACTGGATAATAACTACTATGGGATAAGTCCTAGTGCGTGAGAAACATGTTTGTTAAAGGGATAACTGTCCGGAGTTAGTTATTGTTTGAGGACAAGGCGGAACAAGTCAGGAACCAGCATAGTGCTTTAAATGGCTGCATGTGGGATTAGTAAAACTGGGTGATATCCAAAATCCAGCCACATTCAAGAAGCATTATCCCCTCATGCGCCGAGAGCATTTGCGGTGGGTGATTGGGGGGGGGGCGGCGGAGGGGGATTTCCCCCCTCCTCCCCCACCACACCCCTCTTACCTTTCTCTAGACAATGCGCTTTGCCCCCAGAAATGCGGTTCTTTGAATGCCGATCCGTAGACGTGTTGGTGCTGGGTGATGTGGTAATGGAGGTCCGTCGTGCCTGATTTACTGAATCCTGCTAGAAAAATGCGCGGGAGACATCGCAGCGTAAAGCCCGGTCGCGGAGTGGCTTTGCTTAAAGAGAAAACAAATTAAAAAAGACTGAAAGAAAAGTAAATACAAATGTTATTCCTTTGATTTATTGGTTATAACGTATATAAGAGAGAAAAATTATGCTCCCTCTTCATAGAAAGCGGATTATCTATGTCAAAAACAATGAAGAAAATGGCAAGTGTGGAGCGTAAATGTAGAAAGGATTTGCCCTGAAACTGTGTCTAGTTTGACCCACTTAAATATATACATCAGAACAAATAAAAAATCAAACAGTGAAGGGTGGTGAAATGGGGGGGGGGGCGGAGAGAGTGAGGGGGCGGGACAATGGATAAGTGGATAAATGATGACTATCATTTCCAGCTATTATAATCACATGCCAGTTTCATACAATTATATTAATTATATTCCATTTGAAAAGCTTCCGCTTCTAGCTGTAACGTCACGTCACTGTTTTATATTTCAATATTTACATTTTTGTCAAATTTTCGTGACTTCCAGAGTCGTCTCCACATTTCCCACATATTCTCTACCACCTTCATAAACTTCTGGAACAATTGTTCCCACCCCACTCTTTTTATATAATAACACTTCATATTGGACAACCTGTAAAAGAGCAAATTCGTGTGGATGAATTAGCACCAACTAGTGCGGATGATATCTCGATCACTTGTCTAATTTCGCATCAGTGCTTTCAGATGATAAATCAACGCATCAGTAATTGCCTTTTATCTAGGTGGGAAAAATGCCAAAGCTTTAACCAAGTTAAAAAAAAACAACACTTGTTCTTATTTCTTAGTGCTCAGAGGTTGAAGTATATTTACCTTCTCTTATAAAATTTGAGGCCAATTTTCTCATAAAAGCATGGACTTGCCAGGTTAGGTATATAATCCGGAGGTTCGGTATCCATAACAGTCAATGGCGTGCTGTCTAAAAATAGCTTTGTTTTATTGTCATCCTCGTTTACTCTGACTTTGGCGTAAATAGTTGTCGCTGACTGAATTGGTGCTGAACTCATAAATATACAACTCGTTATTACAACAGACACGATAACTGCGAAGACCAATGAAACGAAGGCTTTGCTTTCCTTATTCAAGCAACTGTAGTTATATACAATCTTATCCATAATAAAATCCTGCTGAAATATTAACTCACGTTTTTTTACATATACTGTCCAGTTCTACACAAACACACAAATCACATATAAACATTAAGTTATGCATAATCCGCCATTTTGTTTGATCTAGTCGGATCACAAATTACTCACTCTTGATAAAGAAGTTTGTGTAATAGAAATCCGACAGTTGTGCAATGGACCCGTATGTTCTCTGCGAGAGTCAGATAAGGGGATTACATGAGCGGTTCCAAAGGAGGTGGCAAGTCGGACGGACTCGGCAATTCCCGTGAGTTACGTGACGCAACAAAGGAATACCAGTGCGGGATCGGAATTCTGGAAGAGAAGAGGGAGGGTGTTGGGGGGGGGGGGGCGAGGGGAGGGGGAGGGGGTCTTAGTCCCATTGTTTCTACATATGTTGCGAATTGGCGAAACATGTGTATATTTGTATAATTTTAAGGGGAGGGCAAGACTTTTTCAATTTGGGCGGTTTTTGAGGGGGCGGGGGAGGGAGGCGTGACGCTAGTTTATGTTAAATGTCCTCAGCTAATGTTTATATTAAGCCGTTGTGTGGCGAATGAAATCAACACAATAACAAAAGATCCAACACTCACAAGTCAGACTTCATGTGAATGCGGACCAGCAAATAAGGCAAGCCAGCATTGCTTATTTGCTCAGTGTGAAAAAAAAGAGATAAAGAGAGAGAGATTGAATACATGAAAAAATTCCCTGCCTACCCATTAACTCTTGAGTACACTTAAGTGCATATCAAAACAGAATGCCGTATGTATAAATGTGAGTGTATTCAACATTTTTCTTTTTTTCCCCATGCAAAAATCTTTCCCTGTGCTTACTGGGTATAAGAAGGGCCTTCAATCCGTGCTCTGAAAAAGGGATTCTGAAAAAGCTACATAACCTTACCATGGAATGTGCGGCATTTAGCTGAATGACATTTTTGCCGAGCGACGTTCGGTCGGACGATATTTAGCCGAGCGCCATTTAGTCGAAATTGGTATCTATCTAGTCGAAATTTATCACTGTGGGAAATTTAATTTGTTTTTTTTTTTTTTTTTGTGGGGGGGGGGGGTAAGAAAATACCTATTTTATGCACACTGAATCTGAATTAGAAAAACATTACTTTGCTGATCCGCCATGTCCGATCATCTGGGAGACCGTGTTTTTCATGGCTTCTTTAGGGATCTCAAGTAATTGCAATTCGATTAGAATGGCAATTTAATTGCTTCTTAACAGTTTCTGACCCATTTCGTGCTTCTTAACAGTTTCTGACCCATTTCGTGCGATGGCTGGAAAGACTCAGTCGATGTCACGTGGTAACTGTTGCTTAAGGTAAACGGTAAAAAAACCTGCCCCGGCAAAACTCCCCTCCTCCCACCCACAGTTTTGCAGTCCCAGTACCCCCTCCCAAATCCCTGTCCCATTTAAGTGCTTTTAAGGGCTTAAAACAGTTTATGATGTTCTCACATCTTCTATAGAAGTTTCTTACTCATAAATTCATTGCTAACAAGTTTATTTCGATTGCATTTGCGACCTAGTTAACAATGGAATCGTGACCCAGTTATAGTAACGTATCAAAATGGTCAACTGCTGAGAGAGAGGGGGTGGGGGAGGGGGGGAGAGCTGAACTGTACTTCAGTCTAACTGCAATTATCTAGTCATAATATGGATAAAATATTTTGTTTAGGCCCCAAATTTCGAATCACCCACACACCTAAACATCACTTCACACAGACGGAGGAGGGGGGGGGGGGGTCTTTCAACCGGGTATGCGAAATAGGGGTGGGGGGGGGGGCTTATTACCGGGGAAGTGTTTTTATTTTACCGGGAACTGTTGTTTCAACCCAATCTCTTATCCTCGAAGTTTTTTAATAAGGTTTTGTACCTTTTGTGCACTGCTCTGTTGAGTTCAAAATCATCTGTTTCTTGTAAAAACAACTCGTCGGAACAGCAATAGCAAAATATGTCATTGAACAATAACACAATGTTCTTTAAAAGAAATATTTTTTGTAAGGGGGGGGGGGTAAACAGGAAAAAGAGAGGAAACAAAGGAAAAAAATGCGGAGCGGAGGAGGGAGGGGATAGGGGTAGGGGAAGCTGAACAGGGGGCAAAAATACCAAGTGGAGGGAGGGGGGGGGGAGATATACTAGTCTAGCTCCCTCCAAGGAAGAAGATAGACTATTCTATCCCCCAGGGGGGGGGGGGAACTGTACAGGGGGTAAGATATGCTGTTACACCGGCCATAACGTCTCCCCATAGTGTAAGGGGGATCAAAATGTCTCCGCCGAGAATTTATTCTCCGGTAATAGTGGCCACCATACAGCATCACTTTTTATCCAGTGACACAAACGAATAAACAAGACACAATTTTATTACTTCAAAAGGGCGTTAACTCTGTTTGACCAATACAAAGAACTATTATCTGACGAAAAGCAAACTAGCACTGGTACTAAAATTTTACTAACGCTGTGACTGTACGAAAAACTAAGTAACTTTGTATCTACTGGCTTTCCGACATAACGCCCGATGACATAACGCCCGGCGACATATCGTCCGTCGACATATCGTCCTGCGGCATAACGGCCGGCGACATTACGCCTGCTGACATAACGCCGGTTGACATATCATCCGAAAAACTAAGTAACACTGTATCTGCTAGTAAAAAAGCTAGTAACGAATGCATCTGCAAATACGAAACCTCTATTCGTCGGCTTCCCCCATTTTCACGGTTTGTCGGGATCCATTTTCATTTCTGGAAACGTTGTGGGAGGAGACATTTTGAGCCTCCCCTCCCCCCTATTACACATAGACATTTTGAGCGGAGACGTTCTGATCTCCTCCCATTCTTTGGAGGCACTGTGGCCAGGGACATTTTTGGCGGAGACATTTTGACCTGGATTGTCTTAAAATATATATGTAATAATAGAATTTCTGAGAAACTCTGCTACAAAACAGGATGCATTCCTAAAAACAAGGATATAACAGAACATGATTCCAGGCTAGATAACTTTAGAAACATATATATATATATATATATATATATATATATATATATATATATATATATATATATATATATAAATATATATATATAACCGCTAATAATTCAAGTAAATATAAGAAGAAATGTCTGTTTTTGAAAGATAACGAAACATGCCCAAAGATAGTACACCAGCGGTGCGATATCAGCTGAGATGCCAGCGCTACCATTTCGTTTTTTTTTTTTTTTGCTTTAAAACTTCGAGATCAGTTTCTGCAACTTTTTTTTTACTGCATCACTAAGAAATCATTGGTATTTTAAATCTAATGAACTGGATGGTTTGGAGGCACTTTCATCAATGTTTGAATTTTATTTCAATTTAATATGCAAGGTATTAAATAAATAAAACTTTATAAATAAATACGAAAAACTAAAACCAAGTAATGGAGAAGGAATTTGAATCCGACAACTTCAAAATACTGGAATCATTCCCACACTACCAGCGTCATAAAACAAAATACAAGTTTCTGATTGGTTTTTTGCTTGCTGTTTTGCTTGTTGCCATAGTGACCACGGTGGCTGTTATTGTGACGCAACACAGAGGTTTGTGCATTATTTATGATAATTAGTTTTATATCGTATATTGAACATGGTTTAGTATTTTTATAGCAAAATTATTAATAGAAAGTGTGTAGTTAATCGGCAATCAATGAAGATATACCAAATACAACTAGCTGAATTTATCACTTTTACATTACGTAATAAATATGGAATGCCGTTTTAACATTTAATGCTTATTTTCTAAATCAAACTATAATTTATGATATCAATAAATCAATGTTGATCTCATTAATTTATATTTGCTATCAATAATCATTTTAGAATACAAAAATTTATTTTTGAAATAAAAAAATCAATGTTACAATTTAAAATATCTTAAGGGAGATACGCATTTACATAAAATTGAATTCTTCACATGAAAAAATGGAGAGCAAAAAACTAATTCTTGATATCAGTGATATCGCATTCCATTAATAAATGGTTCATATGACTACTGTTTCAATACTGTGACGCCAAAGTTGCTGAACTAGTGTATTATATACGGCTGAGCCTTTATATCCGAACGCCTAATGCAAAGCAATAATAATAAAAAAAACCTGTTGTTTATGTATTTGCCGTGACTGTTATGCAATTTACAGCAACTAGGAAACAGTATCACTTCGTTTTAAACGGTTTGAGAGCTAGTCTGGTTAGTTCCAAGATTCTAGGTTTGAATTCAGCCCAGGGTGCCAAGTGACTGATCTGATTTCACTTTGACACAGTTTTGTCCGAGGATACACCAATAAACAACAAGCTTTGTCACTGGCTTTTAATTACAACAGCAGTTCAAAGAATACAGTTGGGGGTTCTGTGAAATAAAGTTGGTGTAACCTTAATTATTACAGGAGCAGGTTTCACGAGTGAGAACTGTCCATCAAATTCTGAGTCAGTGTACAAAAATTTCAGCTCAGGTAGAGAGTGTAGATTCTGAATTTTAAAGTTTTTAAGTTGGAACTTTAGTTATTTTACCATGGATTCATTCAGAAATGCATGATCATTATTAAGCAGTGCAGATTATTTCATCATGTTAGATAAGGGAGATAAGATGATCAATGCTAAGCAGTGCAGATTATCTTATCATGTTAGATAAGTGAGATAAGATGATCAGTACTAAGCAGAGCAGATTATTCTATCGAACTGATTTTAAGAATTCCTATGGTATTAAATATTCCACTGATATGATTGTTACACTGATATAATTGTTACACTAATATGATTACCACACAGACATGATTGCTAAAATGATATGATTGTTACACTGATATGGAAGTCACACTACCATGGTTGTTACACTGATATGATTGCTACACTGTCATGGTTGTTACATTGATATGTTACACTATATGTTTGTTGCACTGATATGATTGTTACACTATATGTTTGCTACAGTACCAATTACCAATAACTCAAATTGTCAAAAGTGTGACGCCACGAACAACCAAAGAAACAAAACCAACAAGAAAGCAGGTATCAATGAAGTGAATAATCGACTCGATTTTCCATTTTTAATTAAAATTCGAAAATTAAAGATAAAAAAAACGACAATTTAAAATTTCTACATTTCGTCCAATATGAGAAATAGAAAACTGGGTATCGCTACAGTCGCTGGGTTGTCTACATTTCGTCCTTTCAATATTTCATTTCAAATACAAATTGGAAAATGGAAAATCGACTACATTTTCCATTTTTAATTTAAAGCGTAAATTAAAAAAAACAAGAAACAGCAATTTCAAATTTGCGTATTTCGGCCCAAATGAAAAACGAAAATTTCTGTTTTTAAAATAATAATAATAATAATAATAATAATAATAATAATAATAATAATAATAATAATAATAATAATAATAATAATAATAATAATAATAATAATAATAATATCAACAACATTGTACCATTTTCTGTTCGTGTCTTTTTTTTTTTTGTAGAATAAGCATCATTAACTGAAATGAAGTAATTAATTGCAGTTCGATAATAAGTACTGATAGCTCACGTACACATTACGTACCGTATATATTCTATTACTTATTGTGTTGTTTCAGCAACATTTCAGTACAAAATTACTGTAGTGATAGGAGATGGCGTATACGACGAAACGAGTCAGCCCGTATACGCGACCCTGTTTGGTAAGCTGAGCACCTGCGGAAGCCATCATCTGAACTCTTCTATAACAAACTTCCGGCATGGATCGTAAGTATAGTCAAGAATACCCCTACTGGCAGCAACAGTGCTAGAACATTGAATCAGATGAACTGAACTTACTTGTTATTTGATAATGCTCATTTGTACGGTTTAATGGTTCATATATTTGAGGTTATTTTATAAAATATCAAACTATTAGCTGCTGAAAAAATGCACGTCATTTCCGGTACCATTTCCAGGCATTTGGACCATTCAGTAACTAATTATCTTCACAATACAAAGATTATTGCATTAATATATGTTGCTACAGTTACGAACATTTGACGCATATCTCCGAAATCTTATCTTTATGAAGGTAGTCATAAAGACAGACACCAAACGAGTTCTTCTTTTTTTTATCCAGACTGGACGAGTTTACGGTACCATGTGACAGGGCCGTAGGGGATTTAAGGAGCATTGAACTGGATGTGGGCACAAGTATGGACGGCTTGAGGGTGAATACTGTGACTGTGGTAGACCTGGTGGATAATCGCACCTACGAGTTCGTTTGTGACTGCTGGCTCAAATCGGATTCTACGTCAGCCGTGAATATGACTGCTGACAAGTAAGAACCACTACAAATAGTTTTAAAATTTAAATACAAACCAATTTCAAAATGAGGTTTCGAAATAAGTTTAAAAATGGATTAAGATGCAATATTGAATAAAAATGGATTAAGATGCAATATTGAACAAAATGTTTGAAAGTTATAGAAAGAAAAAAAAATACTTAGACTAGATATCCCGTGAAGAATAAATACCACTAGATATTCCTTGAGAAATTAATACAACTGGCTTTATTTTGAAATAACATAAAACAAATCAAAGTTGTGTCATGCGAGTTTGTCAGTCAGTTTCCAATTGAATGGAAATTATGCAACTAAACCTAGATATCTAACTGACCAACTGCCCCCTTTTTTGTTTCGCAATCCTATCGGCTGCCCCCCCCCCCAATGCGGTAGGGCGGTCATCTGCGACCCCTCCTCCCCATGGTGATTTGTGTCCAGAACTGGGTCTATTTTATCCAGCATTGTAACTGTAATTCACTACAAAATGGAATTACATTGATTGCCATTGGTTGCACTTGAGCAAAAGTCCAATTTAGCAGTAGTGAAAAGATAGAATGGATTGCAATTGACTGCACTTAAGTTCAAATGTAGCAAATGGAGCATTTCCTACTCACGGGGTGTCTGGGAAACTGCAAATTAGTTTAAAAGTAGTTCAAAAGCGCAAGCGCAAGCGTTATATGTGCAAGTTTTCGAGAAAAAAATCAAGAATTGTGTTTAGCGGCGTCAGTGGCGGATACAGCTTTCGGACAAGGGGGGGTTCAGCTTGGGCCAGCGTGGAAGTAGGGCGCGTGCCCTGCTAAGTCAGTTGGGGGTCTATTTTTTCGGCTTCAGGGGGGTTACAACCCCTGAACCCCCCTTGGATCCGTCACTGCTTTTTGTAGATAAACTTTTTTTGTTTTATTTTTTAAATTTAAATGTTCATAAAACGCTGCTCCAACTTTGGATCCTCATATAAAGTCACCTTGGAGCCCGTTTAAGTAAGGGCTTTCACACTGTTATAAAATGCTCACCGCATATCGCATCTTTTATAAGGAGAAGCGCGGAAACGAAAAATATGTGAAAAATATAATCATGAGACTCCATTTAATTTCAAAATTGCCTACAAGTTAGCAGGCCATTCATGCAAGACTTATCTATGCTGCCAATTTCTGTTCCCTAGGTTTGATGCTTGCAGAAAAATATGAATTCATTTTTTGCAGTTTTTTTTTACACTTTTGCATCGTACAAAAACAGTACGATAGATCGCAGCTCCGTCGAAACTCCGCCAGTCGAGATTAACGGTCCAATGCATCCCTTCTCATCATGTGATGAATAGACCATTTTAACAGCGTTAATTGCACATCATTCAGCGATGATAAACGAAAATGAATAAGTCAGCAGAGGTGAGGGGGGATGGGGTGGGGCAGCCAATCGGATTGCAAAGGGGGGAGGGCAGCTGATGACAGTATACGGAATAATGGAGATGCCATGATATTTTCCTAAATCATGAAACGTTTTCTACATGCTGTGACATTTATCTTAGATACTGTGATATTTGTCTTAATATTGTCACATTTTTCTAGGTACTGTTACTTGATGCCTTAAGAATGAGAGCCATAAACCAGCAGAATTATATTACGCCAGTCGACAAGCGCGGCATCCGGGGATGCAACTATTCGCTGTACAGTTTTGTGACCTCAATTCCCTCGGCGGCTATGTGTTGTAAAACAAAATCCCCCCCCCTCCCTTCCCCAACCCGTGAGTAAAGGGGAAAGGCTTCTCATTGGCGTGACTGTCTTCGTGAAAAAATAGTCTAACCTGCTTATTTTGCTATGCAATAGCGGGCCATACGGAATTCAGTAATCAGTGTATAGACATGGCATTTTTGATGAGGAGGTACAACACACAGTTAAATACTGTGCCAAAATCCCTTCAGTGTCATTACCTACCATCAACTGCCGTAATGAACCTGGTTGAATTTGCCCCTTAATCCCTGGTGCTATACCTACAAAACCGCCCATTGTTCTAATTACAATTATCCATTAATACACCAGACCAGCATACCCTCCGGATTTTTAGAAAATACATGTATATAAAAGGCTATAGTTAATGCACTAAATTTAAACTAAAATTACTCTAAGAAGCGAAGTCCGTAAGTATTATAACAATTTATCAAGACTTTCAATTTTTTAAATGGATCAAAAGTCACACTTTCCACCTCTGTCCAAAATGTCTCTGGCCCAAATGTCTGGATAGTTACCATGCATCCGGTCGGGAAACCCTTAGTAACGGTAGCCTGACAATACAGCCTAACGACAATACGCCTGGCTCAGTGCTCCTCGATTCCTAAAATAAGGTTCTGACAGGTGATTGGACAATCGTATTTATAATCTTATCAAGGTGCCACTGTAGATAATATTTAATCAGTTATTGTAGTTGATTATGAACATGAAAGATTGATATTGCGAAATATTAAAAGATTAGCATAAATAAATAAATAAATAAAATGAAAAAAATAAGCTTTGTACCTTTAAGTGGCTTTTTTTAGCTCCAGTTTCTTACAGAAACAGGAGCAATAGCGGTTTTAGTTAAAACAAGTATCTCCTCCTAGAATTTTAATAGAAATGTTCTAAAATTAGGATTGAATTTGGGGTGGGGGGGGGGGCGGGAACACATGTATAGACCGGACACTTGTCCACCTGGCGAGAAAAAAACAATAGCCTCTATGTGAAAAGCCACATCTGGATGGCTATGTACAAATGCGTACATCATGCGGTGTATTCGGAGCCTCTAAGCGGTGTAACGGTACAGCGGTTATGCAAATAGCCACGTCCGAATGGCTATGTACAAATTTGTATAGTGCGCGTGGCCTCTAAGCGGTGTAACGGTACAGATGGTATGCGAACAGTCACATCCAAATGGCTATGTACATATGTGTACAGTATGTGATGTGCGAGTATCCTCTAAACGATGCAACGGATATAGCGGATATTCGAATAGCCACCCCAATTGCTATACACAAAGATGTAGTGTGTGTGTAGTCTCCAAGCGGTTTTACGATACAGCTGGTATGCAAATAGTCACACCCGAATGGCTATGCGAAAATGTGTAAAGTGTACGATGTGCGCGTGGCCTACAGATTGTTGACGCTCCTACAGCCGATATACGAATAGCCACACTCGAATGGCTAGTTACAGATGTGTAAGCTTTGTAACGGTACAGCTTGTATGCGAATAGTCACACCCGAATGGCTATGTTCAGATATGTACAGTTTGCGATGTGTGAGTAGCCTCAAAGCAGTGTAACGAATATAGAGGGCATGCTAATAGCCACACCCGAATGGCTATGTTCAAATGTGTACAGTGTGCGCGTAGTCTCTGAGCAGTGTAAACGGTACACGTTGTATGCGGATAGCCACACCCGAGTGGCTATGTAAAAAAGTGTACAGTGTGCGCGTAGCCTCTGAGTGGTGTAAAGTTACACCTGGTATGTGAATAGTCACTCCCGAATGGCTATGTTCAAATGTGTATAGTGTGCGCGTAGCCTCTGAGCGGTGTCAACGGTACACCTCGCATGCGAATAGTACACATTTGAACATAGCCATTCGGGTGTGACAGCTTGCGATGTGCGAGTAGCCTCAAAGCAGTGTATCGGATAGAGCGGGCATGCTAATAGCCACACACGAATGGCTATGTACTAATGTGTAGAGTGCGCGCGTAGTCTCTGAGCGGTGTAAACGGTATACCTTATATGTGAATAGTCACACCCAAATGGCTATGTACAAATGTGTACAGTATGCGATGTCCGACTAGCCTCTAAGCGGTGTAACGGTGCAGCTGGTATGCAAATAGTCACAAATGTGTACAGTGTGCGATGTGCGTGTAGCCTTTAGACGTTGAAACTCGTTCAGTGGGTATGCGAATAGCCACCACAAGAATGGCTATATACTAATGTGTACAGTGTGCGCGTAGCCTCTGAACGGTACAAACGTTACACCTTGTATGTGAATAGTCACACCCGAATGAATGTACAAATGTGTGCAGTAAACAAGATATGCGCGTGGCCTTTTTCCGGTGAAACGGGTAAAGCGGGTATGCAAATAGCCACACTCGAAAGGCCATATGTAGAACAGTGGACGTGGTGCATCGGCTGTGTGCAAGTGTATACAGTACATGATGTGCAAATAGCCTCTATGTGAAAAGCCACACCTGGATGGCTATGTACAAATGCGTACATCATGCGGTGTATTCGGAGCCTCTAAGCGGTGTAACGATACAGCGGTTATGCAAATAGCCACGTCCGAATGGCTATGTACAAATTTGTATAGTGCGCGTGGCCTCTAAGCGGTCCAACGGTACAGATGGTATGCGAATAGTCACATCCAAATGGCTATGTACGAATGTGTACAGTATGTGATGTGCGAGTATCCTCTAAGCGATGCAACGGGTATAGCGGATATTCGAATAGCCACCCCAATTGCTATACACAAATGTGTAGTGGGTGCGTAGCCTCCAAGCGGTTTTACGGTACAGCTGGTATGCAAATAGTCGCACCCTAATGGCTATGCGAAAATGTGTGAAGTGTACGATGTGCGCGTGGCCTACAGATTGTTGACGCTCCTACAGCCGATATACGAATAGCCACACTCGAATGGCTAGTTACAGATGTGTACAGTGTGCGCGGAGCCTCTAAGCTTTGTAACGGTACAGCTTGTATGCGAATAGTCACACCCGAATGGCTATGTTCAGATGTGTACAGTTTGCGATGTGTGAGTAGCCTCAAAGCAGTGTAACGAATATAGAGGGCATGCTAATAGCCACACCCGAATGGCTATGTACAAATGTGTAGAGTGTGCGCGTAGTCTCTGAGCGGTGTAACGGTACAGAAGGTATGCGAATAGCCACATCTGAGTGGCTATGTTCAAATGTGTACAGTGTGCGCGTAGTCTCTGAGCAGTGTAAACGGTATACCTGGTATGCGAATAGTCGCACCCGAGTGCGCGTAGCCTCTGAGCGGTGAAAACGGTACATGTTGTATGCGGATAGCCACACCCGAAAGGCTATGTTCAAATGTGTACAGTGTGCGCGTAGCCTCTGAGCGGTGTCAACGGTACACCTGGTATGTGAATAGTCACACCCGAATGGCTATGTTCAAATGTGTACAGCTTGCGATGTGCGAGTAGCCTCAAAGCAGTGTATCGGATAGAGCGAGCATGGTAATAGCCACACACGAATGGCTATGTACAAATGTGTACAGTGTGCGCGGAGCCTCTGAGCGGTGTAACGGTACAGGTGGTATGCGAATAGTCACACCCGAATGGCTATGTACAAATGTGTACAGTATGCGATGTCCGACTAGCCTCTAAGCGGTGTAATGGTGCAGCTGGTATGCAAATAGTCACAAATGTGTACATTGTGCGATGTGCGTGTAGCCTTTAGACGTTGAAACTCGTTCAGTGGGTATGCGAATAGCCACCACCCGAATGGCTATGTACTAATGTGTACAGTGTGCGCGTAGCCTCTGAGCGGTACAAACCTTACACCTTGTATGTGAATAGTCACACTCGAATGAATGCGCGTAGCCTTTTTCCGGTGAAACGAGTAAAGCGGGTATGCAAATAGCCACACTCGAAAGGCCATGTGTAGAGCAGTGGACGTGGTGCATCGGCTGTGTGCAAGTGTGTACAGTACACGATGTGCAAATAGCCTCTATGTAAAAAGCCACACCTGGATGGCTATGTACAAATGCGTACATCATGCGGTGTATGCGGAGCCTCTAAGTGGTGTAACGATACAGCGGTTATGCAAATAGCCACGTCCGAATGGCTATGTACAAATTTGTATAGTGCGCGTGGCCTCTAACGGTACAGATGGTATGCGAATAGTCACATCCAAATGGCTATGTACAAATGTGTACAGTATGTGATGTGCGAGTATCCTCTAAGCGATGCAACGGATATAGCGGATATTCGAATAGCCACCCCAATTGCTATACACAAATTAAATCGGTTCCCACAAGCCGCTCTAGAGTAGCTTTGGTATCGGGTAATTTTTTCGACACGTAAGAGCTAAATCGTGTGGGAGATTTCAGTTGGAGATAATGGAATAAAACAGAAAGAACTGGATAGAGATAAAAAGAATGCGTTATGTTTGTTATGCATTTTTTATTAAAAGCACTGACAGTTTGAGAGGTCATCTGTTTATAACAACGGTATTTTAGCCTGCAACGGTATTTTCGCCTGCATAAAAAACAAAGACCTCGCCGTATTGAAACGAGCCTAGATACACTTTTTCAATAAACGGTTAAGTTTACAATAAATCTCTTTTTCACTGAAAAATAAACTTTTAAACTGGGAAGGATGTTGACGCTCCTACAGCCTATATACGAATAGCCACAATCGAATGGCTAGTTACAGATGTGTACAGTGGGCGCGTAGCCTCTGAGCGGTGTCAACGGAACACCTGGTATGTGAATAGTCACACCCGAATGGCTATGTACCAATGTGTACAGTCTGCGATGTGCGAGTAGCCTGTAAGCTATGTAACGGTACAGCTGGTATGCGAATAGCCACACCCGAATGGCTATGTACCAATGTGTATGTATAGTGTGCCATGTGCGTGTAGCCTTTAGACGTTAAACTCGTTCAGCGGGTATGCGAGTAGCCACATCCGGCATGTGAATAGTCACACCGAATGGCTATGTACCAATGTGTACAGTCTGCGATGTGCGAGCAGCCTGCAGGCGATGTAACGGTAGGGCTGGTATGCGAATAGCCACACCCGAATGGCTATGTACAAATGTGTACAGTGTGCGCGTAGCCTCTGAGCAGGGTCAACGGTACACCTGGCATGTGAATAGTCACACCGAATGGCTATGTACCAATGTGTACAGTCTGCGATGTGCGAGCAGCCTGCAGGCGATGTAACGGTAGGGCTGGTATGCGAATAGCCACACCCGAATGGCTATGTACAAATGTGTACAGTGTGCGCGTAGCCTCTGAGCGGTGTCAACGGAACACCTGGTACGTGAATAGTCACACCCGAAAAGCTATGTACCAATGTGTACAGTCTGCGATGTGCGAGTAGCCTGTAAGCTATGTAACGGTACAGCTGGTATGCGAATAGCCACACCCGAATGGCTATGTACCAATGTGTATGTATAGTGTGCCATGTGCGTGTAGCCTTTAGACGTTAAACTCGTTCAGCGGGTATGCGAGTAGCCACACCCGGCATGTGAATAGTCACACCGAATGGCTATGTACCAATGTGTACAGTCTGCGATGTGCGAGCAGCCTGCAGGCGATGTAACGGTAGGGCTGGTATGCGAATAGCCACACCCGAATGGCTATGTACAAAATGTGTAGTGTGCGCGTAGCCTGTGAGCGGTGTCAACGGTACA
Organism: Protula sp. h YS-2021; assembly: GCA_949752745.1. Taxonomy (NCBI): domain Eukaryota; kingdom Metazoa; phylum Annelida; class Polychaeta; order Sabellida; family Serpulidae; genus Protula; species Protula sp. h YS-2021. Next base: position 20,773,754 of record OX457033.1, read on the forward strand.
CCTGGTATGTGAATAGTCACACCCGAATGGCTATATACCAATGTGTAGTCTGCGATGCGAGAGTAACCTGTAAGCGATGTAACGATACAGCTGGTATGTGAATAGCCACACCCGAATGGCTATGTACAAATGTGTACAGTGTGCGCGTAGCCTTTGAGCGGTGTCAACGGTACACCTCGCATGCGAATAGTCACACCCGAATGGCTATGTACCAATGCGTAGTCTGCGATGTGAGAGTAGTCTGTAAGCGATGTAACGGTACAGCTGGTATGCGAATAGCCACACCCGAATGGCTATGTGCCAATGTGTATGTATAGTGTGCCATGTGCGTGTAGCCTTTAGACGTTAAACTCGTTCAGCGGGTATGCGAGTAGCCACACCCGAATGGTTATGTATGGTGTGCTTTCGTTTTCCTTTTCTATTTACATGTTTTTTGTTTTGGTTTTTGTTAACGGGAAAGGGAAGACTGGCTTACAGCTTTTTTTTTTGGTGCGACTAGCTGTGTGTATCATGAGCTATTTCGGCGTTACAGCTACCCTATTTTAACTCGTGGTAGCTGTTCATTTTCTTTACTCCTAACTGCACAATCTTAATTTAATTATGACAGGGGGCCATACTACCACGAATTTAATTATGACAGGGGGCCATACTACCACGAACTCTGTAGGCAACCTTTTTTTGTAGGCAACCTTTTTTTCTTTCATATTTTCACTTGCCACCCTTAATCAAGGCAGCTGATCACACACTGTTCCATGGACAACTTTTTCTCTGTTAAAACACGCGAGTTAATTTTGGTAATGGGGCTCTAATTATAGATAAATCCCTGAAGCTCGTATAGTATTTATTGTCATGTCCATCTGCGTCTGCTCAGTTTTCTTCACCTTTTCCACTGTGATTTATCTGTATAAAAAGAAAACATAAAAAGAGTATATTAAAGCTGTACGGGTCTATTACGGGTCTATTGTTTCGAATCGTTTCTTAAACTATGTTGCCTGTTTGCTTTTCCTAATGGTTTCTACGACCGCATAAAAATTTCCAGGATCAGCCGAGATCTAGTGAATCAAGCTAGTCCTATTTTTAAAAACGGCCAATTCGTACAATTTTTAAAGATATCCGATTAAAACTGGGGGAGAAAAGCCTTTAGCCATTTTTGATCGATCGCCAAATAAAAGATACCACCTCTGGATACAAAAAATTGAAAAATTGACCAAATATCCAGAGGGAAAAATTGACCAAATATCCAGAGGTGATATCTTCAATTTTTTGTAGCCAATTTTCGGCGAATTCGAGAGGGGACAACCCAATAACAGGAGCTAACAGAAACTTTTTTGTATTGTGTATTACATTTTATTAGAAAAGTTTCGGCTGAGATCTAGTGAATCAAGTGGTGGCCATATTTAAAAAAAACCGTTGTCTGGCGGATCTCTGCCCTTTGAAGTTTGCCTACGCCTGAAAAATGAAAAGAAATTGCACGTTCCGCCAACTGGTCAGTTTTTGAAGAATCGAAAAGAAAGAATCGAAAAGATAAAAATCGGCTACAATATTTTTTTTAAATATCAACCACTCAGCAAGTGAATCGGCAAAAAAAGTAACTTTTCAAAAGCGGACTGCATACTTATATTTATGCAAAATTACAAGAGCTCTGCTATCTATCCCCTAGGACCGTCTAGTAAACACTTAGGCAATTTTACTTTCTTCAAGAAAAAGGCATGCAACGCCTGGCATAATTCAAAGTTATTTATTCCCTGCCTAAGCTGAAACCCCAATTCCAACCAAATAAAGGCCTTGTCGGACATCCTGCTGCATGCTGCATCCTTCCAAGTTTTTAAACGTGCATTTTCAGTTCACTTATGACGTCAAACACAACTCGTATTTCATTTATAATTTATTTAAATCAGCGGACAATAAAGTTCAAAGCCATATTTCGAGTGAATAAACGTCTCGTCGGACAAACGGACGACGTCCTGCACAACTTCAATATATTAGGAACAATATCACCAAAACCAAAAAGTTGTGAGCCAAATAGCTAGGCTACAGCGTGATCCACACAACTTGGTACCTAAAGCGTAACGTACTAGGCTACAGCGTGATCCACACAACTTGGTACCTAAAGCGTAACGTACACACAGACAGACGGACGTAAAACATCTAACAGTATTATTTTAGAAATTAGTACCAATTTTACTGGAATTTGTACCAATACGTAAAACATCTAACAGTTATCTAACAGTTATAAAGTTTGATATCGTGTTAACAAGCTCTTGATGACAGACCGACCGACAGGCTGACACATTCTCGTTTGCTATGGTGCATCCTTCAAAGTTTTTAAACGTTGCATTCTCAGTTCACTTATAAATGAAATATGAGATGTGTTTGATGTCATAATTATATTAGATTTAAATTGGTTCAAACATTAGTTCTGAATCAAATACCTGAACAGTGCAGTTACTCCTGTCCGGAAATGACATCAGTGTTTAGAACATTCAATTTTTGCAGCAGCGTATTCTTTCTACAACAAAAATTTTTACGTTTTCGTGTTAACAAGCTCTTGATGACAGACAGACCGACAGGCTGACACATTCTCAGTTCACTTATGACGTCAAACACAACTCGTATTTCATTTATAATTTATTTAAATCAACGTATTATTTTAGAAATCATTGATGCAAATTGCAGTTAAAAAGTTTGATTCAGAACTGATGCAAATTGCAGTTAAAAAGTTTGATTTAGATTTAAATTGGATCAAACATTAGTTCTGGATTTAGATTTAAATTGGATCAAACATTAGTTCTGGTTCAAACATTAGTTCTGAATCAAATACCTGAACAGTGCAGTTACTCCTGTCCGGAAATGACATCAGTGTTTAGAACATTCAATTTTTGCAGCAGCGTATTCTTTCTACAACAAAAATTTTTACGTTTTCGTGTTAACAAGCTCTTGATGACAGACCGACCGACAGGCTAACACATTCTCAGTTCACTTACGACGTCAAACACAACTCATATTTCATTTATAATTTTTTTAAACCAGCGTATTATTTCAGAAATCATTGATCAAATTCCAGTAAAGGAATACGTAAAACATCTAACAGTTATAAAGTTTGATTCAGAACTAATTTTTGAACCAATTTAAATATAATACCTGAAAAGTGCAGTTACTCCTGTCCGCAAATGACAGTACGTTATGGTGTTAACAAGCTCTTGATGACAGACCGACCGATAGGAGGACACATTCTCAGTTCACTTATAAATGAAATATGAGTTGTGTTTGACGTCATAATTTATTTAAATCAGCGTATTATTTTTGAAATCATTGGTACAGGGTATTATTTTAGAAATCATTGGTACAAATTCCAGTAAAGGAATATGTAAAACATCTAACAGTTATAAAGTTTGATTCAGAACTAATGTTTGAACCAATTTAAATCTAATACCTGAACAGTGCAGCTAATCCTGACCGAAAATGACGTCAATGTTTATAACATTCAATTTTTGCAGCAGCGTATTCTTTCTACAACAAAAATTTTACGTTATGGTGTTAACAAGCTCTTGATGACAGACCGACCGATAGGAGGACATTCTCGTTTGCTATGGTGCATCCTTCAAAGTTTTTAAACGTTGCATTCTCAGTTCACTTATGACATCAAACACATCTCATATTTCATTTATAATTATATTAGATTTAAATTGGTTCAAACATTAGTTCTGAATCAAATACCTGAACAGTGCAGCTACTCCTGCCCGAAAATGACGTCAATGTTTATAACATTCAATGCTGCAAATTCTCTCTACAACAAAAGTTTTTACGTTATCGTGTTAACAAGCTCTTGATGACAGACCGACCGACAGGCTGACACATTCTCAGTTCACTTACGACGTCAAACACATCTCATATGTCATTTATAATTTTTAATTTAAACCAGCGTATTATTTTAGAAATCACTGGTACAAATTCCAGTAAACGAATACCTAAAACATCTAACAGTTATAAAGTTTGATTCAGAACTAATTTTTGAACCAATTTAAATATAATACCTAAAAAGTACAGTTACTCCTGTCCGGAAATGACATCAGTGTTTAGAACATTCAATTTCTGCAGCAGCGTATTCTTTCTACAACAAAAATTTTTACGTTATCGTGTTAACAAGCTCTTGATGACAGACCGACCGACAGGCCGACACACGGTCGATCGCATATATCCCCTTGTGAGTAATAAAATAGGTTCTCATTTGCTATGGTGCATCCTTCCAAGTTTTTAAACGTTGCATTCTCAGTTCACTTATGACGTCAAACACATCTCATATTTCATTTATAATTTATTTAAATCAGCGTATTATTTTAGAAATCATTGGTACAAATTCCAGTAAAGGAATACGTAAAACATCTAACAGTTATAAAGTTTGATTCAGAACTAATGTTTGAACCAATTTAAATCTAATACCTGAACAGTGCAGTTACTCCTGTCCGGAAATGACATCAGTGTTTAGAACATTCAATTTCTGCAGCAGCGTATTCTTTCTACAACAAAAATTTTTACGTTTTCGTGTTAACAAGCTCTTGATGACAGACCGACCGACAGGCTGACACATTCTCAATTCACTTATCAAATCAGCGTATTATTTTAGAAATCATTGATGCAAATTGCAGTTAAAAAGTTAGATTTAAATTGGTTCAAAAATTAGTTCTGAATCAAATACCTAAACAGTGAAGTTACTCCTGTCCGGAAATGACACCAGTGTTTAGAACATTCAATTTCTGCAGCAGCGTATTCTTTCTGCAACAAAAATTTTTACGGTATGGTGTTAACAAGCTCTTGATGACAGACCGACCGACAGGCTGACACATTCTCAGTTCACTTACGACGTCAAACACAACTCATATTTCATTTATAATTTTTTTTAACCAGCGTATTATTTCAGAAATCATTGATACAAATTCCAGTAAAGGAATACGTAAAACATCTAACAGTTATAAAGTTTGAGTCAGAACTAATGTTTGAACCAATTTAAATCTAATACCTGAACAGTACAGTTACTCCTGTCCGGAAATGACGTCAGTGTTTATAACATTCAATTTTTGCAGCAGCGTATTCTTTCTACAACAAAAATTTTACGTTATCGTGTTAACAAGCTCTTGATGACAGACAGACCGACAGGCTGACACATTCTCGTTTGCTATGGTGCATCCTTCAAAGTTTTTAAACGTTGCATTCTCAGTTCACTTATAAATGAAATATGAGATGTGTTTGATGTCATAATTATATTAGATTTAAATTGGTTCAAACATTAGTTCTGAATCAAATACCTGAACAGTGCAGTTACTCCTGTCCGGAAATGACATCAGTGTTTAGAACATTCAATTTTTGCAGCAGCGTATTCTTTCTACAACAAAAATTTTTACGTTTTCGTGTTAACAAGCTCTTGATGACAGACAGACCGACAGGCTGACACATTCTCAGTTCACTTATGACGTCAAACACAACTCATATTTCATTTATAATTTATTTAAATCAACGTATTATTTTAGAAATCATTGATGCAAATTGTAGTTAAAAAGTTTGATTTAGATTTAAATTGGATCAAACATTAGTTCTGGTTCAAACATTAGTTCTGAATCAAATACCTGAACAGTGCAGTTACTCCTGTCCGGAAATGACATGTGTTTAGAACATTCAATTTTTGCAGCTGCGTATTCTTTCTACAACAAAAATTTTTACGTTTTCGTGTTAACAAGCTCTTGATGACAGACCGACCGACAGGCTAACACATTCTCAGTTCACTTACGACGTCAAACACAACTCATATTTCATTTATAATTTTTTTAAACCAGCGTATTATTTCAGAAATCATTGATCAAATTCCAGTAAAGGAATACGTAAAACATCTAACAGTTATAAAGTTTGATTCAGAACTAATTTTTGAACTAATTTAAATCTAATACCTGAAAAGTGCAGTTACTCCTGTCCGGAAATGACATCAGTGTTTAGAACATTCAATTTCTGCAGCGGCGTATTCTTTCTACAATAAAATTTTTTACGTTATCGTGTTAACAAGCTCTTGATGACAGACCGACCGACCGACAGGCCGACACACGGTCGATCGTATATATCCCCCTGTGAGTAATAAAATAGGTTCTCGTTTGCTATGGTGCATTTTAAACGTTGCATTCTCAGTTCACTTATGAGGTCAAACACAACTCATTCATTTATAATTTATTTAAATCAGCGTATTATGTTAGATGTTTTACGTATTCCTTTACTGGAATTTGTACCAATGATTAGTACAAATTCCAGTAAAGGAATACGTAAAACATCTAACAGTTATAAAGTTTGATTCAGAACTAATTTTTGAACCAATTTAAATCTAATACCTGAACAGTGCAGTTACTCCTGTCCCAAAATGACGTCAATGTTTATAACATTCAATTTTTGCAGCAGCGTATTCTTTCTGCAACAAAAATTTTTACGTTATGGTGTTAACAAGCTCTTGATGACAGACCGACCGACAGGCTGACACATTCTCGTTTGCTATGGTGCATCCTTCAAAGTTTTTAAACGTTGCATTCTCAGTTCACTTATGACGTCAAACACATCTCATATTTCATTTATAATTTACTTAATTCAGGGTATTATTTTAGAAATCATTGGTACAGGGTATTATTTTAGAAATGATTGGTACAAATTCCAGTAAAGGAATACGTAAAACATCTAACAGTTATAAAGTTTGATTCAGAACTAATGTTTGAACCAATTTAAATCTAATACCTGAACAGTGCAGCTACTCCTGACCGAAAATGACGTCAATGTTTATAACATTCAATTTTTGCAGCAGCGTATTCTTTCTACAACAAAAATTTTACGTTATGGTGTTAACAAGCTCTTGATGACAGACCGACCGATAGGAGGACACATTCTCAGTTCACTTATGACGTCAAACACAACTCATATTTCATTTATAATTTATTTAAATCAGCGTATTATTTTAGAAATCACTGGTACAAATTCCAGTAAAGGAATACCTAAAACATCTAACCGTTATAAAGTTTGATTCAGAACTAATTTTTGAACCAATTTAAATCTAATACCTGAACAGTGCAGTTACTCCTGTCCGGAAATGACATCAGTGTTTAGAACATTCAATTTTTGCAGCAGCGTATTCTTTCTACAACAAAAATTTTTACGTTATCGTGTTAACAAGCTCTTGATGACAGACCGACCGACAGGCTGACACATTCTCGTTTGCTATGGTGCATCCTTCAAAGTTTTTAAACGTTGCATTCTCAGTTCACTTATGACATCAAACACGTCTCATATTTCATTTATAATTATATTAGATTTAAATTGGTTCAAACATTAGTTCTGAATCAAATACCTGAACAGTGCAGTTACTCCTGCCCGAAAATGACGTCAATGTTTATAACATTCAATGCTGCAAATTCTCTCTACAACAAAAGTTTTTACGTGATCGTGTTAACAAGCTCTTGATGACAGACCGACCGACAGGCTGACACATTCTCAGTTCACTTACGACGTCAAACACATCTCATATGCCATTTATAATTTTTTTAAACCAGCGTATTATTTTAGAAATCACTGGTACAAATTCCAGTAAACGAATACGTAAAACATCTAACAGTTATAAAGTTTGATTCAGAACTAATTTTTGAACCAATTTAAATCTAATACCTGAACAGTGCAGTTACTCCTGTCCGGAAATGACATCAGTGTTTAGAACATTCAATTTCTGCACCAGCGTATTCTTTCTACAACAAAAATTTTTACGTTATCGTGTTAACAAGCTCTTGATGACAGACCGACCGACAGGCCGACACACGGTCGATCGCATATATCCCCTTGTGAGTAATAAAATAGGTTCTCATTTGCTATGGTGCATCCTTCCAAGTTTTTAAACGTTGCATTCTCAGTTCACTTATGACGTCAAACACATCTCATATTTCATTTATAATTTATTTAAATCAGCGTATTATTTTAGAAATCATTGGTACAAATTCCAGTAAAGGAATACGTAAAACATCTAACAGTTATAAAGTTTGATTCAGAACTAATGTTTCAACCAATTTAAATCTAATACCTGAACAGTGCAGTTACTCCTGTCCGGAAATGACATCAGTGTTTAGAACATTCAATTTCTGCAGCAGCGTATTCTTTCTACAACAAAAATTTTTACGTTTTCGTGTTAACAAGCTCTTGATGACAGACCGACCGACAGGCTGACACATTCTCAGTTCACTTATCAAATCAGCGTATTATTTTAGAAATCATTGATGCAAATTGCAGTTAAAAAGTTAGATTTAAATTGGTTCAAAAATTAGTTCTGAATCAAATACCTGAACAGTGAAGTTACTCCTGTCCGGAAATGACATCAGTGTTTAGAACATTCAATTTCTGCAGCAGCGTATTCTTTCTGCAACAAAAATTTTTACGGTATGGTGTTAACAAGCTCTTGATGACAGACCGACCGACAGGCCGACACATTCTCGTTTGCTATGGTGCATCCTTCAAAGTTTTTAAACGTTGCATTCTCAGTTCACTTATGACGTCAAACACATCTCATATTTCATTTATAATTTACTTAATTCAGGGTATTATTTTAGAAATCATTGGTACAGGGTATTACTTTAGAAATCATTGGTACAAATTCCAGTAAAGGAATACGTAAAACATCTAACAGTTATAAAGTTTGAGTCAGAACTAATGTTTGAACCAATGTAAATCTAATACCTGAACAGTACAGTTACTCCTGTCCGGAAATGACGTCAGTGTTTATAACATTCAATTTTTGCAGCAGCGTATTCTTTCTACAACAAAAATTTTACGTTATCGTGTTAACAAGCTCTTGATGACAGACATACCGACAGGCTGACACATTCTCGTTTGCTATGGTGCATCCTTCAAAGTTTTTAAACGTTGCATTCTCAGTTCACTTATGACGTCAAACACAACTCATATTTCATTTATAATTTATTTAAATCAGCGTATTATTTTAGAAATCACTGGTACAAATTCCAGTAAAGGAATACGTAAAACATCTAACCGTTATAAAGTTTGATTCAGAACTAATTTTTGAACCAATTTAAATCTAATACCTGAACAGTGCAGTTACTCCTGTCCGGAAATGACATCAGTGTTTAGAACATTCAATTTTTGCAGCAGCGTATTCTTTCTACAACAAAAATTTTTACGTTATCGTGTTAACAAGCTCTTGATGACAGACCGACCGACAGGCTGACACATTCTCGTTTGCTATGGTGCATCCTTCAAAGTTTTTAAACGTTGCATTCTCAGTTCACTTATGACATCAAACACATCTCATATTTCATTTATAATTATATTAGATTTAAATTGGTTCAAACATTAGTTCTGAATCAAATACCTGAACAGTGCAGTTACTCCTGCCCGAAAATGACGTCAATGTTTATAACATTCAATGCTGCAAATTCTCTCTACAACAAAAGTTTTTACGTGATCGTGTTAACAAGCTCTTGATGACAGACCGACCGACAGGCTGACACATTCTCAGTTCACTTACGACGTCAAACACATCTCATATGCCATTTATAATTTTTTTAAACCAGCGTATTATTTTAGAAATCACTGGTACAAATTCCAGTAAACGAATACGTAAAACATCTAACAGTTATAAAGTTTGATTCAGAACTAATTTTTGAACCAATTTAAATCTAATACCTGAACAGTGCAGTTACTCCTGTCCGGAAATGACATCAGTGTTTAGAATATTCAATTTCTGCACCAGCGTATTCTTTCTACAACAAAAATTTTTACGTTATCGTGTTAACAAGCTCTTGATGACAGACCGACCGACAGGCCGACACACGGTCGATCGCATATATCCCCTTGTGAGTAATAAAATAGGTTCTCATTTGCTATGGTGCATCCTTCCAAGTTTTTAAACGTTGCATTCTCAGTTCACTTATGACGTCAAACACATCTCATATTTCATTTATAATTTATTTAAATCAGCGTATTATTTTAGAAATCATTGGAACAAATTCCAGTAAAGGAATACGTAAAACATCTAACAGTTATAAAGTTTGATTCAGAACTAATGTTTGAACCAATTTAAATCTAATACCTGAACAGTGCAGTTACTCCTGTCCGGAAATGACATCAGTGTTTAGAACATTCAATTTTTGCAGCAGCGTATTCTTTCTACAACAAAAATTTTTACGTTTTCGTGTTAACAAGCTCTTGATGAAAGACAGACCGACAGGCTGACACATTTTCAGTTCACTTATGACGTCAAACACAACTCGTATTTCATTTATAATTTATTTAAATCAGCGTATTATTTTAGAAATCATTGATGCAAATTGCAGTTAAAAACTTTGATTCAGAACTAATTTCTGAACCAATTTAAATCTAATACCTGAACAGTGCAGTTACTCCTGTCCGGAAATGACATCAGTGTTTAAAACATTCAATTTCTGCAGCAGCGTATTCTTTCTACAACAAAAATTTTACGTTATGGTGTTAACAAGCTCTTGATGACAGACCGACCGATAGGAGGACACATTCTCAGTTCACTTATGACGTCAAACACAACTCATATTTCATTTATAATTTATTTAAATCAGCGTAGTATTTTAGAAATCACTGGTACAAATTCCAGTAAAGGAATACGTAAAACATCTAACCGTTATAAAGTTTGATTCAGAACTAATTTTTGAACCAATTTAAATATAATACCTGAAAAGTGCAGTTACTCCTGTCCGCAAATGACAGTGTTTAGAACATTCAATTTCTGCAGCAGCGTATTCTTTCTACAACAAAAATTTTTACGTTATCGTGTTAACAAGCTCTTGATGACAGACCGACCGACAGGCCGACACACGGTCGATCGCATATATCCCCCTGTGAGTAATAAAATAGGTTCTCGTTTGCTATGGTGCATCCTTCCAAGTTTTTAAACGTTGCATTCTCAGTTCACTTATGACGTCAAACACATCTCATATTTCATTTATAATTTATTTAAATCAGGGTATTATTTTAGAAATGATTGGTACAAATTCCAGTAAAGGAATACGTAAAACATCTAACAGTTATAAAGTTTGATTCAGAACTAATGTTTGAACCAATTTAAATCTAATACCTGAACAGCGCAGTTACTCCTGCCCGAAAATGACGTCAGTGTTTATAACATTCAATTTTTGCAGCAGCGTATTCTTTCTACAACAAAAATTTTTACGTTATTGTTTTAACAAGCTCTTGATGACAGACCGACCGACAGGCCGACGCACGGTCGATCGCATATATCCTCCTGTGAGAAATAAAATAGGTTCTCGTTTGCTATGGTGCATCCTTCAAAGTTTTTAAACGTTGCATTCTCAGTTCACTTATGACGTCAAACACAACTCACATTTCATTTATAATTTATTTAAATCAGGGTATTATTTTAGAAACCATTGGCACAAATTCCAGTACAGGAATACGCAAAACATCTAACAGCTATAAAGTTTGATTCAGAACTAGTTTTTGATCCAATTTAAATCTAATACCTGAACAGTGCAGGTACTCCTGTCCTTAAATGACATTCAACTTTTGCAGCAGCGTATTCCTTCTACAACAATACTGAGAACAGGCATAGCTCCTTAAATGTACCCCCGACCCGCCTTCTAATCACGTTATATTTTTTGTTTTTAATATTCAATATCGACTTGATTAAAAATATATCCATCCTTTTTTTTTAATATTCAATATTGACTTGCTTAAAAATATATGCATCTTTTTTAAAGAAAACTTTCTGTGAAATATTTAACTTCGATATTGACAAAATAGGTTTTCTAGCATCTTCAACCGTTAGTTTATTTTGAACACAAAACCACAACTGTTAAATTTTGAAACCACACGATTAACTAGCCAATGGAAAGATAATTACTTCAAATGAATACGACAGAATAAACAAATTAGTTAACAAAACGCTGGTTAAATTGTAGTGACGGCAACTCCATAGAACTGATATGGTTGCATGCCTTCTGATTCACCAAATCAACCCAAAATGCAACAAACTTCCTACTCACGAGAGAAATACCCCTGGTTCAACCACGAGAAATGTATGCGTGGAAGTTAGGAAACTTCATCCACGTCAGCTGTGAGGGGCGGTCAGTCAAGTGAAGCTGCCCCCCCCCATCCCCCCCCATCCCCGACCCGCTCCCCCCACCACGTAAGCTGTGTCGAGGGACGGTCATTAAAGTAAAGCATGGGAGTTGAAACGGGTCCCTATCCCCTACACCCCCATACCTCCCGCAAGGCCCAATCGCAGATCTTGGTGACCCAGAAAAACATCGCAAATACAAACGTTGGGTATGAACCAAGAAAATACCTCTTAAAAGGAGGAGGAAGACTGGTGAAATAATGTCAACGATGTCTGTCATTTTACTAAATTCTCAAATAGGTCAATACAAAGCTTTTTGTAGTTTTGCCAAATCACAAAGAACGAAGTAGAACATATGCCAAATGCAGGTCAAAGGATTGCACGTGTCATATTTTGTCATATCGTGTTAGATCGTGTCAGAGCGTGTGGAAGGGTATAAAAAATGTCAGTTATTTTGCTAAATTCTCAAATAGGTCAATACAAAACTTTTTTTGTAGTTTTCCCAAATCACAAGGAACGAAGTAGAACGTGTGCCAAATGCAGGTCGGAGCATTTTGGACGTGTCAGAGCATGTCGGAGCGTGTCAGAGCGTATATAAGAGTATCAAAACACGTCGACTTTATGTACAAACTTTCGGGATAGGACTGAAGGAAAAAAATAGTTGGTGCAAGATGTTTTATAAGAGAGCACGTCGTATATGCTCACCGCTTCTAAATAAAGAAACACGAATGATATCTGTGAGGATTGCAATTTAAACGATAATCGCAAGTGGCTGCGCAAATTTTTGTTTCTTCTGGCAGTTTCTATGGAATTATATGCACGTTTTTTTTAAGTTGTTCGGACTACAGAGACAGTCTTTGCTTCATTACGTCTGACTGAAACAAATGATATGTTTGCCATAACCAGTCAATTGAGACCCAACCAGTCACAAACACGTCTACAGAACGGTGTCACAAACGTCAACAATTAGCACGAAAATTTACGATTTTCGCCATTTCTTTAAACACCTCATGGGCATATCACCTATTATTAGATTTTCGATGCAGTGCATCAATGTTTGTCAGTTCTGCATTTTTTAAAGCTCTAGAACGCAATGCGTTAATTACAGATTTCCTCAGCATAAATTAGTCCTACTAATTAGGAACCCTGGAGGGCCTTGATTAGTCTAAATTTGTATTAAGAAATTGAATATCTTGGAAAATATTATGGACTAATGCAGTGCAAGAAAACTAGTTGTTAAAAATTGAATCAACCAAAATAATATAATAACCACGACATGGTTTTATATGTATCACAGATACAGTATACATTGTTTTCATATGCTTATTGTATGAAAGTATGGGAAATATTGGATGACCAGTGCTAGTTCTAGCTTTCTCAGGGTTAGTTCAACTATGGAAAAAAACTTAATGCTCTCAGTACGTGGATATTTTCGTACACATTATGTACTGATTGCAAGCAGTCGAACAGAGCTTCATTTATTTGCAGGCCGGAAATAGATATCGTAAAAGTTCAGCCATGACACTAAACCTCTAATGGTTTGGAGAGGAAATAAGATTAGGTTTGGTCACGAACATTTTGAGGTTGTTCGAAAAGTATTCGGAAAAATATCACTACGTCAAATGTCTTTGGAGACATGATGGACTTCACTTAAGTACATAACTTAATCACTTCGAAAGATTAATATGAATTTCCCTGCATTTACGAGTAAAACTTTTTTTGCCGAGTTTCTATATCACATCATCCATGACCTAATGTTTCCCATTTGTTAACGTTTTTACATCGCCTTGCTTCATGAATATCAATGGGAAACAATATGAACATTTATGAACAATGATCGAAGACGGTGGGGGATGAGAACAACAAAAAAACCCACCGACTAACTCCAATAGTTTGCGAGGTTTTTACGCCTGCGCCAGTGACTATTGGAGAATTTGGATGTAATGAGAGATGATGGTTTCAGACAGCGCGATAGATTTTATGAGCTGCTGCCGAACCTTTCCCAGCAGCCGGCCGGTTTTTACGCCGTCGCCAAGTCAACTGGGAAAATGTAATCTGTATATTTATATATAACAACTCAGTGATTGCATTCACAGCAAGGCAAAAACGGCAATAAAAATTAAAACTTGAAAATGCAGGAAAATTCTTAGTTAATGCTTTCACCGTGTTGAGTTGTGTATTTTGTGAAAATCTTTTAATGTCGCCAAAAACATCAGCTGCCGAAACAGATTATTGTAGTCAAACAGACACGAGCAAGACTTCTTTAGAAAAAAAAAATAGGCCACAAACTAAAAATCTCACTTCACATTACAACGCCAGTAAACTAGAAACCTGTTATTGTTCCTAATCAAGTTATGACACCATGTTTCACAGAATATTGTGTAAAATGTCCAGATAAAGCCAAGTTCATTCAATAAAGATCAAGCTTGAGCCGGAACTGGGTAAAATAATCCCTTAATTTCCAGCCTGTTGAACCTGTGTGATAAAAAACACAGATACTGATGTTCCTTGAAGCAACGAAAAAAAAATGCCGTAGGATCTAATATTAAGGCCATTGTGATTTTTGAAACTTTGATTGCCACAAAATAAACATGCCTTTATCCCAAAGGAGTTTTACTGACGAATGCCTCAACAATAGCTGTGATATCTGATTAAGCAGGTTTTCCATATAATTACGGTTGTGCCAGGGAATTTTTTATGATATAAAGGGCAGCAATAAGTTCGAGGGTGGGGGTTTGGCTGGTGAAGGTCAACCGACATTTCCGACAAGCTTTCATCAATTGACATACAAAAACTAGAATGGCACATTTAGTTAAACAACGCACACATCTGCTACCCCCCCTCCCCCAGTTTGCAATTTTTGATTGCAGACTATCCGTTAAGACGGGTTTATGCGTTTGCTTTCTGATGTTTCCGGCAAAAAGAGCGCTGTGTCTCCACTAAAAATCACACCACAGAATTCAGTCTTGTTTCCCGTATCTTTCAATAGCTATAGTTGGTCTGTTTTTGTCAACGACAAATTTACTAACATACTCTTAAAGGCAAAATATGTAAATCTATGCTGCAACATGTTTTCGCTTTCTTTAGCGCTGCACCAATTTTTCGCACATTTTAGCGTTGCACCACGTTTTCGCACGCCTTAGCACTGTGCCACGTTTTCTCACGTTTTAGCGCTGTACCACGTTTTCGCACGTTTTAGCCCCATACCACGTTTTCGCACGTCTAAGTGCTGCACCATTGTTCCACACGCTTTAAAACTGCACCACGCTTTATCGCTGCGCCACATTTTTTACGCTCTAGTACTGATAAGTTTTAACCAAAAAAATAATGCTTTAATACGCTGTGACGTGTTTTGACATCTTATAACAGGTTATGGAAGAATACGACAAGCTTAGCACGCGAGGTATAATTTCGAAGGGAATGACACATTTTGAACTTCTTCGAGATACTGACACGCTAGGACAGGCGTCGACATCCTTACTACGTTTTAATATTAGTGTGTCATGGTTTGACATGCCTAACACACTAGGACATGTTTGATGCGATTTAGCGTCAGTGTGGCAGGCTTTGACATGTCTGACACATTAGGACAGAGGTCGAGACGCTTGACACGCTTTAATGTCAGTGTCGCATGCTTGACACGCCTGACACGTTTATGCCAGTGTGCCATGCTTTGACACGCCTGACACGTTTTTATGCCAGTGTGCCACAATTAGACACGCCTGACACGTTTTAATGTCAGTGTGCCATGTCTTGATATGCCTGACACGTTTCAATGACAGTGTCGCGCTTTGACACGCCTGACACGTTTTGATGTCAGTGTGCCATGTCTTGACATGCCTGACACGTTTCAATGACAGTGTGTCGCGCTTTGACACGCCTGACACGTTTTAATATTAGTGTGCCATGTTTTGACAAGTCTGACACGTTTTAATGTCAGTGTGCCATGTTTTGACTGCCTGACACGTTTTAATGCCAAGGGCCATGCATTGACACGCTGACACGTCTTAATGTCAGTGTGCCATGCTTTGACCCATCTGACACCTTTATAAAGTAAGCGTGCTACGCCTTGACACGCCTGACACGATTTATTGCAAGTGTGCCATGCTTTGACACGTCTGACACACTAGGACAGAGGTCGACACGCATGACACCTTTTAATGTCAGTGCGCCACGCTTTGACCCATCTGACACCTTTATAAAGTAAGCGTGCTACGCCTTGACACGCCTGACACGATTTATTGCAAGTGTGCCATGCTTTGACACGTCTGACACACTGGGACAGAGGTCGACGTGTTTGACACGTTTCACTTTCAGTGTCCCATGCTTTAACACGCTTGACACGTTTTAATGTCAGTGTGCCACGTTTTGAATGCTTAACACACCAGGACAGAGGATGAGACGCTTGACACTTTTTAATGTCAGTGTGCCATGCTTTGACATGCCTAACACACTAGAACAAGTTCGGCATTCCTGACACGCTTTAATGTCAATGTGCCACACTTTGACATTGTCACGCGTTTCATGTCAGTGTGGAACGCTTTAATATGCATGACACGTTTTAATGCCAGTGTGCCATACATACTTTGACATGATTACACGTTTTAATGTCAATGTGTCCTGCTTTAACACGCCTGACACGCTTAAATGCCATTGTTCATGCCTTGACACGTCTGACACGTTATAATGTCAGTGTGCCATACTTTGACACGCTAACACGTTTTAATGTCAGTGCGCTATGGCCTTAACATGCCTGACACGTTTTGATGTCAGTGTGCCACGCTTTGACACGCCTGACACGTTGTAATGCTAGTGTGCCATGGTTTGACACGCCTGATACGTTTTAATGCCAGTGTACCATGTTTTGACACGCCTGACACGTTTAAATGTCAGTGTACCAGGTTTTGACACACCTGACACGTTTTAATGGCAGTGTGCCATGCTTTGACACGCCTGACACTTTTTTATGTCAGTGTGCCACGCTTTGACACTGTTGACACGCTTTTTGAGGCATCAGTCATTTTTTATTTATTTGAATGCTTTAATGGGATGTATCGCTTCGTGATATCACATGATACAGTATAAGGTTAAGTGTACATTTCGTCCCTTTATTTTTTTCAGATCAATAAATTAGAAAAAAATTTTCAACCCATTTTTTTATTCTTTCCAGACGGAAATATGGAAATTGAAAAATAAAACTGTTTCCATAAATCAATTTTACTATATTTTATTGAAAATAACAGTTTTTTTAGTGAGGCTGCAGTCGCTCGTAAGCGACATAAACAAACACGTATAGTTTGATGCAAGTTCCGTCGGTTCTGACTCAAAACGACACATATCTCTAACCGGTTTTTTTTTTTTTGATAACTGGGAAAAGTAACTCAGATACAAATCATGATCCGACTTAAAGTTTCGCTCTTTCCATTTAACAAAAAAATAACCTTCGAACTCATTTTGAGCAACAGTCGTATTCATATATCCCTTCGTAAATGAAAATGTAATATTTTTAATTATTATACAATTCTAAATTCAGAAAAATCCTGTTTTGTATTTAACCTCTACAACTTACGCGTTCTTTGGGATTAACTTCAAATTTAGCGGGTGTGGGGGTGTTGACAGCCCCTGCCCTGTACATATTTCAAATGTTCATGTTTTTGCGTCAGAACCGACGGAACTTGCATAACACCACATGTGTTTGTTTATGTCGCAGACACAACTGACTGCAGTGACACCCATTTCTGGAATTTTTCAATAAAAAATAAAACATCGGGTCCAAAGGAAGAACTGTACACGGAGCTAACACGTTCCCACGTGAGAACCTCATGACACACTGTGCCATTCCTTGACACCTTTCAGGACGTTTCGACACATTTTAACGGGATATGGTGTTTTACACTTCTCGAGTAGGGTAAGAGTCTCTTGGGAAACATTCTGAGGCGATTGGAATGCTTTTCAACAATCCCCACCATAACCTCCCCCTCCCCCACAGCTCTTCCCTCCCATGCCGCTCCCCGCTTGTATAATCGGAACCCCCCCCCCCCCACACTCCCCACCCAAGTCCCCCCTCTCGCCCCCTCCGCCTCCCCCACCCCTCCGCCTCCCCCCACCCCCACCCCACCCCAATGCATGAGCTTCACTTGACTGATCGCCGCCCACGGCTGAGGCAGATGAAGCCTCCCCTCCCCCACATACACCCTCGAGGTGACTAGGTAGTAGATCTGTCGCCAGTAGGAAATCTGCTCCATGTTGGGGTGAATGATAAATCAGAAGACATGAACCGCACAATTCAATAAAGCAGCCATCAGAAAAGACATTATTTAAGAAAACATACAACAGAAGTGGCTGTATTCACAAAACTTAACTGCACAGTTAACTGATATTGTTAACTGCTCCGTTAGCAGCCAGAATGCCCGAAAGTACAATTAATAAATGTGTCTTGTTTGACAAAATAAGTCCATCTGAAAATTATTTGCACGATAAAACTACATCAACCGAATTTCGTATCATCGGGTACAGTTAACTGCAGTTAACTATGCAGTTAACTTTTGTGAATACGGCGGCAACGATAAGTTGGTTAAGAACAGAAATATGTTATTCATTAAAACAAGTATGTCCGAGGACATTATGCTCAGCCGTTAAAGGAAAGGCATTACGAAGCGGAAAGCTGCCAATTATGGCATAATATAAATCTGGTGCAGAATGCTTAGTGGAGTGCCATTTTTTTTCAACATTGCCAACATTATAGAGGTCTTATAATTTTAAAACAGACCCTGAAATCAACATTTTAATGCTTATCTGTAGTCTGCTTGTTCTGTATGGAATGCTATTTCCACATTTATTAGAGAATTATTGATATCAAGAATTAATTTTTGATCTCAAAAATTAATTCTTTTATATCAAGAATTCATTTTTGATATCAAAAACTCATAATTTGATATAAAGAATTAATTTTTTTTGCCATCTGTAATTATAGTTTTGATATCTCTAAATGTATTGTTGACCTCAAAAAATAATTCTTGATTTCCACAAATATTTAGAGATGTCAAGAATTATTTATTAACATCAAAAACGGTTTAATGACATTATGTATGGAATGCCGTTTTCACATTTATTAAGGAATTATTGACATCAAGAATTAATTGAATAATTTTTTATCTAAAAAATTGATTTTTTGATATCAAGAATTAATTTTTGATATCTGTAATTGTATTTTTGATATCTCTAAATGTATTCTTGATCTCAAAAATAATTTTTGATGTCAATAAATATTTAGAGATATCAAGAAATATTTATTTATATCAAAAATGATTATGACATCTAAAATTGATTTTTTGAGATCAAACATTCAAGTCTTCACAGCAAAAATTAAATATTTGAGAGCAAAATATCAATTTTGAGCTCAATAATTCATTTTCTTTTTATTGATATCAAATTTTATTTCAGATATCATTATTTCAGACTGATACTTTTTAAATTTTCATTTGAAATCTGGAAACGATTTTTTACCTAAAAAAATTGATCCTTGATATCAAAATACCAGTTTTTTAAATAAAAAGTTCAGAAACACACCTCTGTAAATAAATAATGACTGGTCCTTATATACAGAATCTTTCTTTAAATTTTTTAGTGTACAAAAAAGAAGCAATTCTTGAGATAAAAAATTGTTTTGTTATTATTGTTCCCAATAATTCAAGTTTTCATCTCCAAAATTTAATTGACGATTCGTTATATTTTATGTAGATGTATATCTCCCTTAAAGAATTTTTATGTTTTTAAAATTGATTTTTTGATCTCAAAAATAAATCTTTGCCATCTAAAGTTCAATTTTTGATGGCAAAATATAAATTGAGATCTACATTGATTTATTGATATAATTAATTGTATTTTTATATCAAAAATAAACATTAAATGTTAAAACGGCATTCAATGCATATCTGTTAAAAACTGACTGGTCCTTGTATACAGAATATTTCTTTTACTTTATGACTGTAAAAAAGAAGCCATTCTTGAGCTCAAAAACTGTGTTGCTCTTAATGATCTCAATAATTTAAGTTTTCACCTCCAACTTTAATTTTCACTCGTTAAAATTCCTATAAATGTCTCTCCCCATTAAAAGATTTTTTTGATTTTGTAAAATTGATTTTTTTGATCTCAAAAATATATTTTCGCCATCTAAAATTCAATTATTGATAGCAGAATAAAATTAATGAGATCTGCAGTGATATATTGTTACCTTTATTTGTATTTTGACATCAAAAATAAGCATTAAATGTCTAAACGGCATTCCATAATTTTGGGCTATCAGGTCTATCGTAACTGGGAACATCCAATCAAATTAAAAAAAAACACACGGATGGAATATACAAAGAACAATGTTTTTTGTTTTTCTGAAATTTTTCCCATAAGTTTTGAACATTTTTGAAAACCTTCAAATAAAAATTCACACTCGTTGGAGAGTATTGCTAAAAGTATTAACCTAAATTTATATTTTTATATTTTTTTAACGTGCACATAAATAGTCACAGATGCGCACACGCAGACGCACGCACGGGCAACGAACAAAGAAAGTCATCAATGAACACCGGAAGCATAAAGTGATGGGAATAGTCATCCCCGCCCCCCGCCCCCAAACACACCGAAATCAATGCGTATGAAAGGAAAACATTTAACTATTAAAAAGCGTTTAAGGAATAGCATTGTTTGAACGCCTGTGGGAGAGATTTTCTGTATCTAATTGATGTCGGAATTTAATACCGATTGCTAAACATTTTAACACTTACTATAATCGAATAGATTTACTCTTGCCTGAATACTGGGTGAGGTAGTGGCTTTTAGTTTTTTCCCCACTGTATTACAGCGTGCCGTTCAGTCTGTCGTGGTCCAGCGGTGTCCGTGCAAAATCCTTTTCTGTAGAAAAAAAACGACTTTTTGTTACTTAAGGCGTTATGGACTTCCGGTTTGCGGGGTGTATAAATCGACTTCCACATGTTAGGCAGAGTTACACACGAGTCCTAAAACAGATCAGTTCAATGTTTTGATGGAAAACCAAAATCAAATTCAAGTATGTTTTTCATGAATGGTCAAAAGCTGCCTATAAAATTTACATTTGCCTGATTACTGGGTCAGGTAGTTGCCGTTTGTTTTTTCCCACTGTATTAGAGCGTGACGTTCTGTCGGTCGTGGTGCAGCGGTGTCCGTGCAAAATCCTTTTCTGTAAAAAACCCCAAAAACAACGAATTTTCGTTATTTAAGGCGTTATGGACTTCCGGTTTGCGCGTTGTATAAAATCAACTACTATATGTTAGGCAGAGTTACACACTAGTTCTGAAACAGATCAGTGTAATTATTTTGATGGAAAGCCAAAATCAAATTCAAATACGTTTTTCGTGAATGGTCAAAACCTGCCTATAATATACATTTGCCTGATTTCTGGGTCAGGTACTTGCTGTTGGTTTTTCCCACTGTATTACAGCGTGACGTTCTGTCGGTCGTGGTGCAGCGGTGTCCGTGCAAAATCCTTCTCTGTGAAAAAAAAAACGAATTTTCGTTAGACAAGGCGTTACGGTATTTCGGTTTGTACAGTGTATAGAATCGACTTTTACATGTTAACAAGAGTTACGCTTGAGTGTTTTAAACAAATTTGGATTTCGGACTTCAGACAACTATTTGGTGTTGACCAGTCAGTAGTTTTGTGTTATGTTATCAAATTGGGGAGGAAAATCCCAGGTGACGGCTGGCGGCCATTTTGCAATTTTCTATTTTACTGAAAACAAGCAAGGGGCTTGATTTTCAAATGGTCAAACTCTGTCTGGAATTTGATGACAACCTTCAAGCTCTTTTAAGGAAACATCTATCATGGCGGTTCGGGGGGAGGGTATTGCGAATTTTCTGATCGAGTCTAAAATCAACCCCTATCGTTTTTTTTTTTCAAATGATTAAGCCGTGCCTAAAATTTGATGATGCTCGATCAGTTTTTTAATCACAGATGTGCAAAAGAAGTCATTAGTGAACACCAGACCCATAAAGTGATAGGAATACCCCCCAGCCACCCCCCCCCCCCCCCGACCCCTACCGTTTTCCGAAATCAACCTGCATGAAACGAGAACATTTCAACTGTATTAGCAAGTTGTTATAACCATTCCGAAATCAGAGCCTGTGATGTGTGTCCCAGTTTAATCCTGCTTCACGCTTACTATAATTGAATACATTACTCTTGCCTGAATGCTCGGTAAGGTAGTGGTACTCAAATTTGGCCCCGTTGTATTGCAGCCTGGCGTTATGTAGGTGAAGGTGCAAAATCCTTCTCTGTGCAAAAAAAAAATAACGAATTTCCGTTATTTAAGACGGTGTATAAAATCAACTGCTGCATGTTAGGCAGAGTTACGCACGAGTCCTGAAACAGATCAATTTAATTATTTGGATGGAAAACCAAAATGAAATTCAAGTACGTTTTTCATGAATGGCCAAATCCTGCCTATAATTTACATTTGCCTGATTACTGGGTCTGGTGGTTGCTGTTGGTTTTCCCCACAGTATTACAGCGTGACGTTCTGTCGGTCGTGGTACAGCGGTGGCGCTGCAAAGTCTGAAAAAAAAAACGACTTTCGTTATAGAGGGCGTTATGGACTTCCGGCTTGTACAGTGTATAAAATCGCCTTCTAGATGTTAGCCAGAGTTCCACATTAAAACAGATATGGATTTCGGACATCGCAATGACTTCTTGTCAATTCATCTACTTAAACGCCGAGCGTCAATCAGAAACACCCCCTTTTTCGCCAGTTGGTATAGTATGGCGGTATATATGTGCAAAAATGTCACGGCGTTCGCGCTCCAACATTTATTTTTGATCGCGATGGCATTTATGTGCAATTAATAGACGAGAAAATATTTAATTCTTTTGCGAACCACTTTTTATGTTATCCAAGTCGCTATTAATTTCTGCACGTGGTTTTTTTATTAAAAAAAATAAATGCTAGAAGGAATTAAATTTATCGCGACCTGTGATTAACTTTTCGCGTTCCAGAATTAAAAAATTAAATTACATGATAAAACGCATGTTCAGACAAACGTTCTGTAAAGCACAAGAGGTTTGATTATGGTGCGCGATTAAATTATGGCGCAATTGAAGAGCGCGAAATAAATAGTCAAATAAGACACGAAATGTAAATGTTGCGCGGTTAAGGAAAATGAACGCGAGGAAAAATAAAATATACAACATGTACGTTTTGATTTTTTGTTCAAATATACCGCCATAAGCAACTTGGATAACATAAAAAGTGGTTCGCGAAAGAATTAAATATTTTCTTATCTATTAATTGCACTTAAATACCATTGCGATCAAAAATAAATGTTGGAGCGCGAACGCCATGAAATTTTTGTACAAATATACCGCCATAAAATGACAAACCACACCCGAGTGGACAGCCATTAACCGGACCGAATGACATCTAAACGGAAGTCATTCTTTGTAGTTTTTGTGTTACCATGTTTTCAAAAAATGCGGATGAACTACTAGATGGCAGATCAATTTAATTATTTTGATAAAAAAAAAAAACAAACAAAAACAAACAAAACAAAATCAAAATAAAATATTTTTATATAAATGTTCAAACCCTGCCTAAAATATTTGGTGATGACCAATCAGCAGTTTTGTGTTATGTTATCAAAGTGGGGATAAAAATACCAGGTGGCGGCTGGCGGCCATTTTGGATTTTTCTATTTTAGAGAAAACAAGCACGCAGCCTGATTTTCAGATGGTCAAACTGTGTCTGAAATTTTATGACAACCTTAAAGCTCCTATGTTTTAAGGAAACATCCATCAAGGTTGGTTGGGGGGGGGGGGTATTTTGAATTTTCTGATCGAGTCTAAAATCAGCCCCTATCGTGTTTTTTTAAATGATTAAGTCGTGCCTAAAATTTGATGATGCTCGATCAGTTTTTTTAATCACAGATGTGCCCATAGAGACGCGCGAATGAGCGATGAACAAAAAGAAATCATTAATGAACACCGGACCCATTAAGTGATGGGAATATACCCCCCCACCCCCCGTCACGCCCCTCCCCTGCTCCGAAATCATTGCACATCAAACGAAAACACTTCAGCTGTATTAAAAAAGTGTCAAGGAATAAAACTGGTATCACCATTCCGAAATCAGGGCCTGTGATTTGTGTTCCTTTTTTCCCCACATATTAAGACGTCAGAATGACGCCGGATCGACGTCGTGACCTGAAGTTTCCGATGTCAGACTGACGTGCCGGTTTTGGTTGTATATGAAATGGAACCGACGTCTGGTTTTCAACGTCAGAATGACGTCGGGTTGCGACCTAAATCCGACGTCGGAATTAAGTCGGTTTTAGGTTGTATATGAAATTGGAACCGATGTCGGATTCCGACCTGAAGCTGACTAGAGTTATATAAATAATAGATAATTAATTATTCAACTGCTGTTGTGAAATACACACGAAAGTATTTTCCATGTAAATTTTTACAATCTAGGAAGGAAAATACCGACGCGCCATCAAAATTCTAAAATTTTCATGTAAAAACTACGTTTTTTCCTCCTCTTTTTCAAAATGACTTCCATTTCCGGTGAGCGATAATAATGTTCATCGCTTTTTGGTCGTTTTTGCAACGTCGGAATGACGTCAGAAAACCGACGTCGCCTCGACGTCGGAATAAAGTCTGGTTTTAGGATTGTAGGTCAGAATATGGTTGTGAAGTCGTCGCGACCAAAATACAACCTTTTTTCAACCAAAAAAGACGTCGGATGTTTGCTGGGTTAATCCTGATTCACGCTTACTATAATTGAATACATTACTCTTGCCTGAATGCTCGGTAAGGTAGTGGTACTCAATTTTGGCCCCGTTGTATTGCAGCCTGGCGTTCTGTAGGTGAAGGTGCAGAGGTGTCGGTGCAAAATCCATCTCTGTGAAAAAAAAAACGAAATTACAAGGCGTTATGGACTTCCGGTTTGCGCAGTGTATAAAATCAACTACTAAATGTTACGCACTAGTTCTGAAACAGATCAATTTAATTATTTGGATGGAAAACCAAAATCAAATTCAAGTGTGTTTTTCATAAATGGTCAAACCCTGCCCAAAATTTGCACTTGCCTGATTCATGGGTCAGGTACTTGCTGTTTGTTTTTCCCGATTGTATAACAGCGTGCCGTTCTGGCGGTCGTGGCCCAGCGGTATCGGTGCAAAATCTGTTAAAAAAAAACAAAGAAATTTTCGCTATACAAGGCGTGGTGGAGTTCCGGTTTGTACAGTGTATAGAATCGACTTGTACATGTTAGCCAGCTTTCACATATTAGCCAGAGTTCCGCATGGGTGTTACAGCAGATCAGGATTTCGGACATCGCACTGATTTCTTGTAAATTCATCCACTTAAATGCAGGTTGTCAATCAGAAACACCCCCTTTTTCGCCAGATTGTATAGACACGCGTACAGACAGCTAGAATACACAGGACATATGATGACAAACCACGGCCGAGGGCATAGCCTTTAATCGAAACGGGTCATGATCAGCTGAGAGCCATAAGACATATAAACGGAAGTCGGACGCTCTGTAGTTTTTGTGTTAAAATACTTTAAAAAATGTGGATGGAGTACAAGATGGCGAATCAGTTTAATTATTTCGATAAAAAAAAACAAAAACAAAAAAATAAATAAAAACAAAACAAAATCAAATGAAAGTGTGCTTTTGCTTATAAATGGTCAGATCCTGCCTAAAGTATTTGGTGCTGACCAGTCAGTAGTTTTGCATTGTGTTATCAAATGGTAGGGATGAAAATCCCAGGTGGCGGCCATTTTGGAATTTTCTGTTTTAGTGAAAACAAGCAGGAGCTTGATTTTCAAATGATCAAACTCTGTCTGAAATTTGATGGCAACCTTAAAGCTCTTTATCTTATGTCTTATGTCTGAAATTTGATGATGCTCGATGAATCAGTTTTTTCAATCACAGATGAGCCCAGAGAGACGCGCGCAGTGGCGATGAACAAAAGAAGTCTTAAATGAACACAGGACCCATGAAGTGATGGGAATATCCCCTATCCGCTACCCCCCCCCCCACCCTCACACCCCTCCCCTGCTCCGAAATCATTGCACATCGAACGAAAACACTTCGACTGTGTTAAACTTCGACTGTGTTAAAAGAATATCAAGGAATAAAACTGGTATCACCATTCCGAAATCAGGGCCTGTGATTTGTGTCCCAATTTAATCCTGATCCATGCTTACTATAATCGAATACATTACTCTTGCCTTAATACTGGGTAAAGTAGTGGTACTCAATTTTGGCCCCGTTGTATTGCAGCCTGGCGTTCTGTAGTTGATGGTGCAGAGGTGTCGGTGCAAAATCCTTCCTGAAAAACGAAATTACAAGGCGTTATAGACTTCCGGTTTGCGCAATGCATGAAATCAGCTTCTAAAACAGATCAATTTAATTATTTTGATGGAAAGCCAAACTCATATTCAAGTGTGTTTTTCATAAATGGTCAAACCCTGCCCAAAATTTACATTTGCCTGATTACTGGGTCAAGTAGTTGCTGTTTTCCTCGTTGTATAACAGCGTGACGTTCGGGCGGTCGTGGTGCAGCGGTATCGGTGCAAAATCTGTTAAAAAAACAAAGAATTTTCGCTATACAAGGCGTTGTGGAATTCCAGTTTGTACAGTGTATAGAATCGACTTGTACATGTTAGCCAGCTTTCACATGTTAGCCAGAGTTCTGCATGAGTTTTAGCAGATCAGGATTTCGGACAACGCAATGACTTCTTGTAAATTCATCCACTTAAACGCAGGTTGTCAATCAGAAACACCTCCTTTTTCGCCAGATTGTATAGACACGCGTACAGACAGTCAGAATACATATGACAGGATGACAAACCATGGCCGAGGGCACAGCCATTAATCGAAACGGGTCGTGATCAGGTGAGGGTCATAAGACATATAAACGAAAGTCGGACACTTTTTGTAGTTTTTGTGTCATCAAGTTTACAAAAAATGATAATAAAATAAAATAAAAATGGATGAAACGCAAGACGGCGGACTAATTTCATTATTTTAATGGGAAACAAAAATCAAATTCAAGTGTGTATTTTTTTTTATAAATGGTCAAACCCTGCTAACATTTAGTGATGACCGGTCAGTAGTTTTGTGTTATCATGATAACAAATTGGATATGAAAATCTCGGATGGCGGGCTGGCGGCCATTTGGATTTCTTTTTTTCATTTTTACCTCTCAGGAGATCAATCTGTTATGTATAAATACAGAGCGGATGGATATGTCCATCTACCTACCTAGCCGTACTTTGCATCCCTCGGTGTTGAGTTTTCTGGCTCTTTGGTGAAGATGGTCTAAGTTTATATTTTAGTGACTTTTTTTTTTAAAGTGATTCCTCTCTTTTTGGGAGTACTATTTTGCGCGGAATCCCCAGTGGGTCTGCGGAGTAAAAAGGTGTTTCAAATCGCCTTTTTCATTTCAGCCATATTCAACTGTTATTCAGCCATATTCGGCTGTCCTTCAAATAACTAAATTTATCCACCGACGCAAAAAAAAAAAAACTGATGTTGTGCTCACCTAAGAACCATCGAGTCTACTTGTATCCAAGCACTACAATACACTTTCCATAAACGAGACATCTGAATTTTTTTAAATTACATTTTAGAGCGCTTTTCATTGGATGTTACTCGTTTCGACACTTGACGTCAACTGAAAAAGGCGCCTTGAAATGCATTAAATCAACCCAGGGTCTAGAACTTAATTGAACTAATGAGCAAGGTGTCAAACACAGAACCCGCGCTTTCCTAAACAATTAAACCATATTAAATCGAACACTTTAACAATACATTGAGCCGCCGTAGAGATTGCCCTGTTGACAACAACAAGTTATGGGGTCTTCTCTGTTTCAAGAAAACCTTTTGGGTGATACTCCTTTACCACAAAAAGGGTCGATTCTGAAGTGGCTGCCTTGTCTAGCAAGAAAAGGCTGACCCGTAATTTCACACAGGTACTAAACGTCCGTTAATGCTTCTTTCTGTGATCACAATTAAATGCGCTCTGACTGCTCCTGTACTCAGAAATATATAATTTGGGGTCTGGGGAGGTCGGGGGGGGGGGGGGGGGGAGAGGAAGCAGTGTTTTGTGGTTCAAATTAGATCTGCGTTCAGGTGTCACATCTATCGGGATGTCGTGAAAGCACATGGATTCCACGCTTCCTCCCACCCCAACCCCACCTCCCTTCCCCGAGCTATAAGCCACGAAGCACAACATTTGCTCCACTTTAGAGATCGAATTTCTAAGGAAGTCCTGCTGCAAAATGTCACTACTTAAGAATTATTCACATAACTTACGGCGTCTGTCAAAGGCCACCCTCCTTTCATACCCCCTCCCCCCACACACACACCGGGGGGGGGGGGTGGGGTCGGGGAGGTGCTCACGTACAAATTGTTTGCCACATCGGTGTCCATTCTTCCCAACACATGCCCTTCGAGAAATTCCAGACCAGAATTGGGGCGATAATTAGCGATAACTGGAATATTTGTCACCATTCTACACGAGAAAGAGAAGAGCAAATGGTTACAATAAGATCCGAATCTAATTGAAACAAGCCATCGTTGAAGGCGCAGACCCCAACCAGACACAGGTCGCCAATTTGGCATTTTTTCCCGATTTGAAAAATAACACGAAGTTGCACAACTTCAATATATATATTTTGGGCACAATTTTTAAATCTGCACAATTTATAAATTGTGCTGCACAGTTTTTAAATTTATAAACGGGTCAACCATTTAAAAATGGGTTGCAGATTTATAAATGGGTGACCCATTTTTAAATGGTCGGCCCGTTTTTAAATCCAAATTGCGGACAATTTTTAAATTGTCCTGCACAATTTCTAAATATTTTCAATTTTTTTTAGCTTTTTTTTCTTTGGTTTTTTTGATTTTGTTTTATATTTTGTCAACATTTTACTGCTTTTATGTCTTTTATCTCGGTTCACAAGTATATTCATCTATTGTTGCAACTGCATTTCACAAAACTGCATTTGATGGATTAGAGTACTTTATAATTGCAACTTTGTTCGTGATTTTGTTTTTGTGCTGTGGTTCACAAGTTTGATTTTCTATTGTTCTAATTTTATGTACTCTTCTATTGTTCTGTGCTGTAATTGCTTTTCAAAGATTTTCCCCGGCTTTTGATTGATTGGCCTAATTGCAAGTTTTATGTTATAACTGTTAATTATGCAATTACAATTAGAACTGGCATTGATCTGTACATAACAAGCCGTCGTCGAAGGCGCAGACCCCAACCGGAAACAACAAGTCGTCATTTAGGCAATTTTTTACCAATGTGAAAAACTAGAGCGGCCAGTGCACACAAAACATAGCATTACAAGCTTATATTACACACTTTTAATCATATCTACTTAGTTTCCGATTTTTGCAAACAAAAATAAATGTCTCCCCGACTAAACTCATACCCCCCCCTTCCCCACAAAAAAAAGTAATTCTTTTTTTTTAGTGAAATAAAATAGTCATTTCTGCAAACATAGCCATAATTCATTGTAAAACTAGAGCAGTGTGCATAGCCCACATATTCCCCACAGGCCCCCATCAGTTAAACACGGCCATCAATAGTCAATCAATAGCTGAAATTTTTCCAAGTCCAGTTGGTGCATTTTCCTTGGACGAACGTCCAATACCGATCTGTGTTTGTTCCCATAGAAGCTACATACCAAGTTTCATTAAAATCCTCGCAGTTGTTCTCGAGATATCGTGTTAAACTCATTCCGATGCTGAATAATTTCCAGAATTTGATAAATTTCAAAGTGCATTTCGCTCATTTTCCTTGGGCGAACCTAATCCATTGACAATACCGATCCTTGTTAGTGCCCACAGAAGGTACACACCTAGTTTCATTAAAATCCTTGCAGTTGTTCTTGAGATACCGTGTTAACAATAGTCAATGAAGAGCTAAAATTTTCTAAATCCAGCCGGTCCATTTTCCTTGGACGAACCTAGCCCATTTACAATACCGATCTGTTTGCTTCCATAGAAGCTACACACCAAGTTTCATTGAAATCTTTACAGCAGTTTTTAAGTTATCGTGTTAACAAGGTCACACAATAGTCAATGAAGAGCTGAAATTTTCAAAGTCCAGCTGGTCCATTTTCCTTGGACGAATCTAGCCCATTTACAATACCGATTTATGCTTGTTCCCAAAGAAGCTACATACCAAGTTTCATTGAAATCTTTACAGCAGTTTTTAAGTTATCGTGTTAACAAGCTCTTGGTGACAGACCGACAAGCGGCCGATGGCATATATCCCCCCCCCGTGGGGAATAAATAAATCAAACTTGTGAACCACAGCACAAAAACAAAATCACGAAAAAAGTTGCAATTATAAAGTACTCTAATCAATCAAATGCATTTTTTTGTGAAATGCAATTGCAACAATAGATGAATATACTTGTGAACCGAGATAAGACATAAAAACAGTAAAATGTTGACAAAATATAAAACCAAAAAAAAAAAACAAAAAAAAAACAAAGAATAAAAGCTAAAAAATTGAAAATATTTAAAACCTGCGCTGGACAATTTATAAATTGTCAGCAATTTGGATTTAAAAACGGGCCGACCATTTAAAAATGGGTCGCCCATTTATAAATGGGCAACCCATTTTTAAATGGTTTATAAATTTATAAATGGGCAACCCATTTTTAAATGGTTGGCCCGTTTATGAATTTAAAAACTGTGCAGCACAATTTATAAATTGTGTCCAGCATATATATATATATATATATATATATATATATATATATATATATATATATATATATATATATATATATATATATATATATATTCACTGTACGAGGTAGCATATGCCCAGGATAAATAGTTTCGGAGAACTCGCGTGGAAAGCACCCAGCTCTTACACTGCAGTTATCTAAAAAAAAATCACAATTTATGACAAGTCACCATTATGGCAGTTTTGGGCCGATTTGAAAAGTAACACGAACTTGCACAACTTCAATATATATTTTTTACTGTGCAAGGTAGCATATGCCTAGGATTAATAGTTTCGGGGATCTCGCGCGGAAAGCACCCAAGTCTTACGTTGCAGTTATCTCAAAGTTCACAGTTTTTGATAAGACGCCATTTTGTCAATTTTTGGCCGATTTGAAAAATAAACGACGTTGCACAACTTCAATATATACATATTTTTTCTGTGCAAGGTAGCATATGCCTAGGATTAATAGTTTCGAGGATCTCGCGTGGAAAGCACCCAAGTCTTACGTTGCAGTTTTCTCAAAGTTCACAGTTTTTGACAAGTCGCCATTTTGGCAATTTTTGGCCGATTTGAAAAATAAACGACGTTGCACAACTTCAATATATATATATTTTTCTGTGCAAGGTAGCATATGCCTAGGATTAATAGTTTCGAGGATCTCGCGTGGAAAGCACCCAAGTCTTACGTTGCAGTTATCTCAAGAGATCACAATTTTTGACACGTCGCCATTTTAGCAATTTTTGGCCGATTTGAAAAATAAACGACGGTGCACAACTTCAATGTATATATTTTTACTGTGCAAGGTTGCGTATGCCTAGGATTAATAGTTTCGAGGATCTCGCGCGGAAAGCACCCAAGTCTTACGTTGCAGTTTTCTCAAAGTTCACAGTTTTTGACAAGTCGCTTTTTTGGAAATATTTGGCCGATTTGAAAAATAAACGACGGAGCACAACTTCAATATATATATTTTTACTGTGCAAGGTTGCGTATGCCTAGAATTAATAGTTTCGGAGATCTCGCGTGGAAAGCACCCAAGTCTTACGTTGCAGTTATCTCAAAGTTAACAGTTTTTGACAAGTCGCCATTTTGGCAATTTTTGGTCGATTTGAAAAAAAAACACTACGTCACACAACTTCAATATATATATATTTTTTCTGTGCAAGGTAGCACATGCCTAGGATTTCAGCAATTTTTGGCCGATTGGCAAATAACACGGAGTTGCACAACTTCAATATATATATTTTCACTGTGCAGGGTTGCATGTGCCTAGGGTAAACAGTTTCGGAGAACTTGCCTAGAAACTAAATAACATGCAAAGTGTGACACAAGGAACGAATGGGCGACAGACGGACACAGGGCAATCCTATAGACCCGACGGGCTCGTCCGGTTGGGGTTTACAAATTTCCACGAACGAAAACATTGCCTATTTGTCAAGTATCATAAAATAAAGAATTTTGAGTCGAAAGGGTTGGCAAATTTGCCTTTGGTTTAAGTTTACTTAGAACTGAGCATTTTTTAATGGCCAATTAAGATATACTCCAACCAAATCTATTTCCTCGCCCTCATACCATTTCAAAGACTAGTCTTTTTCCTGTAAATTTGTAATTTGCTCGCAGCTTTGCAAAGATAGAGTGAGAAAAGTGCCTTTCTGAGCCCCCCCCCCCCCAAAAAAAAAAAAAAAATCGATGCCAAATAAAATCCCTTGCAACTGATTGGCTGATCTGTTCATGACGTAGCTGTGATGGAAAGAATTTTCTTTTTTTAAACGATCCTTAAACGCAGTGTACCAAGTTTGCAAAACACCCCTTTTTTAACCAAACGCGGAGTCCAGTTCTGAAAAAGCCCCCCCCCCGTCCCCTCCCCCTTAGGGAAAACTCGGATTAACGAATGGAAATTCCCATCCTTTTCAATGAAATTAGCGTTCAGAATGGACCGCGTCGTGTCTTAACCTGACCCCTACTGCGTTTTTTGGACGCGCACGGGAGCACGATACCTCGGGATATGCAAAAGGCACAGCGATATGGAAATAAGACAATTCTAAACCTTAGAAGCTTTATCAAACCCTAAAATATTTCCGGACTTTCTTCGGCACAAAAAATAATTGTCTGTCAAACCCAGTTTGAAAAAATTTTCTCCTTTAAAGAAATAGGTTTAACGTGCAAAATGACCGTTTAAAACAAATCTCCTTTCCATGGCTGGTCACCATGGTATCCAGACAGAAGGGTCTTGGACAAAAAAAGGGCCTTCGAGATAAGGGCCTTTCCCAAAACGGCCTTTCCCGAAACCGCCCTAAAAGAAAAGGTGGGCAAAAAGGCCTTGAGAGGATTTTTTTCTACGATTTAGGGTTTTAATTATTTAATAAAATATGTAATAAAATAACAAGGAAAAAAAACTTCATTGTATTTTTACAGACAATTACCTCGATGTCATTCTTCTAGTAATAAGACAGGTAATTTCCTCAAAAAAAAAAAAAAAAAAAAAAGATCGAAGGAGGGGGAGAACGAATGGTTACAGTAGATCCAAATTGGTGACATTGAAGAAAACATCTTCCGTGGCTGAAAACGATTTTTATTCATCAAGTGTCACCAAGTGAGGAATTCTGGAGTCGAACGGGTTGAAAATTTGCCATCAGACCCAAGTTGAGTTAAACATGAACATGTCGTTGTCACCAATTACGATCTACTCTAGCCATGCTGAAGTTCTATTTTGTCTGCCTCGTACAATTTGTCGTTTGATATTTTGACACAAAATTCAGCCTTTAGAAAGTGAAATATATGCGCTTTCTTGTGATAAATGTTTTCTACATATTAAGTTGCTTACCTTTATCACGGACATTAAGATCTCTCCGTTTCAATTATGCAAATTTTGATGATATTTTTAAATCATTTCTCCACACACCACAACACATTTTCTTCCATCTTGTGCACACGGTTTTAGAGAGGAGTGCAATTCACGCATACCCTCTCGGAGTTTACCTTATTTTGACCAGTCAGCGACGAGAGGGGTGGTGGTGGTCACTCGGTACACACGACGAGTACAACTGCAACCGAGGACAACAAGGTTGTTCTATCATTAGTCGGTCAAGAACCTGACTGGAACACCAGTTCATAGAGAGATTTCTCCTGAAAACATAAGTTGCTCATCTTTGTTACAGATGTTAAAATCTATCCGTTCCAATAATGCACATTTTAATGATATTTCTTTGTCGATCCTCCACACGCAACAGCATTTCTTCCATTTTATGCACACGGTTGTAGACAGAAGTGGAATTCACGCATATACCCTCTCGAGTTGACCTTATTTTAACCAGCCAGTGACGAGAGGGTCACTCGGTAAACACGACGAGTACAACTGCAACCGAGGACAACAAGGTTGTTCTATCATTAGTCGGTCAAGAACCTGGCTGGAACACCAGTTCATAGAGAGATTTCTCCGGAAAACATAAGTTGCTTATTTTTGTTTCAGATGTTAAAATCTATCCGTTCCAATAATTCGCATTTTGATGATATTTCTTTGTCGTTCCTCCACACGCAACACCACTTCTTCCATTTTATGCACACGGTTATAGACACAAGTGGAATTCATGCATATACCCTCTCGAGTTGACCTTATTTTAACCAGCCAGCGACGAGAGGGTCACTCTGTATACACGACGAGTACAACTGCAACAGATGACAACAAGGTTGTCTTATCACTAGTTTGCCAAGAACCTGTCTGAAACGCCAGTGTATGGAGGGATTTCTCCAGGAGACATATGCAGGACTTGACAGATGACAAACGTTTGAAATTAAATACAGCTTTCAACCACGTAACGTATTTTTTAGTAAAACATCGAAGTGGTAACTGTGAACTAAATTACCCGGTGTAGTTCAGTAACCTTTTGGTAAACAACCCATCCACAGGCTTCTTTCTCACTTACCAGATACATATATAAGGGGCCAGGAAAAGACCATCAGAGGCCTGATGCATTAGGATATCTTCCCCACCCCCATCCCATACCCTTTTCAAAAAAAAAAAAAAAAAACAGCCGCGAAAAAAGATATCGGCAACCCCTTGCAATTGAGCAGTGAGCAAAACATTTTCAATGTAAACTCTATATACTTATAAAAATCCACTACAGTGGTAGACACTAAACCTGGCCAAGGGTAGGGATTCGAGAAATAACCTGAAGTAGTGAGCTTACCAGCCAACCTTTTTTCGCGAAAACACGAAGTTTATCCGTCTATTTTTGTCGAATATAGGGCAGGTTCCAACCCCTGAACCCCCAAAGACTGCCACTGAAAAATGCAAGACCACTGCGTCGTCTCAATTCGTGTTTATCTTCAATGCTTCATGTGTAAATAAATTAATAAGTTTTCCATCCTCTACCTTTGTATTTACCAATCAACATAAAAATACAAGTAAACATCAACTTAAAGCACAATAGAATAACGCACAATGTGATTTGATTAATTATTCATATCTAAAATGTGTGATTTTAATATCAAAAGCTTGTTGGTCTTTCGGCACAATTCCTATCTTCCTTGATCGCTGTATAATTAGGTCTGCACCACAAAAGTTAGTTTACTCGTCCTGCAACAGAGATTCTATGCATTTATGACTTTCAATGACTGAAAGCTAATTTTCGCATGGACACTTTTTTTATTTAAAAGTTTTGGATATATCACCTATAATTTGAAGGATTTATTCAATATTTGAGAATGGCTAAACTTGTTAGTTGAAATGTTAAGAAAGTTTCGCGTAGCTGCAATTTTGAATAAAAGATTCAGCATCTCCGACAGGGTCCCGACGTTAATATCTTTGTTCCTTGAAAGATTCTTGTTTTTGTGTGTCATTTGGTATGGTGTAAAGTAAAAAAGAAAAAAAAAAAAAAAAAAAAAAAAAAAAACAAACAAACAGAAGATTCATGGACTGCAAGTGGAAATTATACTCGTAATTTAAAATACTAGAATTCAACTGAAGAAAATCACATTTTGACGTGCATACAAAATTTTAAGGACACAAAAGAAAATGGTAAGTTTTCTTGGTCTTTTCTTAAACATTTGCTACATTTATTGAAAACAGAATTGTTCCAGTATCAGTTGAAGTACGATCTATTGCTCTATATTTTTTGCAGGCAATATATGTTGAGCGATTATACTCAGAAAACGTTGGATAAATCCGACGTTGGATAAATTGTGGATCGACATTGCGCGTCGGATCAACGTCGATTTTTTGGTTGTTTATGGAAGTCGATCCAACGCCCGGGAAATATTCATCTAGAATCGCCAGCTTGACAGTTACAATCATATTGTTGTCACCCCCCCCCCCCCCCCCCCCGTCACAGTAACCTCAACATTGGGTCATCCGCACACACGATGAGTTCGGATTCGATTTCCATGAATATTCTCGGAAATGTGTGGAAAAAAACTTCCGCGGTCTTGAAATTCTCAAATGTTACGTTCTCGTTTTGATCTATTTTCTCAGTGAATTGTCATGGCTTCTGTTTCCAGTGGGCAATAACGTCCATATCCATATAACGCCGATTTTTCGACCTCTATTCAATGTTGAAACAAACGCGTAGATTAGACGTTAGGAGAAAGTTGTGTTTTGGTTGTGACGGGGGAGACCGAGTAGGAGGGGGGGGGGGGGGGGGGGCGGGAGACCGCCAGAGGGGAAACCGCCGGGGGGCGGTGAGGGGCGCCAGGGGGGAGACCGCCTGTTCCCGTGACCAAAAGCAACGTCTAAACAACGTTGATTTTCCAAAGTGTATGCTAAGTTGAATCAAAGACGTTGAAATTGTTTGGATGAATTTTTTGGTTATCATTGGGAATGAATGTCTATTTTTTGCGTGTGACAGTACGGGCACCTGCACATTGTCATCAGGGAGTATGTGATTGGTCAGTTTGGAGAGGAGTCCTGGAAACAGGTCATGTGAGTATCACACATTTCGTTCACCTTTAGTTTTATGTTCCAAATACTTTAAACATTTTTCAGCGGGGATAAATTATGCAGTTCCGTAGTACATTCTCCCCCCTCCCCTACCCACGTCCCTGTCCTCGCTGTGGGTAGTAGAATTTGGTACACCCAGGTCTGCAATCACCTGCAGGGTGTACGGTAGCAGATCGAAGAAGTGGAAGCACCTTCAGCAGAGCAATAAAGCAATGAGCTTGCGGAACATGCAACAAGAACAGTCAAAACCGCCTAGAGCACAGCTGTCTATTACTGCAAATTCTCTTAACTCGTTGTCTTGCCCAAAATTGTTGAGAAAGTGTAAAAAATATTGTATTTGGTTTGACGGTCTTAATGTACAACCGATTTTATCTATTTTACGATATGCATTTTAATATATGCTTTTGTTGTTGTTGTTGTTGTGTTTTTTTTTGTTTTTGCTTTTTTTTTGTTTTTTGTTGTTTTTTTTTGTCTTTTGCAGTAATGAGACGAAATGTGGACAAGTATTCAACGAACACCAGGAGTGTAGTGACGACATCACCAAGCAAATTCTCGACGCATGCGTACAGACTTCCGGTGGCGTTTATTTCTTACGATATTTATGGATTTCTTTTGCTATAATAACACTGTGTGTACTAGCTTCATTATTGTCCAACTAAAATATATTGGGGAAAACAATCGGTTTGAAATAGCGAGATCACGTTCTAAACGTCGAAACGTTGAAATGACGTCAGACGTGTCATGATAGACATCCAAAATTAACCAGTTGTCCTAGTCAGTCCTTTTCAGTCTAAGAATGGGTCAACAAAATATAGGTCAACAGTGTAAAGACCAACATTACATAGGTCAACAGTGTTTACGCATTTTGATATGCATCGATTATGTCGTCTGCGGTGGTCACATTTTTTTGTCATATTTTGCAGCGTTATCATTTTAAAAATATATCTTTTGATGTCATTTTCGTACTTTGTATGCTTAAAAACAAGTGTGCTTCTCAGGGTATCCAAGGAAGTATCTGCTTACAAGTATCGGCGAGTACTACTTCCGGTACCTGACTACGTCACCACACAAGGAGATGCTGACAAGACTTGGTGATACCATGGGAGCGTTTATGGACAACTTGGATTATCTACACACCTTTCACTTGGACAAATTCCCGAACATGAAAATGCCACATTTCCGCTGTGAGAAAGATCTTGCTGGTGGAGTTACCAAGCTACATTACTATTCAGTGAGGGAGGGACTTTATCCACTAGTTGTGGGTGAGCAGTTTAGCAATCAGTATTTATTTAATTAACATTTTGTAAGTTTTGCTTCACAAAAAGAGAAATTTAAAATGAATGTAGAAAAATGATTTGGGTTTATGTAGGTGTGTTGCAAGAGGTAGCAAAATGCTACTACAAAAAGTTGCTGCAACTGAATGTGGAATCCAAATCGTTTGAGACAATGGGAGAGGCCGGAAGTCCATGTGAGCACGTGATCTTCGCGGTATTCATTGACGACATAAGTTCTAGGTCACATGACGCACCGCCGACACTAATAGCTCAGACCAAGAAACATGCTGAACGCCAGATCATCAAAAACGTGAGTAGTTTGTCCAATACATGCCTTTTTTCTTATCAATAATGATTTGTTGTTCCAAAATCCTGTTATTTGAAGAACACATATGTTTACCCTTACATTCACAGTGTTTTGACTCTCTCCCCTTAGTTTGTAGGAAAAGAAACGTCATCACCTTTAACACCTATGCATGGGCACATTTATACCATTTGACACAGATTGATATCTGTCGTTATAACATTTCCAGGAAACGATTAAGATTAGCTTAAATTGGTTGTAGAAAATTAATCGTGGATGATAGCGTTCAACATCGAATAAAAATTAAAAGTTTAGCTCGAAGATAAAAAGCAGAGCGAGACTTAAATGTATTTGAATTTCATAGATTTCACTGAAATTACTGCCAGCTATATCAAACTATGTACGGAGGGGACAGTTGATTGTTTTCATAGCTTTCTGATAAGTTTTAGTGACGTAAATAACCAATTTTATAGCACTTTTATCCGATGCCAGTTTTCCGCCTGTGTGACGTCATATTACAGGATGTGGAGCGAGTAGCCGAGCGATTGGAGGAAATCAAGCGCGAGTACGGGGAAGACGCGCTCCCGCTGAATCGCGCCAAAGCCGCGCAAGCCAAGTGGAAAGCCCTGGCTAAGATGAGCATGCTCCGTGGGGGATTCTTACCGTCGTACCCGCCCCGTCTCAGCGTAGACGCGAGAACGTTCTGCCAGGCCTTCCCCTACCATCTGGTTTTTGACAAAGATATGCAGGTTATACACTGCGGTGTGAAGGTACGTTACTGTGTGAAATTCGTGGAGATATCCCGAGATGTCCTTATAGCATTGATAAATTCGTGGCTACCTAGCTATAGCATTGCGAAATTCGTGGATACTTAGCTATAGCATTGATAAATTCGTGGCTGCTTAGCTATAACATTGATAAATTCCCCAACATGTGGGCATTTTTTATCTCAAAAATTAAATTTTATGATATCAAGAATGTATTTTAGGTAATATTACTTAAGAATGAGACTTTTTAATTTGTATTTTAAAAGCTGCAAATGATATTTTGATCTCAATTTTTTTTATCTCAGCTTATTTTTATGCTTTATGCATAACATACATAAGCAAATATCTGCGAATGAAATAATGGCCGGCTTCTGTATGTAGAATCTTTCTTTTAATTTTTTCCTGCACAAAAAAGAAGCAATTCTTTAGCTCAAAAATTGTGCTGTTATTATTAATATCAATAATTCATTGTTTGATCTCCAAAATTTATTAAAGATTAGTTTATATCAATATAGACATCCCTTAATATTATATAAGTTTGTAAAATTGATTTTTTTTTATATCAAAAATAAGTTTTGCCATCTAAAATACAATTCTTGATGGTAAAATATAAATTAATGAGCTCTTCATTGGTTTATTGACATCTGTAATTATATTTTGATATCAAAAATTAGCAATAAATGTTAAAATGGCGTTCCATACTTTTCTATGTTATTTTTGTTAAAATAAAAATATCAGATACAGCAAATGATCCCGTCCTCAAAACAAAAAGGCAGTCGAGTTGAGCTTTTATTTGAGCTTCTCCACCCCACTACGGTGACCTTCACCTTTGAGAATGTCTGCAAGGTCATCAATACGCCATTTCTGCTACGCATGAAGACGTCCAAACTGGCGGCACAGTGGCGGAAACACACGCCACTAGTACTCAAAGGTGACTTCCGCTTGCCCGTATGTTACAGTTATTTCCATGAATTCGAAAAAACCTGTTAGAAAGTAAGTAACACTCTAAGTTCAAACGTTTTAATTTTAGCTTTGTGAATGCAATAAATTGACTAATGGGATGCCGATAATTCTTGTTCTACTGTTTTTTTTGTTTTTTGTTTTGTTGTTTTTGTTTTTTTTTGTTTTTGTTTTTCAAAACCAAATGTGTGTGATTAAAACGCGATCCTGGATTATTAAAAGTGATTTTTAAACGTAATTTAAAACGAAATTATGTCAGAATTATTATTAAACTGAGGTAAATTAAAATGACGAAAAAATTACGCCTTAAAGCAATTTTGAATATGGTTCCCTGATGATTTACGCAATATAAACACGGTGGTTCTCAAGGAAAGGACCACCCTGCAAATGGGGCCATGTCTAGAACCATCGCACGTAGTCACGTTTAAAGTAAACAGTAAAACCTGTCCCAAGGACATAATGTATATAAGGGACACCTGGGAATAAGGAACTCGCAACGCCAGACTTTTGAAATCTCATTGCTTACCATACTGAGGAAACCTGTATAATAAGAATTCCTGGCTGTTAAGTATTAAGGACAGTATTTTTGCTTAAAAGTCATGTTTTACACTGAAGTTGACCTGTATATTAAGGGCTGCAGTCTCGCTTTTTACACTGCGGTGTTGCCTGTTTAAAGTATGCGTATCTTTCATTTAGAAGAACCCCACAAATAGGAGCACCACCGAATTCGACCCATTTTATTTCAGATCATCAGGGTCACAACTGCATTAGTAAAATAGTCATACGGTAGCCCTTCGCACTCATAGGGATCAGGCGAAATAGTATGTATTAGAAATATAAGATAGTCATGGAAGAAATAGTGGAGGCAGGAAGCAAATACAAAAAAAAAACGGTATTCATTTTTGTGTACTTTTTCACTGCCATTTCAGGTCAGATGTTATGCACTGAGCAGGAGGGCCATCTTCTTTACCTCTGCTCGCCCTACGTGAGATGTCTGCATGACCTCACTGACGTCAGGATGTATGTCTCTGATATCCCGCTCTTTGACGTCACAAGGGATGTGTTATTTTTTCAAAGCTCTGTCTCAAATCCTGGGTAAGGTTATAACCAAAGGACTGACTCACACAACGTAATTCTAAACAAACTTAATTTTATTGAATGGTATTTTTTCTTTTAATAAAAAATATGAAATTGTATTTATAATGCCCAGAAAGCGTTCTGAAAATACGACTTTAAGTGACACTGTGAATTAAATTCGTCGTCTTCGAACAAAACCAATCCTTGTTTTGTTGTTCTACCGTAACAATGTCATTGTTATTCAGGTCGGGTGTAACCAACGATCAGGTGACAGTAAACACAAGGTTTCAGAAAACGAATGAGAATAGCAAACATTTCCCAGGATTCATAGCACAACAGGAAAGTACGAATGTACTTTCCGCCACACCGAGGCCTTGGTCACGTGACAAGAGCGGCGCCCCCTACAGCACAGGCACCGGGGAAGATGCGCGGGAAATGCAAGCGCAGATGCGTAAGCTGAGGGCTGTGATAGCAGCGGAACGGAATAAAACGGAACAGCTGTACACAAGTCAGCTGCCACCTTACGTCATCAAGCAGCTGATGAACAGCCAGGTGCCGGAACCCGGTAAACACTCGAAAACAAAATCTGTTGTGTAAATTCTAAAATGTCATCCAGAATCCTAGAAATTGTAGAAACTTGATATTTCGCAGAAGTTCTATAGAATGTGCTATCGTGGTGGGTACATGTTTTCAACCAGATTAATATTTTGCATTATTCCTTTTTATCAATAACTCTCCTGGAGTTAGATTAGATATTTAGAATACAACCGGAAATGGTGTAGAATGTAATTTACCTTGGACAGGGGTGTACGAGAACGCGAGCGTGTTGTTCTGTGACGTGGTTGGCTTCACGCAGATCTTGCAGAAATGTACCGCGGCGGAGACGCTGAGCGTTCTGACGCAGCTTCACAACGCCATGAACCATGTTTGTGACGTGCACGGCACGTACAGGGTATGTGATATCATATGGCCATGGGGAGGGTATGGCGTATACACAAGGTGTATGGTATGCATGTTGTATGAATCGTGTTTGTTGTATGGCAGTATGATGCATAAACATGGCATGCTGTATACACAGGGTATGCCGTATTAAGAGGCCATTCTACATACATAGGGTATGCTGTATCCAGAGAACATGCTGTACACACAGGGCATGCTGAATACACGGGGTATGTTGTATACACAGGTTATGCTAATTTGCTATGGTACATGTTGTACATGTGATGTGTGCAGCACGTATAGGATGCACGTGTGGAGCATGTATACGTATGTACGTATGTATGTGTGCA
Organism: Protula sp. h YS-2021; assembly: GCA_949752745.1. Taxonomy (NCBI): domain Eukaryota; kingdom Metazoa; phylum Annelida; class Polychaeta; order Sabellida; family Serpulidae; genus Protula; species Protula sp. h YS-2021. The sequence continues at coordinate 20,816,282 of OX457033.1, forward strand.
TGCATGGGAGGCGTATACCACGATTAATAACAATTCTCGTCACTAGAACCTAAACAAAATTACGAGAGAAGGAACCATCTTTACAGGTGAATTCAATCGGCGACGCTTTCCTCGTACTCAGCGGGGTCCCCGGACCCGACATGTCACACGTGGAACGCCTGGCCAACACCGCCCTTGCCATGATGCTACTGGCTGGGAGAATCAGCTCACCTATCGCTCAGGCCGACGGCAGTACATCCATTAAGGTGACCTCAGGGCTGTATCATGTTGTCAAGGAAACAGGCGTTATAAATTTTATTGGCCAAAACTCCTTGTGTAATTTTTGAGTTGCCCCGCAATGAAGAAAGTAGTAAAATTTCGACCCACTTCAGTTCTTCAAGTCATCTCAGTATTGTTTTTTATTTTCCCTTTTATTTAATTCAGTTCATTTTATATCTCATTTTAAGGTATACGGGGGCACTATTTGAAGTCGTAGGAATATTTCAGATTCGGATCGGCATGGAGGTAGGGCGGGTGGTGTGCGGTGTGCTGGGCGATGACGTACCCCGCTTCATGGTTATGGGGGATGCCGTCAATAGGGCCTGTAAGATGGAGAGTCACGGATTGGCAGAGCAGATACACGTGACTCAAAATGTCTACCAGTAGGTTCACAGTAGATTCATTGTAGGTTGAAGTATTCACCCGTAATTGAAGACTCCTTCTTTTCCGTTTTCTTCGGATTCACTTTTCTTTTTTTTTTTTTTTTTTTTTTGTATTTTTATTCATTCTTTTATTTGCATTTTCTTTCTTGGCAAAACTTCCTGTAAATTCGTAATTTCGATCGTATTATTCGTTATCTAATTGGAACTATTTTTTGGGCAGACTTTTAAGGCGCAAACCATTTCGCATTAGCAAGAGGGGAAATGTTGATATTCGCGGTCAAGGTCGCATAACGACTTACGTTCTCGTGGCTAACGAGACTCTCACGGATGATGAATTGATAGGACGCAACAGGTTCCCGCCGAAAGCGGTAGCCCCAGACACTGTCATCGTCAGGTAAGATGCGAAATTGGCAAATTCTAACTTGCTAAATTTGGAATTCCTGACTATGAGATTTTTTGTAATACAGCACAAACGGAATTAGACAACACACATAATAAAAACTAGAACTACTTGTGCACTGCTGAGTAATAAACATGTATCCCCCTCGGTGGCAGGTCCGTGCACTCTCCAGGAACTGGTCGTTCCAGCAGCACTAGCGGGTCTTTGACTCCTCAGAGGAACCAGGTGGCTCCGCTCGCCTCACGGCACGGTAATACCTTTAAAAAACACCCATATAATACGTCTATAAACGTTTCTGACTTCATAGACCCGCCCAGTTCTTCCCCTGTAGGCCAAATTTGTGATGTCACTGAGTTACATAACACTAGAACACACATTTACCACAGACCATCGCCTTATTCTTTACGCCTCTGTTTACTGATGACATACTGCAAAATAAGTGCTGGAAACAATTTTACAACTATTTTAAAAGAAAGTAGTAAAAGAGTGGTATTCACAATCAAGCCCTTTCGTAAAGTATCCTACAAGCAATCAAATTGTGTTTTATATATCAACTATTTGGTCCTTTTCAGATTCTCCGTTTGTGACCAAGTTGGACAGAGGACGAAATATTTACCAAACAGACTTTTAAAGCACTTAAAACTCAAACCTTCAGTACTAATAGTACAGAAAAGAGACAAAAGAACTTTTGTGTTTATAATTTCCGTGTTTAGAACATATCGCCTTGGTTACGAGCATTGTGTGATCCCCCGTAGGCAAATACTTTTGGGGGTGAATTGGTGTCATTTACGTATTGGTCAAATATGCACGGCTCTTTGCAGCAGAAGGTCGATAGAATGAGAGCTGGCACCAATGTCTCATCCCAGGGATCCACTGTTTTGCAGTTTTTTTGTTTTAAGATATATAGTCTGTTTTAAATTCCATTGAAATAAATAAACATTGCACTGTACTTCCCTTTAACCCCCCCCCCCTCCCACCCCGGCGTGGGCACTTATTACGGTGTCTTACTACAACCTGCGTTGGGCACTCACCACGGTGTCTTTACTACCAACTGTCGTGGGCATTATTTTGGTGTCTTTACTACCTCCCCTACCATGGGCACTTATTACGGTGTCTTTAATGCCCTTCGATATGGGCACTTATTACGGTGTACTTCCTACCCCCATGCCATGGCACTTATTACGGTATCTTTTCCGCTCCACCTGGCATGGGCACTTATTACGGTGTCTTTAATGCCCTTCGATATGGGCACTTATTACGGTGTACTTCCTACCCCCATGCCATGGCACTTATTACGGTATCTTTTCCACTCCACCTGGCATGGGCACTTACTATGGTGTCCGCACTGATTGACTACTGGTCAACTGACCGCCGGACATATGACACTGGTTATATGACCACAGCGAGATGAAAACCGACCATATGACTACCAGCGGAATTTCCAGTCTTATTATGGAGGAGGGTGGGGAGGATGGCGGGGGGGGGGGGAAGCGAAAGAGACACCATTGGGTGAGAAATAAGAATGTTGGACACCTGAGCACGGAGAAGGCACAGGAATTAGGATGGATTTGTAGATAGCGTGGAGGCGTATCTAAAGCACGGAGAAGGCACAGTGATCAGGATGGATTTGTAGATAGCGTGGAGGCGTATCTAAAGCACGGAGAAGTCACAGTGATCAGGATCGATTTGTAGATAGCGTGGAGGCGTATCTAAAGCACGGAGAAGGCATAGGCATTAGGATGGATCTGGAGATAACGCGGAGGCGTATCTAAAGAACGGAGAAGGCACAGGGATTAGGATGGATTTGGAGATAGCATGGAGACCTATCTAAGGCACGGAGAAGGCACAGGGATTAGGATGGACCTGGTGATAGCGTGGAGGAATATCTAAAGCAAGGAGAAGACACAGGGGTTAGAATTCCATTCCGTACAAACAAAACAGTGTCGATTTAAGGTAGTGTCGTTTCACCCAAATCATGCAAGATGGCCACGGTCCAACAAGAGAAAAAAAAACAAGTATTTCAGTAAAACCCCGCAGACGTGCAATCACAGGATTTCAATCTGCGATTGAGTAGCTTGAACGGATACGGCTACATATGGCGCCGACAAGTAGCCACTGTACAAATCAATACGGTGAAATATTAACGGTCTTTCCATTTTCCCTGAACGCAAAACGCCTTAAGAATTAATGCATGGATTACGCCAAAATGACGTAAGAACTCGGAGAAATTCCTCAAAGAAACAGGTTGCAGTGTGCCTTTCGGATCATAGTAATTTGGGAACATTCTGTGTTGGACTTACTTTTGTAGACAAAAGTGCTGTTACATAGAAATTGCTCGATGATAGCAAGAAACTGAAGTAGTGGTCAATTGGTCCATTTTTTTTATTTTGCTGGTGGTCAAATGACCTGTGGTCATTTGTCCTGAGGTCAATTGATCTGTGCCAATGGACCGGTTGTCGAATGCCCTGCACCCCTTATTCCAGGGATTAAACATCACTCGTTCTGTCAATAACCGCAAGCCTTGGTCATGTGTTAAGTGAGAAAATCGGCAAATATAAGATTTTGCGATCAGCAGGTAACTCAACAACATAACACTTTGCTGCCATAACTCCCTGTGTTGTGTGAAACAAAAGGATTTCGTATCGAAGCCTTCATTAGTGTCACTTACACCTGATGGTTCCCAAATCTATTTACGCGGCTAAGATTTAACTTCAATCTATTAAGTATAAGCCCTTTCCTATTTTCACAGTGTACCCTTAAAATCCCTGCTGATTGCAGACGATTCTCTCGTTTGACAGTGGTCTAAACTAAACCGAAACATTGGGTCAGGAAGAAAAATAACCGGTTCTCATCCTAATTTTTTAAAAAAGAAATTTGACCACCATACCCATCTTTCGGCCATCCTTCTTTTCTATGTTTATTTTTGTATAATTACACACTGTGATTACCGATCTTTCTTTTGTTATATTTCTAGCAATTTTGATGGCTCGGCATTGGCCAAAATTATAGTTTTTTTCCCTAAGATATGGCTTAGTACCATGACACTTTTGTGTGTTGGACAATACCTGGAGTGTCCATTTTGAAGCGCCTGAAGTTCTACATACTTGTATAAAATATGAACGCTGAAGGTGCAAGAGCAATTTTTTCTCATAATTTATGTTATTGAAACAGGCAGTTTTTCAATATTTATTCTGCCTATCTATAAGGTAAAGATTTTTTAATTTTAAATTTTGTACAACCGACCGCGTGGTCGATTTGTTTTCGCTTTCTACAATTTTTGGACAACCCCGACTGCGTTTAAATGGGTGAGAAACAACGCAAATTACTTCAATCACCTTCTATATCCAGTAAACTTTCCAAGATCCTTCCAAGCAATTTGAGGTTGCGACGTCATTCAGGACAAACCATATTAACTCTGGTTACACCTTGATTGGGATCACGTGCGACGACAGATCAACGTCTAACTAACTATTGTCTCCGACTTAACGTTGAATAGACCTTCGGCAAGCAACGTTGCTTTTGATCGCTATTAAAAGAGTATTTACCCGCGTTGTTTTTACATCGAGAACACCTATAGGAAGGCTTGTCCAGATATTCATGGCGTGATAGATTTATGACCCCAGCCGGGGTCACAGCTGGGTCTCGGGGGGAAAAAGCAGGTCATTCGAGGTTTCGCTAGCTAAGAATACACAGCATTTTGCTCATCTGTAAACGCTTCCAGTTAAATCAAATTTTTCGATTGTATTCTCGTGTTTTCTTAGACAGCAAGCAATAAACCTCAGGCACAACAAGATTGACCTTCATTTTGTGGGTGTGTGCGTGGGTTGGGTGGGGGGGGGGGGTTCCTCGATGGGGACTAAGCGGGTAAATGTAATATCCTCGTTCGAAGAACGAACAGAATGTGAGTGATGAATTAGAGGATATCACAGTTTTATTCGATCTCTAACCAACGTCTTTGGCGAAACGTTGACTCGAGTTCTTGAGAAATGGCACCCGTTACATGTCCCCTTGAAAGCAAACCGATACGAGGACGTAAAATGCGAGGATTTCAGCGGCTCGCAATTAAGTTCTTTCCCACTCACTTTTGAAAAATATTCACAGAAATAGACTACATACGTATCCTGTAATAATCAAGGGTGCGGGTACTGTAGCGGAGGGGTGACTGCACCATATTTGCTCTATCTTGACGACAATTGGAGATTAAGATGTTCCCTTCGTCTATACAACGTCGCTTTCTCGGCGTCAATACATCGTCGGAAGTAAGACGTCGTTTCGACTTCCATTTCCAACCTATTCTCAACTTGAGGCGATAGACGGTGTTTCGCTTTACATAATCAACGGGTGCAACGTCGGTCCAACATTGCTCCAACTTCGCAATGGTCACTGATTACCAAACGCCAGAGAACGACCCTTACTTAAATCAGTCCCGAAATACAATCGCAATTACAGTTGTCCTTTCCCAAATTAATAAGTGAGGCAAAGAAGATAAAAATGTGTTGATTGTCACCCCTTCGTGACGCAAAATTTGACCCGTTTTGCATTGATGTCATATTTATTTTGATGTGATGCTCTATTGCACTAAACGTTTTTTAGAAAGTTTGTTGTTGTTTAACAACCAACCTCTGTGGTCGTCTGTTGTGTATTACATTCTTTGTTTCGCCTAACATCCTCCCCTCGTGCGGTGGAGGGGAGGGGGAGGTTCGAGTGGTGAAGGGGGAAGGGGAAGTTCAACGAGAGGAGGGGAGGGGGTTGGAGCTGTGGAGGGGAGGAGGTTCGAACGGTGGAGGGGAGGGGAGAGGTTCGAACGATGGAGGGGAGGGGGAGGTTCGAGCGATGGAGGGGGAGGCTCAAGGGGTGGAGGGGGAGGGGGAGGTTCGAGAGATTGAGGGGAGGAGAGGTTCGAGCGGTGGAAAGGGATTGGGCGGTTCGAGCGGTGGAGGGGGAGGGGGAAGTTCGAGCGGTGGAAGGGTAGGAGGGAGGTTTGAGCGGTGGAGAGGTAGGGGAGGTTCGAGCGGTGGGGGAAGGTTTGAGCAGTGGAAGGGGGGAGGTTCGAGCGGTGGAGGGGTAGGGGGAGGTTCGAGCGGTAGGGGGAGGTTCGGGCGGTAGGGGGAGGTTCGAGCGGTGGAAAGGGGGAGGTATGAATGGTGGAGGGGGAGGTAGGACGTTCGAGCGGTGGAGGGGGAGGGGGGAGGTTCGTGAGGTGAAGGGGGAGGGGTGATTCGAGCGGTGAAGGGGTAGGGGGAGGTTCGAGCTTCGGAAGGGGAGAGGAGGTTCGAGCGGTGGAGGGGGAGGGGGACGTTGGAAGGGTGGAAGGGGAGGGGGACGTCCGAGCGGTGGAGGGGGAGGAGAGATTCGAACGGTGGAGGGGTAGGGGAAGGTTCGCGCGGTGGAAAGGAGGGAGCTTCGAGCGGTGGAGGGGAAGGGGGAGGCTCGAACGGTTGAGGGGGAGGGGGACGGTCGAGGGGTGGAAGGGGAGGGGGAGATTCGAACGGTGGCGGGGTAGGGGGACGTTCGATCGTTGGAAGGGTAATGGGAGGTTCGAGCGGTGGAAGGGGGAGGGAAAGATTCGAGCGGTGGAGGGGGAGGGGGAGATTCGAGCGGTGGAGGGGTAGGGGGAGGTTCGAGCGGTGGAGGGGTAGGGGGACGTTCGAGGGGTGGAGGGGGAGGGGGACGTTCGAGGGGTGGAAGGGGGGGAGGGGAAGGTTTGCGTTGGAAAAGTTTACTCAAACATTTAACGAGAATATATTTTGAAACAATACAATATACTTGTTTTCGGAATTCGTTTTAAAACAATTCTATGTTATGATTTACATTTAAAATTGCACATTATATCAGCAGTGAATCCTTTACACTGGACCTGTGCTCAAAGCCATCCATATTTATAACTTAAAGATTTAGTTTATTTTACTATTTTTAAGAAATTTTTTGTTGGATCTTCTCAAACAGCCATAATTACAACATTACATTACGCTTTCAATAATGCACTTATATTCTGATCAGAGACGTTTCGTGTAACTGTTTTTTTTTTTTTTGTTTTTTTTTTTTTTTTTTCAACGATTGATGGGTGGAGGAGAGGGATATTAAGTCAAGGTTTAAATCCACACTCCTGCCCGACCCCTACTCTCACTCCCGTCCCATAAAAATTACTAAAATCTGGAATGTATTGAAAGAATATATACAAACAAGGAGATAGCAAAAAAGTGCTCTGTCTCGTAACTCAGGGGATCAATCGAGTAAGCCGGATGTACGATTTGGTTTGGCTTAGTCAGTAGTCTTTATTCAGACTATGTAATCTGTAATCCAAAAACAGGATACAAAAAAAAACTGAATATTGGTCTAAGAAACGTTTGTTCATATTTCTTCAAGTCTTTTATTGTGGATAACATATTATATAACTACAGTTGTGTTAATATGGAAATTAAAACTTTTGTTTCATTGGTCTTTGCAGTTACAGTGTCTATTGTAATAACGAGTTTTATATTTGTGAGTTCAACCAAATACCAGTCGGTGACGGTGTACAGAGAAACTAGTTACGACAAAGTTAATGTTGACGTTTATTTTGACGGGGATGACAACAAAACAAGGCTATTTTTAAACAGCACGCCATTGACTGTTATGGATACCGAACCTCCGGATTATATACCTAACCTCGCAAGTCCGTGTTTTTACGAGAAAATTGGTCTCAAATTTTATAAGAGAAGGTAAATATACTTTGGCCTTCGAGCACTAAGAAAGCTTTTTAGCTTCTTGGACTTGGATAAAAAGACTTAGTACTGAATGTGATTTTGACAAGTGTGTGTGTGTGTGGGGGGGGGGGGGGATATGGGAGGGATTGTTTGCGACTGGGGGGGGGGGGGGGCAAGTTTATGAAAAATATGAGAAAATGTAGAAAGTGAAGTAAATTCGAAAAAAATATTGATAATGTAACAAAATTCTTTTAAGTAGTCAAAGCAAATAATTTATTTAATATATATATAATTTTAAATAATATTTAATATATATAATATTATTTTATATATAACACGGTCATCTGATTATATAACATGTAAAAGCGCTGATCCTCAAACCCCTGTAATTTTCACTCCACTTTTGATTCGTTTTGGTGTTTTAAGAATCCAGACCGGATACATTTTTTCTATATTTTTTATTGGAAATTCTGGATAGAGTTTCATGACAAATCTTTCCTTCATGTACCTACAAAAACTATTTCTTTAAAATTGGTGAGGCAGATCTCCAGTTTTCTCTGGAGAATCGTCATCTTTCTCTCTCTCTCTCTGTCTCTCTCTGTCTCTCTCTCTCTCTCTGTATCTCTCTCTCTCCCTCTCCCTCTCTCTCTCTCTCTCTCTCTCTCTCTCTCTCTCTCTGTCTCTGTCTCTCTCTCCCTCTCTCCCTCTCCTCTCTCTGTCTCTCTCTCTCCCCAGCTCTCTCTCTCTCTCTCTCTATCTATCTCTCCCTCTCCCTCTCCCTCTCTCTCTCTCTCTCTCTCTCTCTCTCTCTCTCTCTCTCTCTCTCTCTCTTACCCCCAACGTTACCCCCAAAATGCTATAACTTAAGCATTTTTGCTTTATCTATTTAAGCGAAGCCACCCCGCGACCGGGTTTTAGGCTGCGATGTCTCCCGCGCATTTTTCTAGCAGGATTCAGTAAATCCGGCACGACGGACCTCCATTACCACATCACCCAGCACCAACACGTCTATGGATCGGTATTCAAAGAACCGCATTTCTGGGGAAAAAACGCATTGGCTGGTAAAAGGTGAGAGTGAAAAGGAGCTGTTTCTGGTCATTTTAGAATTGGTTCGTAAACAAGCGATATTTTTAGTGTTTGATTTTTTTCGGCTTTAAAATTAGAACGGAAATTAATTAGGCTTACATCAGATAAATGATATCTACTTCAAGTTCCAGACCGATGATATAGGGGGAGGAGGGTTGGTGGGGGGGGGGGGGGGGAGACATGTGTGACTATTGGAGCAGTTAACTCTCTTCACATACATGTAAATTGTGTAACACATTATGCAGTTAATATCCGAGCCAGGATCAAAATACTTCTCTGCAAATCAGGTTTCTACCGCGAGATTTGGGAAAGAAATCCTGGGCTTCTAAGCGAGAACTGGAAGATTTTAGGTCGTTATTCCAAAACCAAATGGAAGCCCCGAGGATGGGTGTTCCGTTCTGTTTTGTCCGCTGTACCGAAATGTCCGCTAATTACAAGCTGTTCCAAAATGTCCGCTAACCCCTTTCCAAAGTATCCGCTCGTTCCAAAGTGTCCGCTAACCCTGTTCCAAAGTATCCGCTCGTTCCAAAGTGTCCGCTAACCCTGTTCCAAAGTATCCGCTCGTTCCATAATGTCCGCTAACCCTGTTCCAAAGTGTCCGCTCGTCCTGGTTTGTCCGCTAACCCCGTTCCGTTTTATCCGCTGTTAGTGTCCGCTAAATCTTCAATTTTTAACCCAACCTACTTTGTCTTGTGACTTTTTTGTGACTATGCAACATCATGTGACATTATGTGACATTATGTGACTTTATGTGACTATGTAACATCATGTGACATTGTATGACATTATGTGACTTTATGTGACTCTGTGACATCATGTGACATTATGCGACTTTATGTGACTCTGTGACATTATGTGACATTATGTGACTCTGTGAGATTATGTGACTCTGTTACATCATATCACATTATGTGACTCTGTGAGATTATGTGACTCTGTGACATTATGTGACTTTATATGACTCTGTTACATCATGAGACATTATGTGACATCATGTGACTATGTGACATCATATGGCTATATGACTATGTGAGGACTATGTAATTGCTATGTCAGCATAATTGGTCTAACTATGTATGTAATTATCAGACTGTTCAACAGACCAGCTCTGTTAGCTCACTTGGTAGAGCAGAGGACTCGTAAGCTGAAGATCGGTGGTTCGATCCCACCTAGGGCCAAACACAACTTTCCGTTTTTTGTTTGTTTTCTGTTTGTTTTTTGTTTGTTTATAACATGGCCATATTTCTATGCCTTTTTTTACTGATAATATTTAATTAGTCATATTTCAGTGGTTCTATTACAGTAAAAACTCATACACACAAAGCGTAGGAATAAGTATAGGAAAGCCCTCAGAGTGTGGGAACGATCAATAAATTTGTGCGCGAAAGACCTCAGAGCGTGAGAACGATCAATAAATTTGAGAACATCAAAGGCCTAGACCGTGCGAACGATCGATAAATTTGAGAAGGAATGGGATTTTGCCCACGCTAAGTCTAATGTTACGTTTTATGTTATAGTAGTGGGAAAATGGTGGTTCTAAAGCACATTTAACAAATGTAGTTTTTAGAAAACATATGATGCATAAAATAAGTTTGAACATTTTACCATGCTACTAATTCGAATGCTTTGAAGTCATAGTATTGGGAAAACGATGCTTCGAGACCAACTTTAACAAATTTAGTTTTTGATAACATATGATATATAAAATAGGTTTTAGCATTTTAGCATGCTACTTAATCGAATGTTCTAAAGTCATGTTGAACATGTTGAACAATTGTTGAACTTCTTAACAAAATTGTTGAACAATACCATGACGCAATATGTTCCAATAAAAATTCGAACACGTCTTTGAATGGGCTTGTCATTCGAACATATGTTTGAATGGTGTGCTCTTCTCAGCAAAAAAAAACTTATGTTTTATGTCAAACTTTTTTATACATCATATGTTGTCAAAAAAAAAAAAAAAAACGAAATTTGTTAAAGTTGGTTTCAAAGCATCGTTTTCCCAATACTATGACTTCAAAGCATTCGAATTAGTAGCATGGTAAAATGTTCAAACTTATTTTATGCATCATATGTTTTCTAAAAACTACATTTGTTAAATGTGCTTTAGAACCACCATTTTCCCACTACTATAACATAAAACAAAACATTAGACTTAGCGTGGGCAAAATCCCATTCCTTCTCAAATTTATCGATCGTTCGCACGGTCTAGGCCTTTGATGTTCTCAAATTTATTGATCGTTCTCACGCTCTGAGGTCTTTCGCGCACAAATTTATTGATCGTTCCCACACTCTGAGGGCTTTCCTATACTTATTCCTACGCTTTGTGTGTATGAGTTTTTACTGTAATAGAACCACTGAAATATGACTAATTAAATATTATCAGTAAAAAAAGGCATAGAAATATGGCCATGTTATAAACAAACAAAAAACAAGCAGAAAACAAACAAAAAACGGAAAGTTGTGTTATGCCCTAGGTGGGATCGAACCACCGATCTTCAGCTTACGAGTCCTCTGCTCTTCCAAGTGAGCTAACAGAGCTGGTCTGTTGAACAGTCTGATAATTACATACATATTTAGACTAATTATGCTGACATAGCCAATTACATAGTCCTCACATAGTCATATAGCCATATGATGTCACATAGTCACATGATGTCACATAATGTCTCATGATGTAACAGAGTCATATAAAGTCACATAATGTCACAGAGTCATATAATCTCACAGAGTCACATAATGTGACATGATGTAACAGAGTCACATAATCTCACAGAGTCACATAATGTCACATAATGCCACAGAGTCACATAAAGTCGCATAATGTCACATGATGTCAAAGAGTCACATAAAGTCACATAATGTCACATAATGTCACATAATGTCACATGATGTTACATAGTCACATAAAGTCACATAATGTCACATAATGTCACATGATGTTACATAGTCACAAAAAAGTCGCAAGACAAAGTAGGTTGGGTTAAAAATTGAAGATTTAGCGGACACTAACAGCGGATAAAACGGAACGGGGTTAGCGGACAAACCAGGACGAGCGGACACTTAGGAACAGGGTTAGCGGACATTATGGAACGAGCGGATACTTTGGAACCGGGTTAGCGGGCACTTTGGAACGAGCGGATACTTTGGAACAGGGTTAGCGGATATTGCGGAACGAGCGGATACTTTGGAACAGGGTTAGCGGACATTTTGGAACAGCTTGTAATTAGCAGACATTTCGGTACAGCGGACAAACAGAACGGAACAGATGGGCTTTAATTAATTGTTGAGGGCAAAGTTGCTCCAGGTAAATTTTAAAGGGGTACAGAAAAGTGGTAACAGATAAAAACTGTAACCCAAAATAATGGTAAACTGAAAAAAAGTTGACAGAGCAATGGTGAAGCGCTGAAAATAGGAAATGGCAAATATTTCACTTTTGAAATCAAGAAACCACCTTGCATGTCTCACTCAACAGCAAAGAAATTCCATGCAGTGCAATAGATGCCACCCAACTAAAAACTCTGGGGGGCTTCTGTTGGGAAACCTTTTCCAAATACAGGCCCTGGGCTTTATATGGGGGGAAAGCTTCTTTTGATAAACTCCAGGTGGTTTTTTTTCAAATAATTATGGCTGTCTAGAGGGTTTTCGAAGGAGATCGTATTCTAACTGAATCCGGGATAATTTCCAAACGGACATTTTCCAACTGGACATTTTCTAGCCGAGCACTTCCAAGCTCATCGTTTTTTATGTGTTTGTTTCTTTTCTTTTAAGGAATTGTAATAGTAATAAGATTAATAAGACAACTGGGTTTTATTAAACAAAAAAAAACATGAATCATAAAACAGGAACTACTTATGAATCGGCAATTGCCGGTTTTAAAGTGTCCGATTGGAAAATGGCCAGTTCCAAAGTGTCTGGATATCGGTCAGAATGTGTCCAGATCACACACTCTGTCAGTTGTCATGGAGGTCACCGGACAAGTAGTCATCGGTCAGACTGTGTCCAGATCACACACCGTGTCAGTTGTCATAGTGGTCACCGGACAAGTGGTCACTGGTCAGACTGTGTCAAGATCACACACTGTGTTAGTTGTCATAGTGGTCACCGGACAAGTGGTCACCAGTCAGACTGTGTCAAGATCACACATTGTGTGTCAGTTGTCATATTGGTCACCGGAAAAGTGGTCACCGGTCAGACTGTATCCAGATCACACACTGCGTCAGATGTCATAGTGGTCACAGGACATGTGGTCACCGAACAAGTGGTCACCGGTCAGACTGTGTCCAGATCACACACTGCGTCAGATGTCATAGTGGTCACCGGACAAGTGGTCACCGGTCAGACTGTGTCCAGATCACACACTGCGTCAGATGTCAAAGTGGTCACCGGACAAGTGGTCACCGGTCAGACTGTGTCCAGATCACACACTGTGTCAGTTGTCATAGTGGTCACCGGACAAGTGGTCACTGGTCAGACTGTGTCAAGATCACACACTGTGTTAGTTGTCATAGTGGTCACCGGACAAGTGGTCACCGAACACGCGGTTATTGCACAAGTGGTCACCTAATACGTGGTCACTGGACAAGTGGTCACCGAACATCTTGTGACATCTTCTTCCTTCTTCTCTTTTAAGCACATTGCCAGGCAGTTAGCAGAACCGTCAGCAGACCCATCGAAAAGTAAATAAAAGTCGCGCCTGAATGGAAACAATAACATGGAACCTGTAAAGCGTTTCTCGGGGAAAAACATTAAACTGTTTTACTTTATTTCCGCATATATTCTTTAAAAAAAAACCAATACACATTCCAAAGTCTATCCAACGTCGATTCGACCCAACCAAACCAAACTACAACCTTAACTCCGGCTGTAATTTGGTTGTGACTGGTCTCGACCTTATATTAACGTCTTACCAATATCTTTGACACACCATTGAATAGAAATTGGATAAGCCACGTTGTTTAGACGTTGCTTTTTGTCTCAGCAAAAGTACAACTTTCTCTGACGTCTAATCAACGTCTTTGGTGCAACGTTGACTAGACATCATAGTAAATTAGACGTTGAATAGACGTAAAAATTGGCATTATGTAGTGCTCGTACTCAAAATCAATAAAGAACCTCCTTGCTTTATCGCTCAACGGAAATTGTAGCCATGACAGGTTGCTTCGAAAAGGACCAAAACGATTGTCTAAAATTTAAGAATTAAAAGATTACGAAAGTGTTTTCCAAACTATTTATGAGAAATATTCGATGATATTTGCTTCATCACATCATAATTGGCGTTGTCTTTGGATTCTAGAGTCATATTTCAGGACGTCTATACAACGTCGTTTTCGCAACATCTAGTCAACTTTGGCTCGACTTCCATTTCCAACCTTTACGCAACGTTTGTTAGACGTCGGATAACTGACATCTGTTCAACACCAGAAATAAGACCTTGTTTCGACTTCCATAAATAAAAACCTGACATTGATTCCACGTCGGGGACACGGCTATCCTACGTTGGTCAACGTCGCAATGCTTACTGGAAAATTTGGTTTGCTTCTGAAGAGTTTAAAATATTTTTTCAAAGCAGATCAAGATAAATGGGCTTTGGCCGACATGTAGGGAGTGTGACATTGTACCCATTTATGTTTTAGTCGGTTGTTGACGCTGAGGCATTACACGGAATTATTCTTCCATGCTACGTCCTTGATCGAGAGCTGTTGTTTGTCGCACTTATTTCACGACGAATCCCATGTGCATTGCGCAGTCAGTCGCCGGATAGATCCGGATACTAGGGCTCATTTATCCAATCGCAAGCAGAAACGCATGCGCAGAAAAGGCAATCATTTAGCAGGCAAAATAAATCAGAGCATAGTGAAAAATGGATTCAATAGACAAGGCGGATCTCTGATGAGCAGTGGAAATTGTCCTTTTATGACGATAGACTCTACTCCAAGGTGACTCTCGCCCTGTTATTATTTATTCTTTTATCTTATTAGTTGTTAGATCTAGATCTTACTTGTTATCGTTTTACGTATCGAATTACGTATCCGAAACCAATCTGTAGTAATTTATGTGTTGATAGAATATAGATTTTCTACACAAGACATCATTTTTCGGCATTTTTAATTCCTAGCATTAGAGTGTTGCTTCTAAAAAGAGCTAAAAATATTTACAAAGAAATGTCATTCAATTTATTTTCCTTTTGTTTAGATATGTTTGGGAAGCGCATTACTGGAATTACGACCCTGCCAATAGAAACAGCAGGACTCCGAACATACTAACTCCGGATAAGATACACCACACCATTCCCAACGCCAAGGTCATAATCATCATGCGAAATCCCGTAGACCGCCTCTGGTCCGATTACCACTTCTTCAGTCCGAATCTGAAGAAGATCAAAAATGCGGATCATTTTCATGACTGTGTCACTCAAGGCATTGATTGGTGGAATGATTGTATAGCAACGTATCCAATGGAAAAATGTGCATACGGTTTAGAATATGAAAACTTCAGGAACCCCAGGAAGGGACAAACTTGGGAGAAGGGTGGTGCGGATAGGGTCCGCATTGGCGTATATTATGTGTTTATTAAAAGATGGCTAGAAGTTTTTAAGAGTGAAAACGTTTTACTTATTCGCTTTGAGGATTATGTGAAAGATCCGTTGGCCTATGTTAACGCACACGTGTTTCCGTTTCTTGGACTTGATGCTATTTCGCAATACAATTTAAAATTAATGGAGGATTCTTTGGATGATGAGCCACGTCTAAGTAACAAAAAGCGTTATGAAATGCATGACAAAACGCGGACAATGTTGCTCGATTTCTATCAACCTTATAACAAGATGTTAGCTGAGCTTCTGCACGAGGACAAATATTTATGGCGATGACATGGTGACATCAGAAACATGCATCCATGAAGAATGAAAATTGATTAAAAATTAAACGAAGAAAAGGAGTGAAAGAGTATTCCTAGATCGGGTTTGAAAACAGCGTTTTCTGTGGTAAAGTATGCTTGTGAAATAGAGTCCCCGTTGTAATAAATGACGTTTTCGTCTTTTCTTCCAGATTACGTGCTATGGTACGAATATTTATAAATATTTAACAAAATTTGTTCAGTGAGTTTTTAGTGTTTACCTGTTATATTGGTAGATATAATTAGAGGTGTACACTTCGCTTCGACCTTAAAACCAGCCTGGTATCAGGGTATCAGTATTACTCCGCCATTCCTATAGGTAATACCGTATGGGTAAGAAGATAAAAAAATAAGTAAAAGGGCGTAAAAGCGCTGAATAAACGTTGAGAAAAAGGTATTAAGAAAGTAGTCAAATGCGCGGATTCCTTAACCTGGTAAAATGGGTGATTTTTTTATACACCAGAAAAATTGGTTAACACAGTTGTGTACATAAATCTCTGTGGCATCCATCAATGCGTTCCGTTCAACATTTCCCGCAGCCACAATTTCACTGTGCCGATTAGATCTAGGACAAAATTTCTTTTGAAAAATCCAAAAGCTGGGCAGAAACTCCAAGTGACAGGTGACGTGTTTGTAATTTCACCTGTAGCTGGATACTGGTAGTGGGGTTAAAAAGCTGTCTAATTTGTGTTTACCACCGTTGTCCTTTTACCAGTTGCATGTAAACCTGTGATTTTCCGTGCTTTCGCTAGATAAAAAGATCGGCATTTACGTGCTTTTACGTCCTTTTTATCCGCGCTTTTACGTTTCAAATCCGCGTTTTTTTTTTGGGGGGGGGGGGGGGTTTACCGTTTTTGACATCCTTAATTGTTGACAATTGAGCTTTGTCCTATACACGGCTTGTGGAAGCTCGAAACTGTTGCCATGAATTGCAATGAAATTCTGTTGAATTTTTGCTGTGATTAACATATAATTATTCGATAGACTCCTCAATAAAATTTTTCAACAATATCGCTTTAAAAATAATTTTAACTCGATTCTCCCCTCTCTGATTTCACTGGCGAAAATTCGGCATGAAAAAAAATATCTCAAATAATGTTGAGGCGAAGTATCAATGTTTGATCATAAAATGAACAAATAAAAATTCGCCGTCATTCTCCCAAGTCATGAAATCACTTTTGGGGTGTCTGTTGCGACAGGAAAGCGCCGCACATTACAGATCAGAAGAAATTGCTGCCCTCGTACAAGGACGATGCTGTGTGCGCCCCCTTCCCCCAATGCCCCTCAGAAACTGTGGCAGCCGGCCTTGGTGTTGTCAGCTGCCGTTTCTAAGCGAAGGGATGCTCTTTTCATGCGCCCACCCAAAGCAGAGCTCCAGACGGCTTGTTTGTACAGTTTGGTTGTTGTTTGGTACAGCCAAACGACAATTTCTGATGTCGTTCGTTTTTGCGTATTCTGCAGTTGGATAACTGTCCACAGCTGTAAGATGAAACGTCTCCTCCCCTCAAACTCAGATTACAAGCCGCGCAACGGGGAAAGTGCTAAATCGGAAGTTTAGGTTGAACTGGAACTATTCAAATTACAGTTGGTTATAAATTAACATATTAAGAATTGAATAGAACTGTTAAAGAATCAAATTAGCATTGTTCAGCTGATTCCCTCCACAAATTTACGAGAGAAGACAGAATGAGGTGTGACTGATGTGCCTAAAATATGCAAGAAGTACCGAATTTACATAAAAACGGTCTTGTAGTCTTTTGCTTAGCGCTGCAGGTATCACATCGGTTTGTCGAGTGGAATTGATTTGAGAGTCATGCCCGGAAAGAACTGGCAGTACTAAATCTGTGATGCCGCAGCGCCGGTATACTGAATTCAAATCGATTTGGAACGATACCGCACTGCAGGGACCGCCAGTATTAAATCGGCATACCGGTCGTGCAAGAACCGCAAATGGCGGATGCGAAGATTTCACGTCAAACAATTAAAAACAACGTATATCAAAATAATAAAATAAACTTTTTAAAATTCTTTCTAAACTAACTATATTTCTGAAGTTACATAAACAATGAATCTTTGTTTATAAATAGTTTTGGTCTTCACTTGAAATAATTTCAAGAACTTTCTCAGTTTTGTTACTCGCCAAATTCATAGTCTGTCTATAACACACTTAGTGTAAATTTACAACAAAATTAAATAAAAACAGAACATATTAGAAACTCTTACTTTTCTGTTTTGACATGAAAAAAGAAAGATCAAATGGTATTTCTCAACTAGATATTTGACCAAAAGCCAAAATAAATAAATAAATAAATATGTAAAGAAATGCATGCACGTTTCTGGAAATTTATAATGAGTGTTTTAATCAACATATACAAATCGTTTTATGAGTAAAACAGTTGTTACTCAATAGAAAATGACACGATTATAATACCTTTGTCAGTTGTTAACCTTAATTTTATTACTTCTTTCAACTAGTACATCTAATACTCAATAATCTTACTGTTTTCGTTTTGTTTCGCATCATTCTGTCCCATACTGAGTTTTCTAATGCCGTTCATAAGATTTTTAAATAAACAAGCTCAGTCCTCATCACGGCTTTACACTGTATACTTCCCTCATAAGGTGTTATCCATAAAAAACCACAGGTTTCTTTCTCCCTCACGCCCACCCCCCCCCCCGACCCCCCGACCCCTTGAATACTTGAATCCGAACTATGGCAGTTCTTCAGCTACTAATTCATGGTCAGTAAATTCTCATCACGTATACAGTAAATACATGGAAAGCTTATGCAACGAAAAACGAACAAAAACAAAAGTCCCCCCCCCCCCCCAAAAAAAAAAAAAAACAAAAAAAAAAACAACTAGATAATAATAATAATAATAATAATAATAATAATAATAATAATAATAATAATAATAATAATAATAAAGAGCACCTCATTTTGAGAAACAACTTTCTGTCCTCTTCACAGAGTGAGGCGTTTTCTATTTCGTTTCCTTCAGTGGGGCGGGGGGCGCGGGGCGGGAGGGCACGGGTCGGGAGGGAGCGGGGCGGGGGAGCGGGGCGGAGGGAGGGGGCGCGGGGCGTGGGGGGCGGGGCGGGGAGTCATCCTCAAACGATATGAACTCATTGCCCCAAGTAAATAACATTCATACAATAAAAATAATTATGTTTTCCTATTCTGCCAACGGTATGACAGGGATAATGGTTGCAAATGTTTACAAACATTGTATATTTCCTAGTACATATGACGTAGTCATGCCTTAAGCAATACGTCATACGTTCCAGTAAAAGAAATGCATTTACAGACAATGCCTTAGCAAATATTCGCCAAAGCTGGGCAATATAAATACAAGACCACTGGTAACAAAAGCACCTCCGACTAAATAAAAGGACGTTTTATAGACAGCTGTGACGTCGTAGAGCCAACCTACAGATGGCGCTCCAAGCACTGTGCCCATCCCCATGCCGACCATAAGCGCCCCATAAACAACCGGAAATTGGTCAACGCTGCTTATCTTAACAACCACATGAGAAAGGAGGGGACCATAAGCGCCACTGAGGAAACCCATGACAGCAATGATGAGTAACATGGGCACAAATGTGCGACACAGTGTATATAAAAACGCCCCAATGCCTTCAAAAATGTAGCATGTTATAAACAGTGCCGTGACGTTGATAACGGGGTGGTGGCTTATAGCACCCAATAAAATTCGTCCCAAAATGCTGCATATTCCAAACGATGAGATTACAAATATAGCTTCATTTGATGAAAGACCGTTGCTTTCGGAGAAAGCAACTAAATGGGTAAACAATCCGGATAATCCGAAGCAAAACAACACGTTGTTGAGAAACAACATGGCCAATCGAAACGTCAGCAATGGATTTCCTTTAGCTTCGTATTCTGAACCAAGTACTTGTTTGGTACCCTGATATGTATGTTTTTCTGATACATAAACATTTGAAAAGTTCGAGTCACTCAATTCGGGTTTACCAGCAGGTGTCGCCACATTGACTAGTGAATCATATTTGTTTCCATTGTCATCTGCATCATTGTTATGCGAGTTGTATGTATCGATGGTGTTGTTATGCGAGTAGCCATTATTCAAACACCGTGCATCGTCTTTTTCAGCTATCCGAATGAGCATGGCAATGGTGCACGTATTTGCAGTTATCGCGCCCGTCATTGCGATAGCGCCCCTCCAGCCAAACGTGTCAATCAAAAACTTGATGAGATACGGGTGGATGAAGGAACCGACACCTGAAACACATGTGAAAAATCGTGCTGTATTTCCCAGCTGTGCGTGACATCATATTTTGTTTCTGCGTTTTACTTGTGTCTTTCTTTGTTCTTTGATTTCTCTTTTTCTTTCTTTCTTTCTTTCTTTCTTTCTTTCTTTTTTTCTTTCTTTCTTTCTTTCTTTCTATCCTTCTTTATTTATTTTTTTATTTTTTTCTCACTCGCTCTCTCGTTCGCACTTGTTCTCGCTTGATCTCTCCCTGTCTCTTACCCCGTCACTCCCCTCTCTCACCCTGTCACTCGTCTCTCACCCCGTCACTCCTCTCTCTCTCTCACCCCGTCACACCCCTCTCTCTCAACCCGTCACTCCTTTCTCTCACCCCGTCACTCCTCTCTCTCACCCCTCACTCCTCTCTCTCACCCCTCACTCGTCTCACTCTCCTCTGTCTTTTTCTCTTCCTTTCTATCACTGTACTCCAACATATCAATCGAGAATGGACCAGCAAACATTTTGTCGGCCGGAGACTAAGTTCAAGTGTCATTGCGAAAATGCATTTACCGATTCCTCCCATTACAACACCGACAGCCAAGTTTCTCCACTTCTTTATCTTGGTGCTGGGTAACATGGTGCATGCTGCGAAATTCAAACCCGATCCAGCTCCTAGAGAAATGAAAATGCAGTCTTTACTTCTTATAAGCTAACGTTCCGTTACCTCCACCTCTAGACGGGACTTCTTCATTTGCTGTAATCGACGCATAAATTATGAATTGAGCTTTTCTACACATGTAGGTGTAGAGTGTAAATAAATATTCCCCCGGAAACACTCGATTCTGAGAGACTGATTGACAACACAGTACCTTCATTCCTTTTTATGCGCGGTAGTGTTTGACGTCACGACGGAATTTTTGAGAAAGCTAAAGTAGCACCAAGAATCATAGTATTGGCAACGAGTAAGCCAACTCGGTGCTTACCCCGTAAAATATTTCTTGTTTTTTTTTCTTCACTGATTGGTAGATTCATCTTTACGTGGAGATCCAAGAAGCAGTGTTTATCTGACCGTCTGTTGGGTGTTTGGTGTCAGATTGGATATTGGAGACGCACGTGGACAGGCGCTCTCATTGTCTTTTCCACCCGCTCTACATATCCTCTGGTGCAAATGAGAAGAGATGTATTCTTGCTCCACTGCTGAACATCGGTCAAGGTCAAGGGGTGAACTAGGACACTCAAGTACCCTGATCCAGACCGTGTAATTCCCACCAATAGACACCGAGCTCTCTGGCAGGACTCGGCACTGATGTCCCTTCCCAGACGACCCTATGTGAGAGGTGCATCTAGCCGGAGCCGGTCCAAGTGGCAACATAAAGGGTCCAGAGCCACCTCGCAGTCGGGCCACCACTTCCCATCACCAAGAGACAGAAAGAGCAGCAGGACAGCATCCCTGCTATCAAGCCTAGCAGCAGTAAACCTAACAAAAATCCACGATACCACTCATCTCGGCGTGATGCCGTTCGTTTATCACGAGAAATAGATGAGTTGCTAAACTGCAGAGACTCTTAACCCGCAACAAAGCGAAGAATATAGGCTATTTATGCAATGTTTTGGGATAGGGGCACCGCGTTCAGTAGCTATTTGACTTACATAAGGCTATCCCCTTCATTCAAGAAGGACAGTCGGGTCAGAGTGCCTCGGAGTACCTATAGATTTCAAAGATCAAAATCATACAGCCACCTCTTATATCTATGGCTCCGAGCAGGATCAGGCTTTTCAACATATGGTTCAAGAGATACTGAACAAACAATAATACCAGAAATACCAGAGTCCGTACAGGCCTTTCTAGTAGGCTATTTCTAGTCCCCCCCCCTCCCCCCCTCAAAAAAAAGAAGAAAAAGCACACAAAAAAAACACACACAAAAAAAACTGGGAGTTGGGGAATTGGTTATAAATTTGTCAGAGTGAAATCAGTTTCTCCGGCCTTCCACATTTCAAATGGACACTGCGCAAAAGATAAAATACATGTTTCCATTGGGTAACTGATGGCCTCCATAGCTCTATCAGACCGCTTATCTGCATATCTCGATACACCAGGAAAGTCGCAAATTCCTGTGTCTCCGTGTAGAGGAAAGAGATATTGGTTTGTGGCACTTCCGCTGGGCCTGTCTGCTGCCCTTTATGGGTATTCAAAACCTGGGGCAGGCTGTTACAGGGTGTGTTGGTCCCCCAGTACTTGAGCGACTGGTTTCTGGCTTACACTGAGAAAGCTCAGACCAGATTTCATACTTGTCTCTTAGTTATACAAGCGCTACGGGTAGGTCTTGTGGTCAATTTGGCAAAATCAGAATTAGTACCGAAACAGCCAATGATATTTCTGGATACGTGGAATTTCGAGTTGGCCAGAGTTTATCCCACAGAAGCGAGAATTGTCAAAGCCATTCAAACGATTACTCCCACGCGTTTCATCAATCCATGAGGCTTTTCGAAATGGATCCTTTACTGGGCTTATGACTAGCCACAGATGGGCCCTTCATCCAAGGATGTCACGGGATCTAGCTCCCAGTAGAAAAAAAATGCTGGCAGTTTAAATGTATTGGCCGACCTCTCAGTCTTCAAGGGATCCCCTTACCTGGGTTCCGTTTGCAAATTCTCTGATCCATCAACTGCCCAGGTATGTATCCCACTGTCACGACCAGAAAGCCTGGAGGATACTCTCTCAAGTGCCGGTGGCGAGGTTTGGTCCTCTTCTTGAAAATGGGGATGGAGGCCTGGAGGGGAGTGGGGGGGGGGGGGAGAGTGCCCAATAGGCAGCTCGGATTAGAATTTCAATTGACGGCTCTTCCCAAAAGGTTGTTCCCATTACCTATTTTGGCTCACATGGGTAGAGCCACTCCAGTATATGGCTTCATCAACATGGTCTGAGCCACATGAATAGGTTATTGCATGTGTGGAGCTATACGCGGTTTGGTTCTATCTGACTGCGTTAACACTGTCGTTCTTTCTTTATATGGTCATTTTACTTTAAAATAGATATGCTATTGTACATCAAGATTTGTTACTTTGCTGAAGAGTCATCGAAACCTCAAAGGCACTTTGAAGTCTTTTATTTACTCGTACAATACACATATCAGTAAAAGTGTGGTTTGTATTGAAAAAAGTTTTTTTACACGAGGCATGATTAGTGGGTTTTACCCCAACGCCAGTTTCTAGCCCTGTCTGAGGGTGGACATAAGGGAAACTGTAGGAAGGGTACTGATATACCAAAAAAAAAAAAAAAAGGAATGTGGGTAATGTTGGTGATGTTGTCTTTCCGCGAATGTTTATTTACAATTTACGCCTACACGTGTAGAAAAGTCATAAATTCATATTGTATGCGTCGATTACCGTAAATAAGGGAAATCTCGTCTGAAGCTGGAGAACGCAAACCACGCTTATACTCGTAAAAAGCATTTTGTGAAATAAAGAAAAAGTTTTGTATAATGCCTTATATACCTATTAATGAAACGGCTTTATCAACAACAACAACAATAACAACAAAATAATAATAATAATAATAATAATAATAATAATAATAATAAGAAGAAGAAGAAGAAGAAGAAGAAGAAGAAGAAGAAGAAGAAGGAGAAGAAGACGAAGACGAAGAGTTATGTGTAAATCCAAGGGTCCGCCAATGAAATGTTAACATACCTGCAATAATTCCACAGGTGAGTATGACGGTATACAGGTTGGTAGCAAGTGCGCTGCCTGTGTAGCCAACTAATGTCAATAGACCGGAAGTTATCAGCGTCACGTGGTAGCCACATTTGTTAATTATTATGCTTGCTATGGGACCTACAACAGATAAAGTGACCTACTTCCTGTTGCTAACATGAAAAAAGAAACTGCGGCAAAATTGACAGTAGATAAACGGTAAATGCTAAAGTTCCGATAAGCAAACAGAATCCCGATTTTCTCGACATTGTGTAGATCCCTGGAACAATAAAAAAAGAAGAAAAACAAAACAAAAAGAAAACAGCCTTGTTACATTATCGCTCATTGAAAATGGCAGCCATAATATCCAGTAACATTGTGACGTTTGATTAACGTTAGATAGACGTTGCACCCGGCCTTGGATCCAGGTCTGGTTTGGGTTGGTTGTCGAAGTCGAAACAACGTCTACCTTCCAACCTTCCATAGACGTCGGTTATCCGACATATAATCGAAATTGCATAAAGATTGCAAATGGAAGTCTTCTGTATACGTCGGGAAAACGAGATCGAGGAAAGTTAATCTAGAATCGTCGTTTAGACAGTCTTAATTATAAAGTGGTATCCACTCTCTCACAGTACCTCTACCCTTTGTCATTACGCAGAGTTAATTCGATTTCCATGAATACGTTTTCAAAAGCAGATTGGAAAACTTGCGCGCTCCTGATATCCTCATATTTTACGTTCCCGGTTTAGTCTATTTTCGAAGTGACCTGTCATGTGCGCAGAACGTTTTGATTACAATCCAACCTTGCTTATCCAAATTGAATTCAGTTGATGTTGTTTGGTCGGGTCGACGTGGCAACCTCAAATCGACGTTTGATCGACGGTGGAATGTTTACTGGGATAGATCTTAGATGAGATGATGAGGTAAACATAAGAATCTCAGGAATGTCTTAACAATTATCGTAAGAACACAGCTCCCCAGACGGATATCGATGGATATAGGTGTCGTCGTAAAGTCGTTGTTTTGACTTTCCTATGCAAATCCTGACGTCACATATGTTCACTGGGTTACGAGAATAGATCTGGAAGGTCGCATGTGCGTCCCCACCCCCCAAACAATAAAAATATTATCAATATTTCTCACTTCGAATATGTCAGAAAACTTTTTGTCCACTGAAGAAGACCTCTTACTGCAAGAGCAGTGGACTTTCACTCCACACACACCCACACAGGCCAAGTTTTTGCTTCTGCTTCACAGCGAGTTCTACTACCTCCGCCCCTGTCCCCCCTTTGCAGTCCCCCTCCCCACTCTGCTGTTGAGGCATTCAAGGTTTCCCGCAACATCTTGGCAAGGGCAAGACAACACCGTTCCAAGAGACTATATCCCAAAGACTACCCCTTCGCTGACCTGCGCAGCAGCATATTCCCAGATTCAGTGACGTCACGCATGACGTCAGACCATTGCTTTCTTCGAATTCCTGCATCAGCGACAAGTAAAAAACACCTAAAACGCACATAAAGCAAACATTAGTTTTAATTCTGATGTTAAAATTTGCTCGTGAAAAAAGATTTATCAAACCAAAGTCTTTCCTTTCGTCAAAATAATACCATTCTTACGAAAAAAAAAACATATGTCGCAAAAATATTTTTATTGAAATTTGAAAAGTCATTTTGAAAACCAGCATTCTGATTTTCGTGATTTTGTTTTACTAACGTCAAACGAAAAAAGCTTCTATAAATAGAAGTATTTCAATTGTCTGAGTTTTTTTATTGTTAAAATTTTAATACTCGATACTCAAATTGTTATCTTTTAAGATTTGATGATCATTATTTCTCTATAGCTAAAGTATTAGAATCAACTAAAAATCTCTGACCTCATTCGGTTAATTTTTTTTACATATGGAAATGTTTTAAGTATGTGTCAATTCACCTAAGGAACTAGAAAGACCGCAGCCAAAAATCTGGCCAACGCATGCAGGAATGATGTACAGCAGAGCCCTTGGAATGTCCCTCATTGATGCATTATTCGTTGTCCTTTCTGGAAATTAACAAAAATACAAGTGCACACGCATTTTGAAAAAGTAAGGCTTGAGCACGTTTATTATATGCAGCGAGTGCTATACATTTGTACCTGGCTAAAGGCATATATTTGGAAAGGAATACTTCGCATAAAGCGCATGCTTTGAATAGAAAACAGGCTTGGTAAAAATGACATGCTTTGTATAAAGCACATGATTTGTATAACGGTCATGCTTGGTATAAAGGGCATGCTTCGTTGAGACAATATTCTTCTTTTCGAGAAATTGTTTAGTATAAGCCAATGCTCCATGTGGAGGGCATGTTTCGTACAGAAGGCATGTTTCGTACAGAAGGCATGTTTCGTACAGAAGGCATGTTTCGTACAGAAGGCATGTTTCGTACAGAAGGCATGTTTCGTACAGAAGGCATGTTTCGTACAGAAGGCATGTTTCGTACAGAAGGCATGTTTCGTACAGAAGGCATGTTTCGTACAGAAGGCATGTTTCGTACAGAAGGCATGTTTAGTACAGAAGGCGTTTTTTGTACAGAAGGCATGTTTCGTACAGAAAGCAAGCTTAATATAGAGGACAGTGGTGAGTGGAAAAAGGAGAGGATGAATGGAAAAGGAGGGGATGAAGAGTAAAAAGAAGGGATGAGGAGTGAAAAAAGAGGTGGGTGATGAAAGGACCGCATTTAAAATGGATAAATATTTACCTCTCATTGCATATCGATTTGTTGGGGGGGGGGGTGGGAAGGGGTGGGGCAGGGGATGTACTACTGAACTACCCCTGTTTCGGATACGAAGCTGACAGTCACTGAGCAATGCTGGTAATTATAATAAGGTCAAGGGCAAATGAAAATGCTAGAATGGGAAGTTCAAGGCTTAGTAGTTGACCGCTCAATGTCATTAGGCTATAATGATCTGGAGAGGTCAATCATATAAATACTAACTATAATTTTACATACTAATTTAAGTTTGACCAAAAACTGTTCACGGTTTTTGACAAAATTGTGTTAAAGGTTAAAATTCGAGTCGATTTGAGATTGCGACATCGATTCTCCCAAATCACATTAACTCTGATTGCAATTAGGTTTTGATTGGTTACAACCACAGATCAACCTCTTACTGACGCCTTTGATAAAGCGTTGAACTGATGTTGGAAAAACAACGTTATTTAGACGTTTTGCAACTTTCTCAGAAGTCTAATCAACGTCTTTGGTGCAAAGTTGACTGACGTCTAGAAATCATCATGTCGAAATGTCATATATGTCGAAAAATCGACGTTGTATCGACGTCGGACTCGCAACTAAAGAACTAAATAAATAAATAAACTGACTTGTTATATCGCTCACCAGATATGGTAACCATGTCAGGTCACTTGGAATATAGATATAAACAAGGACTCAGAATGTGAGAATTTCAAGAGCGCACCAGTTTCTTCGCACCTTCTGTTGAAAATTATCATGGAAATCAACATCGTGTTTGTCCTGTGTGGCCGTATCATACAGGGGGGGGGGGGGGTTACTTTGAACGAGAGGTGATCACTATGATTGTCTATGAAGATTAATATTTTCCCGACGTCCATGAGACGTCTTAAGGTAGACGTTGTTTCAACTTTCTTAAACAACCAAACCCGACGTTGATCAGACGTTTTGTGTGATGTCTATCTGAAGCTGATCTAAAGTCACACTGTTTACTAGTTGAGAGTCATAAGAGGCCAGGAAATTTAACCAGTCACAGAGGTCGCCTGTGTGAGCACTTGCACCGTTTCGTCAATATCCGCTGAAATTCTTTGGTTGAATACTGTTTCCTAGATTTAAAAGACACTCAATCACAAAGACTTTTAAAGTAAAAATCAGCAAAAAAGTAGAAAAGTAAAAAGTCGAGCGGTGACACCACAAGTAAGATCGGATCTATTCACACGACAGTACAAGTGGTATCGGATCTATTCACACGACAAGACAAATAGCATCGGATCTATTCATACGACACCACAAATAGCATCGGATCTATTCACACGACACCACTGATAAGTAAAAAATTCAAAACCGCGAAAAGGAATGACTTCTGGTGGTCACGAACATATTATCACCTCTAGAGGTTATCCATAGGAATATGCAGAACACGTTTCATTGCAATTCCCATGCTGCAGTAAAATCTCCTTCACAAGACGCATAAAAACCAGACCCAGAGGTGTACAAGGTAAAAATTCAAAATCAAGCCGTGACCTTGAATGACCACTCTGCAGCTAGTGACCCCTCCCTCCCCCCACCCCCCCCCCCTTCCCTCAACAATGCTTTGCTTGGCATACCCCACGATCCGAATATCACGTAATACTTAAATTATACATCGATTTTTTAATCTCATTTCTTGAAAAACATTGTGTGTTGTGTTTGCTGTTCTCCCTTGAAAATGAAGTTCGTTTTCTTTAAACTCGGGGTGGAAAAAAACTATACAATAAAACTGAAAAACAAACAAACAAACAAAGCGATTGTAAATGTACCTTAAAAACGTGTGAATAGTTATCATGCGAGACGTGAAGCATTAAACGTGTATGGAGGGTTGGGGTCATGTTTAGATCATGCGGCTGATCACGCACATTCAGGCTAAATTGCGCACTAAAATACAGATATTTACAGGTATATTAAAGCCCGATTTATTTCACACAGCTCCTTGTGCGCCACGTTTCTTTTTTTTTTCTTCTTCTTCTCCTTCTTCTTCTTCTTCTTCTTCTTCTTCTTCTTCTTCTTTTTCTTTTTTTTAAAATTTTTTCTGCTTTACTTTGAGCATAAATCTATAGTTACTTACTAGCATTTTTCTTGCAGTACCAGGTTTTTGCTCAACAGTGATCGAAATCTGACATACTTATTCTACTGACTCGGCCAATGATATGCTTTTAAATATCCACATCTTAAATGCCCCACACGCCCCTTGTTTTATGTGTGTGTGTGTGTGTGTGTGTGTGTGTGTGTGTGTTTCGACCTAAAGTTTTCATTTCGAGCTTGTCTTCGTGTGAGTCTGTCACTCACTCATTCTCACCCTCTCTGTCACACACACACACACTCTCCCTCTCCACACACACACACTCTCTGGTGTTTTGGAATATTTTGTCATCTCATTGGCAAAAAATGTGTCCCCTGTTAGTCCAGGCTGCAACAAACAAGTATGGATAGCTTTGAAGAACATTGTTAACCCCTTCTTATGAGCATAGCTCAAGCAATAATAAGGGGCAAAAAGCATAATAATAATAAAAAAAAAATAAAAAAATAATAATAATAATAATAACAATAATAATAACAATAATAATAATAATAATAATAATAATAATAATAATAATAATAATAATAATAATAATAATAATAATAATAATAATAATAATAATAATAATAATAATAGTTACGATTAACCTTTTTCAGAAATTGCCCGATGGTGAATTATACGGTGGGATATCAGCTAGTGACGAACTGACCGAATTGACGGGACTGACCGTTTTACATGCAGGTTTTAACTTACAGCAAGGATAAGGGATTCCGTGTCACTAAAGGCACATTGGTGAATTGCGTGGCGGGAAATAAACCGTATAGGAGGGACTGACCGAATTTACATATGGTATATAGCTGCTAATAACGATAACGGATTCCGTCCAACTGAGAGCTTGCTACAAATTACTAAGTTTATGGTTTCTTTGAATTTGTTTTAAAGTTCACAACAACACTTGTAGATAAATTTTTACGTTTCGATCTGATGTCTAGTTGCGACGTCCTTACAACGTTGATATAACATCCCAATGTTTACTGGGTATGCCTTATTTTATTGAGAACAACTAATTGCGACATAAAGTTACCTGCACTTATTTGCTTAAACTATCCAGCTTTTACGTATATATATATATATATATATATATATATATATATATATATATATATATATATATATATATATATATAACAGGTGGTTAAAACGTTTCAACTTTCTTTCAATAATAGTAAATTACATCTATAAACTAATCATTTTTGCGTGTGTTATTAGGTTTGTGAGCTCCCCTCTAAGTTCAGCATCGTTTTTTTCGCACAAATAATGGTGCATCATGCACAGTGGTTGCTCTGAATTCAGACCGCCATCGGAAACTCCATTCAAATCATGATTTAATGTTAAATGATTGGTCAACCAGGTGACTTTGTGAAACCTTTATGAATACTAGCTTCTTATAAGATCACTGATATCAAACTCGAAATTTTTTGAGTCACTGAAATAAGTCTTGAACTTTATTTTCCAACTGTTCATTGTGTGTTTTGATGTGTTTTATGTCCACTTCTTTTTTTTTTTTTTTTTTTTTTGTTTGCTATTTTTTTTATCTCGTAATAATACCCGCATCGCAGGCCATGATTCTTAACAATGACTCGCAGAAACTTCCACACAAAACCATTACAGTAACTTTTTTAAATATAATTAATGCTGAAAATCAGAGCAGCGGTATGTACAAAAGTTAACAGTTTAATTAACATGTACTCGTAGCAGCAAAAATCAGCTCGATCGCGCAAATAATTTTGAGATTGACTTATTTGGTTGAACAGGTCAAATGTACTAAACCACTTTCGGACGTTCTGATTGCTAACTGAGCAGTTAATGGAGTCAGTTAACAATGCAGTGAATTTTTTGTAAATATGATGACAAGAAGTGTAAACAATCTGCAGCTGATTTTAAGATATAGATAAGAAGATGCTCCTGATTGAACCTAGTGGTCTTTACGATGATAACACGTGCGAAATAGTGCTAGCTAATCTCAGCCATGAAACTCGGAATGCTATAATGGAGCTATTTTGTAGCCAAGAAATTTCACATTTTTCCAATGTTTAATTGCAGATGTTATCATTTCTCTCAAACCCGTTCCTTACCTTTAATCTAAGACTTTAATTGAGCTCATTCAATTTCAAAATCCATATTAGTAAAATAAAATCTTGATTTTGCTGCGAAATGCACGGCCAGCTCAGGGTTATCACGGAATGATGTATTTGTGATGGCACACATAGATATAATTGTGTTCTCGGTCTTTCTGCATAATGACGGGTTTAAGTCGAAGTTCAGTGACTCTCTTTCTTATGACGTAGAAATAAACAGTCCCGAGGCCACAATCTATAATATGAGTGTAAGCCATAAAAAGGACGTTCAATGGGTTTATTTTAATCTTCAGAAAGTGAAGTGATGTTACGTTTACCAGGCGTGCAGTACGCAGACTGTCGGTGAGGATTAGGTGGGAGGGGGCAGGGGTGGGGCGGGGGATGTCGTGCCGAGTATTTCTTAATGGCAGCGAAGGTGAAAAGAAATACCAGCGTCCATCTGAACTACAGCCTCAGAGACACGATCCTCCGTGTGACGCCGGTGACCTACAGAATCGGTGCGAAGCTAGAGCCACGATGCAGCGTGGGTGAACTATGAACTCGGTGCTAAGGCAGAGACACGATCCCCCGAGTAGCGCCGGTGACCTACGGACTTGGTTTTAAGGCAGAGACACGATCCTCCGTGTAACGCCGGTGACCTACGGACTTGGTTTTAAGGCAGAGACACGATCCTCCGTGTAACGCCGGTGACCTACGGACTTGGTTTTAAGGCAGAGACACGATCTTCCGTGTAACGCCGGTGACCTACGGACTTGGTTTTAAGGCAGAGACACGATCCTCCGTGTAACGCCGGTGACCTACGGACTTGGTTTTAAGGCAGAGACACGATCTTCCGTGTAGCGTGGGTGAACTATGAACTCGGTGCTAAGGCAGAGACACAATCCCCCGTGTAGCGCCGCTGACCTACGAACTCGATGCTAAGGTAGAGACGATCAAATGTCTTAATATCACCGACGGAATAATAGGAACGTTTGGTATAAAATGCGAAAAAAACTTTCAAAATATAACCCACATTGCTTTAATATTGGTTCATTACGCTGGCAAACCTATATCAAAATTCTTTTACCATATTTCAAAATACTGTGATTTTGACCATTTTTCATAAATCCGAAGAAAATGCAAGGCATTTTTAATATGTGCGCTAAATGTGTATGAGATTTTAACATATTTCAACAAATAAATTTAGAGAGCCAACCTGGACACGACGAGGAAAACATTCCAAGTCCCAATAATAACGGAAATTGTACCATTTTCAAAATTTCATAAAATCGTTCACGAATCTCAACAAAAATACAACACTGTACATCTTCAATGTCTGTTTTGCCCGTATGTGAAATTTTATAACAAATAGTTTTGCGAGATCCAATCTAGATGTAACGTTCCATTACACTGACAAAACCATATAAACTTTCACAGTGTTATCCAGTTTCAAAATACTGTCGTTTTGACAATTTTCTATGAATTCGAACAAAAGTTCACGACCTTGTACACTTCCAATGTGTGTGCTCTGTCCGTGCATGAAATATCAAAACAAACTGATCAACAGCTGACAGGTACAGCCTGGACACGACATACAAAATAAGTTAAGTTCTAATAACAAAAAGAAAAAACAAATCTGTCGTTATGACAATTTTATGAATCGAAATAAAAATACGATGTTGTACACCTTCTTTATATATTTTCTACCCGTCTGTAAAATTTTAAATCCGACTTAATAGTCTCGAAGATGCAGTGAGGACACGATTTCGGTCATACGAACGGACGGAGGGACCAGCTCATAACTATATCCCTCCGTTAGACGAAGGGATAACAAGTGGCTTGGTAATCACCGCCAGTCATTCACCAATATGGACGTCTGTGGCATCGAATGTGGTCAAGCTAACATCCTTCTGGAGAATAACAGACAGTGAACGCAAGACCAGACAGACGATGCCAATGACGCCATGATCCGAAACTTCTGGTATAGAACTGAAGACAATGACTGGCTAAAATGAAAGGATTTCATTGGCCAACGGCCTCACTGTCAAGGTTCTTTTGTTTATTCATTCGGTTATATTTTTTTTAAACAGCGGTTATTTCAAAACACACATAGTTTGACGAATCATTTAAAAAATATATCCCCATTTATCCCCCCCCCCCGTCATGATTCCCGTCATTTATAAATAGCGGCTCGATGTCGTAGATGCCAATTTCGGTAAAATGTCTCTCGACAAAATGTCGCTCTGCAAAATGTCGGTTGGTAAAATGTTGGGATACCCCGAGGAAAACTGTTGAAACCATGAAGATTGGTTTGAGCATTCATTAAACCAAATGACCACCCATGGTCATTAAATGAATAAATCAAACGACATTTGCTAGGTTAAAATAGATCACAAAAGTAAACGAGAACCTATTTCTTAAAGACAAAATGTTAAACACTCGGCCAAACAAACATACTATTTTTAAAATCACTTTCTACCTTCGAGTAGAATTTCGAAAACTTTCAGCCTAAGTTTGGTTTGCTTTTCCTTTGCAAACAAGCCAGTGCCTTTTTTCCTTTCTCTTTTCTTAGATTCCGAAATCTTTCCAGGAAACTTTTCTGCCAGTTCGAAACCTTTCTAAAAACCGCTTTGTTACTTACTCTTTGAAACGACATCATCCCCCACCCCCCACCAAGAATTCTAAAGGTGGAAGCAAACATCATTTATGTGATGCACAGTGTAGGCTGCAGGCACTTGCGAGAGGCTTGTGCATATGCATATAGGGTCTAGGCGGTCTCCCCCCCCCCCCCCCGGCGGACTCCCCCCTACCAACTCCCCCCTGGCCATCTCCTCCCGTAGGCTGACTCCCCCCCCCCCGCCCCCGTCCTTCTCCCCCCACCCACTTGGCAAATTTTTTTAGTCTGTAAAACTTAAATCAGTAAAACTTGTAAATTTCATCCCTTTTTTAATTTTCAACCCCACCTTTCATCTACTTACATAATTATCAACAGAAAATGAAAGGAATGAAATGTACAAGTTTTGCTGATGTAAGTTTCAAAATCTACAGTGGGGGGGGGGGGGTAGAAGGACGGGGGGGGGGAGAGACCGCCTAGGAGGGGAGACCGCCAGGGGGGGGGGGGACCGCCGGGGGGGATGAAGCGCCAGGTGGGGGGGGGGGGGAGCGCCTGTTCCCGTTGCTACAGCCTTTACGTGTGACAGTTCTTGAACAACAAAGCACTGTTCTTTTGGTTCGCGTTTTAATCATGAAAATGAAAGCGAAGGCAAAAACAAAATACAAAAAGCGAAAAAAGCGAAGAGAAAACCTTCAGATCAAGAACTACACATGTGCTAAATTTGGGAGTCCATGAGCCAGTATGGTCAGAGGAGGAGTAACAAAAAAAATGACTGACTAGTTGCGAGAAAAAATGTCCGAAACATTGGCCCTGTACAACTTCAATACACTCTTTGCATCTCTTCCACTTGCCAAGTGTTAAAACGTTAAAAATGGCCTAGAAGAAGAGAGGTTGGAAGATAAAGCTCCACTGTCTTTTCTTAATACGATGACACTATTTTATGTCATGGGAATTAAATGGCTCTGTTTTATTCAAGGAGTTTTGAGCCATTTTCTTTCACGAGAACGTGTACTTATATATCATTTGAGAAGTGATTTAATGACGTTTTTTGCCCCCCTCCCCCCCCCCACCTCACACACAAATTAGATATTCATTGGTGTTAGATTTTAGTTTCACGGTCATCAAGACCACAATAAGGCCCAGAGGCAGTGTGAAAACTTTCCTTTCATATAAATCAAAATTCAAACAAAAACTGTCCTCATTTTATCATGGCAGCCGGACAGTTCACTTCACGGACTCTTCGTCCCAAATTATTCACCACCAAAAGTTCCGCACTATTCGGCTCACGCCTGTGGACCGTAGAAAAAATTGTATTGAACTTCATTTTAGCGGTTGTTCTTTTTCAGTGGTATGCAGGCAACATAAGATACAGCTGATAAATAAATGAAGATGAGTAACACAGCAATATGTACCCACTTCTATAGCCTGTCCTTTGTGCATTTGCAAGGTTAACTAGACCGAATTCATTCAAAAATCAAAGAGAAAACTAAGACCGTTTTCACTACCGAGTTGCGAAAATTAAACTTGGGGCCACAAAAAAATACGATCTTGAACACTTCGAATTAAGAATTCTTTAAAAAAAATCTTTGTTAAAAGTAATGCCAAGTTGCTGGGTGCAGTGAAACTAATCCCCACACACATGTTATATCCCAGTGAACGTTCTGACGCTGAAAGAAAAACGTCGATTTGAGGTTGCGTTGTGATTGCTGAGACCATAGATCAACGTCTGTGGCATGGTTGAATAGTCATTGGATAAGCAACGGTGTGTAGACTCTGTTTTGCGCCCCCCCCCCCCGCAACCCCCCAAAACAGTTGTGATCACTTAATGCCTATAACATGTTCCTTATCGAGGCTCAATAAACGTCTCTGACGCAGCGTTTGGATATATTTGTGGAAATCGACGTTATCTGCAGACGTCGAAAAACAAATGTCACAAAAACTCCTGAGTCTCCTGTCTCCTGAGTGGTAGGGAATTTTACCCTAGGGTTGAAAGGCGAGGGCTTCTGTCCGGAAGAGGGGGGGGGGGGAGCTTTTGTCCGCTGGAGTTTCGGTTATCAACCACGATCTGGAAGATTAAGGTGACCGAGGCAGCATCTTTTGTAACATCTTTAATCGTTTTCGAGCCAATGGTCAACTTCCACTGTTCGACCTTGACCATGAGCGAGAAGGTGAAGGTCACCGAGGTGCCTCTTATATGACATCTTTGCAGCCCATAGGATCGAAAGTGAGCTTAATATCCAACCATCACTGATCATTTCCGATCTCCGTCCTTGACCATGACCGCGAAGGTCAAGGAACCTCATATTTAACGTCGTTTAAGCTAATATGGGTGAAATTGAAACCAAGGTAGCTCTATCTCTAATTGTTTTGAGACAAACGTCAACTTCCAGGTTTTCTACCTTGACTGAAAAGGTCAAGGTGAGGTACCTCTTATGTAACGTCTTTTAGGCCTAAAGAATCCAAACTGTGCTAAAAAATCTCTAAAAAGTTTCGAGACAAATCGTCCTTTAGCTTGGTATTTATAAGACACAAAGATCACGTGACGTTTGACCATTACTCTCAAGGTCAAGATAACGCGAAATTACTCCCTACTCTGAATATGTTTTCAAAAAGGGATTTCATTCCAATTTCTAGCAATTTTTCGTGATAAACAGCTGTTTCAAAAAAAAAAATAATAATTTGATTAACCTTGACGTTTGAGACCGAAGTCAGCAAAATATGTGGACGAGGCCTTTTTCGACGCCCAAAATGTGTACCAGATTTGAAGCCCTTTCGAATTTGCCTGTCAAGGTAAAAACGTGGATTCCATGAGATCTTGCTACCTCTATAAAGTGCTAAATGTTACCTGCCTACATCAGATAATGTAGCAAGACGAGAAACAAAAATAAATAAGAGACCAGATCGCATGATGCTTTAGTAGCGGATCTAGAGGGGGTAGAGAAAAAAATATTGACTTTAAAAGGAGCTTATAGTAATGCATAACTACTTGAATTTTATTGCTATATTAAGGCATACATAATGCGCCCAACTATATGCAAGAGTAAAATACTTCCAAAGATATTAAAATCTACCTTCAAGCACCAATTGCAAATCAATTGCAAATCAAAGCGATCAGGAAGATAGTCGGCAAGCAGAAGATGCGGCACAAGTTCCCGCTGCTTTCGTGGGCCGAAGCTGATGAATACGGCATCGATTTAACGACATCTTTGTATAAGGACTTGGTAACTAAAAACTATCTTTGAAAGATATCTTTGAAATGGAAAGATAAACACGTTCAGTAAATATATGCTTGTTCACTATCCTCTTTGCTTGTAGAAAAGTATGTAGTCCGCGTACAAATACACATGGATAACTAATTTATTGTATAAGGAACATCAAGAACGGGACATTGACGTGTATTACGTTCATAAGCAAGTTGGTTTTGTGATGAAAGAGGTACAGGTGGCGCGACAGTCCGTTGATATTGTCTGGGACGAGTGGTTCGAAGAAGCGACCAATCTTTGCCAAGCAGTGGGTTATGAGGTCAGAGTTTCACGTCAGTGCAAGTGAACCAAAGTGTTTGAAATGACATTTTATTTTATATTAAGAATTTGAAGACTTATCTTAAGTCAACTAATTTTGTGATCATAAAAAGAATTTATTATGCAAACAAATTATGAGTAAATTTTACCGCCTACAAAAGATTTAATTTTTTAGAAAACATATATAATATAGCAAAAGTATTAGTAAAGTGGCAATTGCCTTAATTGGCTAAGATAAATGCCATATGACTAAAAAGCTATATCCTTGTGTGCATGGCTATGTTCTTACATTTTGCTCTTGTTTATATATTATTTCGGGATTATCTTAAAGAACAACGGTAATTACCTTTCTCGACAGTCTGTGCAGTGAACCCCATGATAGGTTCCCAACAGAATCAAAGGTCAGGGTTAGCAGCGAGCCCCGTGATAGGTTCCCGACAGAATCAAAGGTCGGGGTTGGCGGCGGTATCTGCTTAAAACTACGTCTGTGTGGATGTATTGGATTCGGACACTGGAACGCAACAGGGCAGTGGTGAGTGTATTAGTAACAAATAATCGAATCCATTTCATCGCACAAAAAAGCCCAATGATCTATTAGTATTACAACCCAAACACATTGAATGGTGCCTGAGAGAGCGACATATCTGTTAGATAACTCCCTGTGTTGTGTTGTCTCTTTTGTTTCACACCTTTTGTGCTGAAAAATACAAGGGCTCCGCCTCAAAGCATTAGACTCGTCTGCAGTTTTGCTATTTAAAAACATTTGATAAAATGTAAATAAATATAAAACCTGTTGTGTGTTTTGTGATTGATATGCCCAAAAAGTCACCAAACCTGTCAAATTTGAGTTCTTTATTATTTTATTTTGACTGTCGAAACGTATCAATTAATTTTAAGTCTACCGACATCTTATTTAAGAAATTTATATTTCTAAAAATTCCATTTAATTTCAAGAATGTTCAGAAAAAAAGATCTAAAGATCA
Organism: Protula sp. h YS-2021; assembly: GCA_949752745.1. Classification (NCBI taxonomy): domain Eukaryota; kingdom Metazoa; phylum Annelida; class Polychaeta; order Sabellida; family Serpulidae; genus Protula; species Protula sp. h YS-2021. Next base: position 20,853,934 of record OX457033.1, read on the forward strand.
AGTTTATTCATGTGCATTTCTGTTCGTTAGTGCCGTGCCATAGAACGCATATTGAATTACTTTATCACATAGGATAATATGAACTTGATACATAAAATGATACCAAAGTTATCGTAATAAACATAAAGTACTACAAGCTTCGCCAGATTCTGTCCCTTCAGCCCTTTCTACTTTCACAGCGCACCCTTGAAAACCCTGTTGACTGTGGATGATTCTCTCATCAGACAATGATATAAACCAGACCAGAACATTAGGCCAGGAAGACAAATAGTCTTAGTCTCATCCTAATTTCTTAAAAGAAATTTAACCCCTTTTCCCTCTTCCCTGCCATCCCCGCTCAACGTTGTTTTTCTTAAACATTATCCATGACTAAATTAAACTCTGCGAATATCTGGTTTGCTATATTTCCAACAATTGCGATGGCTCGGCATTGCAAAGTGGTTCTATATAACATACAGTACACAGAGTGTCCATTCATAATTTATCCCCTGAAACGCAATTTTCAATATTGATTCTGCCTATCTGGTAAATATTTTATTAATAGTCAATTTTGCATAACCTACTGTCAATTTGTTCTTTTTCACAATTTTAGGACAACTGCAAGTCAGTTCAAAGGCTGGAAACAAGGTCAATTGCCCCTTGTTGCTTAGACGTTGCTTTTTGTCTCAGCAACAACACAGCTTTCGCTGACGTCTAATCAACGTCTTTGGTGTAAAATAGATGTTGTTTCCAAGCTTTACGCAACGTTATTAGATAATTCTGTCCAACACTACGCGTTCTTTCGACTTCCATTAACAATAAAAACCCGTCACTGATATGACGTCGAGTGCACGTCTATCCCGACGTTGATTGAACGTTGCAATGTGTACTGGAAAATCACTTTGTTTCTGAAGTGTTGTAAGTATATTCCAAAGCAGACCAAGAGAAATGGGCTTTGGCCGACATGTAGGGAGTGTGACATTGTACCCACTTATGTTTTAGTCGGTTGTTGACGCTGAGGCATTACACGGAATTATACTCCCATGCCACGTCCCTGATCAAGAGCTGTTGTTTGTCGCACTTATTTCACGACGAATCACATGTGCATTGTGCAGTCAGTCGCCGGATAGATCCGGATGCACGGAACATATATTCAATGATCGGGAAAAGCAGTCATTAGCTAGTGAAATAATGCAGAGCATAGCGAAGAAAGGATTCAATAGACAAGGCGGATCTCTAATGAGCAGTGGAAATTATACAATAATCACCATAAACTCTATGCCTTGTTACTTTTTTTTTTAAATTTTAATAGGTTTATCCCATTGTCTTTAGCTTGCTTCTTCGGTGAAGAATCTACAGTAATTCCGGTGTCGACAGCATATAGATTCTCTACGCAAAACATTTTTTGGCATTATTAATTCCTGACATTAAAGTGTTGTTTCTAAAAGAACTAAAAATATTTACAAAGAGATTTCATTCAATTTATTTTCCTATTGTTAAGATACGTGTGGGAAGCACATCACTGGAAGTACGACCCTGCAAATAGAAACAGCAGGGCTCCTACCATACTCCTGATGGATAATGGAAGATTTTTTATATGATCATCCACGTCAAAATAACAAAAAACGCTATGAGATGCATGACAAAACACGAACAATGTCGCTCGATTTTTATCAACCTAACCGTAAGATGTTAGCAAAACTGCTACACCAGAACAAATATTTATGGCTATGACATGCTACACCGAAAGCATACACCCATGAAAAGTGAATATTTGATTAATAACTGAAAGATGAGAAGGATCGAAAGAGTATTTTGGGTCGGTATTGCGTGTGCAGAAATTGTTTCTGCACGGACAGGCTAAACATGCAATAGTCGGGTTTGAAAACACCTTTTTCTGTGGTAATGTCTGTAAAGTCCCTGTCGTAATAAATGGGGTATGCGTCTTTACTTCCAGATTTCACATACACGTTATATTTAATTTTAATGATGTAAATGTGTGAATATTTACAAAATTTAACAAAATTTATTCACTGAGTTGTTAGTTTTAGCCCGTTACATTTCTAGGTATAACTAGAGTACACTGCGCTCCGAGTCACACAAAACAAAACAAAACAACACTCTGCCATTCCAATAGGTAATACATAAGGCTAAGAACATAACATGAGTGTTATTTACATCTTTATTCACACACTTTCTCCCATACAAGACCCGTGGAAAGTCAACCTGATGCCCACATTCTTCAAATGCTTCGTTTAAAATGTAAAATATTGCTCTCTTATAAACAAGGAACAAATAACAAAACTTAATGTGAGAAAATAGCAAGTGACACAGCTGAAATTTAATATGGCGCGAATTTTCATTTCCATAATACAATTTTGAAATTTTCATAGTACAACTATTGTTGTCTAACGGTCAGCCTCCGCTACGGTTCATCTGTTGTATGTTAAACCCTTTTGTTCCGCCAATACACTCGGGACTCCGCGAAAACAGCAGTTCTTTTATTGAAAGATGAGAACTACTTTTTAAATCCTTCCGTTTTGTTTGCACGCAAAGCAGATATGTGTCTCAAAAGGTCGCCTAGTGGAAAAAGGTTATTGCTCAATCGCGATTGTTTTACCTGATCCGGATTCATATATTAGAAAGCCAAATAAATAAATGACTAGTATTAAGGAATGCCATTTTCTCATCTGTTAGGCAATTATTGATATCATGAATTAATTTTTGATCTCAAAAATTCATATTTTATTCAAATTTAAATTTTGGACATCGTGATCTCAAAAAATAATTCTTGATGTTACTAATCATTTACAGACACCAAGAAATATGTATTGGTATCAACAATTATTTACTGATGTCTAACGTTCTTCCGTACATATCTATGGAATGCCGTTTTAACATTTAATACTTATTTTTGATATCAAAATATGTTTAGAGATATCAATAAATCAATGTAGATCTCATTAAATTTATATTTTGCTATCAATAATTGAATTTTAGATGGCAAAAATTTATTTTTGAGATCAAAAAATCAATTTTACAAACCTAAAAAATCTTACGGGAGACACACATTCACATAAAATATAACGAATCGTCAATTAAATTTTGGAGATGAAAATTTGAATTATTGAGATCAACAATAACAACACAATTTTTGATCTCAAGAATTGCTTCTTTTTGTACAGTAAAAAATTAAAATAAAGATTCTATATACAAGGAAAGCCATTATTTATTTACAGATGCGTGTTTTTTTGAATTTTTATTAGAAAAAATAGAGTGATACTTTGATATCAAGAATCAGTTTCTGAGATCAAAAAATCGTTTACAGATTTCAAAATACAAATGAAAAAAGTATCAGTCTGAAATAATGATATCTAAAATAAATTCTTGATATCAATACATAGAAAATCAATTATTGAGCTCAAACTTGATATTTTGCTCTCAAATATTTCATTTTTGCTATCAAAAACTGAATTTTTGATCTCAAAGAATTAATTTTAGATATCATTAAATCATTTTTGATATCAATAAATATTTCTTGATATCTCTAAATATTTCTTGATATCAAAATTATTTTGTAAGACCAAGAATACATTTAGAGATATCAAAAATACAATTACAGATAGCAGAAATGAATTCTTGATATAAAAAAAAATCAATTTTTGAGATCAAAAATTAATTATTGATATTAATAATGCACTAATAAATGTGAAAACGGCATTCCATAGATATCAACTCAATGTCCCAAACAAATAAAATTCATATAATAAAAATATCTATATTTTCCTATTTTGTCAACGGTATGACATAGATAATGTTTACAACTGACCAAAAACATAGTTTATTTCCTATTAAATATCAACTAGTCATGCTTTTAGCAATGCGCCATACGTTCAAACAAGAGAAATGCCTTTAGTGACAACGTCTTAGCAAATATTCGCCAAGGCTGGGCAATATAAACACAAGACCACTGGTTACAAAAGCAGCTCCGACTAAATTAAAGGACGTTTTATAGACAGCTGTTACATCGTAGAGCCAACCCACAGATGGCGCTCCAAGCACTGTTCCTATCCCCATACTGACCATAATCACACCATAAGCAACTGGAAATTGGTCAACACTGCTTATCTTAACAACCATATAAGAAAGTAGGGGACCATAAGCGCCACTGAGGAAACCCATGACAGCAATGATGAGTAGCATAGGCACAAACGTGTGACAGAGAGTGTATAAAAACGCCCCAATGCCTTCTAAAACGTAGCATGTTATAAACAGTCCCGTGACGTTGATGACGGGGTGGTGACTTAAAGCACCCAGTAAAATTTTCCCAAAAATGCTGCATATTCCAAACAACGAGATTACAAATATGGCTTCATTTGATGAAAGACCGTTGCTTTCGGAGAAAGCAACTAAATGAGTAAATAATCCGGACAATCCGAAGCAAAACAGCACAGTGCTGAGGAACAGCATGGCGAACCGAAACGTTAGCAATGGATTTCCTTTAGCTTTGTATTCTGAATCAAATACTTGTTTGGTGCCCTGATATGTATGTTTTTCTGATACAAGAACATTTGAAAAGTTCGAGTCACTTAATTCGAGTTTACCAGCAGATGTTGCCACAATGACTAGTGAATCAAATTTATTTCTATTTTTATCTGTATCATTGTTATGCGAGTTGAATGTCTTGATGGTGTTGTTGTGCGAGTAGTCAGAGCGTGCATCTTCTTTTTCAGCTATCCGAATGAGCATGGCAATGACGCATGTGTTCGCAGTTATTGCGCCGGTTATTGCGATAGCGCCCCTCCAGCCAAACGTGTCAATCAAAAGCTTGATGAGATATGGGTGGATGAAGGACCCGACACCTGAAACACATGCGAATAACCGTGCTATATTTCACAGTTGCAAGCAACATTATTTTTGTCTATGCATTTTACTTCTGCTTTCTTTTGATTTCTCTTTTTCTCTTTCTTTCTTTCTTTCTTTCTTTCTTTCTTTCTTTTGCTCTCTCTCTCTCTCTCTCTCTCTCTCTCTCTCTCTTTATTGATTTACATTTATTTTTCTTCTCCCTCTCTCTCATTCGCTTGATCTCTCACTCCCTCACTCTTCCTACTCTTCTTCCTCACTCATATCTTTTGTTATCACTTTTTATCATACTGATCAAACATTTCAACCGATGAAGGATCAGCAAACATTGTGTCGGTCGGAGACGAAGTTTAAAGATTACTGCGAAAATGTACTTGCCAACTCCTCCCAACACAACACCAACAGCCAAGGTCTTCCATTTCTTTATCTTGGTGCTTGGTAACATAGTGCATGCTGCGAAACTGAAGCCCGATCCAACTCCTAAAGAAATCAATCGCGAAAATGCATTTTTTAATTTCTCAAAAGGTAGCATTCACTTATCTACACTTTTAGACAGAATTTCCCTTATTTACAGTAATGTGGGAATGAATTGAACGTTTCGACACGTGTAGACGTACATTTCAAACAAACATTGCCTTCCTTAACTTCCTTACTAGATGAAGCCGGAAAAACTGGAGTTTAGACTAAATGACAAGACATTACCTTCATTCTTTTTTGTGGTCGGAACAGTGAAGACCCATTTTGGAAAGGAAATTTTTCAAGCAGTGCTTATACGCCTTTTGGATACGTTTATACTCACTTTTATAGTGTTTAATATTATGGTGGACTTTTTTGGGTTTCATGGATGCCAACGATAAAGTAACACCAAGACTCATGGTGTTTGCCAAGAATAAGCAAACTCTATGTTTATTCCGTAAAATGTTTCTCGGTTTTTTCACCATCGGGCAGAAGATTCATCCCTATCTGGAGAGTAAAGGAGGAGTGTCTGTTGGGTGTTTGTGTCAGACTAGTCATTGGAGAGGTACGGAACTACGCGGTGGGGTTGATAAGCTCTCTCTTTGCATTTTTCCAAACCGTTCCACATAATACACGCGCCATTGTCTGTGTCTGTATTAGCAGAATGTAGTTATTATCTTTATGTTTACAGCTCGATTCACGGAGTTATCGCTATTTCACTCCCCGGTGGGCTTGTCTAGGAATCAAGTGGCTATGCTCACCCCTTCACCAGAGTTAGCAGGTCTAGGTACACCTAAGTTGGTTATCCCTTGTTGATCTTACCAAACGGATATCCCCACCTGGCTATCAACTCTTTGGGATGTGCCTTCCCGTCCTGGAGTAGGCGTGGATAAGAGAGAGGGTTGAGTTAACAAGGGCTAGTTTTAGGGTAGTGTAACTGTGTTTTACCCAGTTATTCATCAAGCTTTTCTTTTATGATGGAAGCAGAAGGATCAGTTCTCAAGGCGACAGGTGGTCATCCATCCTTCCCTGGAAACTTACAATTCCTTTGCGACAAGTGAACGAGTACTGAGGGCCTGGTCTTATGTGACAAACAGAAAACCTGCATGGTACGTGAACACCTCTCCCATACCGAGTGGAAGGCGATAGAGACAAATCGCGCCAATAATCAGCGAAGAAAGGAGTTGCGTGAAGAACGGAGGCGCCATAGGACGCTATCAGAAACCAAGCAGCCCACTTCAACTCCCCTAGCCGAATCTTCGCCCACTCAGACTTCAGAAGAAAGCTATCACGCAGAGGTAACATCAGGAAACAGCAAGAAACGAAGCTCAGTCGTTCAATGTTTTCGGAGAAAGTAGGAAAACTGGATAAGCCGAAAAAAGAGAAGCTTGGTTCTCTTCTCAATTACCATTTCGCCGCCCTGTAAAAGGAGCACTGCACTCTGCAATGAAAAGCGAGACTTTGAATATCAGAAACATAAGCCCAGTCAAAGTGATAGTAATTCAAGGGGATGAGTTCGGCATTCCATTATCGCAACAATGGGAGGCATAGTGACTCCCCTATGGGGCCCGTCTCAGTGCTACAACCCAGAGATACCGCATAACAATCTAGAGCAAGCTCACCTCTCCTGGTCACGTCTACGGGAATAGATGGAACGTTTTTGCAGAAATAAGACAACCAAGACAGACGAGTAAAAACAACAGTCACAACTAGAATCAGGTGGAGGGAGGAGACTTAGGCTCTGAGTATGAGTTCCAGGACTCGGAAGTGAAGCCATTTACTCACTCCATCCGACTCATGGACGGAGTACGTTCAGCAAAGTAAGGCCAGTATTGGACAGAGCCGGCAGGTCCACGTCAATTTCGCATCCCATCCTCCCCATCCTATCTTAAGGATACGATGCTTACCCTGTCGACGTCATAAGAGACCCTGATTTTACCGGACGATATTACATTCAGAGGCTTTGTGAGAGAAATCACACGTTTAAACAGGCAGCCATATGTGGAAAGAGAACAGCCACACATACATTTAACGTTACGGAGCGTCACAAAGTAGATTTTCAGCAAAATGACTTGGGTGAGGACAAGGTTATGGCTCGGTTCCACCCATCCAAGCAATCAGGGTTGGATCAGCGGCGTACAGCCTTGCAACAGGAAGGTGAGGATACCCAGGTTGAAGGAGGACTCTGATATTCTCCTGGCTGAGGGGGACGCTAAGATTCTAGAAGGCTTAGTTCAACAGACACTTAACATAAATTCAATGCAAGAACACAGGCTGAAGGCAATGACGGAAACGCTAGCCCGGAATCAGATATCAGCCTATAAACCTGAAACTGTTGGATACGGCTAAAATAGCAAAATATCCGCAAATTAACTCCCTTCCATTGTGCAATTTAGAAGCGGTATCATTACTACCTTGTTGGTCGTCGGTCAAGGGGTAAGGGAGCAAGTGAACTAAGTGACACTCAGGTCTGATCTAAACTGAGTTATTCCTGTCAAAACATATCGAACGGGCGAAATTATTTTAAAGCAAAGCCCTCTATTGGTGTTGATGCCACGTCACAGAAGCCAGTAGCTTCGAGAGGGGCTGGTTCAAGACACAACATTAAGGGGAAAGAGCCACCTCGCAGTCTCGCCACCATTACCACATCGGACAAAAGGCAGAGGCAACATGAAGGCAGCACTCAGCTAGTAAACCTCGCAGCAGTGTAAGCAACAACGATCCACGATACAACGAGGGGCTCATTTCAAGGCGATGTCGTTCGTTTATCACTAGAAATGGAGGAGTTATTAAACTGCAGAGACTCTTGGCCTGTAGGAGGAAGGCTAGGTTATTTCTGCTATGTTTGGTAATATACAGTTGGGGCGCCGCGCCGAACAGCTAAGCCGTTCCGCAAAGGTTATCACTTCAATTAAGGGGGGAAAGTCGCGGCAGATGTTTAAGACTGCCTCTACATTTCAAAGTTCAGAATCATATATCCACCTCCTACACAGTGAATTTGTTCGCAGACGGTTAAGCATTGGGCAAAGTTAAGACAAACATTCCCAGAATTCGTTATGTTTTAATGATTACACACAATTAAATCATGGTTGGTGATCCCTTCTCCCCTTATCTTTAGTGTTTGTATGAGTTGAGAATAAGCCCTAATTTGTCATTGATTATCAGAATAAAATCTAGCAATTTTTTATTTCTAGTCCTTTGAGATCTTATCGAAGGGAAGAGATTTTCTAGGTTCCATAGTAGCGAACAATTAATTCGAATACCAGTATAAAACGTTGCTAGCCAGATGACCTTTCGTGTTCCAGGCAAATTATGCAAAGAGTGAGAAATGCTGAGATGTCTCTACGCAGATTATACACAACAATACTTACAAGAACATAATATTCGCAGATAGTTGTGACACATAAGCAGTCTGTTACTTTCATGGCATACATGTGAGCAGTCTTTTAGCGTTTTGTAAAAAATAGTAGAATGATACTCTTTAAGTGATGGTTCAAGAGTTACTGAGAAAAATACCCATAATGGAAATGACAGACGCCGAGCAGTGCTTTTTCGATCGATTATTCCTAGTCTTCAAGAAAGCAAGGAGTTGGAGAATGTTTATAGATTTGTCAGAGTTAAACCAGTTTCTCCGGCATACCAAATTTCGAACAGAAACCGCGAAAGCGATAAAGAATTGTCGCGATTGGGTAATTGGGGGCATCGATAGATCTGTCAGAAGCTTATGTGCGTATCCCAATAAACCAGGAAAGTGACAAATAACTACGGTTCCAGGTATCGCAAGAGGTATTGGTTTCTGGCGCTTCCGTTCGACCTGTCTGTCTCCACGTACGTGTTTTCAATAGTGATGAAAGTGGCGTGAGCCAGATTCCAGGGTATGCTCGGCGTCCAGTATATGTTCGATTGTTTTCTGTCTCCCAAGGAAAAAGCTCGGGCCAGAAATCACTCAATTTCACCTTCGCTCTCGACCAGGGCAAACGTGGCGCAACGGGATCAATGATTAGTTTTTCGGTATTTGTCTGATAGGATATTTTTAGAAAGAAACATTCAATCCAAGATGGACTACATTGAAATTTACCTTTCTATTGGCTCTGGCACCAAACAAAGGGAGAAGCGAACTCCATACGTTGGCGAATGAGGTTGGTTTTTTAAAGCCTAATCCAACTTTTTCGAGTGCACATAGCCACTAGAGACACGAGGACCTGCGATGAGATACGGCTCCCATCTCAACCCATCTCCGCTTCTTCACAGGAGCAGCACATTCTATGCCCTGCTCTTTTCCTGCTTCCAGAAAATACAAAGCTCATCAAATGAGGCCAGTAGCTATTTAAAAATTTAAGACATTATAAGACATTTTACGTATAGGTTGTTGGTCGTCGTCGAATACTTTATTGAATTTTTCTTACGAGAGTTCACTCAGAACAAATTAATTGGACTTTATTCTATAGTTCCATTTATTGCGGCAGAAAAATTCGTTTCCAACCAAGATTCTCTGCCTGTTACAGCAAGAACTCGAGAAAGCGACAGATAACAGCCGGGTCAAGTACGTGATCGTACAACTTCAGACAATCCCCCAAGTCCAAAAACAACAGGTAGTCAGCATTTCTCAAGAAAACTATGACTGTGACATTTTCTTTGACTAAAACTGTTGGTCTGATGCATGACTCGGTACTGTCAGGCCATCGGGGGGCTTCGAGAAGTGGGTAGTGGCATTTTCCGCACAAGGGCTACTGATATAAAACGAGAATGTGGGTAATGTGTTGTCAATCAGTCTTTTAGATTCGAATGCTTCCAGTTTCACCTAATAAAGCAGTATGGGGAATGTTTGTTAACATTCTAGCCCATCCGTGTAGAAAAGTGTAATCTCATTATTTATGCGTCAATTACCGTAAATAAGGAAAATCCCGTCTAAAGATGGAGAATGCGAACTACGCTTTTGCTCGTAAAAAAACGCTTTACGAAACAAAACCACAGTTGTGTATAATGGCATATATACCTATTACTGAAACACTTTTAACTGCAGCGGCGATAATAATAATAATAATAATACTTACAAAATTAATAATAGCAATAATGATGATGCTAATGATATTGATGACGACGACTACGATGATGATGATGATGACGGCGACGACGATGATGATGATGATAATTATGGTGATGATGATGGTGATGATGATGATGATTATGAATGAAATGTTAACATACCTGCAATGAAACCACAGGTGAGTATGACTGTGTACACGTTGGTGGCCAGTGCACTGCCTGTGTAGCCGACTAGTGTCAACAGACCGGAAGCTATTAGTGTCCCGTGATAGCCATATTTGTTGATAATCATGCTCGCTAGAGGTCCTGCAAATGACGTACTTCCTGTTACTGACATGGAAAGTCTTCTATGTGCGTAAAAAACAACTACGACAAAACTAACAGAAGACAAACGATAAGTGCTGAAAGTGCCCATAAGTAAACAGAGGCCCGATCTTACTCGGCGTTATAGAGATGTCTGAAGCACACAAACGCACACATACACGCACACACACACAAAACAACTTTGTCGTATTTTCGTTTATTGAAAATGGCAGCCGTGCTATCCACTCAGCATTGCGACGCTGGATTAACGGTTGGGCGATGCACCCGATCGTGGATAAAGGTCTGATTTTGGATGGTTGTGGAAGTCGAAACGTCTACCTTCCGACGCGGAGAGGAGTCAGTTTTCCGACATTTAATCAACTCGCGTTACTGTTTCAATGAAAGCCTTCTGACGTTGTAGAGGCGTCGAGAAACTAAATACAAACATTTTGAAAAGGTTACTATAGTAAACAAATAAAAAAGTTAACTTTTGAACGAAAATGAAACTATTTGTGATTTGCATAAAAACATTAAGCTCTGCAGATGCCAAGATAACCAGTCAAAGAGCACGTTATCAGAAGCTAGATTTATCGCGTGGAACTCATTGTTAGATATATTTTTCTTTTCAAAGTAAACATTTGTTTCAAATTACTACTCTCATAATTAGGAAAATCTGGTTTTAACATATGCGCGTAATTATGTTATAATATGTTGCTCGGTCGGAAGGTTAAATTGAAATTGAATGAAAACAATTATAAACGAACTCGTGAAAAACGTTTGCAGGTAACCCACAGAAAACGTTTTCGTCCAGCACTACAAAATGTTTTGAAAAACGGTTTGAAAAGAGCGTTTTCAGAAAACGTTATTCAATATACCATATAAACCTTCAGAAGCGTTATCAGAACATTGAAAAGGTTCATGTAAAACGTTAATACAACCAGAAATATTTGACCGGTAAAAATAAATGATATCACCAGTATTTCTCGATTCGTAAAATCCGAAAACTTTTAGTCAACTCAAGAAGACCTCTAAGAATAAGAGCAGTGCACTTTCACGCCATACATAACCACACAAGCCAGCTGTTTGCTTAACATCGAGTTCTACTACCCCTACCCTCCTCTTTCCCACCCTAGTCTCATGTATAGGCATTCGAGGATTCCTGCTACATGTCAACTAAGGGCAAAACACCAACGTTCCAAGATACTTTATCCCAAAAGACTATCCCTTCGCTGACCTGAGCAGCAGCATATTCCCAAATTGAGTGACGTCACGCATGACGTCAGACCATTGCTTTCTTCGAATTCCTGTAGCAGCGACAAGTAATAAACACCTAAAACGCACATAAACCAAACGTTAGTTTTAATGCTGTTGTTAAAATTTGCTTATGAAAAATGATTTCTCAAGTCAAAGTCTTTCTTCAAATTTTTAATACTCGATACTTAAATTGTTATCTTCTACTTATTAGCATTACTTCTATACAACGGAAGTATCAGAGTCAAGTAATAATCTCTAGCCCCATTTGGATATGTTTTTTTCATATGGAACTGTCTCAAGTATGTGTCAATTCACCTAAAGAATTAGAAAGACCGCAGCCAAAAATCTGGCCAACGCATGCGGGAATGATGTACAACAGAGCTCTGGGAAGGCCACTTGCTGGTGTCTTATTCATTGCCCTTTCTGAAAAATTACAAAACTACAAGTGGACATGCATTTTGAAAAAGTAAGGCTTGAGTCCTGGTCACACCTGACAGTGATAAAGGTAAAAATTCACCTTCTAGCTGAAAAATCCAAGGAGACGTAGTGTCGATTTCAGGTTGCGACATCGAAACGTCCCAATCACAACATTAACTCTTGTTGCAGTTTAGCTGTGATTGGATGCGACCACATATCAACCTCTTACTAACGTCTTTGATACAGCGTTGAACTAACGTTCGGAAAGCAACGCTGTTCAGACGTTTCTTTTGGTCATAACGAAATCGCAACTTTCTCAGAAGTCTAATCAATGTCTTTGGTGCAAAGTTGAATGACATCTGAAAATCGACATTGGCTAGATGTCGAAAAATCGACCTTGTATCGACGTCGGACTCACAAAAAATAAAAAATAAGAGTAAAAAACCTCCCTCACCAGAAATGGTAACCATGACAGGTCACTTTGATAATAGACCGAAATCAGGACTTAAAATATGAGAATTTCAAGAGCGAGTTTTTTTCCATCTACTTTTAAAGGTTATCACTATGATTGTAGCTGCTAGACGGCGATTCTAAATTAATATGGTTGATCACATGTCCTGACCTCTTGTGGCAATGGGTTAACATTGCGACGTCCATGCAACATGCTGATGGAACGTCGCAATTTTAACTCATTGCCACAAGAGGTCAGGACATGTGATCAACCACAGAGGCATTCAATCTTTTCATAAAATCAGTCAGAGATGCCGCCTGTGTGAGCATTCAATCTTTTCATCACTATCCGCTCAAATTCTTCGATTGAATACTGCTTCCTAGCTGCATAAGACACTCAAATACGACGGCACTGAACGCAAAAACATTTGAAAGTCCTGCGGTAGGCTTGAGGTTACCTTGAAGTCATCCAAATGAACACTCACCTAGAGATTCCTTACAATCCGTTCGTATGCTTTGGTGGAATCTGGTTTACAAGTAGCATCAGATCTATACATAAGACAGCAATGGCATTACAGTTACTATGTTGTGGCAGAATCTCCTTCATAAAGACGCATAAAAACCAGACACATACGGTGTACAAGATAAAAATATCAAGACGTGACCTTGAATGGCCTCTCTACAGCTAGTGATTCCCCTCACTCCACCCCACCTCCGACCCCGTCAACAAATTTTTTGCTTGGTATACCATACGCTCAGAAGATCACGTGATACTGCAAATGCACATGGATTTTTCAATATCATTTCTAGGAAAAAATGTATATTGTGCATGCTGTTCTTTACTGAAAATTAATAAATACCTTAGGAGATGTCAATCAAGTATAAATTATAAAGTAAACCAGATCAGTTTTGCAACCTAGAGGGAAATTAAACCCGGGTATGAACAAAATTGTATAAATCCAAAACAAACAAAACAATCGTGGATTGCACATCCCCCGCTGCGCTCATCTACATTATATATATTTTGTTCCCTTAAGGAATAGTAAAGGATGACTAGTTCCAAAGATATATGGCCTGGATAATGACAGTAACTACAAGTATTTTCTTCGTTTGCATGCTTACGCCTTGCTATGTTCGCAACAAGCTTGTTACTTTGAGTAAAAAGGGTATTTTAACAGAAATTGAAATTAATAAATACGAAGTGTTCCCTACCATAGCTTGTGGGCTAGTTTATATCCCCATGTAGAGGTACTGATGGTCTATATAACATACAGGGAAGGTAGCAATATCGGCCACAGGACGTGAACGGAACATTAAATCAAGATAGTCTGCGTGCCTATAAGTCGGAACAAAGTCTGGCTGCTTTGGATTGGACGTTGACGTCATTTGAGAAAGTTTTTTGTAAAATAAAGAGGGGTTGAACTCACGATAGTGAATTATATGGCGGGAAATCAACCGGCGACGAATTGACCTAATTAATGGAACTGACCGTTTGATATAGAGCATATAGCTTACAACAAGGATAAGTGATTCTTTGGGTTACTGATTGTGACGTCTGTCTATACAACGCTGATATAACGGCCCAATGTTTACTGGGTATGCCTTATTTTATTGAGAACAATTAATTGACTCAAAGTTACCTGCACTTGCTTGTTTATTTAATCTATCCTACTTTTTACCAAAATACTATATCAACATATAACATAATTACAAAGAGAACCACACATAAAGTACAGCACGAACCTTGAATGTAGGTACATATGATAAAGCACAGTTGACACCTCAGATATCCAATAAACTATTCAATATTTCAGATTTTGCTTAACTCTTTCATAACCGTTACGTCTGTGGACAACTTTGGCCACCATTTTCTATCCTTAAATAACAACCACACAATAACAGTTACTAATAAAACATTTCGACTTTCTTTTAATAAATTAAATTACATCTACAAACTAATCTTTTTGCCTCTGATATTAGGTTTGCACGCTCCTCTCTCATTTCAGCATCGGTTTTATTTCGCACAAATAACGGAACATCATGCACAGTAGCTCCTCTGAATTGAGACCGCCATCAGAAACTAAGAGATAGATCATGGTTTAATGCTAAATGAATGGTTCACCCGGTGACGTTGTGAAACTATTAAAAATACTAACTGCCTTATCAAGTCATTGATTTCAGACCTTCTACATTTGAGTTATTTGCTTTTCCAACTGCTCCTTGTGTATTTTGATGTGTCTTCTGTACACATTTTTTGTTTTCCACCTCACTTATTTGTATTTATCCGCATAGTATGTAATTATTTGTCAAAAAAGAAATCCAGAAACTTGTACACAAGACCATTACTTTACTTTAATAATAATGATTGCTGAAAACAAAAAAAAACAATAATCTGCGATATTCACAAAAGTTAATTGCACAATTAGCTGTACTCGTAGCAGGGAAAATCAACTGATCTAGCGCGATCACGCAAATAACATTTAGAATGACTTATTTAGTTAAACAGGTCAAATGCATGACATCAATATCGGACGTCCTGATTACTGACTACGGTGACAGGAAGGCAAACATTCTACAGCTGATTTTTGGATATGGATAAGCAGATGCTTCTGAATCAAGTGAGTTGCCTTCACGCTGATAACGTGAAATATTGCAAGCTAATCTCAGTCATGAAACTTGGAATGCTATAATGAACCAAGAAATTTCACATTTTTCTGCCGTTTAATTTTCAGATATTACTATTCTGAACAAAGCAACTCCTTAACTTTATGCTATCACTTTGAGCTCATTCAATTTTATAATCCATATTAATAAAGTAAGATCTTGAAAATGCACTGCCATATCAGGAACAGACAGGGCACTTTGAATTGGCCTTCAGTGTCCAGCATTATCAAGGAAAGGTATATTGTTTATGGTACAGATTATGTTTTCTGCATAATGAGGGCTTTAGTTAAGTTCAGGGACACACTTTCTTATTAGCAGATCAATAGTCCCGAGGCCATAATCTATAATATGAGTGCAAGCCATAAAAAGAAGTTCCGTGTGTTCATTTCAGTCTTCAGAAAGTGCAGTAATCTAGCGTTTATCAACCATATGCAGGCTGTCGGTGAGGATTAGGTGGGTGGCAGGGAGGGGATCGTGCCCAGAATCACGCAGAAAACTATGATATACGATATTTTTTAAGTTGGAACATGGAAGAGGGAAAGAATGGAAAGAAATATCAGCATCTATATAAACTACATCCTCGGAGATACGATCCCCCAAGTAGCACCGGTGAGTTACGGAATAGGTCATAAGGCAGAGACACGATCCCCCGTGTAGCGCCGGTGAGTTACGGAATAGGTCATAAGGCAGAGACACGATCCCCCGTGTAGCGCCGGTGAGTTACGGAATAGGTCATAAGGCAGAGACACGATCCCCCGTGTAGCGCCGGTGAGTTACGGAATAGGTCATAAGGCAGAGACACGATCCCCCGTGTAGCGCCGGTGAGTTACGGAATAGGTCATAAGGCAGAGACACGATCTCCCGTGTAGCACCGGTGAGTTACGGAGTAGGTCATAAGGCAGAGACACGATCCCCCGTGTAGTGCCGGTGAGTTACGGAATAGGTCATAAGGCAGAGACACGATCCCCCGTGTAGTGCCGGTGAGTTACGGAATAGGTCATAAGGCAGAGACACGATCCCCCGTGTAGTGCCGGTGAGTTACGGAATAGGTCATAAGGCAGAGACACGATCCCCCGTGTAGTGCCGGTGAGTTACGGAATAGGTCATAAGGCAGAGACACGATCCCCCGTGTAGCGCCGGTGAGTTACGGAGTAGGTCATAAGGCAGAGACACGATCCCCCGTGTAGTGCCGGTGAGTTACGGAATAGGTCATAAGGCAGAGACACGATCCCCCGTGTAGCGCCGGTGAGTTACGGAGTAGGTCATAAGGCAGAGACACGATCCCCCGTGTAGCGCCGGTGAGTTACGGAATAGGTCATAAGGCAGAGACACGATCCCCCGTGTAGCGCCGGTGAGTTACGGAGTAGGTCGTAAGGCAGAGACACGATCCCCCGTGTAGCGCCGGTGAGTTACGGAATAGGTCATAAGGCAGAGACACGATCCCCCGTGTAGCGCCGGTGAGTTACGGAATAGGTCATAGGGCAGAGACACGATCCCCCGTGTAGCGCAGGTGACCTAAGGAATAGTTGCAAAGGCAGAGACGCGATTCCTCGTGTGGCGTGGGTGACTTATGAATTCAGTGGTAAGGCCGATTTGTAAACTGCAATTCAGTGATAAGGCCGAATTGTAAACTGCAACATCACGTTTCTTTCACAATTCTAACAGTTCTACATTTTAAAGTTTCGACAAAAGCTAAGTTTTATATTTAACAAATTGCTAAAATTATCCATATAATATGCGTTCAAAATAACAGAAATATGCAGTACAATCTGCGATTACTTTTTAATAATTATGAAACTTGGCTGTTTCCAGCAGAAGACCATAAACCTATCAAAATGGAACCAATATCGCTTTATTATCAGTGAAAATCCTTTAATTTTTATCAGTCTCAACAAAAATACGACTTGGTACACGTTCAATATCCGTTTTATACTTGTGGTAAATATTAAAATAATCCGACAAACTGTTTTGGAGACAGCTTTCATTACACGATCAAACATGTATGAAAACAATATTTCAAAATACTGTGATTTTGACAATTTTTTCATGAATCCGAACAGAAATACAAGGCAGTTTTAATATATGTGCTAAATGTGCATGAGATTTTAACATATTTCAACGAATAATTTTAGAGCTTCAACCTCTACACGATGAAGAAAATACGCGAAGTTCAAATAATAACAGAAGTTGTGCTATTTTGAAAATTTTATAAAATCTTTCAGGAATTTCAACAAAAATAAGACGCTGCACATCTTCAGTATTTGTTTTGTGCGCCTGGGAAATTTTACAATAATGCAGCAGATAGTTTAGGAGATACAACTTGGACACAATGTTCCATTACGCGGACAAAACTGCATAAAGGCTCACCTCTACCATTTTAACAGTTTTGCATGAATCCGAACAAAATTACAACATTTCACACTTCCAATTTGTGCTCTATCCAAATATAAAATTTCAAAATAATCCGATTGACAGTTTAGGAGATCCAGCCTGGATACGACTTCCAAACTAAGCTAAGCACCAATAATAACAAGGATTTTGTCAGTTTGACAATTTTTTATGAATCGGAATAAAACCACGACGTTGCACACTTTTCATATATAGTTTCTATTCGTGTGTAATAATATATCCAAATATAGTTGTTAGAATAATACTGAATTCTTTCAACATAAGCATAAAATCAGTACTCGATCAGTAATTTTTTTTTAAATTAAAAGATACTAAACCTTTCCTCCCTGAAACTACCGGGGTTTGAGGGGAGGAGGGGGAGCAAAGGGTTAGGCTGAGAACATTTACCAAGCTTGCTCAGAGCGGTTTTGAGTGTAGAGTGTTAATAATCATTAACTCTTCAAATACTTGAAAATATCTGTAAAATGGTTAAAACTAGATTTCACCAGCAGCAACATGTATTTTATTCGCAATTTCAAAGGTAGGGGTTGGCTGTGGGATCTCCTCAAAACCCCGTATGTTTGGATGTTTATGTAGAGGAAGTTTTAACGGCGTGGCTATATCATAAACACGCAGGTAAGACTATTTTCAATTAGAGTTGTGGAAACTTAAAGAAGTAAATCTGCAGGATTAAAAGTGTACTTCCCAGTAGACATTGCAGTTTAGCATTAACGTTGGATGGACGTCGCATCGGATGTGAAATCAATGTCGAGTTTTGGTTGTTTATGGAACTCGAAACAACGTCTGCCCTCCGACGTTGGATAGGCATCAATTATATTGACCCCTATTGAACGTTGTGTAAAGTTTGGAAGTGGACATCAAATCAGCGTCTATCCACTCTGTATAGAGGATGGGAAAGCGACGTTTCATCGGGAAAATATTTATATGGAATCGCCGTCAAAACATCCACAATCATAGTGTGGTCATTTTTTTCTCATATTTTCGTTCCTGTTTTTGATCTGTTTTCTAAGTGACCTCTCGTGGCTACCATTTCCGGTGAGCGATAAGACAAGGTGGGTTTTTGTTTGTGAGTCCAACGTCTTCATATCGCCGATTTCTCGATCTATTCAGCTTCGATTGACGTCCGTTCACCGTTGCACCAACCACGTTGATTTGACGTCGGAGAACGTAGTCTTTTGGTTGCTTACCCAATATTTGTTCAGTGTTGTGTCAAAAACGCTGGTGAGATGACAAAACTTGCGAGCTCTTACATTGTCATATTTTACTTTTTTTGTTTTTTTTTCGAAGTCACATATCATGGCTACTATTTGTGGTGAACGATGACAGAAAACAACGTCTAAACAACATTGCTTAACCAACGTTTATTCACCGTTGCTACAAAGATGTTGGTAAGATGTTAATCTGTAGTCACGACCAATTACAACCGAAGTACAACCAGATTTAATGTTGTGGTTTTGTTGTTAACGTTTTGATTTCCATAATCAACATTACCTCAACGTTGATTAAACGTCACGTAGCGACGTCTATACAACGCTGTTAACCTCCCAATATTTACTGGCTATGCGATATTGCAATAATATGAAATAATGGTGAATAAGAACAACCTGTAATTACCTATTGTTTAGACACTATTAAAAAGAAAAAAAAAGAAAGAATATTCCCAGCAAGTCACAAAATAGACTGGTCGAATTTTTAGTACGTGTGATAAAGCACAGTTAGCATCTTAAATATCCATTAAACTTAAACTATTTCATTTTTCCGTCTTTGCTTTACTCGTCCGTGAGCTGTACCTTTGCGGACAACTCGAGTTTGCGAACTAGTCCTCAGCCTCAAACATCACAGTTGGTAGAAAAACATATTAATTTTCCTTAAATAAAGAAAATTATATCTTCGAACAAAGCCTTTTGTCGTATATGAACATGTTTGTACGTAATCCTCCCACTTCAACAACCTTTTTGCACTAACAGCAGCACAAAGTTTCGTAACTCGACACCTAATTACACTTGGGGTCACAAAAATTATGACATTGAAAATTAAAAAATATTAAGAATTCCTAATGGACTTGTGTTAAAAGTAGCGTCACGCTGCTAGTTTGTACTTAAACTCTACTATCTAAAATCTACAAACAGCTTTAGAATGTTGTGTCCCAGTAAACAGTCCAAAGTCGATATTACGTCCATTTCTGATTACGACGCCGATCTGGTCACAAATTAACGTCTAATCAATATCTCTTAAAATCTTGATTAGACGTCTACTTAGCAGCCTAATTTAAACGTTGCTTTTGCTCGCAACCAAACCACCACTTCCTGCGATGTTTAATCATCGTCTTTGTTGCAACGCATAATACATGCTGGAAAATTGGTGCTATACAGGCGTCGACAACTCGTCTATAAAGTCGGGAGATAGACCATTTTATTTCCGTTTGCAACCCCTTGGATCAACGATTAGACGTCGAGTAATGGACGTCACTCTAACGTCGGCAGCCACACAATGTTTCGAGTTCGATAATTAACCAATAGCCGACATCTATCCGATGTCAGGTAAGACGTCTATCAAACGTTTTTGATACATCACAATGTTTACTATAGTTATAAAATTGCTATCATTACAACAGGTGCTGCGCGATAGTACAGAAAGTAAAACATTCTTGCAAATATTGGGCGGTTTATTCTTCGCCTAGCCAACTGTTTTGTTGAGTTACGTCAAAACCCGAAAATGGCAAAATATAAAAAAATAAATAAATTAATTAATTAATAAAAACAAAAGAAACAGGTATGAAACTTTTTATTTTGATATTACATATTGAAGCTGTGTAGAAAATAAGGAATAAAAATCAATCAATCAATCAATAATAAAAGGTTAAATTCTGGAAGTTCCTCTTTATTTAATTTATTATTATTAATATCGTTTGCTTTTTCATACCATTTTATCGTTGGTTTCCACACAACTCTCCGAAGTGGTTGGAGTGAAGCTGTGGGATCTGGGTGCTGCGCGATAGTACAGAAAGTAAAACATTCTTGCAAATATTGGGCGGTTTATTCTTCGCCTAGCCAACTGTTTTGTTGAGTTACGTCAAAACCCGAAAATGGCAAAATATAAAAAATAAATAAATTAATTAATTAATAAAAACAAAAGAAACAGGTAATAAACTTTTTATTTTGATATTACATATTGAAGCTGTGTAGAAAATAAGGAATAAAAATCAATCAATCAATCAATAATAAAAGGTTAAATTCTGGAAGTTCCTCTTTATTTAATTTATTATTATTAATATCGTTTGCTTTTTCATACCATTTTATCGTTGGTTTCCACACAACTCTCCGAAGTGGTTGGAGTGAAGTTGTGGGATCTGGGTCAAGCTGATATTGTTTACCTATGACGTCACCATCACCGTCTTATGAAGTCATGAATTTTAAAAACTTTATATCTCGAAAACGGTTGCACTTGGAGCTTTCGAACAAAAATACGTTGAGAGTCCTTTTTCGCAAAGAATTAACCTACTTTTTCAATGGTAACGTCGTTGTGACGTTATTATATCGATTTTTGTTATTTTGATACTTCTAATGTTTCGGTTCATCTGATACAGGAAGTTTCAAATTGGAAGGAACTGAAGTTAAATACAATGGAAAGTTGGTACCCCCCCCCCCCACCCCATCCCACGCACCCTCCCTCAAACAAACAGTACCACAAGTCTCCAGTTAAGCACCACAATAAGGAGCAGGCTTACGCGAGTATATACTCAGTATTCCATGTGCCATGTGTTCGTTAAGTAAGCACAGCAACGGCAATGTCTGGTGAGAGATCAATAACCAGATGTATAGAAGTCCAGCAAAAGACAACTAGAGGCACTGGCAGCAGATTCACTGTAAACGTACACAATGGCATGATGGTTGGGTGGTCTGTGAATCCCAGTGTGTCACATCCGGGTTGGTAAGCAACGGATTGGCTTTCGTTAGAGTTACCTTAGCTAAAGAGTTAAAAAGACAGCTTTTCATCGACGTCGAGCTCACAACTAAACAACGCCATCATTTTATCGTTCACTGCAATTAAATGGCAGCTATTTTAATGAAAATTGATTTTGACAGTAAGGTGAAGACGCTATAACTCATGAATATCGCTGTCCAGATTCCAGGTTTCTATTTCCCAGACTTCTATAAAGCTTTCCAGTGCATTTAACTTCAATTCCTTGTACTTTGAAACATTCTGTATCAGATAAACTTCAAATTAGGGAAAAAAAGAAAAAAGGAAAGTTCTAGAATTTCCTATAAACAGTTACTCCTTGGGACTGCGTCCCAACTTCTACAGCGATGTAAAATGGTACCTCTTAATTAAGATCAAAATGGGCACCAATCAGATAGATCATTGTTTTATTGTTAAACCATCGGTTCGCCCCATGCGAAGTCAATAAAAAATTCACTTATTTTAAGCCATGAAAAATGTGATAGATTCATCAAAATGCACTTCAACTTTTCATAGTTGTTCATTGTGTGTTTTGGTATTGGCTTGATGTACACTTTTTTAATTTTATATTCCACTTTATTTATGACAATTACTCGTTTCACAAGTGACTATTTTTGATAGTGGCGACCGGAAACTGGCACAGAGCATCATTACTTTGAGTAATGAGGGCTGAAAAGCAGGACACAAACGACTAACCCTCATTATTAAAGAAAAATTACTCACCGAATTGAACTCGCAGCCCAATATTTTAAATCCTCCGTATTCAATAATTTAACGTCCCAGTATAATAAAATAAAAATACACACCTTTTTTTTCGTTCATTAAGGCAACTACTGGGACCTATTTTTGTTATTCCGAACTTACCACCGAGTGGTGAACCTTACATTTGGGTGCAACGAGGTATAACTGAGAGGTTCAATCAATACAGCGTCCACATGAAGCCGTTTGAAAAAAAAACACAGTCCAGCGATTTTAATATGCATCAAAGCTTAAATTATAAATATCTAAAAGCAACTGTTTTTTTTTTTCTTATTTTTTTTTTAAAGGTAATGGATTGAAATTAATTTTGTAAAGCAATTTTAACTACAATTTCCTTAAGCACATGTTAAATTGTGTGTAAAGTCGCCACACAGAAAATGTACTCGCGTTGTTATGGCCACACAATTCAGTTCTCTTTCCAATGCAGCTGAGTGTTACGTAAATGTACTTGAGCTGCGTTGTTATAAAACAGCTGACCTCTCGATAGATCTATATATTATGTGTTAACAAAAAGCGGATGGCTTTTAGAAAAAGGAGTTCCCACTTTTTTTTTAATGAGTACTATTTTTGTGGAATCCCCTCTGGGTCTGATACACAACAAAACGAATCGTCCCCCCCCAGAGGTTGGCTACTGTGCTACAACGCTAGCGTTGTGCGCAGATGGCAAGCACAAGCCCTTTGTTAGCCACTTTCACAGAGAGCTGGTGTACTGCTGTGGCTTGCGAGTAATCCTTGGCCAGGGCATTTATCTTGAGGTGTTGTTGTTTTTTCGCAGGCGGAGGACTGCGTTTGGCCGAACCAGAATTTAATCAGTTGGGATAAGAACAACGAAATCTGCCATCCTAAATAAGATCACCTACAAATTAAAACCAAAATGTCCCAGATTTGAGAAAAATTCGAAACTCGAAATTCACACCATTTGCATACGTGATAACTGTTGCAGTTGGGATTTTATTATTTTATTGGCACCTATATTAGCTTTATGTGAAAATCAAACATACCGAATCTAAAAGCAACTTTTGTATTTGTAGTATATTGAGTACTAAATGCAGAAATCTATCAGTCCAATTGAATTGCTCACAGATCGTCGTCAATTTTTTTCCTTCATTATTTTGCTGTTATTCACTGTCCAGCCAGTAAGCATTACGACTATGGAACAACGTTGGATAGAGGTCGCACCCGACGTTGCATTAACGTCGGAAGTCAGCCTTTCCAAAAAGTTGCAGTTGCTTGTTTTACGTCGCTGGTACGACCTGTATTCGCGACGCCTATACACTGTCTATCAGTCGCGGGACAAGTTCATTGGGTAATGACAGATGCAGAGTGGTAATACGCTGCCGTACGTATGCATGGATAGATGTGATCTTTTAAAAGTCAGCGATATTTAGCTCAGATAGCAGGCCACATCACCATATCAGGCCGAGTTTTGACACACTACTATGAGGCATATCTTTTGTTTAGTACACCTATATCGTTCAAATTCAATTTTTGGTTTGCTCTGACTCTTTTTTTTTGTCGTAAAATTGGCTGCTTTTATAAACTGGGTATTGGCTGGAGGGGTGGGGGTGGGGGATTTTATCAAACCATAGCAAAATTTTAGTGATGAATGGGGCTTGCCTCACCTTTGTCAAAATAGAGAAGGGGGTGGGGATGGGGAGGATTAGGGAATATTCTCATTGGGCGTTTTCTTTGTAGAGGATTTCATTGGCGAAAATGACAAGTACTAAATACGACTGGCTTGAACTTGATAAGTCTAATAACACACCTAAAATAGGTCGAAAAAGAAAATACACGTAAAGAATTATCGCTTCCAGATTAGATAAATTTGACCAACGCCAGGAAAGCAAAAAAATCAATGGAAACTGTATGACGTAAAAATTCAAACCAACTTTGACCAACTTAAAAACCAAATAATGACGCCAAAATATTAGTCACCTGCTCACCTGGGAAGCGGTAGGTGAAACCGTTTTCATAACGTCACGCAGATGATGACGTCACACTTCAACACTAGTTCGCTGGGATCCCGGAGCCATGGCCCATTGTATGTGTGGAAAGTTTTATTTTCCTAGCCCTAGCCGTTTTGAGAGATGAAAACAATCAATAAATAATAATAATAATAATAATAATAATAATAATAATAATAACGATAATGATAATGATTATGATAATAATAATAATAATAATAATAATAATAATAATAATAATAATAATAATAATAATAATAATAATAATAATAATAATAATAATAATAATATAAGGTAAAAATAAGAGAGAAAAAAAGAGAGAAACTTCCGCAATGTTTCGCAAATGTGATATCCAAGTTTAAATAAATCAAAGGAGCCTTGTGATAACATGTCAGCGGGTTTGTTTTATTTAGCCTTTTATATACAATAGCTGTCGAGAACGTAATAATCGCCTAAAAGCATCATTAATGCCGAATAAGTGTTGGTATAAGACGGCTTTGTTATCCACTCACAGAGAAGTTATAGCTTATTCTAAACTTGTACTTTTAGCGGTTTTCCTCTCAATAGCACTTCAAAAGAAAAGGCCCAAGGTACAGAGACTAATTTAAAGGGGGCATCTTGTGAACTTTATTATATGGGTAAGTTGCCGTATACGTAAAGAAATGATCGGGAAATAAAGGGTGCAGTATTTTCTTACGTATTGCACCCCAGCTGATCAAATTGCGCATGAATTCCGGTTAACGGCCTGAAGCACCCCCTGCCCCACCCCGGCGAAAAGCCCTTCCATTTTTGCACCTCCTGCGAAAAGCCCCCCCCCCCTCCCCCAAGCGAAAAAACCCTACCGGCGAAAAGTCCCCTATCTGATATTTATTTATTATTAAAATATATCGATTATGATAATTATTATAAAAATATTGATGATAATTCTGAGTAATTTAAAGAAAATATAGGTAAGCTGTCAAAATTCAATATAATGTGATGTGAAAACCTCAAAGCATAAACTGTTGTTTGATGAGGAGACCCTGATTACAAAAATAATTCCTAATCAGTGATTTGACTTGCTGTCCCGTTATTTAGTTATTCGAGCGTTTTTTTCTTGATGTCCAAGGCTCAGTATACGAGTCCTAAATACTCCCCCCTACCCCCCAAAATAAGTAAATAAATAAACAAAATAAATACCCCAAAACAAGAATCAAATTCTCTCCATTTCCTTTCTCCGATTTTTCGTGAAAAATAGTAATGTGAAAAGTGTAATAGTGAATTTTAGCAACGATTCTGTCCTTTTTAATGTATCTTTATTAATTTATGTGGTGGTGTCTCTCTCGTCGGTTTCGATGAATGGGCGTCAGGCAACATCAGCCTTGTGGATGCGGTGATGTGACGACTGTTCTGGATACACACATCTTCCCGCATGTCTGGCACTTGTAATCGTCTGTCGTAGGAATCACTTCGGAGCTGTGATGTGACGTCAGTCCTGTTCCTGATACACACATCTCCCCGCATGTGTGGCACTTGTAACCATCGGTCTAGGGAGTCAACTCGGAGCGATTCTTCCCCAGCATACGTCTGTGTGCTAGTTGTTCGTTTATGTTCGAAGCTTTTCACTGCTACATGGACTGTGTGTCTCCACAAAACCCTGGGCTGGGCCTTGCGTTTTCAGTCCTTTGTGTCTGTATGGCATAACATATTTTGCAGATACATCTCATGTGGAAGGAGTCTAGTTCAGGTATGTGCCTTCTATACAGTGTCCACGTTTTGTTCCCATAGGCCATTGCTCAAATAACGACGGCATTATAAACGCTTGTTTTCGTCTAAGGTTTGATGCCCCTGTTACTCCTAGGCCTGTGCTATAATCTACCAAAAGCTGAAGTGGCTTTTGCTCTGCGTTGGGTCATCTCTATGCCAATGCTTCCATCTGCTTCCACTTCCAAGATAGCAAAAAGTCTTAAACGGATTCTAATTAGTGTGTACGACAGGGTCAATGTGCATGTCACCAGCGACACGCTGATGCAGCACTTCAGTTGTTTTAGGCTGATGATAAGGCCGGATTTCACTGCTACATCAGAAAGTCTTTCTGCAATGATATGTATGCTTCAAGGCCGTGAGCAGCCAAGGGACAGTCACCGACAAAGAACAGATCATGGATAAGACTTTCAACTACTTTAGTACGCTCGGCAAATCTACATAGGTTGAAGACGCTGCGAAAACCGCATTGAGATTGTGGATACACATTATGCAGATGTATTCAAAATGACGAACTTTTAGTGCATTTCTGTCATTTCAAACGAAGGAGTTGGAGGTAGTCCTTAAACACCTATGTTGAGGAATTTAGTGTCTAGAGCCGAGCCTCCTCGAACGGTGACAACCGAGTTGCTCTACGATTTTGCATTCCTAGTTGGTCTACGGCCCACCTGTCCCACGATGTTGCATCCAACTGTGGCTGCATTTCTGATGTGTATGAAGTCCTTATAAATGTCAAATTTTTGGTGGCTTTTAAAGCAAATTTTGCGTCAAGGATTTGTTATCCGGAATAAAAAATAGTAGAAAGTAATAAACTCTCTTTTGTCTTTTGTCCAAAAAAAAGTGTTAACACGTAGGAGTTGCAATTATGCAAGGCAATATCATAATTGCAATTGCATCTCGGTAACGCGTTTCTATTGAAATTCAATAATTATTGCCATGTGAATCGGATCTAATTAGTATTTGATCAATTGACCCACAGATCACTCATACAACTAGAGTCCCTTAAATTGAAAAACAAATCACAAATTCTGTAAACAGGTGAAGGACACGCCTGAAAGTCTCAATTAAAGTAAATGCATATAACTTCAAAAGTTTTTGATGTGGACCTGTAAGATCGTAATCTAATTGGAAATATCAAATCAGAGGCCAATTGGACCAGAAGACAACTGAGACTCACTGAAGAAGGCTGAATGGTGTCACACTTAGAAATATAAACACTAACAGTAATTTTAAATTCCAGTTCTTGAACCTTTGCAGGGCTGCAGGGTTAAAATGTACTTTCAGTATTATTAGTATTTGATAAGTTGTCCAGAAACATTGAGACATTGCAGTGTTTGAGGGTATGGATTGAGGGCTTTAGAGCTTCAAATATTATACAGTAGACTCATCGGAAATAGGATCGCCAGTGGGACTTAAAAGGGGAAGGGGTGGGGTCCTATTTGTGAGAGTTTTAATAGCAGGTGGAGAACCTGACTCTCGAAAGGTGCTCCTATTTGTGAGGCAGTCCATGTTGCTCTATAGTCCCGTTTCTGTAAATGGTAGACTACATAAAATTTTTAATATGAATACACACAAAGTATATTATTGTGCAAAAATCACCAGGGACGTTGAATATTGACCACACTTGTTGAGATATAGTAACCGGTGGACGGGGACATCGCCTCCCCTTGAAGAAACGCCTAATCGCGGAGAAAATTCCACCAATTTGATGATTGTTGAGAAAGGTATCTAGCAGGAGAAAAGCACCTCTACGTATACTTATGCAATCGTGCAGTAGTACGTGCAGATTCAGTTGTTAATATATTACTTTCCCTCTGTGTGTGATGATGTAAATAAAATAAGTGTCATGCATGCAAATGTATCGTAACATGCCATCATCCAATGTCATGTAGAAATGATGCCATCCTCTTATGGAGCGTCATGCAGAGATATACTACTGTTGTATCGGGTACTCAAAGCGAGTCATGCATAGAAATTCTCGTTGTACCATATCATAACACAGCGTCATGCAAAGATACTAATGCTGTGCAGTGTCTTCATGCAGGTTCGTGAGAAGACCCAGTTATTGTGCCATGTTATCATACATGACAATGTACAGATATTGCTGTTGTGCTATGTCAGGATTTTGTAGAGATACTGAATTCGTGCCTCATACAGGGTCATGCAGAGCTACTGCTGTTAGGTCATGTCCTCATACTGCATCCTACAGATATGCTGTTGTGTCATGTCCTCAAACAGGGTCCTGCGGATATACTGCTGTTGTGTCATGTCCTCAAACAGGGTCATGCCGAGATACTGTTGTACCATGTAATCAAACAGGATCGTGCAGAGATACTGTTCTTGTGCCATGTCCTTAAACAGAGTCATACAGAGATACTGTTGTTGTGTCATGTCCTCATACAGGGTCCTGTGGATATACTGGTGTTGTATCATATCCTCAAACAGGGTCATGCAGAGATACTGCTGTACCATGTCCTCAAACGGGATCATGCAGAGATACTGTTCTTGTGCCATGTCCTCAAACAGGGTCATGCAGAGATACTGTTGTACCATGTCCTCAAACAGGATCATGTAGAGATACTGTTCTTGTGCCATGTCCTCAAACAGAGTCATACAGAGATACTGTTGTTGTGTCATGTCCTCATACAGGGTCCTGCGGATATACTGGTGTTGTATCATGTCCTCAAACAGGGTCATGCAGAGATACTGCTGTACCATGTCCTCAAACAGGATCATGTAGAGATACTGTTCTTGTGCCATGTCCTCAAACAGGGTCATGCAGAGATACTGCTGTACCATGTCCTCAAACAGGATCATGTAGAGATACTGTTCTTGTGCCATGTCCTCAAACAGGGTCATGCAGAGATACTGTTGCACCTTGTCCTCAAACAGGATCATGCAGAGATACTGTTCTTGTGCCATGTCCTCAAGCATGGTCATGCAGAGATACTGTTGTACCATGCCCTCAAACAGGATCATGCAGAGATACTGTTCTTGTGTCATGTCCTCAAACAGGGTCATGCAGAGATACTGTTCTTGTGTCATGTCCTCAAACAGGGTCTGCTGCTGTGCTTCATACAGGGTCCTGCAGATAAACTATTGTTTGCCATTTCTTTATACAGGGTGATTCAAAGACACAAAGGTTTTAAAATTTGATATTTAGTTGTTAATCGTTACGACGTTGTGGCAACGTTTGGTATTTTCAAGTGAATCAGTAGATATCCAGTCTTTTTATTTTGCTTTTGACAGTTGATTCAGAATTATGCTGGCAAGCATAAAATTTTCAAAATTAATCAAGTATTTTTGATAATAGAATTTTATTTATTTATTTCTTATTCACAAATTTTTATGAAGAACTTTTTACGTAAGTGAAATAAAGCACAAAAGCCAGTACAGTGATTTTATTTTTGCTTAGTTTGGTAAAAAATGATTATTTGTAAGTCGTGAAATGTAAAAAAAAAACATTTCTTTTCTTATAGGTTCTTTTCATATATTCGGGGGTAAGATGCAAAAAATTTAAAATAATACCAGTTATGTGGCAATCTCTAGTGCAAGTTCTCGCGACAGCTCTTGCAAGCCCTTGCAGCCGTTTATAACCCAATAATTCCCACAAAGTTATCGTAAGTACTATAGAAATACCCAGAGAAGGTTTCTAAGTCGATCCAACGTCAATTTTGGGTGCGACATCTATGCAGCCAATCTGCTTGTAATTTGGTTGTCCTTGATCGAGACAATACATCGACGCCCAATCAATGCCTTGAATAGACGTTGCGTTAGTAACATTGTTTAGACCTTGAATTCTAGTAGCAAACAAAATGCCATTTACTCTGAGATTTAATCATTGTTTTAGTGCAATGTTATATAGACATTGGAATATTGATGTCTAATTGACGTCAGAGCTTCAATCAAATAACAACTTCACCATGGTGGCTTCATTAAGAGGCCAAACATGGGCATTTCAGGAACGCATAAGTTTCTCCCAATTGTGTTTTAACTATAATTATGAAAAGTAACTGCATTCACAGCCAGTTCTACAGCATGACCTTAGCATGGGGGGTGGGGGGGGGGGGGCACGGGAGTGACCACGAAAACCTGTCACTGTCTAGATGGCGATTCTGGACGAATAGTTTCCCGACGCCGCTCTCCAGATGTCTATACAAAAGCTGGAAGTAGAAGTTGTTTGAACTTTCATTCGCAACCTGTTCGTAACGTCCATTAAATGATGGATAATCGACGCCTATCAAAAGTCGGAATTTGGACGTCTATCAAACACTGTTGCAACGTTGCAGCGTTGACTGGGTAACAACATAGTAACGTTCAACGTTTTCTTTTCATATATACCTGCCGCAGTCTAACAATGCAAGCATTGTTCAGAGAACGAGATCATTTGCAGTCTTGCTGCTTTGGTCTAGCTCCCATTGGAAGGTCAGTAAGCAGGATGACGCTTCACGTAGTGTAAGAGAAACAACCCAGTGGTGAATAAACTGTCTTTCACAGTTACAATAACACCTTCGTGTAGCGTAGTAGGGTGAAAACGTTGGTTCTACTGCACTGCAGCAGAACCAACGTTGGTTCTGCTGCACTGCAGCAGAACCAACGTTGGTTCTACTGCAGTTCAGTAGAACCAACGTTTGGTTTTGCATTGCAGAACCTATGTTTTGCATTGCAGCAGAACCAACGTTGGTTCTGCTGCAGAATCGGCAGATGGTAGACAGACGGTCAGACGGGCAGACGGACAGACGGTAACTGAGGTCATACTGTCTGGTGGCTTCATAGGGTGTTCTGGCCCAGTCGATCATTGTTATGAATGACGTCAATTAAGCCAATGAACTCCACCTGTCAATCATCATGACGTCACTAGTCACGTGACCTGTCAATTATCGGTCATGTGACCCTAACCCTAGCAAGACTTCCAGACCACTTTTTGACGTCATACTGACGTCCCTTCTACCATCTGTCTATCATACCTTCATAATACACATTCATAATACACTCTATGGTTTAGGAGTAGGCTGCCCATACCCGGGGCTCGAACCACCAACCTTCTGAGCATGGGTCCGACCAGGAGTCCCACGCTCTAACAACTGAGCTATTCCGGACTGAACAAGAATGTATTGTGAAAACATGCCATGTAAGGCTATAATGCACGATAAATTTCAGACTGCACTCGTTCAGAGCGTGGGGGAAACCGATCGATAAAATTTCAGAGTGCACTCGTTCAGAGCGTGGGGAAAAAACCGATCGATAAAAATTTTTAGAGTACACTCGTTCAGAGCGTGGGGAAAACGATGGTTCTGCCAAACTTGATGACGTCATACTGTCTGGAAGTGACGCCGGTTCTGCCACACTTGATGACGTCATACTGTCAATCATTGTGACATGAGGTGTCATAATGACGTCATAGTTACACCTTAGTTACGCCTTGGTTACGCCTTAGTTACCTTAGTTACGCCTTGGTTACAGTGGTTACACCTTAGTTACACCTTAGTTACGCCTTAGTTAACTTAGTTACGCCTTAGTTACGCCTTAGTTACCTTAGTTACGCCTTGGTTACAGTGGTAACACCTTAGCTACACCTTAGTTACGCCTTAGTTACCTTAGTTACGCCTTGGTTACGCCTTAGTTACCTTAGTTACGCCTTAGTTACGCCTTAGTTACCTTAGTTATGCCTTGGTTACAGCGGTTACACCTTAGCTACACCTTAGTTACGCCTTAGTTACCTTAGTTACGCCTTGGTTACGCCTTAGTTACCTTAGTTACGCCTTAGTTACGCCTTAGTTACCTTAGTTACGCCTTGGTTACGCCTTAGTTACCTTAGTTACGCCTTAGTTACGCCTTGGTTACAGTGGTTACACCTTAGTTACGTCTTAGTTACCTTAGTTACGCCTTAGTTACGCCTTAGTTACCTTAGTTACGCCTTGGTTACAGTGGTTACACCTTAGTTACACCTTAGTTACGCCTTAGTTACCTTAGTTACGCCTTAGTTACGCCTTAGTTACCTTAGTTACGCCTTGGTTACAGTGGTTACACCTTAGCTACACCTTAGTTACGCCTTCGTTACCTTAGTTACGCCTTGGTTACGCCTTAGTTACCTTAGTTACGCCTTAGTTACGCCTTGGTTACAGTGGTTACACCTTAGTTACGCCTTAGTCACCTTAGTTACGCCTTATTTACCTTAGTTACGCCTTAGTTACGCCTTGGTTTCTTTAGTTACACCTTAGTTACGCCTTAGTTAC
Source organism: Protula sp. h YS-2021 (assembly GCA_949752745.1). Classification (NCBI taxonomy): domain Eukaryota; kingdom Metazoa; phylum Annelida; class Polychaeta; order Sabellida; family Serpulidae; genus Protula; species Protula sp. h YS-2021. The sequence goes on from OX457033.1 coordinate 20,886,437, forward strand.
ATCTTGTTTGCGCCTTAGTTACCTTAGCTACGCAAAAACGAGATAACTTTTGCTGTAGTTGATCGATTTGCATGAAAATTTTACCGTTTTGATTCAGTTTTATATCTAGTTTTAACATTAAGTGATCACAGGCTATTTACGCCGGTGGTTGTACGCATCATGGATTCACCTTAAAAGTTTTAAACTTAAAAGTAAGATAACTTTCGTTATGGTTGACCGATTTGAATGAAAATTTCACCATTGGATTCAGTTTGATGTCTTAGTTTACAGTAGTTTACATAGGTAGTTGTTGGAATGGCGCGCGCGCCCACCATTCAAATATGTGTTTGAATAAGTTTTACGTCAAACTATTGTTCAACAAGTTGTTTAGCAATTGTACAACAATTGTTCAACAAGCTGTTGTTGAACATGTTCAACATGTTGTTGAACATGTTCAACATGTTCAACATGTTTAACAACATGTTCAACAAGTTGAACATGTTCAACATGTTCAACATGTTCAACATGTTCAACAACATGTTCAACATGTTCAACAACATGTTCGACAAGTTGAACATGTTCAACATGTTCAACATGTTGTTGCACAAGTTGAACATGTTCAACATGTTCAACATGTTCAACTTGTTCAACTTGTTCAACAACATGCTGTTTAACAAATTGTTCAACAAGTTGTAGTTCAAGCAAAGAAAAAACAAGACATATGTTGAATAGGTTTATTAGTACATTTAAATACACTTAAATACACTTAAATACACTTAAATACATACAGCTTTAATCTATAACAATATTACAATATTTGTTGATTTACAAAGTCTTTATTATAAAGTTTAGTCAAATAAGTCTATTTTTCTTCATCTGCTTCACTCTGTTCACTGTCATCCATATCACTTTCTTCCTCGCTGCTTTCATCTTCTTCCTCCTCATCCAGAAGCTCTTCAAAGAATGCGTCGTTTCTTCTTATAGCCGCCTTTAGTGCCTTTGAATACTCGTAATGTTTTTCATCAACAAAGTAATTAAAGTCTTCTAAAATGGTTTGATAATGTTCGTTTTGTTCTAGACGTTGGGCATATTTGAATAGTCTCATAAACAGTTGTTTAAGTCGATGCTTATAAATGGGTCGAAAGTCATCACTTGCTATTTCACGCGCATCTTCAAACCCTTGTTCTTCATATTCTGAAACCTTTTCTTGAAATTTGGTATGATATTCATCGTAGACTTCTTGAACCATATCGCACCAAACAGAGTCTGTTTCTGAATCACTGCCAGAGTCTGTTTCTGACTCACTTTCGGAGCTGCTGTCATCATCAACCTCACCACAATGTTCCATATGTCTGAACAAAGCTTCTTGACTGTTGTATAATGCACCACATTCTGTACAAGCATGTGCATTCTTTTCAGTCATGTTGACGCTTTGACTTTCCATAGAAGACTCATCCAAAGTTTCAGCGATTGGTGGTTTTACAGGGCTTTCCATATCTATCTCCAATTCTTCTTCTTCTGAAGTATGAGCATCCCTTAAGTGCCTTTTAAGACTTTGTGGCCACTTGTAAGATTTCAAACATATGTTGCATTTATACATCCTTTCGGTTCAACATACACTTTTCAAATGATGAAAAAGCCTTGAAACATAGCCTTATATACAACTTGTTGACAACATGTTGAACATGTTCAACTTGTTGAACAACAAGTTGAAGAACATTTTGAACAACATGTTCAACAAGTTCAACATGTTCAACATGTTGTTGAACATGTTGTCTACGCTTAGGGTTAGGGTTATGCCGCTTAGGACAGTCTAACGTCATAACGTCTTTATGACGTCATCATGACGTCATCATGACGTCATCACGTCATCATTATGACGTCATAATAACGTCATTCGAACAGGCGCGCGCTTTACCAAAACACTGACTCAGCAGAATTTGTTTCTGTTGTGTCTCATTCTTCCTTTTATGTTACTTCGATGTAATCAAAATATGGTGTGTAACTTGCTCAAAAAATGCCAAACTTGATAAAATTGCTGAGTCAGCAAATTTAGTAATTTTATCAAGTTTGGCATTTTTTGAGCAAGTTACACACCATATTTTGATTACATCGAAGTAACATAAAAGGAAGAATGAGACACAACAGAAACAAATTCTGCTGAGTCAGTGTTTTGGTAAAGCGCGCGCCTGTTCGAATGACGTTATTATGACGTCATAATGATGACGTGATGACGTCATGATGACGTCATGATGACGTCATAAAGACGTTATGACGTTAGACTGTCCTAAGCGGCATAACCCTAACCCTAAGCGTAGACAACATGTTCAACAACATGTTGAACATGTTGAACTTGTTGAACATGTTGTTCAAAATGTTCTTCAACTTGTTGTTCAACAAGTTGAACATGTTCAACATGTTGTTCAACAAGTTGTATATAAGGCTATGTTTCAAGGCTTTTTCATCATTTGAAAAGTGTATGTTGAACCGAAAGGATGTATAAATGCAACATATGTTTGAAATCTTACAAGTGGCCACAAAGTCTTAAAAGGCACTTAAGGGATGCTCATACTTCAGAAGAAGAAGAATTGGAGATAGATATGGAAAGCCCTGTAAAACCACCAATCGCTGAAACTTTGGATGAGTCTTCTATGGAAAGTCAAAGCGTCAACATGACTGAAAAGAATGCACATGCTTGTACAGAATGTGGTGCATTATACAACAGTCAAGAAGCTTTGTTCAGACATATGGAACATTGTGGTGAGGTTGATGATGACAGCAGCTCCGAAAGTGAGTCAGAAACAGACTCTGGCAGTGATTCAGAAACAGACTCTGTTTGGTGCGATATGGTTCAAGAAGTCTACGATGAATATCATACCAAATTTCAAGAAAAGGTTTCAGAATATGAAGAACAAGGGTTTGAAGATGCGCGTGAAATAGCAAGTGATGACTTTCGACCCATTTATAAGCATCGACTTAAACAACTGTTTATGAGACTATTCAAATATGCCCAACGTCTAGAACAAAACGAACATTATCAAACCATTTTAGAAGACTTTAATTACTTTGTTGATGAAAAACATTACGAGTATTCAAAGGCACTAAAGGCGGCTATAAGAAGAAACGACGCATTCTTTGAAGAGCTTCTGGATGAGGAGGAAGAAGATGAAAGCAGCGACGAAGAAAGTGATATGGATGACAGTGAACAGAGTGAAGCAGATGAAGAAAAATAGACTTATTTGACTAAACTTTATAATAAAGACTTTGTAAATCAACAAATATTGTAATATTGTTATAGATTAAAGCTGTATGTATTTAAGTGTATTTAAGTGTATTTAAGTGTATTTAAATGTACTAATAAACCTATTCAACATATGTCTTGTTTTTTCTTTGCTTGAACTACAACTTGTTGAACAATTTGTTAAACAGCATGTTGTTGAACAAGTTGAACAAGTTGAACATGTTGAACATGTTGAACATGTTCAACTTGTGCAACAACATGTTGAACATGTTGAACATGTTCAACTTGTCGAACATGTTGTTGAACATGTTGAACATGTTGTTGAACATGTTGAACATGTTGAACATGTTGAACATGTTCAACTTGTTGAACATGTTGTTAAACATGTTGAACATGTTGAACATGTTCAACAACATGTTGAACATGTTCAACAACAGCTTGTTGAACAATTGTTGTACAATTGCTAAACAACTTGTTGAACAATAGTTTGACGTAAAACTTATTCAAACACATATTTGAATGGTGGGCGCGCGCGCCATTCCAACAACTACCTATGTAAACTACTGTAAACTAAGACATCAAACTGAATCCAATGGTGAAATTTTCATTCAAATCGGTCAACCATAACGAAAGTTATCTTACTTTTAAGTTTAAAACTTTTAAGGTGAATCCATGATGCGTACAACCACCGGCGTAAATAGCCTGTGATCACTTAATGTTAAAACTAGATATAAAACTGAATCAAAACGGTAAAATTTTCATGCAAATCGATCAACTACAGCAAAAGTTATCTCGTTTTTGCGTAGCTAAGGTAACTAAGGCGCAAACAAGATGTAACTAAGGCGTAACTAAGGTGTAACTAAAGAAACCAAGGCGTAACTAAGGCGTAACTAAGGTAAATAAGGCGTAACTAAGGTGACTAAGGCGTAACTAAGGTGTAACCACTGTAACCAAGGCGTAACTAAGGCGTAACTAAGGTAACTAAGGCGTAACCAAGGCGTAACTAAGGTAACGAAGGCGTAACTAAGGTGTAGCTAAGGTGTAACCACTGTAACCAAGGCGTAACTAAGGTAACTAAGGCGTAACTAAGGCGTAACTAAGGTAACTAAGGCGTAACTAAGGTGTAACTAAGGTGTAACCACTGTAACCAAGGCGTAACTAAGGTAACTAAGGCGTAACTAAGGCGTAACTAAGGTAACTAAGACGTAACTAAGGTGTAACCACTGTAACCAAGGCGTAACTAAGGCGTAACTAAGGTAACTAAGGCGTAACCAAGGCGTAACTAAGGTAACTAAGGCGTAACTAAGGCGTAACTAAGGTAACTAAGGCGTAACCAAGGCGTAACTAAGGTAACTAAGGCGTAACTAAGGTGTAGCTAAGGTGTAACCGCTGTAACCAAGGCATAACTAAGGTAACTAAGGCGTAACTAAGGCGTAACTAAGGTAACTAAGGCGTAACCAAGGCGTAACTAAGGTAACTAAGGCGTAACTAAGGTGTAGCTAAGGTGTTACCACTGTAACCAAGGCGTAACTAAGGTAACTAAGGCGTAACTAAGGCGTAACTAAGTTAACTAAGGCGTAACTAAGGTGTAACTAAGGTGTAACCACTGTAACCAAGGCGTAACTAAGGTAACTAAGGCGTAACCAAGGCGTAACTAAGGTGTAACTATGACGTCATTATGACACCTCATGTCACAATGATTGACAGTATGACGTCATCAAGTGTGGCAGAACCGGCGTCACTTCCAGACAGTATGACGTCATCAAGTTTGGCAGAACCATCGTTTTCCCCACGCTCTGAACGAGTGTACTCTAAAAATTTTTATCGATCGGTTTTTTCCCCACGCTCTGAACGAGTGCACTCTGAAATTTTATCGATCGGTTTCCCCCACGCTCTGAACGAGTGCAGTCTGAAATTTATCGTGCATTATAGCCTTACATGGCATGTTTTCACAATACATTCTTGTTCAGTCCGGAATAGCTCAGTTGTTAGAGCGTGGGACTCCTGGTCGGACCCATGCTCAGAAGGTTGGTGGTTCGAGCCCCGGGTATGGGCAGCCTACTCCTAAACCATAGAGTGTATTATGAATGTGTATTATGAAGGTATGATAGACAGATGGTAGAAGGGACGTCAGTATGACGTCAAAAAGTGGTCTGGAAGTCTTGCTAGGGTTAGGGTCACATGACCGATAATTGACAGGTCACGTGACTAGTGACGTCATGATGATTGACAGGTGGAGTTCATTGGCTTAATTGACGTCATTCATAACAATGATCGACTGGGCCAGAACACCCTATGAAGCCACCAGACAGTATGACCTCAGTTACCGTCTGTCCGTCTGCCCGTCTGACCGTCTGTCTACCATCTGCCGATTCTGCAGCAGAACCAACGTTGGTTCTGCTGCAATGCAAAACATAGGTTCTGCAATGCAAAACCAAACGTTGGTTCTACTGAACTGCAGTAGAACCAACGTTGGTTCTGCTGCAGTGCAGCAGAACCAACGTTGGTTCTGCTGCAGTGCAGTAGAACCAACGTTTTCACCCTACTTAGCGTTTACTTTCCGGAGAACAAAACTACATGTTATTCCCTGTCGACATCGTCTCGCTATGTTATCACACTTAAAGTATCACTTCCTGTACTATTTCGCATGTTAATATGTGACACCCTATTGCTCTATGTAGCAGTCTTCTTTTCAGGTGATCAAAAATGCCTCTGTCAACCTTCATAATGTATCACAATTGTATGTTGTTCCATAATACTAGCGCGAACTGATTGGTTGTAATGCCAAAAAAGGGCTGTAAGGTGAAGTCCATAATTTCTTTTACTGAGCCGTCTGTAGAATGACCTAAACATTAGGGTGGCTCATCCTCTGACAACCGTGAGTAACTCTCGTTCCTTTTCTCTCTCTTCATTTTCACGATATAGAAACTGTGAACAGAAACAAAATTAGCAAAATATGCATTATAAATGAACTCGCATGGTTCTAACTTTTAAAGACAACCCAGGTTAAGGGGGGTACACATTACGATTTCAATAGCGTGTCAAAGAAGTCCAGCTGCAAACGAGTCAGACTGCTAGGTAGTTTCTACTGGGATTCTAGAAACCACGTGCTTTATCGTTACATTCCTTATAACACAATTTAACGTTTTTTGAAAATTACGCTTAGAAGTCGTTAATGCTGAAATGCTTATGCTATCAGTAAGGATACACACAGAATGCCTGCTCTATCAGTTACGCTGCACGAAGAAATGCTTACGATATCAACAAGCATGTACACAAAAATGTTTACGCTATCAGTAAGGATACACACGGAAATGCTCACGTTATCAGTAAGGATGCACACAGAAATGCTTAGGCTATAGGTGAGCATGCACATAGAATGCTTACGCTGTCACTGAGGGTGCACATAGAAATGCATACGATATCAGTGAGGATGCGCACAGAAATGCCTGCTCTATCAGTGAAGATGCACGAAGAAACGCGTACGCAATCAGTGTAGATGCACAAATAAATGCTTACGCTATCAGTGGGGGACGCACAGAGAAATGCCTACGTCGTCAGCAAGGATGAACAGAGAAACGATTACAGTATCAGTGAGGATGCACACAGAATGCATGTGCTATCAATAAAGATGCACACAGAAATGCTTACGATATCAGTGAGGATGCACACAGAAATGCTTACGATATCAGTGAGGATGCACACAGAAATGCTTACGATATCAGTGAGGATGCACACAGAAAGCCTAATGCTATCGTAAAATAAACAAAGGCAGGTGTAATCCAGATGGTCTTTGAGTAGATGATGTTAAAAAGGAAGCCGCCGAGGAGTTTGAGGAGTATTTCGCCGCAGTAAATTGTCCCTTGCAGAGTTCCTAGAAATATAAACGGTGTTCAAATTAGAACTTATCCAGGTTTGGACTTACCCCGGGGCGCGGGTTGGAGAGGGGCTATGTGTGCTCAAACGCCAACTGGTAACCTCACTTGTCCATGGCTTTTTAAAACGACCCTTAATTTTGAAATAATACCCCTTTTTTAACCAAAAGTGGAGTGAGATTCCGAAATAACCGCTTTTTATGGTTAAACTCGAAATTCTGAATGAACCCTCCACCCACCCACAATCGTCGAGTACCGCGTTTGGCTTCAAAATTTATCCCTTTATTCCTCTGTTTTACACATACAGTTACATATATAATGTCAACTTCCCCCTTCCTCTCCACCTTCCCGAGGGTGGTGGTAGGTACGACTATATAGACACTTTAATTAAATTGACATTCCACATTAGAGTTGTACCAAATTTGCCATGCGTTTGAACTGCGAACTCGAATAGTTATTTATTGATAACAGTAAAAAAAACAAATTAATTTGATACGAAAGTAAGAGGTATAAAAATATTGTGGCTAACCTTGTTGGTCCTGCTCGACTAGTCGGGACAAGAGCGTTCTCAGAGTCGGCTTAAACAGCGTTGCAAATGGTGAAAGTGCTGGTGCTGAAACATCGATCACACACACGGTTAAAACAAACACATACTATTTGAGCCCAACTGGGCATGTCAATGGATGTGACTGGGATATGAGTATTCTGTCTCTCTTAAAATAAAATATAACGATTTACCGGTCAAAACTTGATTACTCTTAAAACTGATTGTCACTGAAACATATGGACAATATCGTTAAGACGCTGTGAAAATCCTCTCCCTGGTCTGTCGGTTTGTGGATTTCAAGAAAGATATATTAGGACCAAAACTAAAATACCTTTCTGGCAATAATAAAATACTTTATATAAAAAGTATTTTGTTTTAGGTTTATACTTATTTTGCTACCAGTTTATATATAAACAAAATTTAAAGAAGAAGAACAAGCAGAAGGAGTAGAAGACGAAAAAGAGGAAGAAGACGTGATAACCTACATATGAACATCATGGTGGAGTTGACTGTGAATCCCTTGTAGAATGCTTCCACGATACAGGCTATTCCGGTAACCACGGCTACCGTGCTGTCAGTCATGCAGCGTCCAAACAGCCAGGCCACGCCCACTCCTCCCACTGTTGCTACGCCTACCTTCACTGTCCTAAAATACCCTTCAATTTGGAAGAAGAATATGCACAAAATTACCGCAAAAATAATTATTTAAGAACACCTTCTATTTTATGCCATTTGTATGCATTATTATAGTAAGCTTTAGAAATAGCTTTTTTCTTATGGGAATTTAATGAGTCATGTGAGAAAATTTGGCTACACAAATATACTATTGACGAAAGAAGAATTTCAAAATCTTTTAACCAGTTTCTCGTTATTCGAATGTGTAACGCCTGTGCCACGCAAGCAACTGGATCTCAAACACAAAACTACTCGTTGTAATAAAATAGCTGACCTCTTTAAAGAGATATTTGTTATGCATAAACACAGAGTGGATGGATATTTCAAAAAGTAGTTCCTCTGTTTTATGACTAATATTTTCGAGGAATATTTTCGCAAACCCAGTGGGTCTGAGAGTAACGGAGAGCTTGTGGACTTCTCCGAAATTAAAACCACTACCGGTAGATCCAGATGACAGTCTTAAGTAATAGGCCTTACTGTATAACCAAAGAGGCTACAATGCTTTGTGAGAACCCCCTCCTTTCCCCTAAAAAGTCTACATGCTTTGAGAAACTGAAAGTTACCTATGGTGACCGAATCCCAGCATAGCGGCGGATTGAGCTCCACGCGAGATATTATATCATCGGTGGCGACGAGAAAAGTGATCATTAAAGCCGTGTAGATACATAGAAACTTCCAACGACGCCCGGTACCGTTCTCCTCGGTAAATAGTCTTGAGCTTTTCTTTAGTGTGCCGACAGAAACCACATTAATTCCTTTGGCTGCATTTTTTACCGTTTCCGGTACGAAAAAAACTGTGTACAGTATATTTAAAACGTGCCCGGAAACAGTAATCAAGGAAGGATAGAAATACCCAGATTTCTTTATCCAGTATCCAAACCCTATTGGCCCCAATATGGAGCCAATGTTTTCACATAGTTCAATCACGGTTATTCGGAATCGACGGTCACGTGGTAAAGTTTGATCAGAAACATAAGCGTATATGCCAGTTATTGGTGCACCTCCTAGTGATGCTACGAAACTCGAAGCAAGTAAAATCCATACATTTAATTTAAAGTGAACGATGAGAACTTGGAGAACGGAAGCAATTAATTTGAAGACCATTGAAGGAAGGAGGGCCCATTTTCGTCCGGCTCTGTCACTATATGCCGACAAAAATATGGTGCTCGCTACGAGTGGTACTGTCTGGGCTAGCTGAAACAAAAGAATGCACATGGATATAAAATTTCAAGCCATTAAACTGAACATAACATTAAACTGAACTAAACAAAAGTTACGCAGGAAGTATCCCCGCCGGTATCCAGATATTTTGTCAAAAGACATTTTCTCGAAAGACAGTTTGTGGAAGGACATTTTGTCGAAAGTGAAACCCGAGACATTTTGTCGAAATTTTTAATTTCATAATAGCTGTTTTTGTACTGTTCTCCCGCAACAGTGTTCTCGGTTGCATGTATCTCTGAAATTCGTATTGCAATTAGGAATTGTCAATTCAAACATTGATGTAAGAAATACTTATTTCTTTTTAATAGTATATTGCAATTAGCAAACAAAGTTAATCACACTTGTAAGAACTGCTCTTGTATGTGACGGGATGAAGCCTAAATTCGTTTAAAATATTATTTGCCAGTAAGAATGCAAATTCGATAACAGTAATAAGAGTTACTCTGGATTGTAATGATGCACAGACTCTTCTATATATCTAATTGCAATTTGCTTGTTAAAAAACTCTAGATTGCAATCAGAGGTTCAATTTCATACAGTATTCCAAATTGGAGTGACAAATTACATTTTTATAACTAACAAATAAAAACGAAAATACCAACCCCTCTCAATAAAAATTAGCTATCAAGAAATTTTAAATTAGTATCTAGACAAATTGTCTTCGACAAAATGTCGTGGATTCATCCCTCCCGCATATCTGTCAAACACTGGTGGACCTCGGAAATCGAAATAACTCTGATATTTTGCCAATGTGTTTTTTTTTCTTTGGTGGTCACTGCACAATCTTTGGCTGATCAATAGAAGAAGAAACCAGGTAAGTAATAATGCCTGATATCTTTGCTTAAAATATTAAGAGTAAGGCTATATTTCTTGCGTCAGCTAAAATTTTATGAAAAGAATTTGGGCTTTTAAGTCACAATTCCGCCAATTTTTAAAAATCAACAATTAAAAATTTCAAAGCAGCAGCGTCATTTAGCTTTTTTCTGAAAAATTGTTATTTTTTTCGCCAGTATTTTGGCCGATTTTTTACTGATTTTTTTGCCAAACTTTCCCCAATTTTTTGGGCAATCACCGAAAAAGTAATAGCCAGGTAGTTACTAAAGTATGGTACCTTTGCTTAAATTTAAAAATTTAAAGTTAGTTGATATTTTACGAAAAAAGGTTTGTTTGCCTATATTGCCGTCAATATTTAGCGAATCGCCAGAAACGTAATAGCCAGGTAGACATTTACGCCTACCTTCCATAAAATTTTTAGGACATTAGGGAGATACGTTTAGCCAATGTCCCAGTCAATTTTTGGCCAATTCCGAAAAAAGTAAAAACAGACAGGTACTTATGTGCGCTACCATCAACCAAAATTTCAAGTCATTCAGGCTGAAAGCTAGCAGGAAATAAACTTTTCAATTTTAAAGCGTACACACATCGAAGCACACACACACAAACACATCCACACATACGCACATACACTCATACGCACAAACGCACATACACATACACATGTAGGCACTCACACATACACACATCCTGACATACGCAAATACACGTATACTCACATAAACACACCCACACATACGCACCTACACGCATACGCACATACACACACCCACCCACACATACGCACATACGCATATACACACATACTCATACGTATACACATACGCAAACATACACACACATACGTACATACACACATACGCACAAGCACACACATAGTCATATACTTTAAAGGGTACAGAAAAAGCTTTTAAAACCTGTCTTAGACACAGTAATGTAAAAGAGAAATGTTTTAAAACATAAACCACACCATGGTGATGTTTTTGTAGAATGACTCCGCATCGGCCACTTCCTCAATGAATTTAAACTGTTTCCCGCTTTTGTTCGCTTCTATTTCGTCGCATGGCGTCGCGTTACTTTTCTCTAACCTATTCAGGTCAAACCCGGTTCTACGCGCGACGTCCTCTTTGAACCATTCATAGCTATACAGCGTGCTGATCAGCGAGAGCGGGTAGAGGGTTATTGTCATTATCACAACAATTGGCTCCACTACTATTTTACGCTTTGGACTGTGTATCTGTACACCGTCTGCTGAAGCGTTGGGGTCGCCATTGTTTTCTGAAATAAATTTGAAATGAATAAGAAAGACGTCTATATATTAAGTGCCCGGACTTGTTTATCCGGTTCATCTGCTGATAGGGCAGTCCCATTTACCGATCTTATTACATTACTATTCATTGCAAGAAATCAGTCTAAAATAATGTAAAAGGCATTATTTTGTTCCTAATTACAATACATACGAAGTGACAATGAACTCTGACGTGAAGACATAATAAGTAAATTATACATGCTCTACCTATCTTTGCTGGCCACGCCAAATAAATCATTCATAAAAAATCTTTGATAAAATGCACTCGCTTGTATACAGTTTGAGCTTATATGAAAGAAAGTGGAGCTTATTCATGTTTTGTTCGCGAGTTTCCTACCTAATCTTGACACCGGCAATACATAGTTTGTATTTCACCGCATTTAGAATACCCTGCAGGTACCAATCGATGACAGGAAAGGTTCGGAGTTATATCAAAATATTCAAATAGAATGGTCATTTAACATTATTGAAATCTAACGGAATGGAAAAAAAAGAAATTGGTGTTGGTGGATCCAATTCAATATGGAGAGGAAGGGCGTGGCGGAGGGTGGACGGGTGGGCAGCTTGGAGAAGAATTTGATGGGGTCCTGGGATGCCACACTCTCCTCATTAGCAAAGTTCAATCAATTGTAAAACTAGTCAAAAATATCGTATACCACACCACCAGCTAAAGAAGCGATATTCTTTTTATCCCCGCCCAACCCCCTTATAGTCTTCTCTAAGCGTAGTTTTAAGACTCATAAAAAATCCCAATGAATGTTGGAAATATTAAAAAATTGTATTTGATTTGTCTTTTTATTTATTTTTTTCATTTATTCAAGGGGTTCAGAGCACGAAGTTACAATTCACCCCCATTACACATACCATTTTTCGTACCACGCCGTGCAGTCTGAGTCTCTTGTGTAAGGCTGACGTCAGCATTTCCGTCGCCATTAACACTTTCAACTGTTGCTGCGATAGCACCTGCCTCTACTTCCGTTTCTACTCTTTCGATATCCGGATTCTGCATTCTTTCTAATTCTTCGTCTGGAGTTGTCGTTTCCACAACCAGATATATTTTATTTGCTAGTTTTTACATCTGCATAATTCACGGTTTATTTTTCTTTGCAAATTTCAAGTATTTGAAGTTCTGATTTTCCAATAACTGGCGTCCGTTTTATACTGGATTAAATCTACGGTTCAGTTATTGGCATCAATCATTTTTACGACAGTATCTCAACTTTGGCTTGTGTCATCTATCTAATGTCTTGCTGAAGATTTCCGACGTCATTCCAATGTTAAATATTTGTCTACAAAAACTCCTCGATATTTAAATTTGACCTTGTCTATTTTACTAGAAATAATTTTCAAGAATCCTATTTACCGTTGACTGACGTGTTTGCCTCATAGTTTAGTTTTAAAGCTGTTTCAACTTTCCCAAGAATACCACTAATAAATATTTTTTATTTCAATGTCTAACTCTTTTAGCGTTATTTTAAAAATAGCGCTCAAACTCTGCACTAAGCTGCAAGTGTTAGTTCTTTCTTGTAGTTTACATAAAGCCTAACAGCACCAAGGTCACTGAGCACATTTATTACACTAGGGATCATAGATTTATCGCGACCCAACACAATGCATAAGAGGGCTTCAGCAAAAAGACAAACACGGAATTACTTAAAACTAACAAAGTGGCTAGAAAACAGAGAAAACATACTAGAAGGTTATGAATTTTAGCACTGGGTAAGTTCGTGCTTCAGTGACATTTAGCCAATATTCGAAAACCGGAATTTGATCATTATTTCCCGAGAAGGAGCGGTTTTAAGGTCATTTTCGTCCATTTAGTTATTAACTTGAAATCGGTTACTTATCGAGTGATATTGAGTTGACGTCACGTAAGGGGAACCTTGCTGACCGATAAATTTGTTCAAAGTCTCGGTCCGAAACCAGAAATTTGTCATTACTATGGTGAATTATTACATATTATCGTTCCCCTGGCGTCAAGGTTTTAACCTTGGTGATTGATCAATGTAGTCAAAGTCTCTGTCCGAAACCAGAAATTTGTCATTACACATTGTCGTTCCTCTGACGTTACAGTTTTAGCTTCCATCATTATCTTCCGTCGAGGTCAAGGTCAGAATATATAATATTATATCGAAAACTTTAGAGAGCCTTTGAGCGACACAGACATCATTTATGGGGCATTCCGTCAAACAGTAACGGAATACGGTCTAGTTAGGCTCGTTCGTACTCAGATTATGTTTTGCTTTCGGCGCCTATTCATGATCTTATCGAGCAGTAACGGAATACGGTCTAGTAAAGCTCGTTCGTGCTCATATTATGTTCTGTTTTCGTCGCCTATTCATGATCTTATCAAGCAGTAACGGAATACGGTCTAGTTAGGCTCGTTCGTCCTCAGATTATGTTTGGTTTTTGGCGCCTATCCATGATCTTATCCTGCATGAAAGCGATGCATATGACTCTCATGAATATAATCACTGTGTTTTGAAAAACGTATAAATGGTAACAATGCAAATGCTACACAAATGGTACGTTTTCTAACCATTAATACAATAGGGTTTCTGGCAACGTAGCCATTAGCTTAGCCTAAACCAGAGCTATGTCTATAGATGCTTAACGTAACACGTGCAAATATCATCAAATGATATTTTAATATTTTGTCAGAGAAAAAAATGCGTTTGCAATTATAGTGAAACATTCTGATGGTACTTCAAAACGACAGGAATGACGTCAAAAAGCTCCCGTGGGTTCTAAACCCATAAACATGTTTGAGGCTGCAGCACGTGTGAGAAATATATACCAATAAAACTAAACATGAGTAACTAATTTAGAAATTATTTCCATTTCGTGCAGTCACTTCAAAGTTCGACTAAATCTCCGTCAGTTTTGCATCACATTTTGAACCAATATATATTTTCAAACAAACCCCAGACATAAGACCAGTTTAAGAGTTGGGCAGAAGTAATCTTAATTCCAGGAATGCTTTTATTTTCCGGGGTTTCATTATAATAGTGTTTTTATATGCGGAGTTCTCTTTATTTAGTGGTGGCCTTATCCCCGGGTGGTGATGAGTCAGTCCTTGTTTACGAGTTTAAGAGATAGCCCATTTAATTGGAACCCATTCGCATTTTGAAAAGATCTTGTTGTCGTATCATTGCAATGTTTACAATTACCACCAAGCCAAATATTCTGTGAAAATGAGAGTATTGTAATAAGTTATGGGGTGATGTGATCAACAATATTCATCACCCATGATACGTCAAAATGGTCAAGGTGAAAAGATGGAAGCTGGACAATATTTCGAGAGAAAGATATCGAGCTCATTGTCAACCCTTTGGTCCTAAAAGACGTGACTTTGACACTGGAGGCTGCGGTCAACGTTGGAAACCTTTTGGGCATAAAAGATGTTACATAACAGGTGACTCAGTGACCTGAACATTGTCCGTCACGGTCAAGTAAAGAAACCGAAAGTTAGCCACTATTTCCAAAACAGTAAGAGATTTACTCGTAACCTGTAACTTGTCTGTCAAGGTCAGGATAGGAAGAAAATTCACCATTAAATCTCAAACACCTTTTTGAAAGAGTGATTTGGAGCTCAGTTTAAATATTTTTATCTTAGATATTGACCCCATGCGGTTATCCATTAAAGATTGCGGTGTTGTTTCAACGTTGGATAGACGTCTCACCCGTCGAGTTTTGGTTTTCTACTGAAACTGAGACAACGTTTACCTACCGACATTGGATAAACGTCTATGATAAACGTTGCAGATAGTTTGAAAGCGAAATTTAAAACAACATCTTTCTACCGATGTTGTATAGACTTCTACAAAATGAGTTTCACTGACTTCGGGGAAATATCAATCTTGATTCGTCATCTTGACAGCTACACGTTGTTGTCGAACAGCAAATCAACAACGGTTTGCTCTGTTGTGTATAACAACTATATAATTTGCAGACCCATTTACAGAGCCACAGCCAAAACATTTTTACCGCTCCGTCACATACCTCCGCCCGTGGATAATCCGGTCACGAAGGATGTCTATGAAGTCGATTTACTTGATATTGTCAAAAGGAAGTGGGAGAAACTTGAGCGATCTTGTAATACTAATATTTCATGTCCTCGCATTGGTCTTTTTTAAATTGACTTATCAGGACTACCATTTCTGATGAACGATAACTCAAGGTTTTTTGGGTTGTGAGTTGATTTTCCGACGTCTTTTCAATGTTCCACCAAAGAGGTTGATTAGACGCCGGAGACGTTATTGTTTTGGTTGCGACCAAAAGCAACGTCTAAACTATGTTGTTTCCCCAATGTCTTTTCAACGTTGTATCGAAGACGTTGCTAAGACGCTAATCTTTGGTCGCGACCAATCACAACCAGGATACAACCAGAGTTAATGACGCGATTTAGTCGTGCCGACGTCGCAACCTCAAATTGACCTTGAACGGACCTTACTAGAATGTTTACAGGATAAGGTCAGTATGGTAATAAAAAAAGATAAAACATTCTGTATGGTGCGGCTGAGCAGCAATAAAGCACAGCGTCTCTTTCACTGGTTTACACCAAAACACATATGATTACTCGGTGACATAAAGTGATTTTTTATTTTGGAAATGGAGAGCGTTTATATCCCAAATAGAAGTCTCTAAGAGACAACGCCTTCATATGTGCACCAATTGCTTGCTAAAATTATTGATAGTTTAAATACATTATAACATTATTCATTGATGAAGATAACATTTATTTATTTGATGACTCAAAGTGCCTGAATCAAAAGTCAATGCTCAGCTAGTTTTTGTCCCAGTTCACTTGTACACAGGCAACCGACCGTGTATCTTTTTTTAGTGAATCACAACATATTTTTTATAAAGGAATAAATGAAGTTTGAATGGAGATTGTGGATTCTAATTTGTCTTGGATTTGTTGTGTTTGTCAGTAACACAAACAAAACAGCATTGAGTAAAATATATCAATAACTCATTAAGGAATAAAAAAAATAGAAATTAAAATTAAAAACGCAATGTACATTTTTGCAGAATTTTCATAGAAAGTAGCAGATCATCACAGTTATGTACGAGAACCAGGCACCGAACCATGCAGTAAATCAGACCACTTTCGCTGACTTTCATGGGTAGTCCGATTCCCTGGGTTGTGGTGTATTTAGGAAATAGCACAGCTGTAGTAAGGGATAAAACAAAGCAGGTGTACATTGGAGGAAATTTGATACTTTAGTTAGATGTTTTAATAAGAATTATTTGAAAAATAGCTAATTTGAAACAAAAATAATTAATATTTGTCATTTCACGAAATATAAGAAAAGTTATTTTGTAAAGTAGAAACACTGAATTTAAGGAAGCTATTTTGAAAATTTCTTATTATTTTGCATCAAGTGGATTCAGTTTATTTTGGCGTGCAGGCAACCAAATTTTTAACATAATAAAAGGGTTATGTTTCTCGAGTGGTTCCTTCTGTGGGGTTCATCAAAATGATAGCCATTTAAAGAAACTATAGCAACGTGATCCTATTTCTGAGGTGGTACAGTTTGCGAGGTGGTCATATTTCTGAGGTGGTTCTATCTCTGAGTCGGTCTTATTTGTGGGATGGTCCTATTTGAGTGGTGGTTCTATTTCTTGGATGGTCCGATTTGTGCGCTGGTCCTATTTGTGAGGTGGTCCTATTTGTGAGGTTTTCCTATTTGTAGGTTAGTCCTATTTGTGAGGTGGTCCTATTTGTGAGGTGGTCCTGTTTGTGAGGTGGTCCTGTTTGTGGGCTGATCCTGTGTCAAGGATTTTCCGCTGTTGTTTCATGTCACGTTATCCCGGTCTCTCCTGCTGGTTACGTCAACTTAGCATTTTCCTTGGTGTAACTGAACACAAAAGCGACAGTTCACGGCTCGACAAGTTTGCCATGGATGCTATTCACAGTGGAATCATTTATCATATTTCAGCAAGGAGTATTTTTAACTATTTGATGTTGGGAGAGAGGGATGCGTAAACCATTCTATTATTATTTCCTCTTTAATTAACAATTTAGAGAAAATAAACAAAAAATAATTCAATATATCCTGCGATTATTAAAAAAGTCGCTTTTTCTTAGAAACCACGTGAGGTAGATTTTCCCATTATCAAGAAGCCATGAAATTAAGAAAAGAACCGTGAGTTATACAGATTTTAAAGTGCTTAACGAAAACAAAAACAATCAATTATTTTGTTCATTTCGAGGTTTAGCTAGCTTAGGGATATTATTTTACCCCCACCCCCTCTGCCTTTTCCTCCTTCTTACCCCCAAATACCTTTGGAATTCATAATAAAACGCTAGATTTTTTATTATATTATCGAATTGATCACTATATTTCACCGGGCTTATGCAGTGAAACTACGTTGGAATTGGATTAAAATTTTGTCCGTTCGTTCGATTCTTTCTACACGGGGTTCGTTTGTATTATGTTGTGTTATTTTTTAGATTAAACTAGTCTCTTCTTGAATCATATGTTTGAACAAATTAAGATTTGCCAAAATGATTTACCTGGCTATAGTCAGACCATAAATTGTGTTCCCATATGACGTCATCAGCACACTATTGTATCAGTTCGTGATAAACATCCAAGTTTCAAACACAAGATTTTTTGTTAATTTTGCAAAAACGCGTAACTGAAATATCAAAACGTCGAATGCATGGGGTTGTCACATGGCAAGATACTTTGCTCGTCACCTGAAGCATGTGTCTTCTCGCCCTTGGGATCAGAGGAGAAGGTACAACGATGACATGCGGCTAACTGCTTACGAACACTAAAATTGTTTTAAAATAATTCCATCAACTTTGCATAAACGTTAGATAGACATCATTACTCAACAATGGATCAACGTCGGATTTTGGTTCACAATAGAGCTCGAAAGAAAGTCTAACGATGGAAAGGTTTCGGTTCTCCGAGGTCTATTTAGGTCTATCTAACGTCACAACAACGGAACAACGACTATCTCCCCTCCACCAAAGTACCCATAGGTGATCTGGTAACGCAGGATATGTAAAAAGTCAATTTTTCTGAACCTTTTTCAAAACTTAGCCGGGATGAACCTGTATGCTCCTGACATCCAAACATAGGAACACAAAAGTAACGAAGATATGCCCTTGCAACTCCATTTAAATGCAAATAGACCAGTCACATAGTACAACTGAACTGGTAAAATAATACTGAGATTAAGATCAAAGCAACTCAAAACCGAGTAAGAAACTCTCCAGTAGGGCTGGGAGGGCAATGTGACCAAAGATACTCCACTCATTGTTTTCTTTCTTGACTTCTCTTTAGATTGCATGAATTTCGCCCCTTTTCTCACCTGAATCCAGTACTAAGACAAAGGTGAACTTTCTTCTCCAGCTTTTGAAAGGTGAACGTGGGATTCTTAAGTGAAATATCCTTCAAAAATGTAGATTGTACATTTTAGAGGACATTGGAGATAACGGAAAAATGGGCAATGTTTGATTTAGTGGGAAGGGTCATGTCTGAAAAGTTGAAAAGCTGGAAAAAGGCTGGTTCTTCTCCTGGCTCGTAATCCGTCTCTAGCAAATGGCTGTCCGATAGCCCTCAATGGATCCCAATCTAAGGTGAAATTTTGCAGGCAGGTACTCAATCTAAGGTGACATTTTGCAAGCAGGTACTCAATCTAAGGTGACATTTTGCAAGCAGGGAAAATTTACCACCACTGCTGGTGAGGTATGGATCGGGTTTTTACTTGCTACACCAGGAGGCAAAGTGTTGAGGTCGCCCGCTTACGACTGTTCATTATTTTCTCAATTTCATGTTTGGAGAAGTTCTTGCCTTCTAGGAAAATAGAGTTAGGCGCCATAGGTGTATGTTTAGGATGTGAGGTCGCGGTGTGGTTGTGTTAATGGGTTCTCATGGCACAGTATTGGTACCAATTTGGCTGACCAGTAGAAGAGAAGTAACGGGATCCGGGTAGGCTCTGGTCTCTGGGAACATCCTGGAGTAGTGTGGCTGGATAGTCTGGATTGTAGTTTGCATGACTTGAAGAAGGATCACTAAAAGCGGAATAGGCTTAGAGTACCTCCCATGTCGGCCGCAGATCTGAGCATAGGGAGAACAGATCTTGGGAACTGTATTGTCATAGAACTGACAAACAGGGCCGCGTGGAGATTACGGTGTTCACCACTGGAATGAAGTTTTGGTTGGACACTATTCCGTATGGTTGATCTGCACTGCTCTGGAGCCCAGGCCTATTAAACGAGTTTTCCAGCCAAATGACGGATTGAGAACTGGATCTTTTGAGTATGAGGAAACAGTAAGATTTTGAGAGCTGAGACAACCTGGTGACATTGCAGTGTTTCAGGGTGTGGATTTAGAGCTTTATATATATTATACAGTAGATTCCCCGAAAATAGGATCGCCAGTGGGACTTCAAGGGGAAAAGGGGGTGGGGTCCTATTTGTGAGACTTTTCATAATAGATGGAACCTCTATGGGCCTCTTTGCAGAAACGCATTCCCTCGCAGAAAATTCCACCCTTTTGATAATTGTGGAGAAAGGCATCCAGCGAGAGAAAATTACCGCCGAATAATGCCATGCTCTCATGGAGCGTCATGCAGAGATACTACTGTTGTATCAGGTTCTCAATGTGGCAGTGTCTCCATGCAGGTTCGTGCGAAGACCCAGCAGTTATTGTGCCCTGTTATCATACAAAACCATAAGGAGATACTGCAGTTGTGCTATACCTTCATACAGGATTCTGTAGAGATACTGTTGCTGTGTCATGTTCCTAATACAAAACCATGCAGAAATACTGTTGCTATGTCCTGTCCTCATACAAAATCATGCAGAAATACTGTTGCTATGTCCTGTCCTCATACAAAATCATGCAGAAATACTGTTGCTATGTCCTGTCCTCATACAAAATCACGCAGAAATACTGTTGCTATGTCCTGTCCTCATACAAAATCATGCAGAAATACTGTTGCTATGTCCTGTCCTCATACAAAATCATGCAGAAATACTGTTGCTATGTCCTGTCCTCATACAAAATCATGCAGAAATACTGTTGCTATGTCCTGTCCTCATACAAAATCATGCAGTGATACTGCTGCCATGTCCTGTCCTCATGCAGGGTCATGCAGAGATGCTGTTGTTCTGTCATGTTCCTCATACAAAATCATGCAGAGATACTGCTTTTGTGTCATGTTCCTCATACAGGATCAGGCAAAGATACTATTCTTGTGTCATGTCCTCATGCAGGGTCATGCAGAGATACTGTTGCTGTGTCATGTTCCTAATACAAAATCATGCAGAGATACTGTTATCATGTCCTGTCCTCATGCAGGGTCATGCAGAGATGCTGTTGTTCTGTCATGTTCCTCATACAAAATCATGCAGAGATACTGCTTTTGTGCCATGTTCCTCATACAGGATCATGCAGAGATACTATTCTTGTGTCATGTCCTCATGCAGGGTCGTGTAGAGATGCTGTTGCTGTGTCATGTTCCTAATACAAAATCATGCAGAGATACTGTTGCTGTGTCATGTTCCTAATACAAAATCATGCAGAGATAATGTTGCTGTGTCATGTTCCTAATACAAAATCATGCAGAAATACTGTTGCTATGTCCTGTCCTCATACAGGGTACTGCAGAGATACTGTTGTTGTGTCATGTCCTCATACAGGGTACTGCAGAGATACTGTTGTTGTGTCATGTCCTCATACAGGATCATAAAGAGATATTGTTGTTATGTCATGTCCTCGTACTGGGTCATGCAGAGATACTGTTGTTGTTCCATGTCCTCAAACAGGGTCATACAGAGATACTGTTGTTGTGTCATGTCCTCATGCAAAATCATACAGAGATACTGCTTTTGTGCCATGTTCCTCATACAGGATCATGCAGAGATACTATTCTTGTGTCATGTCCTCATGCAGGGTCATGTAGAGATACTGTTCTTGTGTCATGTCCTCTTACAGGGTCATGCAGAGATACTGTTGTACCATGTCCTCATACAGGATCATGTAGAAATACTGCTGTTGTGTCATTTCCTCGTACAGGGTCATGCAGAGATAATCTTTTGTGTCATGTCTTCAAACAGGGTCTTGCAGAGATACTATTGTTTGCCATGTCTGGATATAGGGTGTTGCAAAGATACAAAGGTTCTAAAATTTGATATTTGGTTGTTTATCGTCAAAACGTTGTTGCAACGTTTGATAACTTCAAGTGAATCATAAGATATCCAATCTTTTTATTTTGCTTTTGTCGGTCGATTTAGAATTATGCTGGCAAGCAGAAAATTATCAAAATTATTCAAGTATTTTTGACAATGGAATTTTATTTACTTATTTCTTACTTTTTACACAAGTGAAATAAAGCACAAAAGCCAGTATAATGATTTTATTTTGGCTTAATTTGGTTAAAAATGATTATTTGTAAATCATGAAATACATAAAAAAAACATTTCTTTTTTTTTATAGGTTCTTTTCTTATTTTCGAGGTAAGGTGCAAAAATCAATAAAAAGTACCAATTATATGGCAATCTCTAGTGCAAACGCTTATCACAGCTCTTGCAAGCCCTCGCAGCCATCTATAACTCAATAATTCCCACAAAATTATCATAAGTACTTTCCATACTTTCCAAGTACTTATCATAACACCCAGAGAACATTCCGACGTCGACTCAGCGTCGATTTCAGGTGCAGCATCGATGCATCCAATCTGGTTGATCGAGGCAATATATTAACGCCTAATCAATGCCTTCACAGAACGTTGAATAGACATTAGTAACGTTGTTTAGACCTTGAATTTGGTCGCAAACAAAATGCCACTTTCTCTGAGATATATAATCGACGTTTTTCGTGCAACGTTGTATAGACACTGGAAAATCGACGCTAATTTGACGTCGGGGCTGCAATCAAATAACAACCTCATCCTGATGGCTTAATTAAGAGGCCAAAATGAGGAGGCAAAACATGGGATTTTCAAGAACGCGCAAGCTTTTTTTATTATTATTTTCTAACTATATTCATGAAAGGTGACTTCATTGACAGCCAGTTCTACGGCATGACCTTAGCTTAGGGGGGGGGGGGGAGGGGGGCATTGAAATGGGGTGACCACGAAAACTTATCATTGTCACTGTCTAGATGGCGATTCTAAACTAATATTTTCCCGACCTTTCACAGTTACAATATCACCTTCGTGTAGCGTTTAACTTCTGGAGAACAGACTACAACTCGAAATACCGGACAACTATTGCCAGTCCCACCACTGTCCGGTTTTCCGAAGTTCCACTGTACATGTTATCCCCCGTCAACATCGCCTCGTTATGTTGTCATACTTACTGTACATGTTATCCCCTGTCAACATCGCCTCGTTGTGTTATCACACTTAAAAGTATCACTTCCTGTACTTTTTCACATGTTAATATGTGACACCGCGGTCGCTCAATGTAACAGTATGAACAAAACTGCATTTTTCTAATCAACCTTCATAATGTATCACAAATGTATATTGTTCCATAATACAACTACGAACTGAATACTGTTGGTTGTAATACCAAAAAGGGGTCGTTAAGCCCAGTCCATAATTTACTGAGCCGTCTGCAGAATGACCTGAGCATTTAGGATTGCCCATCCTCTGACAACCGTGAGTAACTCTCGATCCTTTTCTCTCTCTTCATTTTCACGATATAGAAACTGTGAACAGAAACAAAATTAGTAAAATGTGCATTATAAATGAACTCGCGTGGTTCTAACTACCCAGTGTTATTTTTAAAGGCAACCCAAGTTAAGAGGCCTTTACGTTAAGATTTTAATAGCGCGTCAAAGAAGCCCAGCTGCTAACGAGTCAGGATGCTCGGTGGTTTCCACTGGGATTCTGGAAGTCACGTGCTTTATCGTTACATTCCTTACAACATAATTTAACATTCTTTGAAAATTAAGATTTTAAGTCGTCAATGCTGAAAGGCTTATGCTATCAGTAAGGATACACACAGAAATGCCTGCTCTATCAATGAAGATACACGAAGAAATGCTTAAGCTATCAGTGAAGACGCGCACAGAAATGCATACGCTATCAGCGAGGATGCACACAGAAATGCTTAGGCTATCAGTGTGGCAGCACATAGAAATGCTGACGCTATCAGTGAGGAAGCACATAGAAATACTTACGCTATCAATGAGGAAGCACACAGAAATACTTACGCTATCAGAGAGGAAGCACACAGAAATGCTGACGCTATCAGTGAGGAAGCACACAGAAATGCTTACACTATCAATGAGGAAGCACACAGAAATCCTTACGCTATTAGCGAGGATGCACACAGAAATACTTACGCTATCAATGAAGAAGCACACAGAAATGCTTACGCTATTAGCGAGGATGCATACAGAAATGCTTAGGCTATCAGTGAAGACGAGCACAGAAATGCTTATGCTATCAGCGGGGATGCACACAGAAATGCTTACACTATCAGTGAATATGCGCACAGAAATGCTTACGCTATCAGTGAGGAAGCACACAGATCTGCTTGCGCTATCAGTGAGGATGCGCACAGATCTGCTTGCGCTATCAGCGAGGATGCACACAGAAATGCTTACGCTATCAGCGAGGATGCACACAGAAATACTTACGTATCAATGAGGAAGCACACAGAAATACTTACGCTATCACTGAGGAAGCACACATAAATCCTCACGCTATCAGTGAGGAAGCATACAGAAAGCTCACACTATCAGTGAGGAAGGACACAGAAATGCTTACACTATCAATGAGGATGCACACAGAAATGCTTACGCTATCAGTGAGGAAGCACACAGAAAGCCTAACGCTATCATGAAGTAAACAAAGCCAGGTGCAATCCAGATGGTCTTCGCGTAGATGATGTTAAAAAAGAAGCCGCCGAGGAGTTTGAGGAGTGTTTCACCGCAGTAAATTGTCCCGTACAGAGTTCCTAGAAACATATATGGCGTTCAAATTAGACTTTTCCAAGAATTTGGCCATGTTTGGACTTACCCAGGCGTGGGGGTTGGGGAGGGGCTGTGTGCCTTCAAATGCCAACTGGTAACCTTGCTTGTCCATGGCTTTTTAAAACGACCCCTAAATGCGGAGTCCTAATTTTGAAATAATACCCCCTTTTTGACCAAGGGTGAGATGCAGAAATAACCCCTATTGTGGTTAAACGCGAAGTTCTAAATAAATCCCCCCCCCCCCACCTGCCACTTTTTAATGAATTTGGCAATCGTCAAAGACCGGGTCTGGCCTCATAAATTACCCCTTTCCTCCACTTTTTTTGCACACACACACATGATGTCAACTGTCCCCTCCCCTCCCCCCTCCTGGTGGGGGGGGGGTTACTTACGACTAGACACTGTTCACTAAAATGACATTCCTCATTAGAGTTATACAAAATTTACCATGTGTTTGAACTTTGGACTCAAACAATTATTTATCGACAACAGCCAAATAAACCAAATTAAATTGATATGAAAGTAAGTGTAATAAAAAATACCGTGGCTAACCTTGTTGGCCCTGCTCAACTAGTCGGGACAAGATGGTTCTCAGAGTCGGCTTAAACAGCTTTGTAACTGGTGAAAATACCGGCGCTGAAACATCGATCACACAATACGGTTAAAACAACACACACACTATTTGCGCCTAGCTGGGCATGTGACTGGATGTGACTGTCATATTAGTATTTTGTCTCTCTTAAAATAAAATACAATTACCGGTCAAAATTGTGACTATTCTAAAAACTGATTGCCACAAAGACATATCGACAATATCGCTAAGACGTTGTGAAAACACTCTCCTTGCCTGTGAATTTAAAGAAGGATATATTAGAGCCATAATTACAATAGGTTTCTGGCAATTATAACGTACTTCATATAAAAAGCACACTAGAAGAAGAAGGTTTATACTTCTTTTGCTACCAGTTTATATATAAACATAATTCAAAGAAGAAGAAGAAGAAGAAGAAGAAGAAGAAGAAGAAGAAGAAGAAGAAGAAGAAGAAGGAGAAGAAGAAGGAGAAGAAGAAGGAGAAGAAGAACAAGAAGAAAATAAAAGTCTTTTATTTTCTTGTTCTTCTTCTTCTTAGAAGAAGAAGAAGAGAAAGAAGAAGAAGGAGAATAGGAAGAAGAAGAAGAAGAAGAAGAAGAAGAAGAAGAAGAAGAAGAAGAAGAAGAAGAAGAAGGCGCGATCACCTACATATGAACATCATGGTGGAATTGACCATGAATCCCCTGTAGAGTGTTTCCGCAATACAGGCTATTCCGGTTACCATAGCTACCGTGCTGTCAGTCACGCAGCGTCCAAACAGCCAGGCCACGCCCACTCCGCCCAATGTTGCCACGCCTATCTTCACTGTTCTAAAGTACCCTTCAGTTTGGAAGAAGAATAACACAATTTCATTTAAAAAAGTTATTTTAAAATCAACTTACACCTGAGGTCATTTATATGTATTATTATAGTAAACTTTAGCAAATAGCTTTTTTTCTTATGGGGAATTTAATGAGACATTTGAGAAAATTTCGCTGCAAAATTTGCCAAGAAAATCACAAAAAATAACAACACTCTACACAAATATACCAGGTTTTAACCAGTTTCAGAGAAAAACGTTGTTGGAATGGGTAACACCTGTGTCCCGTAAGCAACTGGATCTCAGACACAGAACTAAATAGCTGACCTCTTTGGAGAGCTATCTGTCATGCATAAACACAGAGCGAATGGATATTTCAAAAAGTAGTTACTCTGTTTTATGAATATTATTTTCTCGGAATTCCCAGTGGGTCTGTGCAGAGCTTGTTACACTACTCCGTAATTAAAACCATTTCCGGTAGATCCCGATGACAGTCTTAATTCATAGGCCTTACTGTACGAGCAAATACGACGCAATGCTTTGTGAGAACTCACTCCCTCCCCCTAAAAATGCGCCATGATTTGAGAAACTGAAAGTTACCTATAGTGACCGCATCCCAGCATAGCGGCGGATTGAGCTCCACGCGAGATATTATATTATCGCCCGCGACGAGAAAAGTGACCAATAAAGCCGTGTAGATACATAGAAACTTCCAACGACGCCCGGTGCCGTTCTCCTCGGTGAATAGTCTTGAGCTTTTCTTCAGTGCGCCGACAGAAACCACATTAATTCCTTTGGCTGCATTTTTTACCGTTTCCGGTACGAAAAAAACTGTGTACAGTATGTTTAAAATATGCCCGGAAACAGTAATCAAGGAAGGATAGAAATACCCAGATTTCTTTATCCAGTATCCAAACCCTATTGGCACCAAAATGGTGCCAACGTTTTCACATAGTTCAATCACGGTTATTCGGAATCGACGGTCACGTGATAATGTTTGATCCGAAACATAAGCGTATATGCCAGCTATTGGTTCACCGCCTAGTGAAGCTATGAAACTCGAAACAAGTAAAAGCCACGCATTTAATTTAAAGTGAATGACGAGAACTTGGAGAACGGAAGCAATCAATTTGAAGCCCATTGAAGGAAGGAGGGTCCACTTTCTTCCGGCTCGGTCACTATATGCAGACAAAAATATGGTGCTCGCTACGAGTGGTATTGTCTGGGCTAACTGAAACAGAAGAATGCGTATGGATGCAAAATTTCAAGCTATTAAACTAAACATAACATCAATAAAATTACGTACTAGGACGTATCAACTCCGGTATTCAGACAGTTCGTAGAAAGACATTTTCTCGAAAGACAATTTGTCGAAGGACATTTTGTCGAAAGTGAAGCCCGAGATATGTTGTGGATATTTATAATTTCTGAATGACTGTTTTATTTTACTGCTCTCCTTTTACTGCTTTTCAAATTAACAAATAAAAAAATACCAATCCCTATTAATAAAAAAGTTATTAAGAAACTTTAAATTTCGACAGAATGTCTCGAAGTATCCAGACAAAATGTCTTCTACAAAATGTCGTGCATATCTGTCATCAAGTCAAACAACGGTGGGATCTCGTAAATAGAACTACCCATGGCATTTTGCCATGGTGGTTTTTCTCTTGGTGGTCACTATACAATTTTTATCTGATAAAAGGCAGTAATAACAAGGTAGGTAATTATGCTTGATATCTTCACTTAAAATTTTTAAGAGAGTAAGACTTTTTTGGCGTTAGCTAAGATTTTACGAAAAGAATTGGCTTTTTTTTAGTCGCAGTACCGTCAATTTTTAAGAATCAACAATAAAAAATTTCAAGACAGCAGTGTCGTTTAGTTTTTTTCTGAATAATTGCTTTTCTTCGCCAGTATTTCTGCCATTTTTTTCTGATTTTCGAGAAAATTTTCTCCAATTTTTTTAGCAATCACGGAAAAAAATAATCGCCGGGTAGTTAGTAATGAATACTACCTTTACTTAAAATTTAAAATTTAAAAGTAAGTTCATATTTTATAAAAAATAGGGTTTTTTGCCAATATTACCGTCAATTTTTGGCGCATCGTCAATTGCAAAAAAAAAAAAAAAGTAAAAACAGGCAGGCTCTTATGTCCGCTACCATCAGCCAAGATTTCAAGTCACTCAGGCCAAAAACCGAACAGGAGACACGATTGTTCAACTTTAAAGCGTACATAACTGCATACGCACATACACATACACGCATACGCACATACACACGTACAGACGCGGATACTTTGAACGATTGCTATAGCTCTTGCTTCTGTAAGTAGCCGGGGCTACAATTGATACAGACAAGGGTTTTTTAAATCTATATTACACACAGTAATGCTAAAGAGGCGTGTTTTAAAAGAGAAACCAAACCATGGTGATGTTTTTGTAGAATGACTCCGCATCGGCCACTTCCTCAATGAATTTGAACTGTTTGCTACTTTTGTTCGCTTCTATTTCGTGGCATGGCGTCGCGTTACTTTTGCCTAACGTATTCAGGTCAAACCCGGTTCTACGCGCGACATCCTCTTTGAACCATTCATAGCAATACAGTGTGTTGATCAGTGAGAGCGGGTATTGGGATATTGTCATAATCACAAGGATTGGCTCCACTACTATTTTACGCTTTGGGATGTGTATCTGTACACCGTCCGTGGAAGCGTCGGGGTTGACATTGTTTTCTGAAACAAACATGAAATGAATAAGACAGATGCCTATATATTAGGTGTCCGGTGTGATAGGATATCTTGCCCCCTCCCCCCCCCTTTGTAGCTTCCCCCAAGGGAAAGCTGTACTAGGATCTCTTCCCCCCGGGGGGGGGAAGCTGGCCCAGTATATAGCTTCCCCCACCCGGGATAATTTGCCCCCCCCCCCGCCTCCGGTCCAGCTACCCAACACCCTGACTAGCTTCCCCCCATCTTTCTGCGTTTACTTTGTGCCGATTATATCAAAAATAATAGGGTTTAATCTCATTGTTTGTAGTCATTATCTCCGTCGTATTTATTAATTGCAATTAAATTGCTGCTGTTTGGAAATGAAACGAATCCACATCTTCATCAAAATTTGTTTATTTATGTGTTGTAGTGAGGGATTAAAATAGTTCAGATAAGATATCTCGGTTATTTTCAAGTTGCGGTATAAAATTTACTCCAGGATGAGTATTCTCAAATTGGGCATCGGAAAATGGGATCATTGCAACAGCTGCAATGCTGCACTCTGATATAGCCGTCGTTTTTCTTTGTGGAAAAGATACCTACAAGTGGCTCACCTACAAAGCCGAATGCTTCGCTCTAAAACCCCTAGGAAAGCTGCGGAAGTCGTCCAAAACAATTTACCTGACGAACATGCACGAGCCGAACATGCGCGAGCCCTTCACTCCAGTTTATCAGATTTAAGATTTAATTTTGGTGTCATTTTCTTCAATTTATTGTTGAATTGTACTAATAAAGTCGTATAAGCAGTGTTATAATCTTTGATCGACTTTAGGACGACTAATATCACATATATTAGTAAAAAAATCTGATAATCTGATGGGGGATATACCGGGGGGGGGGGGGTAACCTAGTCTAGCTTGGCCCCCGGGGGGAAGCTATACAGGGGTCAACATATTCTGTTATACTTGTTTATCTAGTTCATCTCCTGATGGGGCAGTCCCATTTGCCGATCTACAGATGGGACATTTCAAAAATTAATCATATCGCTATTTGTTGCAAGAAATTAGTGTAAAATAATCCCAAAGATATTATTCTGTTCTTATTACGGCACGCACCAAGTGACAATGGACATAAAGACATAATAAGTAAATTTTGCATGCTCTGCATGTCTTTGCTAGCCAATTCAAATAAACCCATTCACAAAAAGTCTTGGATCAAAATGCACTCGCTTGTACGCAGTTTGGGTTTACGTGAAAGAAAGTGGCGCTTATTCATGTTTTGTCCATGAGTTTCCTTGGGGAACAATTTCGATAGGTTGCTGGCTTTCACACTCTCTTCATGAATATGATTCAATCATTTGAAAAATTACTCAAAAATATGGCATACCACGCCCCGGCTTAAGAACCGAGATTCTTATTATCCCCCACCCTCATCCCATCCCCTCCTAGTCTTGTCTCAATGAATCAATGAAATTGATTTTTTATTTTATTTTATTTTTTTCTTCATTTATTCAAGAGGTTCCGAGCACGAAATTGCAATTCACTCTCATTACACATACCATTTTTCGCACCACACCGCGCAGTCTGCGCCTCGTTCTCTTGCGTAAGGATGACGTCAGCATTTCCATCGCCATTAACACTTTCAACTGTTGCTTCGATAGCACCTGCCTCTACTCCCGTTTCCGCTCTTTCGATATCCGGATTCTGCATGCTTCCTAATTCTTCGTCTGGAGTTGTCGTTTCCCACAACCAGATGTATTTTATTCGCTAGTTTTTACATCTGCATAATTCACTGCTTATTTTCCTTTGCAAATTTCAAGTAAAGAAGTTCTGATATCCCAACAACTGGCTTCCATTTTACAGTGGATTAAATTCACTTTCAATCATTTTTACGAACGTATCTCAGCTTTGGCTTGTGTCATCTACCCAACGTATTACTGAAGATTCCCGACGTCCTCCGAATGTTAGACATTTGTGGACAAAAACTCCTCGATATTATAATTTGACCTTGTCAATTGTACTAGAAATAATTTTCAACAATCCTGTTCTCCGTTGACCGGCTCGCTTGATTCGGCATAGTTTTCTTTTAAAGCTGCTTCAGCTTTCCCCACAATATCACTAATAAATATTATTTAATTTAATGTCTAATTCTGTTAGCGATATCTTACAAACAGAGATCAAATTCTGCACTAAAACACAAGTGCTGGTTCTTTTTTTTTTTTTTTTTTTTTTTGTAGTTTATATGCATAAAGCCTAAAATCACCACGGTCACTGAGCATAGGGATCATGGATTCCAAATTCGTATTTATCGCGACCCAATACAATGCACAAGAGGACTTCAGACAAAAAGACACACACAAAACCATATCCAGGAAATCGGTTTAATATATGTGAATATAATAATGCACAAAAGAAATTGCCCATAAAGAAATAATTAAAACTAACAAAGTGTACGGAAGGTGGGGAAGGGCATACGTGAAGGTCATGAATTTACAGAACTGGATAAGTTCGTGCTTCGGTGACCTTTACCATTTGGGCCAAGGCCAATATTCGAAAACCGGAACTAGACATTTGAACCAAGGCCAATATTCTGAAACCGGAACAGGACCATTAATTCCGGAGATATAGCGTCATTTAAGGTCAGTTTGGGCCCGTAAGTCATTAACTTGAAACCTGTTAGGGACAGAGCGATATTGAGTTCATTTTCGACCCTTTGAGCCAAATGATGTCATATAAGGATAAAAGGCGAATCTTGGTGACCGATCAATTTGGTCAAAGTCTTGGTCCGAAACCAGAAATTTGTCATTACCTGGAAAAATGGTTACATATTATCGCTCCTTTGGCGTCCAAGTTTTAGCTTCCATTATTACCTTCCTTCGAGGTCAAAGTGAGAAAATATAAGTTGAATATAATATCGAAATCTTTAGAGAGCCTTTGAGCCTGAAAGGCATCATTTATGAGACATTGTGCCAAGAAGTAGCGGAATACGGTCTAGTTAGGCTCGTTCGTGCTCAGACTATGTTTTGATTTCGGCGTCTATTCATGATCTTATCCTAAATGAAAGCGATGCATATGTTTCTCATGAATATAATCACCGTGTTTTGAAAAACGTATAAATGGTAACAATGCAAATGCTACACAAATGGTACGTTTTCTAACCATTAATACAATAGGGTTTCTGGCAACGTTGATAATAACATAGCCACTAGCTTAGCCTAAAACAGAGTTATGTCTATACACGCTTAACGTAACACGTGCAAAATATCATCCAACCATATTTTAATATTTTGTCAGAGAAACAAATGCGTTTGCAATTATATTGAAATATTCTAACGGTACTTAAAAACGACAGGAATGACGTCAAACAGCTCCCGTGGGTTCTAAAGCCATAAACACGTTTTAGGGCTGCAGCACGTGTGACAGGAATAGACCAATAAAACTAAACATGGGTCACTCATTTAGAAATTAATTTCCATTTCGTACAGTCACTTCAAACGGGCATAGTTCGACTAAAACTCCATCAGTTTGGTATCACATTTTGAACCGATATATATCTTCACCCGAACCCCAGACGTAAGACCAACTTAGGGATTGGCCAGAAGTGATCTTAATTCCAGGAATACTTTTATTTTCCGGGGTTTCATTATAATAGGTTTACGAGTTTAAGAGATAACCCGTTAATTGAAAACCACTCGCTTTTTTAAAAGTTCTTGTTGTCATATCAGTGCAATATTCACAATTATCACCAAACCAAATCCTCTGTGAAAATGAGAATATTGTAACAAGTTATGGGGTGATGTGATCAACAATATTCATCACCCATGTTCCGTCAAAGGTCAATGTGAGAAGACGGCAGCTGGCCAATAATTCGACAGAAGGATATTGAGCTCATTATCAACCCTTTGGTCCTGAAAGACCTACGCAAGCTGTACAACGGTGACTTTGACACTGGAGGCTGCTGTCGGCGTTGAAAACATTTTGGGCATAAAAGATGTTTCATAACAGGTAACTCGGTGACCTGGACATTGTCCGTCATGACCAACTGAAGAAACCGAAAGTTGGCCATTATTTCCAAAACAGTAAGAGATTTTCCTCTTGACCTGGATTTTGTCTGTCAAGGTCAGAATGGGAAGAAAATTAACCATTAAGTCTCAAACCCTTTTTGACAGAGTGATCTTAAAACACCTTAGATATTACCTTTCTTTGTGTCATTGACCCTTTGCGGTTGTCCAATAAACACTGCCGCGTTGCATCAACGTTGGATTGACGACTTACCCGACTTCGGATCAACGTCGGGTTTTGGTTGTCTACTGAAATCGAAGTAACGTTTGCCTGCCGACATCGGACAGACGTCGATTATCTGAAGTCTAATCAACGTTTCAGACAGGTTGAAAATAGAAGTTAAAACAATATCTTTCTCTCGACGTTGTACAGACGTTGTACAGACGTCTCCAAAGACAGTTGTACCGACTTCGGGGGAAATGTCAATCTTGGCAGCCTCACCTTGTTGTACAACAGCAAACATCAACGGCGGTTTGGTCTATTGTGTATAACAACTATATAATTCACAGATCCACTGGGGATTCCGCGAAAATAGTATTTATAAAGGACAGGAACTACTTTTTTTAAAATATCCACCAGCTCTGCATTTATAGATAGCAGATAAATCCCTTCAGAAGTCAGCTGCTTTATAACATCGGACAGCCACAACCACACCGCGTTACCCCTCCTTCACATACCCCCACCCTTGGATAATCCGGTCACGCAGGATATGTTTGAAGTCGATTTCCGTAAATATTCTCAAAAGAAAGTGGGAAAAACTTGCGCGCTGTCGTAATTCTCCTATTTTATGTTCTCGCTTTGGGTTTTTTTTTTTAAGTGATCTGTCATGACTACCATTTCCGGTGAACGATAACGCAAGATTTTTTTTGTTGTGAGTTGATATTCCGACATCGATTCAACGTTCCACCAAAGCGGTTGATTAGACGCCGGAGACGGTTGTGTTTTGGTTGCGACCAAAGCAACGTCTAAACGAGGTTGTTTTTCCAACGTCTCTTCAACGTTGTATCAAAGGCGTTGGTAAGACGCTGATCTTTGGTCGCGAATAAATCCCAACCAGAGTAAATGTTGCGGTTTGGTCGTGCCGACGTCGCAAACTCAAACTGACTTTGGATGGACCTTAGAGTGTTTACAGGATAAGGTCAGTTTCAGAAACCGGGCATTAACCATTGTCTCGAAACCCTTAGAGACAGAGCGATTTAAAACTCTTTTTTTTCAATCTTCTGTCTAAAATCGCTAGAGGTTTAGAGGTCATTTTCGAAGCTTTGTCCTGTTCATAAATGACGTCACATAATAGGACAAAAATGAGCGAACCTTTCAGCCCATTTCTGAGGTGTCGGTTTCATTTCAATCAACTTGCTGCTAAAATTGAATTTGGGTCGTTCCAAGATGCCAGTAAAAATGACCAGCGAATCAATCCCTATAGCGGAATTCGATCTGGTTGTACTTGATAAATCATGAATTAAGAAGATCTTTGACTCAAAATAGAAGGGCCAGTCGCGATGCAAAGTCAAGGTCACAGTTTTGAAAGTGCTGAGAGAACGTTGCTAGGCTTCTCTTTCAGTCTAAGTTGTCTTCTTCTGAAAACGAAGAAAAGTGTGTGGAATCTCTGTCGGGACTACCATCAAACAATGGGACAAATTTGCTGACTGTTTAAACGTTTGGTTTACAGTTGCTAAAACAATGGTAAATCCAGCGTGGATCCGTTCTTTGTGCTCCTCCCACAATATTACTACTAGCTGTGTGTGCTAATGGCCCATGTGATTGATAATTAATTGCGATGATTTAACGCACTTAGATGTACATGAAAAGGCATTAATTGTCCGCGGAAGGTTAAACCTTTTAGATACCTCGATGGTCTCTATGGGGATGTGCGTGGTGACTTGAACCAAAGGTGACAGCCTAAAACAATTAATAAACAGAGCTAAATAACATGTGCAGTAATGCAAAGCACAAAATGGTAGTGCAGCTGTCCAACCCTTCCAAGATATTTCCAGAGGGATGAGGGCGAGAGAGAGAGAGAGAGAGAGAGAGAGAGAGAGAGAGAGAGAGAGAGAAAGAGAGAGAGAGAGAGCGAGAGAGAGAGAGAGAGAGAGAGAGAGAGAGAAAGAAAGAGAGAGAGAGAGAGAGAGAGAGAGAGAGAGAGAGAGAGAGAGAGAGAGAGGGTGAGGGGGAGAGGGGAGGTGGGGGGTGGGGGGGAGCGATCGCAATTATTCAGACGACCAGTTTTGAAATGTATCTTTTTGGTGACAAAAGCAAAATCCACGCTTTGCAAAGACAAAAAATTTAATGAAGAATCTGCATATTTAAATTTGTATGAAACTTGTAGCTACATTGCCATCTCATAAAGTAGAACCCCTCTTTTTGCTGTGACTATTCAGCACGCATGTCTGGCACTCTGCAACGAGTCACCAGGGTTAAGCTGAGATCTTAAGCTGAGACTTAAGAAAGGAAATAAGCTATCACAAAGGACGGCTGGTCATTTATCTCTGTATAACTTGTAAAGGACAACAGAACACTTGTTTGTGTTATTGCTTGGTCGCCTAAAAATCTCCTTAAATCTCATCAGATTCCCACATCCCTGGCATCTTCCTGGATTCTCCCATCTCGCTCATTGGTTTCTAGTCAAAATCCAACAGAAGGGCTTAAGTCTGAACTTGATTTGCCTCGATCCTAGTTCCTCCCTTACCTTCGTCCTCTGTTCATGATTTGGCTACTCATTCCGGAGCTCCTCAACCCCCAGGCCTCTCTAATTTATCTCCATCTCAACCTTTAGCATCACATAGGTCTTCCCATCTCACCCTCAAGCTCGTAATTGTCTATAAAAATATAATAGTGATTTTAAAAATTAACATGTATTTCCTTGGTTTATATTGCCAAAAAGGGGGTTTAAGTTTCATTCGAATGCCGGATTGTAATGCTGATTGCTAATTTTTTGCACCTACAACATCATAAATTTCTCATGTATTTTTTCTTTCAAGCGAAAAATCCCATATCAATGGTAATAAATAATAATAATAATAATGATAATAATAATAATAATAATAATAATAATAATAATAATAATAATAATAAAAATAATAATAATAATAATAATAATAATAATAATAATAATAATAATAATAAAATAGTAATAATAATAATAATAATAATAATAATAATAAATAATAATAATAATAATAATAATAATAATAATAATAATAATAATAATAATAATAATAATAATAATAATAATAAAAATAATGATAATAATAATAAAAATAAAAATAATAATAATAATAATAATAATAATAATAATAATAATAATAATAATAATAATAATAATAATAATAATAATAATAATAATAATAATAATAATAATAATAATAATAATAATAATAATAATAGTGATAATAATAATAATAATAATAATAATAATAATAATAATGATAATAATAATAATAATTCATTCTGCATTATGAGGCTGAGCAGCAATAAAGCACAGCCTCTCTTCCTCTGGTTTACACCAAAACAACGGAGCACTCGGTGACAGAAAATTATTTTTTATTTTGGAAACGGGGCCGCGTTTATATCCCAAATAAAAGTCTCTAGGAGACAACACCTTCATATGTGTGCCCATGCAAGAAAATTGCTTGCTAAAAGGATTGATAGCTTAAATAAATTATAACATTATTCATTGATGAAGATAACGTGGATTTATTAGAGGACACAAAGTGCCTGAATCAGAAGTCAATGCTCAGCTAGTTTTTGTCTCAGTTCACTTGTACACAGGCAACCGGCCGTGTAGCTGTTTTTTATAGAGAACCGCAGTATATTTTTAATAAAAGTA
Organism: Protula sp. h YS-2021; assembly: GCA_949752745.1. Lineage (NCBI taxonomy): Eukaryota > Metazoa > Annelida > Polychaeta > Sabellida > Serpulidae > Protula > Protula sp. h YS-2021. The sequence goes on from OX457033.1 coordinate 20,923,049, forward strand.
AAAAAAAAAAATGAAGTTTGAATGGAGATTGTGGATTGTAATTTTTCTTGGATTTATTTTGTGTGTTAGAACACAATATTGGCGAAATAGAGGTGAGAAACTGTAAGAAGCGGTAAGCAAAAGATTTCACAAAACTGACAATGATCATATGAATAAAAAATAGAAGTAACACAAATAAAAAAGCATTAAGTCAAAATATATCAATAACTAATGAAGGAATAAAAATATATAGAAATTCAAAACCTTATGTACGTTTTTGTAGAGTTTTTCATAGAAAGTAGCAGATCAATACAGTACGGGAGAAAAGGAGTAAGGGAGAAAACAAAGGAGGCGTACATTGGAGGAAATTTTATACTTTAGTTACATGCCTTTATAAGAATTGTGTGAAAAATAGCAAATTTAAAACAAAGATAATTTCACACTTGTCATTTCATGAAATATTTGAAAAAGTATCAGTGATTTTATAAATTAGAAACACTGAATTCAAGGAAGCCATTTTGAGGAATTTTTATCATTTTCATTAAAAACTAAATGGATTCAGGTTTTATTTTGGCGAGTGGACAACTGCATTTTTAACAAAATAAGGGTCTCGTTTCCAAAGTGATCCTTTCTGTGGGGTTCAACAAAATAATAGCCATTTAACGACACTATTGCAACGTGATTCTGTTCCTGAGATGGTGCAGTTTGTGAGGTGGTCATATATTTCTGAGGTGGTTCTATTTGTGAAACGGTCCTATTTGTAAGGACGGTCGTATTTGTGAGGTGATCCTATTTGTGAGGACAGTCCTATTTGTGGGCTGGTCCTATTTGTGAGGACGGTCCTATTGGTGAGGACGGTCCTATGTGCGAGGTAATCCTATCTATGGGCTGGTCTTATTTGTGGAGTGGTTCTATTTGTGAGGTGATCCTATTTGCGATCGAGATGGTCCTATTTGTGGGTTGATCCTATTTGTGAGGACGGTCCTTTTTGCGAGGTGGTCCTATCTATGGGCTGGTCCTGTTTGTGAAGTGGTCCTATTTGTGAGGACGGTCCTATTTGTAAAGTGGTCCTGTTTGTGGGCTGATCCTATGTCAGGATTTCCCGCTGTTGTTTCGTGTCATGTTATCCCTGTCTCTCCGGCTCGTTACGTCATCATAGCATTTCCCTTTGTGTCACTGAACACAAAAGCAACAGTTCACGGTTCGGCTATTTTGCCATGGATGTGTTGTCAGAGTGGAATTATTTATCATATTTCAGCAAGGAATATTTTCAACCGTTTGATGCTGGGAGAGAGGTATGGCGTAAACCATTCTATTACTATTCCGTTGGAAAATTTCCACTTTAATTAAAAATTTTGAGAAAAATACTAAAGAAAAAATATATAATTCAGTATATCCTGCGATTATTAAAAAAGTCTCGATTTCTCAGAAACCAGGTGAGGTAGGGCTAGGGTTAGGATTAGGGTTAGGATTTCCTGATTATCAAGAAGCTATGAAATTAAGTAAAGGGCCACGAGTTATACAGATTTTAAAGTACTCAGTTAAATAAAAAAATCAATCATTTTTTTTCATTTCTTTTCAATTTGGATTTACCCTACATAAAATTAAACTTATGACGAGAAATGAACATCGGTCGGGAAACTGTTCGGGTTTATTAAAATGTCATGTATAGAGATCACTTCTGTTTGCAGTTTAAAACAAGCGCACTCCAGTATAAAAAGGGTACTCAATTCTGTTGTTTTATTTTGTAAAACCGTTATTCGCGGTCTCCCCTTTTTAATGGATTTCGCTTCCGGTTTATACCTTTCATGCAACAGGAAAAAGCAAAATAGGAACCAATAGGAACAAATAGAAACAAATAGGAATACAGGTGTAACAAAGATAAGCCTTTGCAACTCATATGACTTATATAAACATGTGAATTTTCCTTCAAAATTGCATTCATAACTTTGACGAAAGATTGAGATGATGTTATACACAGCGGTACAGAAACAAATCACCGCTTGTATGTAATTGTATTCGAATTGTATTCAAGCTGATAAATAATGCGAAATGTCCTCAGCTATTTACTTCTGTCATTTTTCTTGTATTGTGGGTTCTCTCTTACAAGTTGAATTATATAAGATAAATTTGAAAGAACGAGTCAGTTACAAGAAGGTGTCATTAAACACGCGCCTAGGACCGTCACAGTCACTGAAATGCCGTCTGGTCGATCATTATGCAGAAAGAGTTCCGAGATTATTATTACATGAAAACCTAAGCAAAGTAAATAACAGACAGGCTACCAAGCTATCATTTTCAAATCTGTTGTCAATCATTTCAGACGCGAACAATGCATGGAGAGTTCCCTTCGAAACGTCAAAAAGGTTCAACCACAAGCGTCTTATGGGGTATGTGTAATTTAATTTCTCAATCTATATTCAAATGAAGAACTGAATTTAGTGTGTCTGTCTTGTTTTGTTTTTGGAAGGTCATGTTCAGTTAAAACACAAGAGAACTTAACTTTTTCACCAAAAGTTTGTTATAGCCATAACAGAGGTTTTATTACTTTTTCAATACCTGGCAACGGAATTATGAATTTGCATATTAATGCTTTCTTGCTTAACAAAATGGAAGGCATATTTTGATAAAGTACTTTTTAATTGATACTTATCTCTGTAAGTTAATATAATGCACGACATTAAAACACTTGTTTATTTCTTATGTGTGCAAAAAACATTTGTGGCATTTAATGTATTCTGCATGTGATGAACATTGCTTAGAATATAAAAGAAATGATAGTGGAAAAGAAACAAAGAAACACAGTCGTAATATTTGTGACTAAATAAAGAGTTTAGTCTCTTTCTCAGGTGGGGAACATACATGCAGTCCTTAAATAATTACTATGAAAAGTAAGTGGCCTGCTTTGTCGTTTTCGTCACGTGGATATCAGTTACAAGTTAATAAACAATGTAAATTAAATAAATAATTTTGTTAGTTTGTGTATTTTCAAGCTCAAAACACTTTTGTGCCTTAGTTACTGATAAAATGCAAACGTGGGAATAGGATACCACTATCGATTTCAACTGTATGTTATCTGTAGTACCATCTATATTTCTGTCTATTAGAATATGTATTGATGTCTGTAGGACGAAACCCTGGTTGTTGCTGCCCGATCACGGATCGTGCTACAGAAAACAATGCCGTAGTGAATGGGACTGTTGTCGAGGTTATAACCTGTGTGACATCATCACAAATGTCTGTGTCGATTGCTACTACGGCTCACCTTGCAGGTAAATATCTTTGCAGAGCTATCTATCTATGCATCTATCTCTGTATCTATCTATGTATCTATCTATGTATCTATGCATCTATGCTTCTACATACATACATACATATATATATATATATATATATATATATATATATATATATATATATATATATATATATATATATATATCTGTCTATCTATCTATCTATCTATCTATCTATCTATCTATATATCTGTCTCTCTATACTTATGTATCTGTCTGTTTATGAATAGAGAAAGCTATCTGGATAAATATGTATAAGCTCTCTACGAATATATACATATATTACAAATATAAGAATACTTAAAGTTGCTATTTCAAGAGATTTCATTTGATGAAATACTTTGAAAATGAAATACTGGTATTGCTTGAAATAATTATAGTATGAGGTGGCATTGAAATTTGCTTAACACTTGGGTATTTTTACACATAGAACATACCGGCTGATGAGAAAACAGGCGAGACAGTGTAATCATCTGTTAAAGCGACACAAGATAAACTGTGTATTATCTGCAAACTTTAAATGAGAAAATTTATAATTATAGATATTTGTTTTATTTCAGAACAATTGCAGACTGTTGTGAAAATTTTCCCACGTGTGACGTTACATATAATAAGGGCCAGTTCCAAGGGAGATGTACGTCATAAACTCTTCAGGCATATGACAAAAAATTAATAACGTTTATGTTAATAAACTTGTGCTTTGGATTAATCGGAGTAGCAAAGGACATAATTGATCAAGAGAGCAGAAAGAGTTGAATAGATTGGTTAGTGGAAAGATGGGACTGCAGATCGAAATAACCATCGATAGGACACATTCTTTAGGGGTATGATTGATGTGTGGATTATTCAATTGTTGATGGCCCACGTGTAGCTGACTGGCTGTGGGAGGTTGACGTTTGAGTGAATAACATGTGATTAATTGACGTGTAGCTCGATGACGTGTGGATGATTGACGTAGAGATAAATGTTGGACGGATGATTGACATGCGGGTGATTAGCGTTTGGGTAATTGGCATGTGGATGACAAATGTGTGGTTGATTGATGTGTGTGGATGATTGACGTGCAGATAACGTGTACAGGTGTTAAAAATTATGAGAACATGTCATAATAACAACGGACAGATTAAGACATAACATGATTTGCGGACAATTAAACGAAACGGAAAACAGACAAAGGGACAGACAGATAAGGGACAGACTAGCAACTAAAATGACTAATTACTAAATAGACTAATGAAAGAACAGAACCATTAAAGAATAAAAGTATTTCACTGAATAGCTCTCATAAAATAACTCAAACTGAACTAGTCAATGTGTCGTTAAATTGTTTTGATCTGTTCATATATCTATCTTGCTATCTATCTGTATATGTACGTATTCATCTTGCTATCTATCCATCTTTTTATCTATCGTTATGGCTGTTCGTCTAATAATGGTAACCAGTTTTTTAAAGGTAAACTTTACTAGAAAGGGGAGCATCAAATTAGTGGAACAAGGTCTATTTTAGACATAACAACGAGATAAGGAAAGCTAAAACTACAAGATAACAAAGTTTCAAAAGCCAACCGCAAATACCCTATTAACAATTCTATTTAAACTTTTAGTCTGTCAATGTAGTAATCTGGGTGGAGTAAAATGTTTGAGTTATTGTAAGGAATTTTAAAAGTAGCAAAGTTTTATGTACCAGCCCTAAACATTAGGTGATGTTATGATGTGCCACCGTAGCGATAGCGTTGAACACATCTCTTTAAATGATGGTAATTAATTTTCAAAATAGCACCATTTCGTTAAAGAAGAGCATAAAATTAATCGATCAAATTCAATTTCGGAAACATCACTCCGACAACAAAGTTTCCAGTAACAACCGTAATAACCTAAGCCCTAAAATTCACTAATGTTATAATATTGATGTGCAATTTTGAAAATGACATTTTTTCTTGGATGAGAAGAATTCATCTTAGAATATCTAAATGCATTCTAGAAACATTTCTAATGCCGATTTTTGTTCATCTGACGCCTAACTCATCCAGGGTAATATTTTCTCAATTTAGGAAAGGATACTGAAGAAAAGTGTTGAGTGATAGTGATATTAAAAATATCATCATTTCGGAAAAAATAGAGCATCGAATTAAACAAATTGACCAAAAAATCCTAATTTGACCCTGATAACCCTAACAGAGGATAGAAGGTGTGATTTAATTACAGAGACAAGTTTTTAAAATATATAACTGTAGAGTTTTAACAAAGCTTTTGAGTGATAGCAACTACTTTTTAAATATCTTCGTTTCTTGAAAGAGAGGCATTAATTTAGTTGATCTTTGTTTCACTACTAAACCAACTGTAATTTGATCTAATGTAGCTAAAATTATTGTATTTAGGAACAAATTGTCATTAATATTGAATAAAAAGAAAAATAGAGGAAATACACACTTTACTGAGAACTTTGGCGCTATGTTGCACACATTACAGGGAGATTTTTTCGCTACGTGGAGGCGATAGAAGAAAGAATGATTAAGCAGTAAACATAGAGCTAGAAGGCAAGAAATTCCTATTGATAGCAACCTTTATACGGTGGGCCCCATGATGAACCTGGTGTACAACAGATAACAAATAACTACTACATGCAAAGCAAATAACCGCTACATGCAAGACAAATAACCACAATATGCAAGAGTGCAATTTGAGCAAAGTACATGTCTATATACTGTGTGCTAATAGCCACGCAAGAATGTACTGAATAAAGCACGCAACTGTCACGGGATGTGTAACGTGTGCAGAGACGACAGTGGATTGTGGACAGGACACTGCGTTAAAATAGTCGTGTGCCTTGCTATATCACAGTGCACACAGAGCAACGATTGCGCTGTCCTAGAATGTGAATAACGTACATGGACGGTGCAGTGTATGTTCACATGCTCCAACCTGTATGGAGTAAAGCATCTAATGCAAGGCTATAAACTGGTCAGAGCACGCGCTATTCCTGTTTGTGTCACATGTTAATAGAGGTTAAGGAAATAGCTACTCACTTGAGGCTAATGTATGGATTATAGCAGATTATAAAAGATTGCAATTTTAAAACCACTACTTATTGAGAATCCCTATGTGAAGCAAAGACGCACAAGGCTATGTATGGATTAGAGCGCGTGATGCACAGGGTTGCGCGCGAGTAAGCAATGATACCATATGTTATCTACGGAAAGATGTTCGGAAATGTATCAAATGTCTAGTGACAGTTTTTGAACAACTAAAAATAAACGAGATTTTGTACGTGATATAGCCTGTGTTGTACCGGAATATGTACCAAGCATAAGCTGTCGCGGGAAGTGTAGCGTGTATACAGCGTGTATATAGAAAGATCTACTTTGAAAAGGCTATGTACGGGTGGGAACACATTATGTGCCGTATTATGTACCGAGTATGCCCCTGATACGACGTGTCTGTATACAAGCAAAGGAATAAATTATGTTTATCGTGAGTAAATTACCTTAATAGGATACGACGAGCCTTTCTAGTTGACTTCAAATGCTCAATGTACGATTGAAATGCTGTTGCAAAGTGTTAATTAAAACCTTTAATTTATTTCCCTCCCTACGTACCGTCTATTCAAACAAGCCTTTTATGTAGATAACATATCCTAAACCCTGCCTCATTTACTAACAAAGAGCATCAATGAAAGCAGAATTGGGACTTTGGAATCACCGATTGTTATATTGAGCACACGTGTACTTTGATTTATTCGGTGACCGGTCCTATTTGTTCTGTGACCGGTCCGATTTGTTCTGTGACCGGTCCTATTTATTCTGTGACTGGATTATTTATTCTGTGACCGGTCCTATTGCGTGATTCACAACTGCATTTGGTACTGGAAAAAGGGTCGTTTCGTCCGATATGTGATGTTGAATCCCAGGATTCCGAGGTACAGAGAAGAGAATGTGCTGTACCGGGATGTGTATTGCATGAAGAGACTATGTGGGAATAGCCACCCATCCACCACACACACACTTACACATCCACACACACACTCACCAACCCAAACACACACCTACATACACCCACACACATACACACCCACAAACACGCTTTGTAAGGTCGTAATGTTCGGGCTACATAGTGAGTATGCATAACTTAACATATTCAAATAGTATCTACATACTAGGTTATATACCGGGCAGAGCAGGGCTATCCTTGACTATCTCGCGTGCATAAAGACTCGAATAGGGATATTTACCGAATATGCACAGTAGAAACACTGGTCAATTTCGTGCGAACAGAAACAATAACAAGGCAAAGAACTTCCAATATGCAAAACTTAGATCAAGCAATGTAGAATTGCTTTCTTTAGTCTTAGATTAGTTTTTTTTATAGTTTTTTAGCTCAGTAAAATTTTAAGACACCGGTAGTAAGCTTTATTCATTAAATGAAATAATGTGAAACAGCTCCAACAACACATTCACAGAGTTCATTCGCATGCCCGAGTCTAATATTCAAGGGGCCGGAAAAAGACAACCCGAGGTCTGATGTATCAGGATATCTTCCTCAGCCCCTCCTGTAGGAAAGCTTTCCCACAATCGAGAAAAAGGATATTGTCGGATAACTGCTCTGCAGTATTGGCTCGTAAATAAAATAAAAATAAAATAAAACAGTTTTTATGCAAACCCTACATAGTACCTATTTTTTCAAGGAAACTCCCTTTGCATAACTACATGCACATTGTTTCACGACATACAAATTAAACAACAGTTAATTTTGCTTTCTTTCTCGCTACTTCAGCACTTGAATTTAATTTCAAAGATATATAATGAAACTTTCTTCTTTTCTCAATTTTAATCAATTTGGGAAGAAGCGTTGCGTTAGTATTGGTGTGCATTTAGATCTCGAAAAATATATAAAAAGACAAAATTTAGGCTCATCAAAAGATATGCCATTACAACACAAAAACTATCAAGTCCTCATTTCCACAGAGAATGAGAAACTTTACGACCAAGATAAGTAAATAAATATCCTCCTGTTCAATAATATCCTTCAGTTTCTGGTACAGATTCTCTTTATCCTCGCGGCGTTTTCGCTTTTCTGTTTCCTCTGTCATTTGAGAGATACCAGAGACCATGTACTCTTTGGTGCTCAGCTGACCAACTTCTGCAAAGAGGTTGAGCTTTAAGGGGCAACCATCCAAGCTGTGGAGAAGCATCTGAGTCTCTTTTTCTTGCAGTAATTGGACAAGTCGGCATAAATTTGTTGTTTTGTCGGTCAGTGTACCTTCAAAAAAAAAAAACAAAAACAAAAAAATAATAAAATAAATCTAACTTTAAGCAGGAAACATAGTGTTCTTTCTTATGTTATTTCTATAAATTGGCCAAAGGCGGCTGGCGATAGTGTTCAGCCAAAAAAATTAACCAGGCCGGAGCCGAGTACATTCTTGAAAGTTTTATGTACCGGCTTTGACTCATTGTTTAGTTAATTTTGTTACTCCTGATAGATCATTATAGATTAATGGTTGCATAAACCTTTATTTAAAATGATATTTACATTATCAATTAAATTCATAGAAGTGATTGTTGTTTGAAAGTGCAATGGCCGAAAGTACGAGCTTAATATTTTGAGAAAATGTTGCCTTATAAATTGTTAGTACTACTTCTGCTTTTCGGATAAATATTTTAAGTTTCAGGTTTATACAGCAGACAGAGCGTGTATAAAACTTCTCAGTTCTATGGTCTTCTTTCATTGTTATAAACTTCTAGAATGTTAATTAAGTGGATGGTAACAAACACATTGATAAAATTATTACAATGAAAATCGAATTCAGTGCTGAATCGGATATGAACTGTCTGTCGCTTAAGGGTACATTTTGAACACAGCAGTGATCTTTGACAATTTATTCATCCTGTTTGAAAATCTCTTTTTGGAAATAACATTTATGATCTGCTTTGACATATGAAATCGACATGTAAATGAGAAAACGTTTGTGGCGAAGAGTAAAAATCACCTGTTCTAAATTTCCGGTCTATTGTAATAAAATTTTGAAGTATATCAGTAATCATCTCATCTTCGCCCGTCCGATCACTTCCTGAACATATCTGAACAGCTTGGAGGAGGGTCTTCATATATTTGACAGGCTTGCTTCCGTCCACTTCAATACTTCTCGCCCAAAACATTATACAATGTTTTAGTTTATCCCGTACGCTCGACTCGTGATCTAGCTGAAGCCGAATAGTAAGCAGTGCTTTTATTTCTTGCTCTAGTTCCATTGCCTTCATGAACGATTTCCACACGTCAGGATCTGAGTGTTTGCTTACGACATCTAGCAACGACTCGGTAAACATAGCAACCAAGGCAGCAAAGGCTGGGGCACCACTGCTTGCAGAGAGCCTAGTCTTCTCTCTTTGTACAACAGATAAGAAGTTATCTGACTCCACCTGAAAATTACGCTCAAAGTTTTTCAGCTCTTGTTGAACAGAAGAAAGTCGTACAGCAGCATTGTTAATTGCCTCATGACTGATCTTTATTTTAGGTTCAGAGGCGATTGCCATGATGACCGAATGAAGGTCTCGAAATGAATCCGTTAAACTGGCGATTGCGCCACCCATACTATGCACAAGATGTCTGAATGTGTTGCTTATAACATCAACTTCTTCAGTATCTTTGTTACTATAAGATTTAGTATTCCCTTCTGGCTCGTAAGTCATGGTAGGGACATTCTTCTGACGTTCACAAACCCTTTGGCTCTTCTGCATGACCTGAAAATCAGCCCCTGACAACCGATTGATCTGGGAACTATCGGTCACGCATTCTGCAGATAGCCATGTCGTTGTTTTTACTACCTCAGTTTTTTCGACATCATTGTCTTGATTTTGAAGAAGTGGATCACTTTGAATACAAATTCCAATGGTGCTGAGAAACATTTTAGCTATTCCTGATTTATCTGTGTATATTTTCACAAGAGTTCTAATCGTTTCATTTTGTGCGTAATCCAAAGCTAGTTTATCGTGCAAATCGCGTATGTTGGCATTTGCACCTCCGTGTATGAGTTCATTTACCACTGCTACGTGACCCGATGCGCATGCCCAGTGCAATGACGTGCGGCCATATTTACTCTGACAGTCTACATTCGCATGCTGCTGAACAAGATATTTCACAACGTTACTATGCCCTGCCTGTGAGGCTAAATGCAACCCTGTCCAGCCCTCTTTGTCGTAGCAGTCTATCTTGGCGTGGTGGTCGAGAAGTGTTGCCACCATTTTCTCCTTACCCATGCGACAAGCTATGTGCAGCGCCTGTCCACCATACAAGTCTTCATTGTTTATGTCTGCACCATTTGCCAACAGAAGCTCACTGATCGTTAGATATCCCTCCATGACGGCTACCTTCAACAAGCAATGACTTCATACAAACTAAACCTCGGAAACGAGACTGGTGTAAATTAGTTCATCTTTAAGTTGCTAAAAAGTTGACACGGCCATTGAAAAGTAAGATGGTCCTATTTGGACGGTGCGGAATTGTTCTATTATAGGATTCCACTGCAGTTTCAAAATAAAAGTCTTCTTAAAACAAAAATTGCATGTTGAAAATAACTGGCAGCTACAGTTATATATATCTATATTGAAGACAATCAAGAGGAACTCTGTAGCACATCTTTGAAAGGGAATGTGTGGCAGGGTATTTCTGACAGGGTATCTACGGGAGGATTGATGTGTAACATTTCATACATTTTTATAGCTGAAATATGTGGAAATACTATGCAGGCACGAAGGAACAGTGCCATAGTTTTATAGAGGGGAGTTTTCAGATCGTGAACAGATTGTTAAACTCGCAAAATAGTTCACCGCTGTCGCCATCGATATTACCAATAAAAGCCTAACAACTATTGATAACTATGTAATTGCGTAATTCACACATTTAACTGAAGTTTTTTCATAATTACTTAATTACTTATACTTTTGGTATGTTAAATCATTCGACACTGGAATTAAGAAAACTCCATGATTATATCTTGCAAATTCTTGTCCATTTCAAAAATTGAACAAAATATCGTACATGGAACTTTAAAGCGGACTATTTTTAGAGTTGGTTGCGTTTTATCCTGAGCTATAATTCATGTCATGGGACCAACTGTATAAAAATACATTTTTTATCAAACGTATACGTCTTGTAAGTATTACCTTTACACGAGAATTGTTAATTAATTAAAATTTCACACAATTACGTATTCATGATTTTTTGCAATTTTCTAAATAAAAATTTAAAACCTAGTATTTTTAAAAGCTGGACAACAGCTAAAGAACTGAGGAACATAAATCAATCGCCTGTTAATCTACAGCAGGAGGACGGTGGCCATACATATGGCTGATTGGACGTTAAAACCACAGCACATACAAAGTGTCAGCCTCTGTGCTTATTCAAAAATCAATATAAGAAGAGTAGTTTCTAGTTTCACTTCTCATGGAAGATATAAAGGAATATATTTTAAATACTGAAAAAGCAAAGTTTATAATTCAATGTTAAACAATTATCTTAATTCTAAAAGCATCTCGTTCGGTACCTGAAGAGGGGTTTTGCATTCATATTTACTGTGCACATCCACATTGGCTCCAGCACTGATCAACATAGCAACCATGGCACTACTGCCCTGTTTAACGGCTATGTGTAGTGGTGCATAGTTATCGTCACCAAGTGAATTCATGGAAGCGCCGTGACGTAACAACGTAGCTAATACATCCAGGTTACCTGTATGATTAATCATTACGTTACTATGGCTATCGATAGGAGTAAAATGCATTGCGTTCCATTTCACATTTATTCATTATCAAGTTAGTTATATGTGATGGGCAGGAAATCAAATTCTGAATTGTCTTTTGAGAAGCGAATTGCATCGTTTCAAATTCATTGATATTTCCTTTTCTTTTTAGTAAAGGCGGAAAAGTCGAAGGACGTTCTGTCAAAGTCATTTGGTAAAAACTAAACCTTCAAGATCTTTACATTCAGCAGATAATGGTACAGAGCCAGATGACTTAGAAAATAGCGAAATGACTTGGAATGTAGTGAATTCATTTAGAATATAGCCAGGTGACTTTAAAAACAGCGAGCCACCAGAAAACAGTGAGGCAACTTAGAATGCAGCAAACAAGCTTAGAATATAGCAATATGACCTAGAATACAGTTTGGCCACTTGGAACACTGTGAAGCGACCAAGGATATACCTGGCTTAGAACATGGCGAGATGACCTAAGACATGGCAAGATGACTTACACTAAACGATTACTTACACTATAACTATGACTTAGAATATAGAAAACTGACTTACCTTTTTCACAAGCTTTCAGTACATAGCAAATTTGATCTTCTTCCAGTTCCTGAATACTAAACATTTCCGCTATCTCCTCGATCGCCGTGACGTCACCCTCATCTATGGCTGTCTCTAATTGTTTCAGTAATTTCTCCCGCTTGAAGTGGAATGCTCCGAAGGCACCACGCCGACGCCTTGTGTGCGCGGGAAGTGGCCCTTTAAGGCCCATAGATACCTTTCTGATACGGTGGAATTTACCAGACATACTAGAAATACTGGACAAAAATTCACTCGCCATCACGTGCACTCTGAAAAGATACTATATATATATATATATATATATATATATATATATATATATATATATATATATATATAAATATAAATATATATATATATATATATATAAATTTGTCAAATAACCTTTTCGTACAGTCCCCACCCTAACCCCTCGCTATTTCACCTCATTGGGTATTCATAGTCATCACTTTTATTTAAAGAATGACAAACAAATTTTGATGAATGGGACTATAATTACCGTAATTACTTTAACTAATTCGTAGCTTAGTCACTTGGTCAATGGGTGTAAGTTTTTAATGAATATTCATAACAGTTCGGATAATAATTAAGTCTGCTGTATTTTAAAACAAAGTAGTTAGGAAAAGGTGTCTTTGTTAAACAGAAAATATCTCCTGTAAAGTCAGGTGTCAATTTATGTTTTATCAATAAATTTTTCTTCTTCCATCCTGGAGAAAAAAGTTTCAACTTTGTGCCAGTGCATAATTCCTGATATCAAGAAATGCAATTCAATTCTAAAAATTACTGGTGTCAAGTTTTATAAGACTATTTTTGCTTCTTGTATAAATGATTTAATTTATTTAATTTCTGATGTCACAATTGTGTTAATAATATCACAAAATCAAGTATGGACTTACCTGACGAATTTCAAAACTTTAATAACACAAAATTTTGTATTTTTTGATATTAATAAATGCATTTTAATGCATATTGATTTCAATGCATTTTTTTCAGGTAAAACGTAGCGCCTAGTTATGAGTTTCATATAGCTTCAAAATCCGTCTCCATATTTTCTATGTATTTTCGTCGTTTAACTATACAGTCGTTTAACTTTAACGCCCTTTATTTCAAAATCGGCTAATTTGAAGAATATTTGTGGTCCGAGTTCATTCCAGTTATCTGTAGCGTAAAAAATTCAGATAATATAAAGTCGGGAATTCACCAATCTGCGGTGCCAACGCTCACAGTACAGAGGTATACTATTGTCTTGGAACAGACAATTCAAATTACAAGGTCATAATAAACTTTATGGAGGCGTTTTAATGCAAAGAATGAGAATAAAAATCAAATACGAAAAGACTTATCTTAAGAGATGACGATCACTTAAAACTGCATTGGGTAGACTGGTGAACCCACGATAAAATTAAAAAAAAATGTCCTTACTTAAGCAAATATTACCCTACAAGTGTATTAGCTGTGCAATGTTCGATTGAAATTGAATTTTTTTCTGAGTACTTCAAATTAGACGTCATCGACTGTTTGTTTATGATAATGCTCTCACTACCATATAAATATTGCCCAGATCCATGTGTGATATGTCCTAGTTCAATAAGCCCTCTCGTCCAGCCCTCTTTCTGGAGAAATTATATCTTTATTTGGCCAATAGTCATTTTCGAATGAACACATTATCTTTTTTCTAGAAAACAACTCACCCTTTCACAATATTTATCTTTACAAACAAAGAGTGTTGTAAAGAGTAATCTACCATATTGTGCTAAAGACAAGGTGTACATTTAACAGATTTCTTGTTAATTCAATAAAAACAATGCAAAAGTTAAGAGATGAAGTAATGCGGTTTAAGATAACACCATTAATGTACACATCAATATAGCAACAACAATAATATATAATAGTCAGTGTGTTTCGGATAAACATTTTAACATCAAACCACTATAAAATAAGTATCATTAACATAGCAAAAATGTCCCAATCTGCCATTTTAATACTCCCATTACAATACAACCCATCCCCTTCATCCCTTTCCGTATTGCGCCAGAAAATTCTTTATTAGCTTACCGCTAAAGTTATAGGTTGATAGTCTGATTTACTCCTCAGAATATTGAAAATACTGGGATCATTCCTGACGGTGAATAGCCCACTATTTGCCCTTCTTATTCAGTTTTATGCACTATGACCTTATTAGCATAAAGCTGGAAGCATTTTAAAAAAGGCTTTTATTTCCTTCAAATATCAATAGCATTTTCAAACTTTCTAAAATGAACATGTCAAGAAAGATGACATTTATTCATATCAAAGTGTATTTGAGCTTTTTTTCATTTCCCCATTTATATCTTGCACAAGATATATAACCAACAGCAAATGAACGATATCCTAATGGCATAATCGTATAGTCGGTGATTTTGAAGTTTTATTCACTTCATTAAATGATGCTTATTTGCGAATATGAATAGAAAGGCTGTGAAAGTTTCTTCATTGTTTTACAACTTGAGTGATTGATTTAATTGGATGTATCGTCACCATCTAATTATTACTTTTACAATAAGCTTCACCAGCATATTGGTAGTAAGCAAGTTGGCTGCTAAACTTTTTACTGTTTATTTATAGTTATATTTAAATACAAGCAGCATCGATCTACCCAACAAGTCCATGCCGTCAACTTGGAAATTTTCTAAATAAAAAGAGAAAAGATTAATGTGACTCAAGTCTTTCTAACGTTCAAGCAACGTGACTTAACGTTGATTAGACGTTGGGTCAGAGTTGGATAAACGTTGTTTATACGTCTTTTCATTAAATGCATTTAAAGTGGGGGCAAATTTTCCTTCTTATTGAAATGATAATATGCCCTGCCATGCACGAGTCACAAATAAAAGTATCTGTAATTAAAGTCAAAGTGCACCTTTTTATCATTTATGTTTTTATTTCTGGCGCAAATGTTTTTAAACATCACAGCCTGCGCTGCACTTTGACACAATCATCAACAAAATCAGATATTTAAACGATAATTAAATATTTGTAATTTCGAACGAAGCTGTGAAAGAGCGGGTTTATGTGATGTTTTTCTAAAGTAAATTTTAATGGTCATAAAAAAACGATTATCCTGGAAAACTTTTGGTTTACTGATAGATACAATTCCAATATCTAAAGTAAATGTTGTTGCAATGGTAATCCATGGAAATCAGTAAGTGGAAATCGGTGGAAATTCAAATGCTGAAAACTTCGAAGTTTTTTTATTAAAATCTATAATTTAATGATCTTCTTTCCAGGAATATAATATTTTTAAAAATTGATCGCTGTCACTCAAACACTTTCATTGAACATCCACTGATACATTGTAACATTATCACTTCAGTTGGGGTTTGGGTCAATAGGTCTAGTTTCGTTAACTTTATTATTGATTTACTACTCTTGCTTCATTTTCAAAGAATAATGATATTTATTTTAATTAGGAACCATAAATCAAATAACTGGTTAGTATTCATTGTGGCATTGTGTTGGCAGTGTTGATGTTAGCAGTGATGATGTTGGCAATGATGATGTTGGCAATGATGCTGTTGGCAGTGATGATGTTGGCAGTGATGATGTTGGAAATTTAATACGAAGCATTTATATATGTATATATATATCAGCTCCAATATGTATGTCATCACCAACCGGCTTACGTTTCTTGGTTAATCATCAGATGCGAGCAGCTGAGGCCGTGGGTTCGAATCCTTCATATGCACTTGAATTTGTCTTGTTTTGTTTGTTTTTTTTATCCCAGTATCTCCCTCTCTCTAACTCCTTTTTCTTTTGTTTTCATTTTTTATTTTCTCGTCTTTGAGTTTAGAGTTACCTGTGTAATTTGATGGTAACTGAAAGCAATGTCAGAGCTGTTAACTAAAAACATTGGGAAATGTCAGAAATTTTTTAGCACCACTGAAAATGCTGATGTTGAACCGCTGGTGTTACACATGTCAATTATCACATTAGTTTTGGTTAGGATCACAGATTTTTATGCTTGCAAAAATATGTCATCGAACTGCTGTTTCTAAATGATGTTGTAATCACACTATGTTGGCATTTGAAAATTTGTTACCAACCAAATTGCGGCTGTTGGGTTGTTTCCATAGATATAGATGTTCACCTTTGTTTTGTTTGTTTGTTTGTTGCCAGTGGTTAGAGTGCAGAGTGCAAAACACAGTCTTTTCTTTAAAAGATGAAATAATCCCTGACTGTTTGAGCGCAAATTTTCCTAATTAAAAGCTTGTGTGATTGTTTTGCTTTCTCCGCCTATATTCATATATCTGCACTGTAAAAAATCAAGTAAACAGTGTGCACTCTAACCGCTGGCAACAAACAAACAGAACAACAAAAGTGAACATCTATGTAAACAACCCAACAGCCACAGTTCCATATTCAAAGTAAATTCAAGCACTACTATCTTCACAAGGCGCACTTCAAAGGGATGATTTAAATAATCATATATGTTCTCTACTTACTACAAAGAAAGAAGATCACTTTGTATCAAGTTAAAGGGTTCTAGGACAATTCCCCCCCCCCAGACAACTCCCCCCCCCCCGTCTGTGGGGGGGGGGGGGTTGTCCTATTCTCAAGTTGAAGTCTCTACGGAACCATGTTTGCGCCGAGTTCTATTTTTTTATTGAAATTATTACTAAAGATAATATTTTCTAATTAGGTCACAAACAACCTGTATATATTACGGTGCAGTAATCGACATATTAAAAGTTATTGAGAAAAATCTATATCATCGATTTGCATAAGAAGGTTTCAGTAAAAACATTTCAAAGGCTATTTTTAAACGTTTCTGCTGCTTTGGTATATCCTGCACAAACGTTCAAATAACCAGCACAAAAAATGTAAAATAGATGTGAAATTGCGTGTTGGTTGAAATATGCCGGTATACTGCATTTTTTGTTGCACTCTAACCTGGGTGATTCTGGCTTTAGAGGCAGGGAAAAATTTTATTTAAATTTCTAAGCTGTCATGACAAGATATTTTGATACTACCCATATGCTTTCACATCAAATTATTTGAAGCATATAGCAGTGTCAATATATTTACATTTTTCTAGGCGAGGCACGCCCCCTCTAATTCCCCTAGCCCTCTCCTTCCTCCCCAACATTATCTCCTGGTGTCTGCACACCAAATATTTCCGAGAAGGAACTTTTCTTGAACCCTGCTGTTGGCAACGCTTCAGACATTCTTTTTTTCAAATAGGTTTTTTGGGAAAGTGTCCAAATAGTTATCAATCACCAGGTTTTCTTTACCACTTACTAATATGTATGATGCAAAGAAGTCATGTTCTGCTATATTTAGAAATGTTGCAGCCCGTCATAAACAACGTCACGTGATCACTGCCAGCGGTGCAATATACAGCTGTTTCAAAATGCAGTTTCTAACATCCAAATTTACATCTAAATGTGCATTTTATGGTTAGTTACCGGTGCTTTGATCTCCGAATGCACACATCCCAGGGAAGGGGTGGGGGTGGGGGAGCAGGAGCGGGGACTCACGTACATACTGATTTTTAGTGCATGTCCATGGTATTTTAAAAAGTGAAATGTGACCCTTTTCAACAAAGCCAAAGCGTCAAACGTAATCATAAATTCACTTGTAGCTTCCCGCACATGGCACTACGTTACAAACAGAAACTAGAAGCTCATTCCGCTAGCGAAATGTTAAACACTTGACAAAAATTAAAACGCAAAAATGCTTCCTTCAATGGGTTATTTCTTGAATAATATATTGCAAACAACACAGCTTGAATACGTCTTATAAGCCGAGTAGTGTTTGGTTGTTGTTGACTTAAAGTTTTATTGACTGAGCAGGCCAGGCATACGCCTTGTTACCAGTGAGAGCTCGTGCAAAGCTCACTAAGCAAATGTGTATTCTGTGCTGTCGCTAAATGCTACGCATTTATTTGCAAAAATACACTCTTTTCACATGGCGTTTTAACAAAGAAAACGAAATCAAAGACGAAAATAAAAAGTGACATGCACATGGTCAGATCAAGCTCTTCATAAGTCCCAAGTTTCATGGTCGTAGGGCCCATAGTGTCAGAGGAGAAGAAGACACAAAAACTCGGAAAAAGTGTCAAGAAGAAAAAAAAGGACGAATTTTGCTCGCACAAATTCATATAACTCTTGCAAGCCAAAGGCTTGTCAAGTGTTAGAAATATCAGCTCTACTTGTCTCGCATAAATAATAAGGCGCCATAAATTGGAACATTCCGTGCATTGCATCACTAAGCTCCCTCCAACTGGTAGTTCCATACCCTACCTTCTTTTGTATAGGCAACTTCATTAAACTTTAAATTATTGACCATATACTAATGGGTGTAGGAAAAAATGGCACCGGAAAAAATGGCACCGGCAAAAAATGGCACAGGAAAAAATGGCACCGGCAAAAATGGCACTTTTGAACATACGGAAAAAATGGCATGCCGGCACTTTTATTTTCCATCACAAACCCTGAATAAAAAAATAGAATTTCAGTCTAAAAAAGAATCATTTAATATATCAATGACCAATTTTTAAAAGTTGTACAAACAACTCGATACATATTTACGTTAGCACGTGATGATTTCTTACGTAACGTTTTTTCTATTAATAGTATTACCTTGTAATAATGGACCTTGTAATAAATAAATGAAAAATAAGTGAAATTTAATTTACAATTTTATGTAAAATATGTAATACGCAAGACTTCTCTATTGCTAAAGTATGAGGTGAAGTAAATAAAATATTAGAAAATGTAAGAAACAAAGGTGCCATTTTTTCCTTTGTTTCAAAAGTGCCATTTATACTATAAATATACTAATAATATACAGTCTACACCGGACAACGGGGGGACTGGCGGATTTTGCCCGATATATATAGAGGTGTCCGGTATTTCAGGGGTCATGTAAACCAATGGGGAAAAAGGGGACTGAGAATTCTTGTCCGGTATTGGCAGTTGTCCGGTATTTCAGGGTTTGTCCACAATGAGGTTTTACTGTATTGACCCTATACTAATATAATAATTTATATATACAGTACTACCTGCACTAACTTTTATGTGAAAAAGATTTCAACTGATATAAAATAAGCGCAAGTAAGATATATGACCAGTTTAAGATGTAAATCTCTCTCTCTCTCTCTCTCTCTCTCTCTCTCTCTCTCTCTCTCTCTATCTCTCTCTCTCTCTCTCTCTCTCTCTCTCTATATATATATATATATATATATATATATATATATATATATATATATATATATATATATATATATATATATATATATATGTAAGGACCTCTCGATAAGGATATCCCTAAATGAAGACCGACCCCGAACATCAATTCAAGATCACAACATTCGCAATCACTAATATACTGTACATGATCGTAATGACGCACAACAAAGTATTCCAGTTTACACAATGAAACTGACTTCAAAAATTAAAATATCCAAGTACACATTCCGGTGGGTCTAGGACAATTCGCCCCCCCCCCCCCCAGACAACTCCTCCCAGACAATTCCCCCCGAATAATCCCCCCGAACAATTCCCCCCGTAGGACAATTCCCCCCGAGGATTATCCCCCCCACACTCCCACTTAATTTTTATTTTTATTTTACTTTGAATACCAAAGTCTTTATTTTTTTTTTTTTGAGGAATGCGCTGCGTAGAGTCGGCGTACCACCGACGTGGTGGCTCGGGCAAGCGGCCACCCATAATTTAACCAGGTGCACCGCGAACATTACGGCGGATCCGACCGATGTACATGTTAAAAACCGTTTTGCTGGCACTGAGATGGCCAACTTAAAGTTCATTGGTTTGGATAAGGCATGTAAATTGCAATTGTGACAATGTTGAAATGAAAGGACAATTACTCCAGTTAGAAGATAAAAGGGCCACAATTTGTAAAAAAAAAAAAAGAGAGAGAGAGAGAGAGAGAGAGAGATAAATACAAAGAAAAGAAAAAAATATAAATGAATGGGGGGGGGGGGGAATAGTCCTCGGGTGGAATTGTCCTACGGGGGGAATTGTTCGGGGGGGGGAATTGTCGGGCGGGGGTGGGAATTGACTGGGGGGAATTGTCTGGGGGGGATTGTCCTGTTTCCCATTCTCGTGCATCGTTGGATACGCCGGGGTTTTTCGTTGTATATGGAATCGACATAACGTTTATCTTTCAACATTGGACAGACATCTAAGCAACACTACGTCATTGTTACAAAGTGAATCAAAACAACGTCTATCTCCTGACGCTGTATAGACATCAGGGAAAATATTAATCTAGAATCGCCGGCTAGACAATGAAAGTCATAGTGTGGTCAACCCTCAGTCAAGGTATCCCCCCCCCCCCATCCCCTCGGCTCATCCAGTCAAACAGGATATGCTTGAATTCGATTTCCATGAACATTTTTTAAAAGTCTGGAAAGGGAGGAGCAATTTGCACAGTCTTGAAATTCTCATATTTACATCCCTGTTTGGTCTATTTTAAAAGTGACTTATCATGACTAACATTTGCGGTGAATGAGTTCATTTTCGTTTTGAGTCCATGCCTTTACAGCTTTGAGTTTTCAACGCCTATTCGATTTCATTCTCCGAAAAATATTCCATGTTGCACCAGAGACACTGATTAGACGTCGAAAAACGTTACGCTTTGGTTGTGACCAAAAACAACGTCTTATATACGCATTACAGATCCAACGTCTATTGAACGTTGTGCGCAAGATGTTTATGTAAGACGTTGATTATCGTCGCGAGTAATAACAACCACATTACAACCAGAACTACAACTCTCCTACCCCCACTCTGTCTGTCTCTCTCTTTTTCTCTTTCGCTCTCCTCTCTTTCTCTCTCTCTCTCTCTCTCTCTCTCTCTCTCTCTCTCTCTCTCTCTCTCTCTCTCTCTCTCGCTCTTTCTCTTTCACTGTCTTCTCTCTCTCTCTCTCTCTCTCTCTCTCTCTCTCTCTCTCTCTCTCTCTCGCTCTTTCTCTTTCACTGTCTTCTCTCTCTCTCTCTCTCTCTCTCTCGCTCTTTCTCTTTCTCTTTCACTGTCTTCTCTCTCTCTCTCTCTCTCTCTCTCTCTCTCTCTCTCTCTCTCTCTCTCCCTCTCCTGAAATAGAGAAACACAGCACAGATGAGGGTTCCTTGAAGAATATTCGCTGCCCCTCCTGTGTTTAATAAAATGAATGGAATGCATTATTGAGTTTTTCTTATCAGGACAAGTCCTTTTCCATGGATTCCTTGCCGTCACATTCAGCTTATCTATATAGTTAATTAGTTTTAATACACAAACAAGTCTTAACCTGCAACGATGGAATTTGAGCGCCGATGATTTTATTTGAAACCCCAGTTTGCGAGGGTCTCAGATGATATATGGGGCCCTCAAGTGGCATGAGAGGCCCTCAGTTCACATATGAGGACCTCGAATACTACCAACGTGCTCTAATACAGTATTACTTTGTATACAAGATAAATGTTTATTCAGTATATCAACTTTTTTTCTTGTTTGGTTCTTTTTTTTCCAATAAAATATAAATATAAACAGGTTTTCCAAGGCCACACCCTGCCCCCTCCGCCCCTCCCCCCACTCCTCGTTGCCAGGATGCATAAAGGAAACACGGAAGTATCTTTTTTATATATTTTAGGGATTTTACTGTTGCTCCCTCCCCCCCCCCCCATCAACCACCCCCACCCCCACAATGAAAAGCAACAGAATCCACAAAAAACGTCAATATTCAATAGCCTCGTATAACAAAAATAATGACTAATCGATTGAACACACACACACACACACACACACACACACACACACACACACACACACACACACACACACACACACACACACACACACACACACACACACACACACAAAGATATATATATATATATATATATATATATATATATATATATATATATATATATATATATATATATATATATATATATATATATATATATATATATACTACCTGATCGCGAGCAGCTTTTCAAATATATTTATCCACTAAGATATTAAAGAAACTGAGGATTCTGTTTATTATTGCAACATAAGTTACTTCTCATTTTCAAATTTTCCTCTTGTATGCG
This sequence comes from Protula sp. h YS-2021, assembly GCA_949752745.1. Lineage (NCBI taxonomy): Eukaryota > Metazoa > Annelida > Polychaeta > Sabellida > Serpulidae > Protula > Protula sp. h YS-2021. The sequence continues at coordinate 20,945,718 of OX457033.1, forward strand.
CGTCTATAAACAGGAGAGTGGTTTAGGAATAGGAAATGAGGGCTGGATTCACATTCACTTCGATTTATATATTACATATGAATAGTCAACTTCTGCGCTATAATTGTACAAAAAAGCACTACTCTGGTGAAATTTTAGCCCCAGAAAGCACGAAATGACCTGTTTTGTAAAATGAGTCTAATGACGAATGTATGAAGGCCTTTTTTTTTAAATCAGATATATGTTTCAATTTGCCACAGCATTGTTTAGGAAAGTTCATAGATTTTCCGCATTGCATCTAAGCCCGGAAATCTGGAAGTGCTAGGAGTGTTTGCTGTGCTCGCCTTCATAAGTTATAAAGGACATATTTATTTATTTGTTTTATTCGGCAGTTTTGAGCGAAATACAAAACTTGATGTTAAGATAATGTAGCAGAGTAATGAGAATCTTCTCGTGTTTTTAATTAAAAACGGTCTCAGTTATTCATTTGCACAAGAAGATCCTTGCCACCTGCGTTTACCGTAAACATTTGTTATTTATAAGGGCTACAGATATTTCCAGAGATATCCTACCGGTTTATTCGCTTTTCAAATATTTCTGGAGGAAATCTATCTGTGTGAAAATGCTTGTTACTGCAAGGACTTATTACTAAAATACCATTTCTTTATTAATTTGTCTTATTCAAACTGAGACATGGTAAATTGAATAAAAGTAAATATATTTTTATAGAGAAAGAGAAAGTTTGTTTTCATACGAAATATTAAGAAGTAAATTTTGCATTAATTTCTGTCTCATAATTAAAATCCGCTTAATTTTTTTGCAAGTGTTTTAGAAAGGCCCAGATGAAAATTATTAAAATCTCAAGGTTTTATTTTTGGTGGAATATTTCACATAGAGTGGAACATAATTTAATTATTTAAGGGACAAAGAAATTCGTTATCGCATAGAAAAGAAAGAAAAGGGGCCATTATCTATGATGTTAATTCACATAGGTGATCAATCACCATCTCACTAATTACGCACATCTCCTGTCTATCATGTTTATAAATATTAACCAATCAAAGCAGATGAAACGATCACGTGGTGTTTGTTAGCGTGCCTTGTTAAATGCCTTTTTGTTTATTTGTTTTTTGTTTTGTTTTGTTTTTGTTTTTGGGCTTTTACAACTTAAGTGTTAAGCGGGCACTTAAGTCCAGCCACAATGTTCGAATAACTTAACCGAGTCACCAGAGCAGAATCAGGCACAACACCATCGACTGAACTCGAGTAAAAGTAGGAATATTTTTGGGTAAACTGTATATTATCGTTTTCTTCCTTTTCTTCATTGATACTATATAAAAAGATAAATAGCCCAAAAGCGGAGTCGCTTAAGGTACGCAAGTTCAACACTAACAAGGCTGCCTACTACATAATTAACTTATACATAGCATGTGCAGTAGGAGAGGGGAGAGGGTTGGTGGGGGTGGTGGGGCATAAAAATAAAACAGAAATACATAAAACTTCTACGCAAAAGGAGGGAGACTGGGAAGGGTGCCGGCTAGGGTGTAACTTGTACGTTAAAATACGATAACAGGGGGATGGGGTGAGGATGGAGGGCGGGTGTGCAAAAACGTGGTATGCAAACGCGCGTTTACCTGGGGACTGAGAGCGGAGGAAAGTGTGGAGTTGGACAGGCTTTTTATTGTTGAAAGAACTTGATGTTGCTGCTCTCTATGCTGCATGGCTGCAATTGATGAAAAAGCGTGAAAAAGGCGACTTAAATAATAGCATCAGCTACTTCGAATGCAGGCGTTTGGTCAATGAGCCCAAGGCGACATAGTGTATGGGGTGAACATCGTGTGTATTCACTCAAAATGAAAGTAATTACTAAAAAATTTCCGTCTTTTTTTCTCCTAGCTTGCACGTAAAAATTAGCGTGTGGAAAATCAGCTTTGTGGATAACTCCAGATACATTTGTGAACTTAATTTGTGGATCACTTTTTGTGTGGCCCACACATAGCAACTAGCAAAATTCTAACTCTGATAAATCGCTTTATAGTAGTGGGCTGAATTTAAAACAGGGTCGAAAGTAAACAACTTATAGGAAATTACTGCATACTGTTTATATATATATATATATATATATATATATATATATATATATATATATATATATATATATATATATATCTTGTATAAACATAGTTCCGTATGAAAGATAATATTTAGATAATTCCAATTAACGTTTAGAAAGTGTTGTGTAAAATGCGCTATCTAATTGACCCCAAGAACAACGCACCCCCTATCCCCAGCCCAACTCGGTATGCACCTTATGTGGTAGGAAAATTGTAGTAATAAAGGGCCTCGGCTTCTGCTCCTCAGTAGGGCCGAGGCTTTTTACACTACGTACCACCCCACCCCGTTCCCGCTGCAACCACACCTGGAATCATAAATATAATGATGTTAATTGATAAAGAATCAGTACACAGTGTACACAACTCTCACAGGTCACAGGTTCCGGGTCACAGGTTTCAAGGTCACAGGTTCCAAAGCACAGGTTCCCGGTTACAGGTTCGAAAACATGCGGCCACAGGGGAAATTTGCGTGAAGGACTGATTGTCACACATTTTGCATGCCTTTCTCAAGATGAGGGGGGTTTGTCTCTACCTGACACAGCAGGGTGACTTCATAACGCACCCTTATAATAATTGGTGGCCTGTGCAAGTAGCATAAATGTGGACTCACAACACATCATGTACAAGATATGACTTTTATATACTTATTGGTCCCAGTAAACATGCAACGTTCAACAGACCTTGGATAGTCGCCGGATGAATGCCGAGTTTTAGTCGATTATTGAATAAGAAAACGACCTTATTTTTTCCCCACATTAGATAGACGTAGAGGCACTGACGTTGGACAGATATCGGGGGGTGGGGGGGGGGGTGGGGGAGTAACTATGTATAGCCATTAGGGAAACTGCCTAAAATCGTTATCTAGGCCGCGAAAATAATAAAGTGGTGTAGTCAACCCGCCTTCAAAGTACTCCTGCCATTGGGTCATCCGGTACTGGGTCATCCACGACCGACAATAATAAGGTGGTATAGTCACCCTTCCCTCAAAGTACCCCTCCAGTGTATCATTCGGCATGTAATATAGGTATGACGACATTTGTTTATCAATACTTTTTCGAAAGTAGGTAGGGAAACGACTTACGGGCTCCTTTAATTCTCACGCCACAACATTGGGTACCGTAAACCGAAAAACGAACCCATTTTAAACAAAAAAAAAACAAAAAAAAAAAACATCGGAAACAGAAAGGAACATGTAAAGACATTGCGAATTTGGTTGCCTCGGTCTAGCTTTCGACCTTTCGCCAAATTTCATATTGATTAAAAAAACTGTTGAAGAATTCCAAGTATTCAAAATTCAGACCAAACGACTCTGGGAGAATTTAGTGGCCGGGCCTCTTACGATTGCTTGTTGACTTTTTATGTATCTTTTTTGGGCACCGCTGTTAAGTGCCAGCCGTTGGGCACTAAGTGAAGCAAGGTGAAACATCCCCTCTACCACACCTGACCACACAAATGAAATCCACATTATTTCACCATTACCTCAGTTATATAGAATTCTTGTCTACCAAAGAACATAAATTATTTTTTTTTCTAAGCCCTCTGAACCGTCTCCCCTTCTCTCTCTTGTCAACATGCGAAAAAAAGCCGTAAAAGAAATAAATAGTGCTACCAAACCATGGAAGACTTCTATAGACCTTTATGTCTATGTTGGGCTGGCGAAGGCCGGTTAATGACATAGCTACACCATTTCTCAAACAGGCTGCCCCTTCACTCTACCGTGAACAATTATAAACGCTACAGGTAGAAATACACCGTTATTTTACGCGTCACCTATTGACAAGGCAGAGTGTAATGCTTCTTAAATGTCAAATGCTTATAATATTCTAAGTATACTGGTAAGAATAGCCACCAGCTAAAACTTCAGATCTACCTTTTTAAACATTTACTGTATTTTCAAGCTGGTCAGAAAATTTGTGTTTATGTGGTAAAACATCAGGATATATCTGAAAATTGTTTGTGAAGTAAGTGGTTTATTTTGTAACTTTAGTCAAGTGCATGTATATTTTTTCATGGCTCGTTTCGCCTTCCAAAGGGTTGAGTAGTAATACTGTCAGCCTGTACTTTTAGACACGTTATGAATTCCAAAATGCATACGTGGCGTGCGATATATGGTGCCCAGCGATATATGATGCCCAGCGCTCTTTAGTGCCCTGCGTCTACGATATGGAAATGAGAGGCTTTTTAAAAGTTCACTTGCACGTAAATTTTCTTTCTCCCATTTTTGTTTGTTTGTTTTTTGTGTGTGTTTGTTTGTTTTTCTTTTTTTTTTTGTTTTTTTGCTTTATTTTTTCATTTCTTTTTGGCGACGACGAAACGTTTATAATTCATTTTAATAGGCAATTATTATATTTTAATCACGAAAATTTCGACATATTTTAGGTTTTTTAAAATGATCAAGATTTAGATTTGTTCCACATCTCTGTGTCAATTCCACATACTTTCCTTCTCAGCAAACTTCTGTTGATGAAATTCGTGGTTATTTTTGCTTTTACAATCAATAAAATAAACACTTCACTACACATGGCTGCTTTATCTGGAGCAACAATGATTTTGAGAGATGAAACCCCCGTTGACTATCGCTGAAAAGTAACCATGTCCCTACTCTCAATAATATAGAGGGGGCGGGAGGATTAGTGAAATTTGCTCAAGTTTTCCACTAAACACTGTGACGTCAAAGCCTTGGATAGACTCCCCAAAATAACGTCGGGGTCAACGGGCGGGTCGCGGTTATGGGAACTGAAATAACATTTATCTCCTCACATTATGCACAGAGGTCCATAAAGTGATCTTGACTCTCCATTTGGCCATCCGTCCGTCAAGTACATTTTTCAAAGACAATGAATCAAATGATTTGATTAGACGTCGATTATTTTCTTTTAGACTGCAACTAACATCGTTGAATAAGAATAGATCGCAACCAGTCCCAAAAAATAAATAAACAATTAAACATGGGTTTTGAAGGCATGCGAAGAATTCGTTGACCGTATGAAAGGCAGCGCGTGGGTCATTTTTTGCGTTGTTCGCAGCTCGTTTATTCGCGTCATAGAATGTACTGTCATTTTCAAACTACTGTTCTCACTTAAATATTATTTCTAATTCATTTATAAACTGTGTATTTCTGACCTGATTCGTTTGAAATACATCAGATACCGATTTCTTAGTATTTGGGTACTTACAACAGATTAGAATTCATAAGGACAAACAACTGCAAGTCTGAAGTGAAATTCCAGCCTTCACGAAATTCTGTTCAAAATGCACAACTTTGTTTATTACAGACCGAGCATACTGCAACATGAGTGAACAAGCGAAGCAAGAAGTGAAACCCACCCTGAACAAACAGTCCATCGAGATCGAGGTATGGTCAATTTGAAGTGGGGAAGAGGGGAAAGGGCGATGGGAATTATTTCAACATTTTAATCTGTTGATGAATTCCTGGTGTGCAGCAGTTGAATTATCTTTGACAGCCAAAAAAATAATAAATAAATAAATAAATAAAAGTAATGGAAATGTACCGTATCTTTTTGTGGCTTGAAATACCTCGGGAATACAGAAGGCTTGGGAAGGGGGAGGGGGAGGTTCAACAAATGTCCAGAAAAATTAAGATTTGTAACCACAACACTAAGCAGAAAAATGAACATGCAAAATGGTTATCGTTATGTTTAGGTCTGTGTTTTTTTTCAGCCTGGGATGCGAACCTCTCTTTATGCTCCTGACGGTAAACTGGTGGAATATCTGACCGAAGACGCGAAGACATGCTACGAGAACATAATGCGAGGTCACAAGATAGCCGGTAAGTCATGGACATGCGAGGGGCGGGGGGGGGGGGGGGGAGATAGCTGGTAAGTCAGGGGTATGTGAGGGGGGAAAGATGGCCGGTAAGCCAGGGATATGTGAGGGGACAAGATAGCTGGTAAGTCATGTAAGTGTGAGTGGACATGATAGGTGGTAAGTCGGGGCTATGTGAGGGGGCAAGCCGCTAAATCATCGGGAGTTTACACAGAAATATGCCAAACTGGAATTTCTTCCAGATCACTTTCCCAGATCAAAAAAGACGGTTTCAAGATACTTATTAAAATAAAAATTCAAATATTGGCATTTAATCTCGCATAAAAAGACAAATTTAAAGTATTTAGGGACAATTTCCAGTTGTCTTTGTTTAATAACAGTTATAAGCATTTGTAAATTATTCTGTGACATTTTTATGGCGCATTATGGAGTCTTAAAAGCTTTGTTGTTTTACACAGGCAGCGCTCCGTGCATGGGAGCCAGAACCGGTCCCAAGAAGGAGTATGTCTGGATGTCGTACGACGAGGTATTACGTCACGACGTCAAGCCATTGTGATGACTAAAATTCCACGCTGTTCAAAAGAAAATGGATTTAAGACAAAAAACTAACATTAACCAAATTAACAAAGAGCATAATTCTAGTAAGACAATTTTGAAATTAAATAGAAGCCCCGCCCGGTTTGTTAATATAACAGGAATTCGGTTTTGAAGGCTGTCCCTTGCAAAGGTCCTTTTGTTTGACCAATTTAAAAAAATGAGTGAATATATCATTACGAGTATTTACTTTTTCACTGACCCTAAAGCCACCTGTAAAACGCAGTTTTCTCATTTTGTTTTATACCTAAGTTCACCTTCAAATTGCATTCTTTCAGGCTATTGAGCGTGCGCAGCAGTTTGGTTCCGGTTGCATAGCCAGAGGACTCAAGGCACAAAACGACACACTCATTGGTATCTACTCTACTAATTGCCCCGAGGTAAGTGCTCTGGAGGGATGGATTCAAACAACTGTCCGGGGTGTGATCCCGGTGAAGTAACTGGAAGCGTCAAGTAGGAGTTAAAACAATAAGCAAACAAACATACACAAATATGTTTGTCTTGGTTGTCACTGAAACTGGAGAAACCTTGTTCGGCTAAATACAGCGGGAAAAAAGACCCCCCCCCCACCCCGCTGGAAATGGAATCGTCTCGGACATGGGATCACTTCTAAAAAATCGCATTCTGGCTGCATTTCATTATGCAAATCGCCACACAAAACGACCGCTCTATTTACAAACTAAATGAAGCAGGCATTCCATTTTGCTGCTATAAATAAAATAAAGAAGCGCTGAAATGTCTCATATATATATATATATATATATATATATATATATATATATATATATATATATATATATATATATATATATATATATATATATATATATATATATATATATATATATTAGTATGATTAGTCTGATTATTTTTATTATTACTATTATTAAAGATTAAACGAAACAATTTTTTCCGGGCTTGGTGTTATATTTTATGCTGTTGTTATTTTTCAGTGGATTTTGACATTGTGGAGCTGCTATATGTACAGCACGGTAATTGTTCCGCTGTATGATACCCTAGGGCCAGAATCGTGTACATACATTATCAATCAAAGTAAGTTTCATATTATCTTTCAAACAAAGCATTATTTCCGTGGAAAGAGTGCCTTTTGCCTAACGTTTTTCTTTGTATTTGTAAATAGTTTGTTTGATATTCAAATCTTGTTGTATATAACTTGATATAAATTACATGCATGCGGATCCAAAGTCAATAAGTATTTTAGATATTATGACCTAATGTGTCTGGATCAGCCATTTTTTCAGACTGTTCATAAATTTCTCTGGTCTTTTCTAAATTGGGCAAAAAACAGCGATCTTGAGATTTCGACTTTTCTTTCTTGCGTGTTTGCACAATAGCACGCTTTTTATTTAAGCGATGAGTGAGCAATGTTCGTTCATTTGATTTCATTTGATTTCCAAACTTACACATCTAGTCAACACCTCCCCACTCCCACTCGTCTCCCTATAGGCCACTCTCGGCCCCAACATAAATAGAACAAAAAAGACGGATTCCCTCGTTCTCATTGGCCGATGGATGTAAGGCGGTATAGGCCTGTTCTAACTGCAACAAAAAAGTTCATTTCTATTGCGTGGTGATCCACAACCGTAAGGAAACCCATCTAAAAGTGGAGATAAGCGAATTCAAAGCTTTGGCGAATTAAAAAAAGGTTTGCTTTGGTTTTAGCGGAGATGCCTCTAGTGGTATGCGATAAGGCGTCGAGAGCCGAATCGCTTCTTCAATCGAAACACAACACTCCGTCCCTGGAAACCATTGTTCTCATCGAGGCTGTTTCGGATGAGCTTAAGTCGGCTGCGCAGGAATCTGGCGTACACATCCTCACTTTTGCTGACATGTTGGTAAGTTAACTTTCGAGAAGGAGATAAGGGAGGATGGGAAGAGGATATTAAAATAAATCCATGACAGTTGGATTATAGTCATTTGGTCCACAGTCATTGGGGGTAAGTGACATATGGGCCATAGACATTTCGGCCACAAGTGAAAAAATGTCACATTTGGTCCAGATGGTTTTGAAACAATTCTTTTTAATCATTCTTTTATAATTGCTCAAGTCAATGAACAAGGCCAATGAATTTTGAAGGTTCACTTGATATTTTATATCACTCTTGTAAGAGCACCCCTTCTTACTTAGCGAACTCTAACAGAAATCCTTTTAGTGCCATTGTGTGTCAGCCACGGTCGCAGATACCGACACAAAAAAATACAGAAGATCATCCCCTCTGCATCGCGCAACTTCCGCGCGTTATATGCCGGAAATGGTCGCAACAGGGTGATTATAAAAACGTTGAAGTGGCCAAAAGTCACACTTTCCGCTTCTGGTCCACATGTCTCTGCCCCAAATGTTGCTCGCCCAAATGTCTCTTGTCCAAAAGTACCCGTCCAAATGTCCCTGGCCCAAATGTCTCTGCCCAAAATGTCTCTGGTCCAAATGTCTCTGGTCCAAATGTCACTGGCCCAAATGTCTCTGTTCCAAATGTCTCTACCCCAAATGTTGCTGACCCAAATGCCTCTGCCTCAAATGTCGCTGACCCAAATGTCTCTGGTCCAAATGTTTCTGGCCCAAATGTCTCTGGTCCAAATGTCACTGGCCCAAATGTCTCTGTCCCAAATGTCTCTACCCCAATTGTTGCTGACCCAAATGTCTCTTGTCCAAATGTCACTGGCCCAAATGTCTCTACCCCAATTGTTGCTGACCCAAATGTCTCTGGTTCGAATGTCTGTGATCCAAATGTTGCTGGGCCAAATGTCTCTCCCCCAAATGTCGCTGGCCCAAATGTCTCTGTCCCAAATGTCGCTCGCCCAAATGCCTCTGTCCCAAATGTCTCTCGTCCAAATCTCGCTGGCCTAAATATCTCTGGTCCAAAATGTCGCGGGACCAAATGTCTCTGCCCAAAATGTCGCTGGCCCAAATGTCTCTGGTCCAAATGTCTGAATACCATTAAAATAGAAGAAGCATCTAAACAGATTTTGATTTTCTTCAGTAATCATTGATTCGCCTTTTTTTATTTATATAATAGTATTTATTAATTTATTTATTGTTTATTTAGTAGTTTTATTCATTTTTATGCTTTTGATTGCAGAACTCTAAAAAAATGTTTGTATCCTCAAATGAAAGCTTCAAAGTGTCAAACACACCCTCATTATTTGTTCTTTTCGTCCTTCATTCAAACAATTTTGTTTTCACAGGAAGAAGGGAAGAAAAACCTACAAGATTACAACGTGAGTATTTTTGGTAATATAAGCAACACTTCGAAAAAATTTTACACATTTTTCATCTCGTGCAAGGATTGCAGCTATTATTATTTGAAAATATTTTTGAGGAATGTGTCTGCTTACATCAAGCCATTACGTCAGTCCTGCAACAAGTGTGCATTTCCTTTTTATTTCATTCATTAAGATTTCCCATCCATTTAGTATTTTGTGTGAACTTCTCAGTAATGACCATAACAGGTTAAGGATGCTACACGTGGTAATGAGAGAGCGATAAGGGCGCAACAATACTAAGTTATAGTGTGTATATACTGCATCGGGGTCCCCGGGTCCCTCGAATCTTAACGACGGGTCGCATTTGCAAATTTTTGGACTCGCTCCAGCGCTACTTTCCATGCACATAATTCAAATTAAATTAGTTCTTTTTTTTTCTTTGGACATTTTAACCCCAAAGTGACCGCATTAAAGGGAAGTTGTCATGTTTATTTTTTTCAGCCGCCAAGCCAAGACGATCTAGCAACTGTGTGCTATACTAGCGGCACAACAGGTCAGTCTCGCTGACGGGTGAGGGGTAGGAGATGTGGGAAGGAAGCAGGTGCTTGGCGAGAAATAAATCAAATCATGTATTTGTTTCGGTACTTTTTTTTTTATTCCACAAGTCATATATTAAGTGGAGATAACAGTAATTTTATTCTGATTATTTTACAGAGCGCCACTGAGAAACACGTGGGGTAAATGTGCTTTCTAACATGGCTCTGAAAAACACACCTATTAGCTATAATAGGGACCTCAAGTCTGATCCTGCAGTATTATTGTTTATTTGCTCCAGGTTATCCCAAAGGAGTGATGTTGACACATAGGAACTTCATGAGTAATCTGGCGGGGTTAACGGCTCAGGTGAGTGCCGGTGATCAAGTCGGGAGGGGGTGGGGGTTGGGCGAAGAAAAGTGAGAGAGAGAGATAGAGAGAAAGAGAGAGAGAGAGAGAGAGAGAGAGAGAGAGAGAGAGAGAGAGAGAGAGAGAGAGAGAGGGAAGAGCAGAGCATCATTGTATCTTCCGTTGCAAGAGAGAGAGAGAGAGAGAGAGAGAGGGGGAGGGAGAGAGAGAGAGAGTGAGAGAGAGAGAGAGAGAGAGAGAGAGAGAGAGAGAGAGAGAGAGAGAGAGAGAGAGAGAGAGAGAGAGAGAGAGGACCTCTCAAATAAGACAACCACTTAATTACGAGCCCCTTGGGTTAGAAACCCTGTAGCGAGTCCACTGTGGGTTGCAAAATACTGACTTTTATTAAGTCTTCTCTTGTGAATGTGATAATTTAATTTTATAGTACCAACTAACAAATCAGAAAACTTTTTCCAGCACTTTTTTCCTCATAGAATCCCTCAAATATTACTACACCAAAAAAACACTATTTTTGGCTCAGTCCCTCTGGCAGTAGTATTTCTTTGCCCATATTGTACTCATATAATTCTAATATGTGCTGTAGGGATTCAATCTGAAGAGCGATGACGTTCACTTCAGCTACTTGCCTCTTGCTCACGCTTTTGAGAGAATTGTACAGGTAATTTTATGTTGATACAACTTTATATATTTATTTTAATATAAACCTATATGTGAGATCTGCTCAGTTGTTGCTATTATTTGTTGATATACATTTTCCTTTTATTGTTTACAAATGTTGTGTTGGTGATTAGTTGGCCTTCTGAATCAATTCCTCTTGAATAACGTTTTTATACGTCACATTCTATCCGCTGTTCACGTTGTCCTTGGTCATGTTTTTATAAGTTACTACATGCAATGAAAGACTAATACAGAATCCATCCGCAGTTAGGCACTACATTAATATTTCTCCGCCCTGTCAATAACCCAGTAAACACCGTGACGGTACATCAGCCTTGAGTAGATTCCGCATCCAACGTCAAATCAACGTCGTGTAAAAGTCGTAAATGGAAATCGACACAATGTCTGTCCTCCGACGTTGCATAGGCGTCTGAGAAAGCGACGCTGTATAGATGTCGAGAAAACCTTTATCTGGAATCGACGTCTAGACATCGACAATAGGTGTGGTACCCCTCCCGTCACGACACCCCCACCTTTGAGTCTTCCAGGTCGCGCAGGTTACGTATGAAATCGAATTCCATGAATATTTTTCTAAAGTAGGCGGGAAAAACTTATTTTCTCACATTTTATGTGCTCGTTTTGGTCTTTTTTTTCAAAATCACCTATCATTTTACCATTTCGGGTGAACTATAAGAGAAAGCAACGTCGAAACAACGTTGCTTATCCAGCATTTATTCAAAGTTGCTAAAAAGATGTTGGTAAGACGTTGATCTAAGGTCGCGACCAATCATAGCCAAATTACAACCAGATTTAATGATCTAATTGTTTGGTCGGGTCGCCCTAGGAACCCCAAATCGACGCTAGAACATTTACTGGGAAACTACATTTCTATAGAATTAATTGCAACAGATATAATTTCCTCTGTAAAAAATCGCATTGTTTGTTTCTCCCCTGAATTTTCTGTTTTGTTTTGGAAATACTCGAAACAAAGCGCAGATGCTGAGAATCAGTTTAATTCTGTCTGTCCATAAATTCCACAATTGATTGAGAATATATTTTTTCACTGATTAAATGACTGAATGCTGGAAGTGGTTAATATCATGTTCTGCCTATTTATTTGTCAAAAAGGAAGCAATATTTCATGCTGGGGGGAGAGTGGGTTTCTTCAGTGGCGACATCAAACTGATGGCGGAGGACATGCAATTGCTCCGACCTACAGCCATGCCCATTGTCCCACGACTGCTGAATAGAATATACGATAAGGTAAACACAGTGCCTTAAACGCTGCACGGTTACTCATGACCTTGCCGTTAAATATGCAACAGATCCATCACCTTAACCAATTTTTCTATTTGATAAAACTGAAGTTTTTTTTTAAAACCTGAGCAAAAAATGTGTGTTTAAAAACCGGAATGTGAAAAAGCAACGGCCCCGTTCACAAAAGGCGAAGGACATAAAAGTGAGCACTGCAAAAAAGTAATAGATATGATCTCACGCTCAACAACAGGCTAATAATACGACGCCCAAAACAAGCATGCGAAGCTTCAGCAATAAACAAGCAAATAAAACAAAATCATTACGATAGTGAGTTGGCATTTATATTTATTTATTTATTTTAATGGTATGTTTATTTATTTATTATTTATTTATTTACTGTTTACATGTTTTAGGTTTTGCAAGGAATTCAAGGAAGTGCCATAAAGAGATTCCTCTTTAACTTGGCGCTACGAAAGAAAACAGAACTTGTTAAGAAGTACGTCAAGTTGTTAATGCCAGTATTACCTCTCGATAATCCACCACTAAATGAAGACCATATATACATAAAGACAACTTTGGCGTTATCCCGTTGTTATTTGATCCTACTATAACGGATCTCAGAATTAAAATCCCTCCTTTACTTACACTCGATGTTGGTCTGAATTTTTCGGGCCCCACTGTACAAAAACATATTTCTTTTTAAAAATAGATTTTATTTATACCGCATCGCTTTTATTAATAGACAGAAGATAATTTGCGTATTTTTGAACTAGAATGTTTTGCAAACGGAAAATTATTTCATTTGCTAAGAGAACAGTTTAATTTTCTTTCGAAAAAAAAAACTGAGCCAAAAATGTGTCTGTTTCACATTCAATAACGCTAAAATAGATCATTCAAAACATTTATAAATAAAACAATGACAGGGGTATACACACCAATACGTCTATTTGGGACAAGCTTGTATTTGGGAAGATCCAGGCTACCCTTGGTGGCCGTTTGCGGGTGGCCGCTGTAGGGGCCGCTCCCACGAATCCAGACGTGCTCAATTTTGCCAGATGCGCCTTCGGATGCACTGTAAGTACAAGTCACGTGACTCAATAATACTTCACAAAACACTTAAACCCTCTATGGATTTAGACCGTTTTTATTCTATTCTATTCCATTCGCTTTTTGAGGACTTCTAAATTGAGACTCATTTTGGCTGATTACGACAGTGGTCTTGATTTAGAAGTCCCACTGTATCAAAAACGCTCCTTATCTCTCAGTTTTAACAAGAACTTATTTCTAAAACAAAACAGATTATGAACGAAAAATAATATTCTAAAAGTAACATTGTTACGCTGTTATTTTGTGGTTCTTTTTACCCAGAAATCACAGTGCAATAAGAATATATGTTAAAGTAGTAACAGACAGTAAATATGAATAACCAAATGTGCATTGCATAGTAATAGTGTTATTATTTAATTCCCTTTCTTCAGTTCTTCGAGGGGTACGGGCAGACAGAATGCACTGCTGGCATGACAGCCACACTGATGCAAGAATATCAAAGTGGTAAGGATTATGGTTAATTACAGAAACAAACTAAATATAGAACTTGTTGGCATAATATACATAAGAAAATGTAGTTGAGAAAATGCACACCGAAAGGTGGGATTTTGGGCGTATGTCGTCGTATAATTTATTTCATTTGTTGGTGTGAATGGAAATATTGGTGTACTTTTCTATCTTAAATCAAGAGCCATTTGGTGTGAGCAAACTAGTGGGCGCCATCTCGTTGGTTGGTTGGTGAGATTACAGCCCTGAGGGGAGGCACCCAAGTAAAATCTGGTTACCAAACGTGTCAATCACTTTTTAAAACTGCACCAAGTACTAAATGAAAATTACTCCCTTTTAAATTAAATTGGAACTACGCGCGGACCGCGCCAGGCCGTAAATTTACCCCTTTCTCTGCGTTTTCTGGACACGCGCTGTAACACACATATGATAGCAAGGTCCACCATACAACCTTCCACCGGGTGTTGAGTAGCATCTATGTAATATTGTCCAAGTTATTTACAGTTGTCTGCCAATACTTACTCCACATAGCAGTAACAACTCTGTTCTCCACCGCACAGCCTAGAAGTGTGATTGTTATTTAAAACTTTCCATTGTAATTAAGGTCACGTTGGAACTGTCATTCCGTGCAACTTGATCAAGCTGGTCGATATACCGGAAATGGGTTATTACGTTAAGGACGGCAAAGGAGAGGTGTGTAAAAAGTCATTATTCAGTAAATTTATCATTTCATTGAGTTAGAATATGGGGGTTTTGTGCTATACAAACATATACATGCAGACATATACATACAAACATATACATACAAACATATACATGCAGACATACATGCACACACACACACGCTTAAACACAAAGATATATATATATATATATATATATATATATATATATATATATATATATATATATATATATATATATATATATATATATATATATATATATATTGTTCAAGTAAAGGTTAAATGTTATATAACTTAGTCTTAAAAATATATGAATCTAAGAGCTTATCGAGGAATAAGCTGTAGCAGATATTTCGATATATCTGAGAATTTATGTAGTTTATGTAGGTTTTGTGTAATACATGTGTTTTTAGAAATGGTGTCGAAAATGGAGACTGGTTGTTTTTTAAAGATTTGCTGCAAGGGACCCAATGTGATGAAAGGCTACTACAAGCAGCCGGAGAAAACAGCCGAAACTATAGACGAGGACGGCTGGCTACACTCCGGCGATGTGGGCCAATGGCTACCGGTAAGTTCTAAGGAAAGCACACACAAGTCCCGCTGACTGCTCTCCGGTGATGTGGGCCAATGGCTGTTCTAAGTGTTGAGCTGTACTTACGGCTAAACTAGCATATGACCAGCTGGCGATGTGAAAAAATGGCTGCCGGTAAGTCCTGAGCGTGCTCAAGCGGAGAGCAAACAAGGGTTGACTGGCTACACTCAGGCGATGTGGGCCAATGGCTGTTCTAAGTGCTGAGCTGTACTTACGGTCAAACTTGTATATGATCAGCTGGTGATGTGGGCCAATGGTTGCCAGTAAGCGCTGAGTTGTTCTTTTTGGGATGGGAGACTATCTGGCGCACACCTCCCCCGCTGCCGGTAGGTGTTGGGATACTCTTTGTGAAAAAGAGCACTGAGCAGGTTACCTGCTCTCCGATCATGTGCGTCCATGACTGTCAGTAAAGGTGGTGTTTCATAAGGGACGTTCATTGATTAGCGCGGAAATTGCATTGAAAAACACATGGGAAGTTCATCGATAAATATTAGACATTCATTAATATGAGGGGAAGCGTATTTATAAATTGGGAACTGCAATGGTAAGTGTGGGAAGTTCACTGACAAGTGTGTGACGTGAATTGATAAGCTCGTGAAATGCATTGATAAGCGCGGGAAGTGCACTGGCAAGTGCGAGTCGTGCATTGATAATCTTGTTGTTGAAGTACAATAATAGCAGGGTAGTGGAAAAGTAAAAACTGCACTGTGAAGCTACATATAGAAAGACAGAGGCATGGAATGTCATTTTGACAACAAATGCCAAGTTTTTATTTAAATAATTGTAGTTTAAATGGCAACAAATTATTTCTGAGATCAAAAAATCAATTTTACAAACACAAAAATTTTAAGGGAAGCACACATTTAAAAAAAATTAACGAATCGTCAATTAAATTTTGGAGATGAAAAAATCAATTATTGATATAAATAATAGCAACACGATTTCCTTAAGAATTGCTTCTATTCATGCAGTAAAATTGAAAGATTCTGTATAAACGGGCCATATTGAAATTATGAAATGCCATTTTAACATTTATAAGGGTATTACTGATATCAAGAATTAATTTTTGATCTCAAAAATTAATTTTTTGATATAAAGAATTAATTTTTGATCTCAAAAATACATATTTTGATATCAAGAATTAATTTTTGCTATCTGTAATTTTATTTTTGATCTCTAAATGTATTCTTGATCTCAAAAATATTTATTGATATCAAAAACGATATAATGATCTCTGAAATTGACTCTTAGAGATCAAAAATTCAATTCTTGATAGCAAAAATGAAATATTTGACAGCAAACTCTAAATATTTTTTTCCTTTTATTGATATCAAAAATTTATTTCAGATATTATTATTTGACAAGAAGACTTTTTTAAATTATATTTTGAAATCTGCAAATGAGTTTTTGATCTCAAAAATTAAGTTTATACCAAAATGTCAAACTATTTTTATAAAAAATGCAGAAGCACACATATGTGAATAAAATAAGGACGGTCCTTGCATATAGAATCTTCTTTGAATTTTTTACTGTGCAAAAAGAAGCAATTTTTTAGCTCAAAAATAGTGTGGTCATTAATCATCTCAATAATTCAAGTTTTCATCTCAAAAATTTAATCGATGATTCGTTTTACTTTATTTTACTCTGTAGAATTGATTTTTTGATCTCAAAAATAAATTTTTGCCATCTAACATTCAATTTTTGATAGCAAAATATAAATTAATGAGATCTACATTGATTTATTGATATCCTTAGTTATATTTTGATATCTAAAATAAGGATTAAATCTTAAAACGGCATTCCATATGAAATATATTCCTGATATCAATAAAAAGAAAATAAATTGTTGAGCCAACAGTTGAGATTTTTGTTATCTAATATTTTAATCTTTGCTGTCTAAATTTGAATTTTTAATCAACAAAAATAAATTTCAGAGATAATTAAATCATTTTTGAAATCAGTACACATTATTTGATGTCTCTAAATATTTATTGATATCAGAAAATAATTGAATGCATTTAAAGATACCACAAATATAATTATAGGTAGCAAAAAGTAATTCGTGACATAGGAAAATGGATTTTTTAAGTCAAACATTAAATTTTGACAATAATAACTGGCTAATAAATGTAAAAATGGCATTCTATACAAATATCAGTATCATAAAAGATGAAATTAAACGGAATTGAATACTTTTTTAATTATTATTTTTTAATACTAATTTCGTAAGATTTAACTTATTAAACATTGTAAAACGTCAATTAATTCAAGATCCTCATTTAATTACGATGCTCTTTGATAATAATTTGTATTATTTATAACATTCAATACTTGCAGAATGGCACACTGAAGATTATTGATCGGAAAAAGCATATCTTTAAACTTGCTCAGGTGAATATTATAGAAAAGACAATTATACATAACACTGTGTAGAACCTTTTATAGACCATTATATAGAAAAATATATAGAACAGCATATAAAAGAACATCATAAAATCTGGAATATGTAACGTTTGTGCAGAAAACATCAGACCTAGTGCATGAGTAAAGTCTTTTTTTTTCACTTAGCCAACATCGCTAAGCCAGATATTTACTTTTTATACTTTTATTTGGTGTATAATCAGGGAGAGTACCTAGCACCGGAGAAGATAGAAGGTATCTACAGCAGGTGCACCCTCGTCGCCCAGGCCTTTGTGGATGGACACAGTGAAGAGGTACACTATAGCTCCATCTATAGCTGTAGATAAACCACTGTGTGTTGTATTTTGTTCTGAATTGAAGTGTTGTGATTTTTTTTAATCTACAAAAATAATCTTATGACGTTTTAAGTGTTTAGATTTATTGTTCACGACTATAATGTGGTTGATTTGGTAACTGTTACACATGCCTTTATGTGTAAATCAATGCATTTAAAAGAAAGTTTAAAAAATAAAGGTGCATTTTAAAACACAATGTATGTGTCTCAAAAGAATCCTCAAGCATGAAGATATATCTGTCTTAGTGGATGTGTACACAGAAGACCTTAAAAAGTTACACTCATACTGCAATCGTCAGTAAAGCACACATGTTCATGATTCACAATATTTGCGAAGTTGTTGAACAATAATTAAGCCAGTACTTAAAATATAATCAGTACATATATGTTGTACCGCAGACGTACGCTGTAGCTGTTGTGGTACCGGATCCGGAAGTAGTACCGGGCTGGGCAGAGAAGAACGGAATGAAGGGCGCGGCTATGGAGGAGCTGTGTAAAAGCGACAAGCTAAAACAAGAAATCATGAAGAGCTTGACACATATAAGCAAAGAGTCAGGACTACACGGATTCGAGCAAGTAAGTGGTCACATAACAAGCGTATAACACCTCAAGGTATATGACCAACACCCAACAATCTATTAAATGAAAGATGCTGCCATTATATATTATTTAAGTTATTTACTAGAGCACGCTACAGCCTCAGATGAAAAGCACATAATTGTAAATATAAAAAAGAATCCAGTGAAATAACACATGCAGATCTTCTACTAAGCATGCTATCGTATTCTTCTACAGCGAAACAATCCTATATTTAACACAGTCATTCTTAAAACCTTATATCAGTTTCGATATATGCTCGATCGTGTATCTCAACAATTGCCTGCAGTATGAATAGTTGATTTTGTCATTGTTTGATTGGTTTACAGGCCAAGGATATTTACCTACACCCAGAGCTGTTTTCTGTACAGAACGACTTGCTCACGCCCACGTTCAAGAGCAAGAGACCGCAGCTACGTAAATACTTTGCTGAACAAATACGAGAAATGTACAACAATAACAGAGAGAAACAAGCCGAGAACAAGTCAAACTTATAAGTTATGTGCCAAACCAATGACAGACATTGTGACCAGCTACCTTTGAGTCAAACACAGGACATCTTTAAAATAAGCAAGTTTGAAATTCTGTCCGCCATATTGATTCCAGGAGTATAATATTATATGGCAGTCATTTGTAAAGGACAACAAATTTGCTCTTATTTCTTTACCTTTGTGCTGTACACCTTTTATTAAGCGAAATATCTTTAAATTTCAAACATGAAGGCAACCCAAGTATCAATTGCTCAAATCACCATTTACTTTTTCCTCTTTGGCGTTCATTATGTTACACCACCTGCAAGTGGGCGGAACGCTCCGCAGTAAAGAAATGCTGTCTGTTGATTGGTCGAATCTGAGTTGCTTTCTCACTTATTGACGTCAGATCTGGAATAAGGAATCAGAATTGTTACTTGCGTAATTTCATGTGGAACAGCCTCATACTTCTGATCTTCTGCATACTTCTCACAAAATAAACGTGATCATATCATGTCAGAAAGAACTTTACATAATCGTTTGACAAGGCCAACAGTGATGCTGAGAAAACGCATTTCATATATGTTTTATTTTAACGTTATATTATTTTATCCTCTGTGCCTAATATTCATTCAGTCGCACTTGGGCAAATAAATTGTAAATAGTTTTGTATTAGGTTATCCTCCGGATCTGTCCATGCAGAAGTGATTATAACATTTAATGTTTCGTCGCATATCGTAACGTTTCGTAACATATCTTACAGTGATCAAGTTTGCGTTTATATTTATGTTTATGCTGATCAAGAAGTGCGTTTTGTGCACGCTTTATTTCCATACTTTACATCAACATTACCACCACTTTATGGCTTAGTTTTGTTGATCTGGATTATGATTTATGTGGAAAAAATTAGTTAGTACTGTTGTGTCCATTTGCCTAACAGGGCAATATTTACCGTAAATCATACACATAGTTTAATGTAGCAAAACAGTGATAATATTTATTTCTTCAAAACAACTTGAAATGACTATATTGTTCACATTCATTTTGTTCATTTACATCTCAGGAGCAATTTTAAAAATGTATTTTAAAGTAAAATAATTTAACCATTACGAAACACAATGATAGCGTCCATTATATGGTCGCCTTATTTGGTTTTACCACAAATCAGGTGTGCCAATACATGATGTGACAATACATGATGTGACAAAACATGATGTGACAATACATGATGTAACAATATATGATATGACAATACATGATCTGACAGTACACGATGTGACAATACATGATGTGACAGTACATAATGTCACAGTACATGATGTGACAATACATGATGTGACAGTACATAATGTCACAGTACATGATGTGACAATACATGAAATGTCAATATATAATGTGACAATACAGGATGTGACAGTTCATGATGTGACAATACATGATATGACAATATATGATGTGATCATACATGATGTGACAATGTATGATGTGACAATACATGTGACAAACACAGTAAGATTGATACGCATGCTGTCGCGTGGTGTAATGTTCCCTCCATTGCGATAAGATCGTTAATGATTTGTGAGAAAACAATATAAAATGATGCCACATTAAAGTTGGTTTCGCCAAAAAATAGAACAAACTATATATTTGTTTGAGGAGAAGACATTGATAACAATAAATCAACTTGATGAAATGCAAACATGAAAAATGTTGATATATTTGTCTCCACAAATTGTTATATCTTATGCCCAATTTGCAAGAGTTTTATTGTTCTTTTTGTATTATTTTTTTCAAACGAAGTCAACATAAACTGTTGACCAGCAACATTTAGTATTTACTAATAAACATTTAACACACACTTGCTTGGTTTTTGTAAGGAATTTTGCCAAAACCTATGTGCATTTTCTTTTATTTACCCTCAGTGACCAGACTCCTCTCATACTGCCTCTACATAGGAGAAGTCTTCATTTCCCTTCACATCCACCCCTTAAATAAATTGCATATCTTTTTTCCCTATGTCGCTTATTGCTTGCAAATCTCAAAGCAATGTAATATTATCGGAGTTTTTCGATGTTATGCACAAATTTCGGGGCAACTCACGTACCAGCTAGGCTACCATGCCTACCCTTTTGAAATGACCCCTAAACACCGAGTGCTAAGCTAGAAATAATACCCCCTGTTTAACCAAACCAGGAGTGTGGTTCGAAAAAGAACTTCCACCCCCCCCCCCCCCCTCCTTTTTGCGGGAAACCAGAATATTGAATGAAAATGACCCCAGTTTTTTTTTTAACGAAATCGGCACTACACGCGGACCGCGTCTGGCATCAAAATTATAACCCTTTCTCCGCATTTCAGGACACGCATTATAACACATATGATACCAAATACACTCCATCGGTCCCCCCCTCCTCCTCCGGGACACAGACAAATATGAAACAGTCTGCATTTGCTCTTGTGAGAGCTATAACTATTTATACAAACGTGCTAATATCTGCAGTTTATTTACACTTTTCGTGACCTGTTATCGTCCCTGTTACCCTCAATGCGTCTGGTATGCGCGTAACATGAAAGAAATCACACACTGGATCAGTCTGTTTCTTAACACCATCCGAGAAATGCAGATCCGGGTACTTTGCGAAATTCTCTCTACTTATGTGGCTGTTGCGTTGGGAATCGCGCGAAAAAACCTTCTTGACGATGTTTGCACTGTACGGTAACCCACAATACTCGAGCGTGACACGGCATGCCTCCTGTGGATCGGCTATAAAATCCTCATATTTTATTCCTGCTATGCCAAGTCCTAGAGCAAAACAATTGAGGTTAATATAAACCGTTGACAATGTAACGATGTCAAAAATTACTTTTCATTTAAAAAATAAACGAAATCCGAGGAAAAGAGAAAGCGCTTTATTAAAGGCATCACAAATTCGCACATGTCTATTTGATGATGTACAACTACAAAACTTCTGCTGCTGCTGTTTCTAATAGTACTTCTAGCAATACCACTACTCTACTACAACAACAACAACAACAACAACAACAACTACTACTACTACTACTACTACTACTACTACTACTACTACTACTAATAATAATAATAATAATAATAATAGAAGTTGTAATACTACTCTACTACTGCAACGTCTATTATTATTACTACTACTAACAGTAGTAGTGGCAGTAGTGTTGCTGTTGTAATAGTAGTGATAGTTGTATTAGTAGTGATAATTGCAGTAAAATTAGTGGTGGTATTATTATTAGTAGTAGCAGTAGTGGTAACAGGAGATGGAGATGGAAGAGGGGGAGGACGAGGACAATAATAATAATAATAAGAAGAAGAAGAAGAAAAAGAAGAAGAAGAAAAGAAACAGAAGAATAAGAAGAAGAAGAAAAGAAACAGAAGAAGAAGAAGAACAAGAAGAAGAAGAAGAAGAAGAAGAATCCACTACCTCGCTGACGAAAGTCGCAGTAACACTTGATGTTTCGCGCCCACAAAATAGTGGCCATGGTTATCGGAGAAATTTCTTGAAAGTCAGCAACATCTTCCAAAACACCCATTTTACTCAACAGTTTCTTCCTCAAAAACTTTGAGTTGCGAAAAACAACCGAAAAATATTTTGCCGTGGGTAAAGTATATGTTAGTTTCACAATGGATCTGGCTACTGCCAAGCCGTCACGATACATGAATAGGTGAAACGCATCCGGATATAGTCTCTGGAGATACGGTGTGAGCTCGACATCTTCCGCTTGGAACTTTAAAACATAGTTGTTTATATGATGAGAACAAGGTTTACAGAGCACATTGATAATGTTAAATATTGCACGGTCCAATTCCGTTCCCGTAAATATATTCCGTAACTTTGAAAAATCAATCACTTTTGGTTCTGAAATAGCAATGGTATTCTCCACTTGCTCAAATAACTGTGTGAGAAGAGTGGAACCACAGCGAGACGTGTGTGTTATGAATATCAGTTTACCTTTAGGTGAGCCGATCTGCTCAGCGAAATTGTGAAAACCATTCAAGGGAACGATGATGAGTTTTCTAGCGGCTTTAAACTGAGCAATATTAACAAAACACGCTTGGTTGCTGTTGTAGACGTTCACGTAATTATCAACTTCCACGAATACGGCCCCATCTTTGGTGATGCTATAAAGACTGACGTCAGGAGAGGACAGGTATTCAAGATCTTGCCAACTATTGTGTGTTGCTAGGAAATCGTTCTGACCAAGGTGTATGCTATTGTGTATCCTGTGACGTACCCATATGGAGAGTACTTGTACCTTACCCATGTAAGATGCTCTCCGTCTATTCATACGAAGTGGGTTATATTTATCGGTCATA
This sequence comes from Protula sp. h YS-2021, assembly GCA_949752745.1. NCBI lineage: Eukaryota > Metazoa > Annelida > Polychaeta > Sabellida > Serpulidae > Protula > Protula sp. h YS-2021. Next base: position 20,969,226 of record OX457033.1, read on the forward strand.
AACCACGTGATAAACCACGTGATAAGGCGGAAGAGGTTGAACAAGCGCAGAACCAGCATCCAGCCAAGGTACTTTAGCAGAGAGCTTACGAGTACCATTCTTTGTTCTGCAAAATGAAACTCGGAATTAATTAAACAAACCCAACCAACGAAGCGTGAATCGTATGACTTCTGGTCAGCATTTAGCAGATATTGACTTATTATCAGCTTGAGGTATTATTGATGAGTGAGAAAACGTTGACCTTTATCAAATATTTTCTAGTAAGAAAATCTTGACTTTTAGATCAACATTTTCATAGCTGGTCAACAACATCTTACTGTTGACTCCAAATAAGTCAACAACTGCTTTGTTGATGATCACAAGTAAGTGCAGCATCCATCGACCTTTTTTTTCCGGTCAACACTGAAAAATTACTGACTTGGATATCGCCCAATGAGAGTACAACAATTATCCAAATCATGTAACATTTGAAATTATTGGCCAGCAAACACTTCTATATTCCTAATTCCTGGAATTCTGATTTTCCAGGAACAGAATTATAATGATTTGTTTTAAGTCAACATTAGTTCTTAATGACCTTTTCCTAAGATTCAACGTTTTCAATGAACTGAATATCCCTAATGTCTAGTAATATAAGTTCATATCTGCTAATATTTGCAGTTTCGGTTTCGCTACTGGTACATTATCCATGAATTTCATACTATCTAATTATATGGAAAATAATTGTTAAATATTTGAATAATGGTTAATACATTGTGGGAAGATTATTCATATAAATAAAAAACATAACTGTATTTGACTCAAATATAAATATTAAAATCTTGCCAATATAATTACAGATATTGAAATGACAATATTATTAAATGTTAATGCAATTAAGCAGATACTGTTTTGTCCTATCAAAACAAAAGTTTTCGATGCTATGTGGGAGTTGTTACTGACAGTAACCAAAGTTCAGTACACAATGCACGCTGATAAGAATATCTCAAGTGGTTATTCGGTTGTCAGATAACAAATGGATAACAGTTATCATCCACACTCTTTGCTTGAACTAGCACCACAAGGCACTCATTAAATGGAATATTGTTTGATAAATGAAAAAAAGATAAATCATTAAAAATGAGTAATATTTTAATACAATGCGTTATGTTGCTGTTTCTTTATTGCGTTCAGGGAAACCTCTCACAGGTAAGGGATGGTGCTGGGGAGGGTGAGGGAGGGGGGGGGGGTGCGTGCGGGTGAGATCATCGTCGTTTCTCAGTGGTGGAGCGCTGGGCCGATAATTCAAAGGTCAAGGGTTCGAATCCTGCTCGCGATGGATAGCTCTTATTGTACTTGAAATCAGAATGAGAGCCGTTGCCACAGAATACGAATTCAGGAGAGGGTTTGGTAAAATTCATTTCAATAATAATAATAATAATAATAATAATAATAATAATAATAATAATAATAATAATAATAATAATAATAATAATAATAATAATAATAATAATAATAATCCGCAGAATGAAACGCTCGCACGCTTGCTGGAGTCTGTGCGTGGACTAGAGGCGCTGGTTGCCAAGCAACAACACTCATTACAATCCCACATAACCTTGACGGATCAAAGACTGAACGTGCTAGAGGACAAGGTCAACCGACTCCGAGGTATATGCATCTATAGAGGCCATCTTAAAACAATGTAGTAGTTGCATATGACCTGACGTGAAAACATAAAGAAACTGCTGCACATTATCAGAAATGTGGCCTCTTGTTTTTTTGACGAGGCGATCATAACGTCGCAGGCTGATCAAATCACATCACTTATGTAACTTACCTCCAGCATTCGCTTTAGGTTTCAAAGTTTTTTTGTCCATTTGAAAGAAGACCTTTCTCGATATTGAGTAATATTTTTGAAGTAATCTGGATCATGTGAGATAGAACTTTTAATTATCCGCGGCCATTTTGACAATTCTGTCTACTTCACTACGTATGTACGCATGTAATGCGAACGCCGCATCTCCCAGTGTTGTTGTCCAACAGGCAACCTCTACGACAGTTCGATCTGTTGTGTATAACACTTTTTTAATCCACAGACCCACTCTTGATTCCGCGAAAATAGAACTCATAAAACAGAGGGAATACTTTTTAAAAATATCCATGCGCTGTGTGTTTATATATGACAGATAGATCTCTCAGAGGCCATCTGTTTTATAACAACGTATCTACCAGTGTAAGCTGCCACACCTGTGCGCATGCGTGTGCATTAGACATATCAGGGTCAAAACATCAAGCATTTGGTAAAGAAGAAGGGACTCAGGCTCAAAACAGACTGGGTTTAAATGACTGCCTTTTGATATAAGAAGGTGAAATTTAGTAGTCTAAGTTAAAAAAAAAAACTCCCCCTCCCCCCCTCCCTTTCATTCGCAACTGGTTTGAGTAAAACGTAGCTGTCCATAACACCACAAACACACCACATATATATATTTCAATTTTCATTAGTTATCAAATCATCATTTTCATTTATTTTTTATTATTCCAGTTGATGAAATTCAAACCAAAGCATTCAGCGTTTTCCCCCACATCAACGATTACTCGTATGGAAACGGAGAGTTGTTGATATTTAGGAACACGACATTGAACCTTCACCTTGACTACGATACGAATACTGGACTTTTTGTAGTGCCCCTGGACGGTATATACTACCTCAGGTACTTTTTTCATATAGCATTATATCAGAAACATATTAGCCAATATGTACAGCTATATCTCGAAACTGAGACCACAGCTGGGCCCAAACAAGGATCGGTCTTAATTTATATGTGCACTTGTTTTAAAAGCCCCTTTGTAATCGAAATAAATGCGAGAAAAAAGCGCAGCCTTGGTCATTATATGAAGGTGTCACTTTGAGCATGGTCTTACTGGGCTGCCCTACTGTATATACAGCGATACCTCGCAAACAAGACCACCAGCGAGAGTGTGCTAAAGTGGTCCAATTTCAGAATGTTTCCTATTTATGAAGTTCTTAATAATAGGGGGGGGGGGGGGGGGGGCTACCAGAAGGCGGCCATTTAAATATTGTGTGCTTCAGTCACTTGTTCATGAATCATTTTTTAAATAAGACTGTAGTCAGTGAGGTGTCACTACGAATGTGTCCATGACGGATTTATGAGTAATGTGTGAGTTAGATCCTCAACTGTACCATGTCGATAAGGTTACGACCATGAGTGGGTTTAGGAACTCCTGAACGGAAAGCAGTTTGTGCCATGATTTAAAAATTCTGTCATATGGATTCCTATAAGATCGTTATTACATGACGCTGATACCTCCATTCATTGCAGTCTCACTGTTCAGGCCAATAACGAGCATGACGCACATGTGGCCGTTATGAAGAATGGCGTCATGCTGTTCCGTACACGAGTGCACAGCTTGGATTACAAGCCAGCGGCCACCAATTCAAAAGTGTTTCAGCTCCATCAAGATGACGTCATCTACCTTCAAGGCCATGACCCGGGTCAACTATTGACAGGGGAAGGCGCAAAGCAGACGAGTTTTACTGTCTTTCTTGTGGAACCAATACTTGTGGCCCCTCCAACTGCGGAAACACCTCTAAAACAGCCATAATGATTATCACCATGGCCAATATATCCAAGGCCTTATGTCAGGCAGTGAATGTGGAACAATAAACTCACTAAATGAAGAAACAGTTCATTGTTGGTTAATATATAGAGGGTGTAATGTCGTGTTCTTATTTCATTTCACTTGTCTTATAGTGACCACATAACAAACATGTAAGTCTGATTTACAAACACATATAAATACCAACTGTTCACAACACTTGATTTACTTACATTTTCCTAATATTGTGAAATATATGGTGTATTTCTGAACATGCGATTATGCGATGCAGAATTTTTTTAACAAATCCAAAACAGCATCAATGTCGCCACTTTGATAGATTTTTTTCAGGTGGTCACCAACTAATAACATACAGCGCACCTTAAAACTAGGCTTGACGAGGCAAATGAATTATACTTAAAAACAGTACTCCTCAAATTTAAGTTTTCCATGCAGTCACCATTTATTTACACTACTCTTTAATACAAGAATGTCCAGTGATTGCACCCGGGCTGGGCAATTTTTAATGTCCTCACATTAATTAACGCTTGGAACGTCGTTCCAAGAAGTTATTGTTTTTCCTCGAATTGTGGAGGTTAAAGTGCCTCTTTTTTCCTTTTTGGTTAGTTAACGCTTGGAACCTCGTTCCAAGAAGTTATTGTTATTCATCGAATTAAAGAGGTTAAAGTACCTCCTTTTTCCTTTTTTTGCTAGGTGTTTGGTTTTTATTAACGCTTGGAACTTCGTTCCAAGAAGTTATTGTTTTTCCTCGAATTGTGGGGGTAAAGTACCTCTTTTTTTTTTTCCTTTTTTTGTTAGTTTTATTGTTTTTTAACGCTTGGAACTTCGTTCCAAGAAGTTATTGTTTTTCCTCGAATTGTGGGGGTAAAGTACCTCTTTTTTTTCCTTTTTTTGTTAGTTTTTTCCTTTTTAACGCTTGGAACTTCGTTCCAAGAAGTTATTGTTTTTCCTCGAATTGTGGGGGTAAAGTACCTCTTTTTTTTCCTTTTTTGTTTTTTTTTGTTTTTTTTTCTTCTTTATTTTTTTTTTCACGCAAAGTTCCCGTCGGTTTCCAGACATCTCCTCCGAAACGGCTGAAGCTAGAAGAATGAAATTTGGCACACTTATAGTCGAGTATGCGAAGTGGTGCTAAATGAATTTTTTATTGACCTATGACGTCATCATCTGCGTCTTGTGACGTCACGCAGATTTCATAGCTTAATATCTCCAAAACCGCTGGATCTAGAGGTTCGGAGCTAAATACGTCATGAGACTACTTTTTGACAAAGAACACCGTGATAGCACTATCTTTTACGTATTGCGTAATTCTGACGTCATTTCTACGTTTTCTGTTCCTGGTCGGTTCTAAAGCGGGATTTTTGCGCACAGTATACAGAAAGCTTAGTTGTATACGAATCGACGGTTAAAAGTAACTTTTAACTGCCAAACGCCCTGTAAAACGCCCCACCCCACCCCCAAAATACGTAAACAAAATACTGCCATCACAAGGTCAGCAAGTAAACAGATACTATAGTACTCGCAGTAGCTATTTGCGTTATGTGTGCCAAATAAGGATAAGCATAAATAAGCAATGTTGCTTAACTGGCTGATACAGAAAGGCTCCCATCACTGTGCGCATGCAATGCTGCCTTCATGGCACTCATACTGGAGTGTACTTAAGTGTTTTTTTTTTCATAAAGCAGCCGACTGCGTTTTTGATTACAAAGAGAACAACTTGCTTCTTAAATTTCATAGTCTTTTGCAAGTTATTTATTTGACAAAGCTGATTATAAAAGCTGTTTGTCCTTGTGTTTTGTCCTTGTGTTTTACAAAGTTCTGTGCAGGATAAGGAAGAGCCACTCGAAAAGTAGGTATTCGTTGACTTAATAAAAAGTTTAAAATGCCATTGAAACGGGAATCTGTTTACAGTGAGTGTGTGTGTGTGTGTGTGTGTTGGGGCGGGGGGTGGGGGCAGGCAGTAGTTAGTGTTCAATTAAAGGGTTGAATGTTCTACGGGGTTATTCAAAATATGACTTTCTGGGTCACGGTCAAGGCCAAAAACGGGAGTTGACTATTATCTCGAAAACGGTTAGAGATAGAGCGATTTGAGCTCATTTTCGACCCTTTGGGCCTAAACAACGTTACATAAGAGGTACCGCGGTTTCCTTACCTTCTGGGTCACGGTCAAGGTCAAAAGCCGGAAGTTGACTATTATCTCGAAAATGGTTAGAGATAGAGCGATTTTGGACTCATTTTCGACCCTTTGGGCCTAAACAACGTTACATAAGATGTATCTCGGTGACCTTGACCTTCTGGGTCACGGTCAAGGTAAAAAACCGGAAGTTGACTATTATCTGGAAACGGTTAGAGATAGAACGATTTTAAGCTCATTTTCGACCCTTTGGGCCTAACCAACGTCACATAAGAGGTACCTCGGTGAACATGACCTTCTGGGTCACGGTCAAGGTCAAAAACCGGAAGTTGACTATTATCTCGAAAACGGTTAGAGATAGAACGATTTTAAGCTCATTTTCGACCCTTTGGGCCTAACCAACGTCACATAAGAGGTAACTCAGTGAACACGACCTTCTGAGTCACGGTCAAGGTCAAAAACCGGAAGTTGACTATTATCTCGAAAACGGTTAGAGATAGAACGATTTTAAGCTCATTTTCGATCCTTTGGACCTAACCAACGATAATTAAGAGGTACCTCGGTTTCCTTGACCTTCTGGGTCACGGTAAAGGTTGAAAACCGGAAGTTGACTATTATCTCGAAAACGGTTAAAGATAGAACGATTTTAAGCTCATTTTCTAGCCTTTGGGCTTAAACAACGTCACATAAGAGGTACCTCGGTGACCTTGACCTTCTTGGTCACGGTCAAGGTAAAAAACCGGAAGTTGACTATTATCTCGAAAACGGTTAGAGATAGAACGATTTTAAGCTCATTTTCGATCCTTTGGACCTAAACAACGATACATAAGAGGTACCTCGGTTTCCTTGACCTTTGTCATGGTCAAGGTCAAAAAAAGGAGATTGGATCAAAGCAGCGATAACGAAGGGGTATTGTGTGACTTCGAGGTTTGTCACAGCTGAGCGAGTGTGGACATAAAACAAAGGGGACGCAGTAATTAGTGAACAGGTTATGCCTAACCATGGGAATGAAGCTCAATAAATCGCACAATATTGAAAACTCTCCATGCAAAAGTGTATTAACGATAAATTATATGTTTAACATTCTAACTGACTGCTTCCAAGCGTTAATTTCGTCACTAGGTGGCGAAATCGGTCTAGTTTTGTTAGTTTTTTGTTTTTTTTTCTTCTTTATTTTTTTTTTCACGCAAAGTTCCCGTCGGTTTCCAGGCATCTCCTCCGAAACGGCTGAAGCTAGAAGAATGAAATTTGGCACACTTGAAGTCGACTATGCGAAGTGGTGCTAAATGAATTTTTTATTGACCTATGACGTCATCATCTGCGTCTTGTGACGTCACGCAGATTTCATAGCTTAATATCTCCAAAACCGCTGGATCTAGAGGTTTGGAGCTAAATACGTCATGAGACTACTTTTTGACAAAGAACACCGTGATAGCACTATTTTTTACGTATTGCGTAATTCTGACGTCATTTCTACGTTTTCTGTTCCTGGTCGGTTTTAAAGCGAGATTTTTGCGCACAGTATACAGAAAGCTTAGTTGTATGCGAATTGGCAGTTGAAAATAACTTTAAACTACCCAACGCCCTGTAAAACGCCCCACCCACCCCCAAAATACGTAAACAAAATACTGCCATCACAAGGTCAGCAAGTAAACAGATACTGCAATACTCGCAATAGATATCTGCGGTATGTGTGCCAAATAAGGATAAGCATAAATAAGAAATGCTTGCTGTAACTGGCTGATACAGAAAGGCTCCCATCACTGTGCGCATGCAATGCTGCCTTCATGGTACTCATTTTGGCGAGTGTACTTAAGTGTTTTTTTTTATAAAGCCGCCGACTGCGTTTTTGATTACAAAGAGAACAAGTTGCTTCTTAAATTTTATAGTCTTTTGCAAGTTATTTATTTGACAAAGCTGATTATAAAAGCTGTTTGTCCTTGTGTTTTACAAAGTTCTGTGCAGGATAAGGAAGAGCCACTCGAAAAGGATGTATTCCTTGACTTAATAAAAAGTTTAAAATGCCATTGAAACAGGAATCTGTTTACAGTGAGTGTGTGTGTGTGTGGGGGGGGGGGGCAGGGAGTAGTTAGTGTTAAATTAAAGGGTTGAATGTTCTACGGGGTTATTCCCACTTGCAAACATAGTTTGCAAATGGGTATGCTTTGCAAAGAATTCTGGCCGTTTATTCCTTCCTTTTTTTCGTCACGGAGGTTTCCAGAAAATCCTCCTACGCTATTTGACATAGGACGATGAAATTTAGCACAGAGATAGAGGGTGATGAGATGTCGTGAAATCCTCAATTTTTTTTTACCTTTAGGTCAAATTTAGGTCAAAGTTTTTTTTTACCACAAACTGGTTTCCAGAAAACTCCTCCTACACGGTTTGTAATAGAAAGACGGCATTTGGCAGAAACACAAAGGGTAATGAGTTTTCGTGAAATCCGCAAATTTTTTGACCTTGACCTTCAAAATATTTTTCAAAAACCTCTTCCATCACGAAAACTTGCTGGAAATAGCGCTCAAATCCTTGTATCAACACGTGTACAGTGTCAGTAGGCAGTAACATCATTGATGGAATCTCGACATTCAGTGTCAAGGTCAGGGTCATGTGACTTTTGTATATTGAAATCCCTTAGAGACAAATTGTCCATTATCTCGAATACGGTTAGAGACAGAACGATTTTAAGCTCATTTTCGACCCTTTGGGCCTAACCAACGTCACATAGGAGGTACCTCGGTGAACATGACCTTCTGGGTCACGGTCAAGGTCAAAAACCGGAAGTTGACTATTATCTCGAAAACGGTTAGAGATAGAGTGATTTTGAGCTCATTTTCTACCCTTTGGGCCTAAGCAACGATACATAAGAGGTACCTCGGTTTCCTTGACCTTCTGGGTCACGGTCAAGGTCAAAAGCCGGAAGTTGACTATTATCTGGAAAGCGGTTAAAGATAGAACGATTTTAAGCTCATTTTCTACCCTTTGGGCCTAAACAACGTCACATAAGAGGTACCTCGGTGACCTTGACCTTCTGGGTCACAGTCAAGGTAAAAAACCGGAAGCTGACTATTATCTCGAAAACGGTTAGAGATAGAACGATTTTAAGCTCATTTTCGATCCTTTGGACCTAAACAACGATACATAAGAGGTACCTCGGTTTCCTTGACCTTTGTCATGGTCAAGTTCAAAAAAAGGAGATTGGATCAAAGCAGCGATAACGAAGGGGTATTGTGTGACTTCGAGGTTTGTCACAGCTGAGCGAGTGTGGACATAAAACAAAAGGGACGCAGTAATTAGTGAACAGGTTATGCCTAACCATGGGAATGAAGCTCAATAATTCGCACAATATTGAAAACTCTCCATACAAAAGTGTATTAACGATAAATTATATGCTTAACATTCTAACTGACTGCTTCCAAGCGTTAATTTCGTCACTCGGTGGCGAAATCGGTCTAGTTTTTCCTTTTTTGTTAGTTTTTTGTTTTTTTTTTCTTCTTTATTTTTTTTTCACGCAAAGTTCCCGTCGGTTTCCAGACATCTCCTCCGAAACGGCTGAAGCTAGAAGAATGAAATTTGGCACACTTATAGTCGAGTATGCGAAGTGGTGCCAAATGAATTTTTTATTGACCTATGACGTCATCATCTGCGTCTTGTGACGTCACGCAGATTTCATAGCTTAATATCTCCAAAACCGCTGGATCTAGAGGTTCGGAGCTAAATACGTCATGAGACTACTTTTTGGCAAAGAACACCGTGATAGCACTATTTTTTACGCATTGCGTAATTCTGACGTCATTTCTACGTTTTCTGTTCCTAGTCCGTTTTAAAGCGGGATTTTTGCGCACAGTATACAGAAAGCTTAGTTGTATACGAATCGACGGTTAAAAGTAACTTTTAACTGCCAAATGCCCTGTAAAACGCCCCACCCCACCCCCAAAATACGTAAACAAAATACTGCCATCACAAGGTCAGCAAGTAAACAGATACTATAGTACTCGCAGTAGCTATTTGCGTTATGTGTGCCAAATAAGGATAAGCATAAATAAGCAATGTTGCTTAACTGGCTGATACAGAAAGGCTCCCATCACTGTGCGCATGCAATGCTGCCTTCATGGCACTCATACTGGAGTGTACTTAAGTGTTTTTTTTTTTCATAAAGCAGCCGACTGCGTTTTTGATTACAAAGAGAACAAGTTGCTTCTTAAATTTCATAGTCTTTTGCAAGTTATTTATTTGACAAAGCTGATTATAAAAGCTGTTTGTCCTTGTGTTTTACAAAGTTCTGTGCAGGATAAGGAAGAGCCACTCGAAAAGTAGGATTCGTTGACTTAATAAAAAGTTTAAAATGCCATTGAAACAGGAATCTGTTTACAGTGAGTGTGTGTGTGTGTGTGGGGGGGGGGCAGGGAGTAGTTAGTGTTCAATTAAAGGGTTGAATGTTCTACGGGGTTATTCAAAATATGACTTTCTGGGTCACGGTCAAGGCCAAAAACGGGAGTTGACTATTATCTCGAAAACGGTTAGAGATAGAGCGATTTGAGCTCATTTTCGACCCTTTGGGCCTAAACAACGTTACATAAAAGGTACCGCGGTTTCCTTACCTTCTGGGTCACGGTCAAGGTAAAAAAAAGGAAGTTGACTATTATCTGGAAAACGGTTAGAGATAGAACGATTTTAAGCTCATTTTCGACCCTTTGGGCCTAACCAACGTCACATAAGAGGTACCTCGGTGAACATGACCTTCCGGGTCACGGTCAAGGTCAAAAACCGGAAGTTGACTATTATCTCGAAAACGGTTAGAGATAGAACGATTTTAAGCTCATTTTCGATCCTTTGGACCTAAACAACGATACATAAGAGTTACCTCGGTTTCCTTGACCTTTGTCATGGTCAAGGTCAAAAAAGGGAGATTGGATCAAAGCAGCGATAACGAAGGGGTATTGTGTGACTTCGAGGTTTGTCACAGCTGAGCGAGTGTGGACATAAAACAAAAGGGACGCAGTAATTAGTGAACAGGTTATGCCTAACCATGGGAATGAAGCTCAATAAATCGCACAATATTGAAAACTCTCCATACAAAAGTGTATTAACGATAAATTATATGTTTAACATTCTAACTGACTGCTTCCAAGCGTTAATTTCGTCACTAGGTGGCGAAATCGGTCTAGTTTTGTTAGTTTTTTGTTTTTTTTTCTTCTTTATTTTTTTTTCACGGAAAGTCCCCGTCGGTTTCCAGACATCTCCTCCGAAACGGCTGAAGCTAGAAGAATGAAATTTGGCACACTTGAAGTCGACTATGCGAAGTGGTGCTAAATGAATTTTTTATTGACCTATGACGTCATCATCTGCGTCTTGTGACGTCACGCAGATTTCATAGCTTAATATCTCCAAAACCGCTGGATCTAGAGGTTTGGAGCTAAATACGTCATGAGACTACTTTTTGACAAAGAACACCGTGATAGCACTATTTTTTACGTATTGCGTAATTCTGACGTCATTTCTACGTTTTCTGTTCCTGGTCGGTTTTAAAGCGAGATTTTTGCGCACAGTATACAGAAAGCTTAGTTGTATGCGAATTGGCAGTTAAAAATAACTTTAAACTACCCAACGCCCTGTAAAACGCCCCACCCACCCCCAAAATACGTAAACAAAATACTGCCATCACAAGGTCAGCAAGTAAACAGATACTGCAATACTCGCAATAGATATCTGCGGTATGTGTGCCAAATAAGGATAAGCATAAATAAGAAATGCTTGCTGTAACTGGCTGATGCAGAAAGGCTCCCATCACTGTGCGCATGCAATGCTGCCTTCATGGTACTCATTTTGGCGAGTGTACTTAAGTGTTTTTTTTATAAAGCCGCCGACTGCGTTTTTGATTACAAAGAGAACAAGTTGCTTCTTAAATTTTATAGTCTTTTGCAAGTTATTTATTTGACAAAGCTGATTATAAAAGCTGTTTGTCCTTGTGTTTTACAAAGTTCTGTGCAGGATAAGGAAGAGCCACTCGAAAAGGATGTATTCCTTGACTTAATAAAAAGTTTAAAATGCCATTGAAACAGGAATCTGTTTACAGTGAGTGTGTGTGTGGGGGGGGGGGGGGGCAGGGAGTAGTTAGTGTTAAATTAAAGGGTTGAATGTTCTACGGGGTTATTCCCACTTGCAAACATAGTTTGCAAATGGGTATGCTTTGCAAAGAATTCTGGCCGTTTATTCCTTCCTTTTTTTCGTCACGGAGGTTTCCAGAAAATCCTCCTACGCTATTTGACATAGGACGATGAAATTTAGCACAGAGATAGAGGGTGATGAGATGTCGTGAAATCCTCAATTTTTTTTTACCTTTAGGTCAAATTTAGGTCAAAGTTTTTTTTTACCACAAACTGGTTTCCAGAAAACTCCTCCTACACGGTTTGTAATAGAAAGACGGCATTTGGCAGAAACACAAAGGGTAATGAGTTTTCGTGAAATCCGCAAATTTTTTTACCTTGACCTTCAAAATATTTTTCAAAAACCTCTTCCATCACGAAAACTTGCTGGAAATAGCGCTCAAATCCTTGTATCAACACGTGTACAGTGTCAGTAGGCAGTAACATCATTGATGGAATCTCGACATTCAGTGTCAAGGTCAGGGTCATGTGACTTTTGTATATTGAAATCCCTTAGAGACAAATTGTCCATTATCTCGAATACGGTTAGAGACAGAACGATTTTAAGCTCATTTTCGACCCTTTGGGCCTAACCAACGTCACATAGGAGGTACCTCGGTGAACATGACCTTCTGTGTCACGGTCAAGGTCAAAAACCGGAAGTTGACTATTATCTCGAAAACGGTTAGAGATAGAGTGATTTTGAGCTCATTTTCTACCCTTTGGGCCTAAGCAACGATACATAAGAGGTACCTCGGTTTCCTTGACCTTCTGGGTCACGGTCAAGGTCAAAAGCCGGAAGTTGACTATTATCTGGAAAGCGGTTAAAGATAGAACGATTTTAAGCTCATTTTCGATCCTTTGGACCTAACCAACGATACATAAGAGGTACCTCGGTTTCCTTGACCTTCTGGGTCACGGTCAAGGTTAAAAACCGGAAGTTGACTATTATCTGGAAAACGGTTAAAGATAGAACGATTTTAAGCTCATTTTCGACCCTTTGGGCTTAAACAACGTCACATAAGAGGTACCTCGGTGACCTTGACCTTCTGGGTCACGGTCAAGGTAAAAAACCGGAAGTTGACTATTATCTCGAAAACGGTTAGAGATAGAACGATTTTAAGCTCATTTTCGATCCTTTGGACCTAAACAACGATACATAAGAGTTACCTCGGTTTCCTTGACCTTTGTCATGGTCAAGGTCAAAAAAGGGAGATTGGATCAAAGCAGCGATAACGAAGGGGTATTGTGTGACTTCGAGGTTTGTCACACCTGTGCGAATGTGGACATAAAACAAAAGGGACGCAGTAATTAGTGAACAGGTTATGCCTAACCATGGGCATGAAGCTCAATAAATCGCACAATATTGAAAACTCTCCATACAAAAGTGTATTAACGATAAATTATATGTTTAACATTCTAACTGACTGCTTCCAAGCGTTAATTTCGTCACTAGGTGGCGAAATCGGTCTAGTTTTGTTTTTTTCTTTTTCATTTTTTTTTCACGCAAAATCCCCGTCGGTTTCCAGACATCTCTTCCGAAACGGCTGAAGCTAGAAGAATGAAATTTGGCACACTTGAAGTCGACTATGCGAAGTGGTGCCAAATGAATTTTTTATTGACCTATGACGTCATCATCTGCGTCTTGTGACGTCAGGGCGATTTAATAGCTTAATATCTCCAAAATCGCTTGATCTAGAGGTTTGCAGCTAAGTACGTCATGAGACTACTTTTTGACAAAGAACACCGTGATAGCACTATTTTTAACGTATTGCGTAATTCTGACGTCATTTCTACGTTTTCTATTGCTGGTCGGTTTTAAAGCGGGATTTTTGCACACAGTATGCAGAAAGCTTAGTTGTATACGAATTGACAGTTAAAAGTAACTTTAAGCTACCCAATGCCCTGAAAACGCCCCTGCCCCACACAAAAAAAAAAACGCAAACAAAATACCACCATCACAAGGCCAGCAAGTAAACAGATACTTGTGTACTCGCGCGAGCCATTTTCTGTATGTGTGCCAAATAAGGATAAGCATAACAAGCCTTACTCATGTGTGCTTGGCCATGCAATGCTGCCTGCATGGTACCCATTTTCGCTGCGCTTGTCGCTGGAGTGTACTTGAGTGGTTTTTCTATAAAGCAGCTGACAGTGCGTTTCTGATCACAAAGAGAACAAGTTGCTTCTTAAATTTTATGGTCTTTTGCAAGTTATTTATTTGACAAAGCTGATTATTAAAGATGTTTGTCCTGGTGTTTTACAAAGTTCTGTACAAGATAAGGAAGAGCCACTCGAAAAGTAAGTATTTGTTGACTTAATAAAAAGTTGAAAATGCCATTGAAACTGGGATTTGTTTACAGTTAGAGTGGGGGGAGGTGCAGAGAGTAGTTAGTGTTCAATCAAAGGGTTGAATGTTCTTCGGAGTTATTCGAAATATGACTTTCTGGGTCACAGTCAAGGTCAAAAACCGGAAGTTGACTATTATCTCGAAAACGGTTAGAGATGAGCGATTTTGAGCTCATTTTCGACCCTTTCGGCCTAAACATCGTTACATAAGAGGTACCTCGGTGATGTTGACCTTCTCGGTCACGGTAAAGGTAAAATCAGCGGGAAGTTGAGTTTTATCTCGAAAACAGTTAGAGATAGAGCGGTTTTCAGCTCATTTTAGACCCTTTGGCCTAAACAACGTTACATAAGGCTACCTTGGTGACCTTGACCTTCTGGGTCACGGTCAAGGCCACAAACCGGAAGTTGACTATTATCTCGAAAACGGTTAGAGATAGAGCGATTTTGAGCTCATTTTTAGACTATTTCGGCCTAAACAACGTTATATAAGAGGTATCTCGGTGACCTTGACCTTCTCTGTCACGGTCAAGATAAAAATAGAAAGTTGGTATTATCTCGAAAACGATTAGAGATAGAGCGGTTTTCAGCTCATTTTAGACCCTTTTGGCTTAAACAACGTTATATAAGAGGTACCTCGGTGACCTTAACCTTCTTGGTCACGGTCAAGGTCAAAAGAAGGAAGTTGACTATTATCTCGACTTGTTAGAGACAGAGCAATTTTGGTTTCTGTAAGTGGGCTAATTCCGCTATCTAGCTCAATTCTGCCTAGTTGTACTCGTTGCAGCTAGTGAACCTTCAGAGGTTAAACTGCTGGTGAACATCTATGCAACTACAGCCACTCTGTCACTCTGTCTTCAGCTTCCTCACCGTTTCAACATATCTCCTATGATACAGCTAAGCTTATAAAAGTGAAGCTTTACGCATAAAAATCAGAGAGTTTAAGAACAAAATATAGTATATATTATGGGACAAAGGAAGGTGTGTTGACCGAAAAATCTCACAATGTTGTGTACACAACAAAAAGTACATAAATTATAAGCCATCCAAATACAGCAAAACCTTTTAATAGTGAAAATCTCCTACAATGAACAACTTTTCACGGCCCAAATTTCCCAATTTATTTACCCATTGGGTTTTGAACAGACATTCTAGTTAGTGAATATCTCTGGACTGTGAACATTTACTACGGTCCCAATAAACAGTTATCAATAGAAATGAACGGCTTATGAATGAACACATAATCTGATCCCACTTATTTGAACATCTATCCTATCCCTTGTGAAATGGAGTACCAATTTTGTATCTCTTAATATTAATGTTTACCTTGACGGGACGGTAATTGCATGCTTATTGTCACAGCTGAGCGAGTGTGGACATAAAACAAAGGGACACAGTAATTAGTAAACAATGGGAATGAAGCTCGATAAATCGCACAATATTGATAACTCTCCATACAAAAGTATATTAACGATAAATTATATCCTTAACATTCTAACTGACTGCTTCCAAGCGTTAATTTCGTCACTCGGTGGCTAAATCGGTCTAGTTTTTGTCATAATTCACCATGTTAATTGCTATAAAAAATTGCTATAAAACATAATATTTTTATATGTATTGAAAATAAACTTGCCAACTCCCCCATTGTTTGCTTTTTCCCTTTTGTTTGTTTTTTTTTCATGTCAAGCTTAGTTACGTTTATGTACAAAGACGGGTTCAACTAACCAGGGATTTTTTTCGCTCGCTTACGCGACGCAGTGTTACAAACAAGAATGTCTAGGGACATTGCAACCAGCCGAGGTCAACTCAAGGAGAGTAAAGCACTTTACCATCTCATTGTTGCTTACAAAATCATACATTCAGCTGTTGTATAAATAAAGTATGACTGCACCAAAGATATTTTCGGTAAGATGGAACACTGTCTGAATATAATATCCTCCCTCCCACCCCCCAACAACAAAATCGGTCAAAACCTAGTTAATTTAATCACTAGGCTGGAATTTTATTTATTTATTTTAACATAGATAACTTGTGTTAATGGTCACTTGTCGTTCTATTTTATTGCAAAGACAAAATGACAGGAATTCGCCACGACTAAAGCACCACCAAAGCAACTGTCATAATTTTATAGATTTTGCCCTAGAATCTCAAATTTAGTGTTCAAATTAGCGGTTACATGTACGAGTCCATATGGGCATCGAAGGGTGCTTGCTTAACGGCTAGCTTAGGAGTAATGACGAGCATTGAATTTTGCAACATTTGACAAAAATAAACATTTATGAGAAACTGTAGTGAACGGTTACTTTGCACACAAACTAATAATTCGCATAAATAAACTGACTTCTCATGTGAGTTAATATAAGTCTAAAGATACACTTCTTCGTCTTGCAGAAAAAGGGGTCATCCACAACGGAAAAAAGTTTAACAAGCCACTCCTCATAGGTTTTCCCCCATGTGACGTCACTCATTGACCGTAGAATCATCGTGCGGACATCCGCAGTATCTCCTGACCCGCTCCATTGCAAATGAGTGTTCATCACATTAATACTTTTCCTTTGGACTATTAATTAACAATTGTGCTGAAACACTTAATATGTACTTTTTTGACGAAAAGGGACGCATTTCAACTTGGTTTTCTGACATACTGGTTTTGGCTCATTTAGTTATTAAGCTTTTAAATTTGAATTTTATTTAATCAAGTTAGATTAAGTTCTTTAGAATGAGTATGTTTGTGAAAGGTGGTAATATTTCTGTTAAACTTATTTCTACAGTAACGTTTTTTAAAAAAATATTTAAGATTTTACTCAAAATTTATATTCAACACCACTTTGTAAAAGCAACGAAATTAAAAATAAAGAGCGAGATAGAGAGAGAGAGAGAGAGAGAGAGAGAGAGAGAGAGAGAGAGAGAGAGAGAGAGAGAGAGAGAGAAAGAGAAAGTGTGTGTGTGTGTGTGAGAGAGAGAGAGAAACATCCATGTCTAATTGGAAGACAGATGTCAATTGATAAGTTACCAGTGTGCTAATCATGACCTATATTGCGGTCTCCTCAGCATGCAGAGATGTCGCAATTTAATTGTTGCTTTTAATTTCAAGACCATCGCTGTAATTTTACAACATTTCTGTTGTAATTATTTTACTCTAAAACAAAAAAACAAAGTGATGGTAGAAGCAGTGGTTGGGAGTTGTAATCAGCGTCATCGGACCGTCAGAGCCAAAACAATAAAAAGCATGAGCTGACTGTCGAAAAAAACGATCGTGCAATGATATATTTGCACCGTTTTATTAGCCAATCGCTCCTTTATATGAATATGAAAGAGTTTACAATATATATATTAAAGTAGGTCTCCTTAATTCTTATCGTGCTTATGAAACTACACAGCAAACAAAAAAAAACGACAGATTCTATAGCATAGCGGATATAACATACTTTGTTAAACTTTATGCCGTGTATAAATACAAGTGCCGAAAAATCAGCTTTAAGGAGATCCGTTTTTATTTGAAATCCGCTTTATATTATGTACTAAAAATTTATAGCTTTGAAGCTTGCTTTTACCGACAGGTCCTTTCGTTTTTTTTCAGCTGTAAGCCATAGACTGTCCCCCCTGCCAAGAAGTATGTTTAAGAGTCGCTTTTCCTTATTAAACCAGTGTTAAAAACTTGTTATGTAAGACAAAGAGCTTGGGATGGGTGCATTAAAATTTAAAAAAGCCAACGACGAGGGAGCAAACGGTTCGCTAATCACTTCGACGTAAGTGGATTCCAGGTGTATGGAATGATTTCCATTCATTTACATTCCCAGAAATGTTACCGCGAGCATTTTGAAAATATTTCTATGTATAAAGCATTCTGCTTTGTAGCGTTCGTTGTTCAATTTCTTGGGAGCCAAAAAGAAGAGCTCGCGACATTAGGTTTTCATTAAAAACAACATGCAATAAACAAACTGACGCCGTAACTTTCATTCCGTTTCGTAAAAGCGGTTCATTCACACTCCTAGGCAAACTGATTGTTGCTGTTAGGTCACGCTTCACATTTGACTTGAAAACCTGACCCGATCACAGCAGTAACAGGGTTTTAAACTGGATGTACTTCGACACGATTTCTGCTTTCTGGTCTATGAACTTCATTCTCCTTGACGCCACCACATTGTCATCGGTTGACATTTATAAAAATTAGTGGTCTGGGCTGGTAGGAGCTGGTACCAGCGGTAGGAGCTTTACTGGCCAATAAAATATTACCAACACTAGTGGCACCACTCCTCATCCTCATCGTTCTCCTCCTCCTCCTCCTCCTCCTCACCATCATCATCATTATCATCATATGATGTTCCAAACTCCTGCGATATCAATGATTTCCTGAAATTGTAGGTGTTACTTTAGTTGGAAAAATTTCGTACTGGGCACGGAAGATATGTGACTAAGATTGAATTTTGTACTAGTCTTTGCTTCTCAGCATTATGATATTGACTATTATCAACGCTGATTTGCACATTACATTCTAAACAAATTTGACCATTCCGCTAAAGAGTAGCGAAATTTACACTTGGGAGCTTTAAATCACTATTCCGAAGGCGTAAAAATATACGATTTTACTCGAGAACTTTGGCAATTTGCAATTTGCATGAAAACTCTAGATTATAGAGAAAAAGGGTATTTTTGCTGATAAGTGCTAAAAGGTGTGGTATTGCAAATTCGGCAATTTTATTTAACGTACCAAATTGAAATCAATATTTCAAGTAAATCTAACAAATTTGCAGAAGTAAATGGTGTTTCGGCAAAAGTGAATCGCTCGAATCGCTAAAGTGGTGAAAATGGGTGAATCAAACACACACACACAAATACAAATAGTAAATAAATAAAAATGGCATTTACCCTCCCCCACGATAGACCGAACACCGAGCCCACACCATGGATGTAGTCTATGCAGCTAAAGAGTACTTGGGCCAAATTCTAATAGAACAACCACTTTAAATTTCAGTCGTTCATCGTGACCAACTGATACAGTAAACTGACTTTGTACCCTCTCATTGAAGATCTTTTAAGGCAATTGTCATCCCAATAAGATGCATTAATAAGTGATTTTAATAACTGGAATGAATTCGCTACTTAATAGCGAAATATCCACTTGTAAATTGTTCGAAGTTATACAAAGACGACTTTTTTTGCTGAAAATTGATAAACTTTGATATGTTGCTAACTCTCCATATTTTTGAAAATAGATAAAATGTAATTTACTACACCTGTTACATGAAATTATAAAATAAAAATAAAATGCAAAATTGAAAACCTGGTCTTGACTATCCACATGCTAAATCTAACCTTAACAGAATTCCGCTATATAGCTGAATTAGCCCACTTGCAGAAACCATTACAGAAAATATTTGTATTAAATCATGACAAAAAAACTCGAATTAACGCAGTACCCCATCTTCATAGGTGCTTTGATCTTTAACCGTTGTCGACATAACTTCCAGTTTTTGACCTTGACCGTGACCCAGAAGGCCAAGGTCACCGAGGTACCTCTTATGTTACGTTGTTTAGGCTTAAAGGGTCGAAAATGAGCTCCAAATCGGTCTATCTCTAACCGTTTTCGAGATAATAGTTAACTTCTAGTTTCTGACTTTGACCGTGACCTAGGCTGAAAGGGCCAAAAAGGAGTTGAGAATCGCTCTATCTCTAATCGTTTTCAAGACAAGTCGGCGTGTTGTTACAGGAGCGTGAGATCATGTGGCGTTTGACCTTGACCGCTCAATCACTACTTATAGCTTCTTTGGACTTTATCTTAAGTGTCACTAATGCTAGGCTTGTAAGTTTTTTAAGAGAACTGTGTTATTTTCAATTGTGTAATCATTCGCGTTGCAGCTTTAAATTAGAGCTGTATATATTTTCAGCAAGTTTTCTTTGATGCATTATTAGACATGAACTGTTACACATTTAGGAATAAGATACCAATTTGAAAATATGACAATTTTATACCAAAAAATAAGGTAAGTGGAATTCATTACGACTAGCAGTAAAATTCCATCGGGGGATCACCCACACTTTTTACAACATTTAAATAATAAACTTTTTACAACATTAAAAAAGTTCAGCATGTATATAAAATTTAAAAAACTAGAAGTCGAGTGTTAATGGAAAGAAGATTTGTAAAGCGCTGGGGGTGGCGTTAAATTAACACCTTATTTCGTAAAAAGTGATGTTACGAGTAAAAGCGCAATTCGCGTTCTCCACTTTTAATGGGTTCCCTTCCGGGTTGGATTACCACCCAACTTTTGGAAAAGAACTTTTGGTTCGCAGTTCGAAAGCACCTATCCCGCCATATATCCATCGGCCAATGAGAATGAGGGAATCCTTGTATTATACGTCATTGTCGGATTACGTCATTCTCTTGGCTTGTTGTTGATGGATGGGAGGGAGAGTAGGTTAAAAGTGGAGAACGTGAATTGCGCTTTTACCCCATAAGGCACGTTTTACGAAATAAAAAGTTAGTTTTACTTCGCAAAAGCTTTGAATTCGCTTATCTCGACCTTTAATGGGATTTGAGTGCGAAGCAGGGGAGTACACTATTCTGAACTGTCCTAAAAATCGCGCATTACGCCTTGATCCGTAAAAGTCCGTTTGTTTTAATCGGGCAGAAGTGATAGGAGTTCCGTTTCTTTTAATTCTTTTAATTCTTTCTGCTAATCGTCCAAGGAAAAAATTTCCCTGCCCGTAAAAACATAGTTGAACAAATAATGCCTAGTTTATCACAGCAAAAGAAGGTCCGATCATCGTATGTACTGCCCTTTACTTGACTCACCTCCCGGATGGAAGCCGACGTCAGTTACTCGAGTGCTGTGCATTTCTTTTATATGATTACTTTTTTATTGGAAGTATAAAAGGCAATTGGATCGTAAATCAAAAGTGATATACGGCAAATAAATAATAGTACACCAGAGATTAGATCTGGGAGTGCTTACAAAGGCATGCTTTATTACTAAAACGTGGATAAAAACAGACTTGAATCTCCGTGTCTGATTTTAGCCAAGTAATTTTCCACATTTTGAGTTTTATCTTTTTAATTAAAAACCTATAGGCGGTTGCCTATAATATCAACAATCACTCGCAAAACTTGTCTAATTAGACGTAATGATTAAATTAATGAACATTTCCCTACATGGGTCCGTAAAAGCACCGTGGTCCTGCTAGTACCGAGCTTATAGCCTTGGTCCTTCTGTCTCAGGGCCTTATCGTCGTCTGGTAAATGAAGAACGGTAGGGACCGTAATGCCCCCCCCCCCCCGTTTGTTTTGTTCATGAATTGAGGAGAGCGACAGAATTGCTCTGATCGATTAGCCGTGAGGCAGAAGGATCGAACACAGCAGCGGTGTTATTTTTCAAATAACTCTTTTCCCCTTGCTTAATGTAAGCAAAGGAGAAGAGTCCGTGGGGACGAAAGTCGTAATGGTAGTCAGAAGGAGTGCCATTCTTGGAGTTTGTTGTTCACTTTCTTGGTTTGAAGCTGTTGCTGTTACCGTTACTGTCTTTGGAGTGGTCCCTTTCTGTTTGTCCTTGCCCTTGAATTTGGGAGAGGGTGACGTGACGTGAGAAATGCATTTGGTAATGGTTGCTTCTGCGGCTATGAACGCTCCCAAGGAATAGGGACCGGATAGCCCCTCTTGTGAGAAGTCTTTCAGACCGTACTTGACGAAGGAGTTGGAGTAAGTCCAACACCCTGTTATTAGTATATCTGAAAGTGAAACTTTACGTAGGGCGCTAAAGGGGTTTGCAACCTGTCTGACTTGATGGGCTTTGACTTTCAATTCAGTTTGTAAGTTTGTGTCCGCTTGTGCCCAGTCGCAAGCTGAAAGGATAACCCCTTTTCCGTGATTAGAAATGGTTTGAGAGGTCCGTGTTAAATTTCGGCATAAAAGAGATTATGAAGGCTTTTTGACTTTCTTATCCATATGGCTCTGAGATTTCCACTTATTAGCGTAGTGCCTTGAAAGAAGATTTGCCTTGAGAGGGGCACAGAGAGACTAGGCCTCCGCGATCAAGTTCTTCTGGTAGGACTTGGATGCTTATATGATTAGGTTGTGTCCATCCATTGGCTGGTGATATGGGTCTTACCCACGAAGCCTGCTCTAGAGACTAAGATTACCTTTTTCCATGTGCCATTTTCTTTGTTTACCTTTCTGTCAAAGGGATGTATGTCGCTTCTCCTTTTGCCCGAGGCCAGAGCTAATAAAAATGTAAATCTTACCGTTGTATTTTTAGCTGATGTGACCTTTTCTCCGAAGATATCGGGGCGTTAGAGATAGCAGAGGACTAAGGCATGTTTGAAGTACATGGGGTGTATCTACCTTTAAATATCTGATTAGCTGAGAGAGAGCCGTGTCTTCTCTAGTGTCAAAGCCCTTTGATGCTTTGAGTCTGGAGCCTATAGCGGCTCTGTTTCGTTCGATCGAACCAGCCCCTAACTGCTAATTCGTAAACAGGTGATCTAAAAAATCTGCCACTACTGCTGGAGAAGACTGAAACAGGTCCAACTTGGATTTACTACACCAGGAGACAAATTTGTTCCACTGTGATCTGTAAACCTTAGCTGTAGAGCTCTTATAACTGCTCATTATTTTCTCCATCACTTGCTTGGAGAAGCCCTTCTTTTTAAGATAGAACTGGTCAGACTAGTTTCAACAAGTGGGGGAAGGGTAGAAGTGTTGCCAGTAGGGTTGTGACGGTAACTACCTGTGACACGGGATTGTGGCCGATTTTATCACCTTGCAGCGGAGCAGTAAGGTGAACCATGGGGCTTTGGCGGACAATCGGGCCATTAGCAACAGGGACCGTGGTCCTAATTTGACTTGTTTTGCTGTACGACTTGCTTGTTGCTGAAAGGCGTACAGTATTTCTTCCACTAGCCAGCGGCAATTGAGGGAGTCCACTGCCCAAGCTGCTTGGTCTGGGCAGGGAAAAATATATCTGAGAAGTTGGGTCGTCATTGCATTGGCAAATAGGTCCAGAGTGGAGGTGAGGAGGGGATCCCCACAGTGACCGGCGTACTACCTATTGAAACGACTGAGGGGCCAGACACCATTCGGTGCTGATTACTTGACCTTCCGTTGACGCTAGGTCCGCCAGTAGATTGATTTCCAGCAAAAGGGCTGGCTGAAATCGTTATGTGATTTTGGCGGGCCATGCAAACTTGGATAAGGACGTGATTTCGTGCCCCCTTGCTTGTTTAAACACGTTATAGCTGTTGAATTGTCCAGTAAAAACAGGGCCGTTTTGTCCCTAATATGTCTGGTCAATGTGTTTAGAGCGATCCAGAAAACTCGAAGCTCCAGCCAGTTGATGTGGTATTTCTGTAGGGAACGGGGCCACTTGCCCGTCCATACTTGTCCTTGCCAGTGGATTTCCCATCCCGATTGAGATGAGTACGTTTGGATTTCTATTTTCGAAGTGAAGAATTGGAATGGTACACCTTGCAATATGATCTGTGCGTCACACCACCATTGAAGGGAGAGCAGGGCAGTATGTGACACTTGCATTTATGTTGAGGGGAATCTTCCTGGACGTAGGGCCCATCTTACCTGGCTCAGCGTTCCGTTGTGGGAAAAGGCCTTGTCCCCGCTAGATCGCATACCCTGCTAGAAAGGTGATCAATTGTTTGGGCATTAGTCCTGATTTGGCGATGTTCACTACTAATACTACCTGTAATGCTTTACCTACTAAGGTCATTTTCTGGGCTTTGGTTACTTCTCTGTCTTGTTGTACTAAGAACCAATCGTCTGGATACTGGAAGGCCAGCATTCTTTCTAGACGGGCCCAGGATTTGAGTACCTTCATGACCTTGTTAAACACGTATGGGGTTGCCAGAAACCAGAAACGTTTCTTCTCTACCTGGAAACCCAGAAACTTCTTGGCTGAGTGATGAACGAAGATATGGAGATGTAGGCATCGGAGGTACCGCACATCCCTGACTGTAATGACCCGTTTATTACTTGGGCCGTGTCCATTTGGAAGGAGGTCACTCGCACCCATTGATAGGAGAGGGGTTGATTACCAGACACCACCGACGAGCCGACGAGAGGCCCCCATTTGCTCCCAGTG
The DNA here is from genome assembly GCA_949752745.1 of Protula sp. h YS-2021. Classification (NCBI taxonomy): domain Eukaryota; kingdom Metazoa; phylum Annelida; class Polychaeta; order Sabellida; family Serpulidae; genus Protula; species Protula sp. h YS-2021. The sequence continues at coordinate 20,993,552 of OX457033.1, forward strand.
TCGCCAAAACTTCCATAGTCTTCCTCCTACGGGCAAGGAAACGCTGTAGGAGAGTAAACTTTCTAAGTCTGTTAATTTTGTTAAAGTATCGTCAGAAGATAACTGTGTCTCGGAGCAGTAATTTGGTTGGTTGCTACCTGAACGACTGCAGCGACGGCCCCTCTGTCTTGTTGCCGTTTTTCGGCTTCGATTTATTGGCGGTTGAGCTGGTGCGCTGGTTTGCTTTGTGTCGGCGTCGATTGGTACGGTCGTTTCCTTTTCACGGGCCTTTTGAATGATGACCGCGACATCCTTGACATTGGCTCTCCTGATTCACTCTCGCCACCTCTGCGGTGGGGGATAGTTCTCTCTCCCCTAGGATGGAAGCGTGGGGTAGGTCCCGTAGACCTTTGACACTGGACTAGCAGTAGAGTGATGTTTGCACTGCCAAAGCTGAGGTGGAGAGCTTAAGTTGACCTCTGTCCGTATCTGAAACGCATGAAGAGAGAGAAGACCTTAAGATAATGTAGTGCTAATGAAGATACAACACTACATTTACACTGCCGCTCTAACCTTCACTGCAAGCTTTATCCAGTAAGGCTGTGCGTTGACTGCTCAAACTGCTGAAAGTAAGCAATTCGGGCGATTCTCCACGAAACTAGACTTTTCTTGGGACGGTGCCGTCGTTTACCTGTGATCGTCCTGGGAAACCCCGTAAAGGGCCTGATCCTGTGACCGTTATGGGAATTACCGTCTACAGTCTTACCATTGGTCCATCGGACCATAATAGGAAAATGGTCCGGGCCGAACCGTAGATGGCACCCAAACGGTATGACCATACTCTCAAAATGGAAAAATGGTCCTCTGGGTACTAAAAGAACCCGAGGAAAGCTTTGAAGCCATCTCTTTTCGTCTAAACCCCTGACAGTAGTGCAGAACGTGCTCTGACAAAACGGAGCCGTGGAATTGGAGTAAAGCTTAAGCAAAGACTGGCCATTTCAGCGATGACACAGCCGGCTGGATAAAGTTTGGAGTCTATGCACACACAGCTACTCCTAGACGAACTGTGCTGGAACTAGTCAGATTCCTCGATCTTGTAGCTTCTAGTAGAGAAAGAGGTAAACTTCTCGGGAGTGAGTAAGGTGTCACCGTGTTGTGTAAAATCAACTTCTACCATACCGAAGTTACAAGTGCTGAATGTACTTTTTGCTCAACCAGTTTCATCGAAATTACAGGAAATGATAAATTAGTCCCATATTTATCTAAATCAAATCGCACCTTTTATTGGTTACCTTGATGCAAAAATTGTGGAGCACGAAGAATGGAGTTGTTTGTAATACCACGCTAATGGGAATGATCTAAGCCTACAATGACGAATAATACGAGAATTTCCTCGCTCTCATTGGTCGATGGATGGAAGGCAGGATAGGTGCTTTCTTCTAGTTCTTTTTTCTACGTTGCATGGTAATCCAAACCGGAAGGGAACCCATTAAAAGTAGAGATAAACGAATTATCAAAGCTTATGCAAAGCAAAATTTGATTTTTTTCACACCTGAACCGACAAAGTTCATTTTGCACTAAACACACACAGAGAGAGAGAGAGAGAGAGAGAGAGAGAGAGAGAGAGAGAGAGAGAGAGAGAGAGAGAGAGAGAAAGAGACAGAGACAGAGACAGAGAAAGAGAGAGAGAGAGAGTAAGTAGTATTTATGGCAAATGAAATTTAAATGAACTAGAATTTCCCTGCATTGTTTCAAAACGAAATTAAATGATTGGCAAATATTGCTGAGAAATACCATTACAGCACCTTTGACTATTCAATTCCGGTTTACTCCCCAAAGTTTCTAAGCAGACTGTGTAAAACGGAGTAGATAATTTTGAAGCTGGCATATGAAGAGTTATTGGTATGTTTGCCAAGTTTTAATTTATTTAATACCTTTTCATGATCAAAGTGTCCTTGAATAATTTAAAAAATGATAGTTTTTAAGGTTCCAGACAGTTTGTTTCAATTAGAAAAAGTATGTAAACATAAATAGAATGAAAAGATTAAAACCAGTTCAACTTTCAACACATTTAATTTATTGTTTTATTTTTAGTACTGACACATCATTTTTACACAGAGGAAAAGGGCTCGTACTTTTACACGGAAGAAAAGGGTTCATATTTTTATACAGAAGGAAAGGGGTCATATTTTTACACAGAAGAATGTAGCTCATATTTTTACACAGAAGAAAAGGGTTCATATTTTTACACAGAAGAAAAGGGCTGATATTTTGACACAGGAGAAAAGGGTTCATATTTTTACACAGAAGAAAAGGGCATAAAACATTCACGACGTAAAATTAAAAGTAAAATGAAGAGGTTGTACTATGAGAAGAGGTTGTGCTATGAGACCTTATTTTCTTAAAACTGATATCAAGTGTAAAAAGAAGTGCAATTTTATTTATTAGTTCGACAGTTAATTTAAATGAAGCTTGGTACTTTTAGTTTCAAGCCCATAATTAAAACCAATAATGTTCGATGAAACAGCCTTTGCTATTGAATGGTATTCACTTCACTGATAACCTGGCAAGCCGTGCGCTTTCTAAAACCAATACACTTTATCTAACTTCAGCATGCTTAAAAGCAAACGTATTAAAAAAGAAAAGAACATACACTGACATGGACAAATAGAAGTGAGTGTTTAGTTTTGATCACCAGTCAAGGAGATACTGAGGACCTTTTATAAGAAGTAAAATCTTTTTACATCTTGCATTTTCCGTGTGCACCGTGTACACCGTGTTCTTATAATTGCATATTTAGTGTCTTGGTGAAATTAATCACGCTGTTGAATCTGTTGTGCAGGTGTGAAATGTATGCTTTTATATTTCAATTACAAATGTTTCTCCTTTCCACTGATTGAAAGCCAGCTCCGATTTATATTTAAGTCTTAGGTAACTAATTATCCGTATTTGAAATAAGAACTTCACATAATTTCATTCTTGCTTCTTTTTAAACAGATAATGAATATTTGCCTGTTTTATATTGAATATGAATTTTACTTTTGCTAAACACTTTTTGAGATAAGATTTACACTTCAGAAGTCTTCTCAGACTTTAAAAGTTAAATTCTTCTTATGAAAGCAATGCAGTTTTTTGGTGATGTATATGTCTTGAGAGAAATTTAAGCAACTTTCAACATCATATAGTTATTGCTAAAAAGTACTCAAAATGATGTTATAATATTTTTGACAAATTAAAATTTTCCAATTTGGTTTGAAAATGTACAAATATTATGTGATTAATTTTAATTCTTTCAAACAAAATCGATTGAAAAGATATGCTGTGAACGTATTGTCCTTAAAATCATCTTATCATTTTCCAAAAAAATATATATTTTTATAGATTTCAGTGCTTTTAACGATAACATATATTTACTTTTTCAAATTTAAAACATTTTTATAGTTATTATTATCGCATGTTTTTTTTAATATGTGAAGTTTTACTTGTCTTTCTGGGGTCATTTGTATTTCTGCCGACGATATAGCTTCTTTTTGGGGGCGGAAAGAGATAGGAGGGGGTGATATTTGAAAAGTTCCGATTATTATGATCAGATCTTAGATAACCTCCTGTACATACTGACTTCACAGTGGCTACTTTCGAACGGTTTTAGCTTCATTTTCCTTACGTATGAATGTTACATCAGTTACTGAACTATTAATGTTCTATTGTTTTTGTTTGCAGATTGTTCCAGTATGTCATTTTTGCATTTTGTGTGAGTATATGTTCCATCTTTATCTATACTTTGCTCAACAGCTTCATGACATCTGGAGGAATTCTACCTAAGCCGATACAACAAGTAAGTTCGCACATCTCTACTACTATAGCAATAAAAATTGTCTTCAAGAATATTATCTTCTGCTATTTCTCTTCGTGAAAACAAATTCCGGAGGAAATTCTTCAGGCAGCCAAATGGAAACATTTTTATAATCAAAGTTAATTTTTACAGCTTATAGAATATAGGCATTCGATTGCTTACAGCAAGTATGTAGCGTTTATTGACGTTTATTGACATTTGTGAGATGACCATTTGGTATTACCATCTCACAGCCAGTCCCACCCTGAAAGTTCTAACCGCCCCTCATCTCTCCACAATATTTCGGCATGGATTTGCCTTTGATTGCTGTTTGCATGTATCTCCCATGTAATGCCGCAACAAATATGACTACTTCCCTTTGCAAACTTAATCCCGTAACACGGGTCAAGAAAGGGCCAGGTGTTGTTAATTTAAATCGTCAGACACACAAACAAATTTAAAAATGGCGACAAAAAATGAAACATCATTTTTTTAAATCTTAGGACCTGTTAGGATATTAAGTTATTGCTAAGGCAGGTATTTTAGGGTGGAAACTTAGAAATAAAGTTTTTTTCCTGATTTTATGCAGAGTCTGTTAAACATCTAATTCAAGTAAAACTTAAAGAGAGATATTGGTATATCAGGATATTTCTTTATTTGTTATGTTGATTGAAATTCACAGGTTTTCATTTGATGCAAGTGATCACATTTCTGTATCTGTATAAAATTAAAGCATCATAAATTATTACAAAACTGAACTTTGCCATTCGCACAAATTTGTGGGGGATGATCTGGTGGAAAATCACAGGTGGAGAGGGTGGAGTAGATTAAAAATGGACTACCAAAAAGGTTTATTTAGCTAGCAAACTATTATAGCATAACCTGAGTAATCCAGAAACCTTGCTAATCCGGACAAATTATGTCAGTCCCAACGCTGTTCGGTATTACTGTATATATTCTAATGCATCGACGACACATCTTCCGGTTAGGCAAAACAAAAAGTTCCTGTAATCAATATAATGAAGCACAGCAATGAATAAAATGTGATCCGCCAGTGCTATGAAAGAATCTAAACGGAATGTCAAGAGCATCTGACATAGAACATACACAAACAGGACGCCCACAGATGGAACAAAATGATTTAGTTTTGATTTGTTATTTTGAAACGTTAATTAAAGTATATCTCGCATCTTGCCCGACGAATATTTCTAAAAAAACATTTGATAGTAATTAGTTGATTAGTAAATAACAGAACATTTACTAACTAATCAGCATGTTTTAAAATACAAATATATTAAGCGAACACAGTGAATTAAGTCACTAAGTGTTTCAAAATTATCGCATATATAATTTTTCAACCATCCGGTAGAATGGCTAACACAGTAACTGATAGCCTTCAGCTTAGAATAGACATTTGACGGACTGTTTAGTTTTCAGATTTATATTAAGATGTCGACAAGGCGACACACCTAATAATAATTTTAATAATAAACTTTATGTTTTCTCAGATATCATATCGAACAGATAAAAGGTTAGGCATCCGATCAACCGCAACAGAATCTTCCTTCAAAATACTCAACAAGATCCTTCTGGAAAAGCGCTGCCGCAACTTTCATTTTCCGAACATAACTAAAGTAGACGTAAAGTTAATAAATGCATGGTATCACATCACTGTTTCGAATTTATCATATCTAATCATCAACCGCTCATACCTGGATTTCCGTGACAAGAGCAAGAAAATGGTGCGTGTGTTTGGCAGTACTCTAGACACCAACAGCAGTTATAAAGGGCCGTTATTTTGTCAAATATGGGAAGTCGGTCGTTCTACGCCTCATGTTGTGTACGCATCTATTTACAATCAACGACGAATAGATATGACCTATAATGGGAGGCATTTTCACCAACTAATGCTCAGTTTTGCCTTAAGCAAAGAGCTAGAAAATGTAACTGTGATAGAACAGGTGACAGTCACTCCACATCCTTGCATTGTACCAGAATACAGATTGAGTGTAACAATTCTAACCCTACGTCAACCTGAAATAGACTTTGGAATGTGTGTACCTGTGTTGTACGGAAATCTGGAAGAGAGAATCCTATCTTTTTGCAGAATGGGTTGAACTTTATCGCATTTTTGGTGTTTGTGAAATCAATTTGTTTAACATCACATTACAAAGTGTTTCTCCGGCATTTCTTAGAGTTGTCTCACATTATGTACAGGAAGGATTCCTGAGATGGCACAATGTTACACCTCCCGTACCTTCTCACGATATCACATCAAGCACATTGTACGACGTTTCAAAGGGATTGGACAATGCGGTGCTAAATCAATGCTTTATTGAAAACATGTTCAGATATAAATATATATTGTCAGTTGATCTGGACGAAATCATTGTTCCAAAGTCAGCTGAGAATTACTGGCACATGTTGGAAGATCTGCCAAAAAATGTAGTATCTTATGTAGTACCATTCTCTTATTTCTATTTAGATGCCAAAGGTGAGGAAGATCAGCCATCACGCATGGCAACTATGAAATACACAAATAAAACAAAACCATCTTACTCAGTTCGCGTTAAATCTATAACAAATCCTCGTAAATGCCTGTACATGTATTTCCACTATTGTAGTCAACAGCTCAAAAGCAAAAATGAAAAAATACATGCCAAATATAAATTAAGTCCCAATGTTTCCTTAGTACACCATTACAGAAGGCATTGTGACAGCACGAGACGACAGCCTAGCAAAAGGAAAAGAAGTCATCTACGAAGAGTTTGTAAAAACGTGATACACCATGCTAAACCGGACAAAGCCATGCATGCTTTCAAAGACAAGCTTACTGATCGCTTAGATCCCATACTCAGGAAGTTGGAAATGTTGCCTTCTGAAATTAAAAAATTGCCTCTGTAAAATAAAGAAAAAATCAAGTTGAATAAAGTCCAAATGACAAAACCTTTAGAGGAATATTTATTAGCTGTCGGAGGAAGCGCAATTGCTATTGTATTATGTGTTCATATCTGCTTTGTGAACGAATTGATTCTTAAAAATTGCACCTCTGTCATTGTACTGCTCTAAATGTGTCCATATATAAAATTCAATAGAGCTGTTGTAAAACATTATAGGAACTGGCTTCAATCTAATTAGTTGCTTTTATTAGTAAGAACAGGTCTGGCGGCTTTCATAATTATGATAAATAGTAAATCGCAATTAAAGGGATGCAAGTATTATCATGCAGTGTCTCTCGCGTTAGCGTCTCTGACGTTTCTGAATTGTGTTAGAGAGATTTTGAATTGCTTCATAACATGTAAAGGCTGTAAGGGTCAATGTCACACATGGTAATTATGTGAAAAGGCTCAGGATGGTGTTGAATCAGTTTTAAACGAACATTTTGTGGATCCCAATGAAAAGATGTTTTATTCGAGTGTTGTTGTTTTTGCTTATTTTAACAAGTGTTTATGGAGTTGTCAGTTATATTAAACTGCTCTTGGGGTAAGCCTCCCTCCAACCTTTTCTTGATCCCTAATAGATACTGCTTGACACACGTTACGTGTCGTAAACATTTTATGGAAAGACAAAACTGGAATAGTCATCTGCTCGCTAAACAAAACAAAACAAAAACAAAATGCTATGCCTGAAAGTTCGGCTTTAATTATCGAGTCAAATTTAAATCAGCGTTTTCTCTTGTTGAGGATAATTAACTTGTACCATTACTTTACCCACTGGGCATCAGTCTTTGTCTCTCATCTGTAGTTTTATTAATGAATAAACAGTTTCAGCTTGGGAATTAATTAAAACTACGGGATTTCTCAAGGTTAAAAAATTAGAAGAGATCTACCTCTAATTCTTGTTCCTGTTCCTGTTTGTGTGCTCATTATGGTATCCTGTACCATAATGCTTCTACCACACCTTCGAGTGGAACTGAAGTTCCATGTAAAATGCAATGCACATGTTCATAAAAGCCTCTTTCTTTTAGTAGGTTATATATGTTGAAGAAATGAGCTTTTCTCTGACTGAAAGTTCCCTTGACGTACGGCTTGTTCCTTTGTTTATTTTGTAACTCATATTTTGGCTCGTTTTCACAAATTTTTAAAACAAAACAAAATCGGTCATGTAGTGAAAGTGTTTTAACGTAATGGTAAGTTTAATGGGAAATTGTTTTAATGGAAATACCTTTTGTTTGTCATATTATTAACCAAATATTTCAAAAATAGAAGTCTTTTATTCATATATATTTGTCAAATGTAATAGAAAAAAGGATATGTAAATCGCCTTTTTTATTAACAAGATGTACGCGTCAAAGGCTTGTGTTGTGCTGAGTATTTCTTAATAAAACAAAACAAAAATAAAACATTTAATTTTAAAGGTTATTTTAGTGCAAGAATAAGATATTCATATGGATACAATGTGTCAAGTACATGCCACCACATCTTACTCTAAAAGAAATGTATTTTTTCCTTCTGATCTATTCCTCATGTTTGCTGGCCATATGATACAAATATTTTATGACTGACCTTCTGAAAATATTTGTTTTTGTTCATGTTAAAAAAGTTTTTGGAAACACACAATTGGCTTTACCTACTTGTAAATCTAAGATTCCATTGCGACAAGCTGAGGGCCAGTTAATCAAGTGCCCAAAGTTTTTTAACAGCTAGCAGATGGCGGAGCCACGCCCCCTGCCCCACCCCCTAAAATGAAGTTCAATTGAGTTTTTATGAGCATTTCCCTGTTTTAATAGTTATCACTGTCATAAGAGGTAAACAGACGCAAGATAAAATGGGAACCCCTATTAAATAACGGATATCTCTTTACAGGTAATAAATAATAATGATAATGCTTTGATAAATGCTTTGATAGCAAGCATTTTTTAGCATCATACGTTTACTTATATTATGGTCACCGTCTTCGTATTCCGAATTCAGCAAAGTTTCCCATTGTCTCGGTTTCTATTATTTTATGAACACCGGTCATGAAAGGCGAACACGCCCTCTGTATTTTCGAAAAGCTTCTGCCTAATTCTTCGCCCTCGGCTTTGTATTTGTTCGACATCATGAGAATACTCATTTTTGCTAAGACGATGATATGATTGTTTTTTGAAGCACCGTTACAGTGTTACCTGGAAAAGTACTAAGAAAGACATCGCTGATTGCACGTTTTTTTAGATTCATACATCACTAAAAAGGCATAACTGTATTTTTTTATCTTTGGTCTAGAAAGTGAACACCAAATCACCAGCTCTTCCTGCTCAGTAAGAGTTTTGACTATTATTATTATTACTATAATAATAATAATTATTATTATTATTACTATTATTTTCATTATTATTATTATCATTATTATTTTCGTCTCGCCCCTTCCTCCTTTAATTTAGATCTGGCTCCGAACGCAAAACTAATACTCTTACCTAAACACCCATTACCTAAACTAGTTATAACCATAATATACTTTGTCTTGGTATGGTTTCTGATCCTTGAGGGTGGTCAGTACAGGCAGATTTTACTGTAGCTCTATTTTCTGGGTCGGAAAGATGGTCATCTATACTTCTTTTCATCTTTATCTGAATTTGGCCGTTTGAGAAGGTATTACTGCATGTTTTTATGTGGCTGTTACAGAAGGCATTACTGTATGTTTTTATGTGGCCGTTACAGAATGCATTACTGTGTGTTTCTCTTCTGGTCAGCAAGGCAGTACTACACACATTACTCGAGGCCTTAATTGTGGTAATGTTTTCGGTAAGGTTTATTTTTACCTATCCAAAAAAGCAACTTTTCAAAAGAGGACCGTCTGGTAGTTTTGCAAAATTTAAAGACAATCTGATTAAAATTATAGGGGGAGCACTTTGAGAAGAGAAGAATGCCCCTATTTGGCCAATTTTTGCTGCATCGCCAAAAAATGTAACTTTTCAAGAGAAGAATGCCTAGTGAACATTTATGCAAAATTTGAAGTCAATTCAATCGAGACTGTAGAACAAAAAACCTTGCAAAATTGGTTACGAAAAAAATTAAAATGATCCATTTATCAAATTATCAACGGATCTACAAAAGCGGCTAGGTTTGCAGGACAGAACCATCTAGGCAAGAATCGTTCAAAGTTTTCCAACCAAAATTGTGGGAAAAAACATTTTAAAAATTGGCCAATAATTTTTTTAATGGTCCCCCTCCATTTATGCAATTTTTGGCGGATCGTCCAAAAGAAAATTTAAAAAATTGGACCCCCAGTAAAAATTTATGCAAAATATGAAGGCAATCCGATCAAAATTGTGGAAAAGGACCTTTGGAAAAATTGTGTACCAAGAAAGTTTAAAATGCCCAATTTTTTGTCATTTTTTCATAAATCGCCAAAAAAGAAGTTCAAGAGAGGCTTACCCTCTAAACATCCGTACGCAATATGAAAGGAATGCGATCTAAATTGTGGGAGCAGAAACATTTGAGGATTAGCTCTAAAAAGTTTTACAATGCCCCCATTCAGCAAATTTTCTTTCGGATTGCAAAAGGGTAGCTTTTTATTCAAGAAATCCTTGTGAAAATTTATGTAAAATTGGAAGATAATCCGATCAAAATTGTGGAAGAAGTATTTTGAAAAATGGCTGCCATAAAAGGATAAATATTTGGTTAGTTTCTGGCAGGTCGCCAGAAAAGTAATTTTTCATGAGATAAACGTCTAGGGAACAACGGCTAAATATTGGAAAGAAATCCGATCCAAAATGTTGAAGAAGAAGGATTTTGAAAATTGCCTACCGATAATTAAAAAATGCCCCCATTTGGTCAATTTTTGGTGGGTCTTCATAAAAAGTAATTTTTCAAGAGTGGCCTTCCTTATGGGAGAAGAAACATTTTGTGTAAAAGTTTACATGCGTACATAGGTGCATACAGACGACGGATACATCCTCTACTGATGTGATTACACCAGTCCGACGTAGTCGACTGGTCTAAAAAATGTACTGTAAGCGGACTTTAAAAAGAGATTTTTCCACAACAGTTATAGACTCATGACTCACTGGTGACATTTTAAACACGAAACAATTCAAAACTTCGAGTGTTTGGTAATAGAAATGCTTTTTCTTCCTGGACCAAGGTACAAGTATTTCGCTTCACTTTGAATTATATTGCGTGTCGTTTTTTAGATTTTTATCAAACAATGCCGTCGACTTATTGACAGTCAAGTGCCAGTAACAATCTACAAGCTAGCTGCGCACCTTCTCGTCTCAGGTCCTGAGCATTTTTTGCATACTTTGAATTTGCATCTGATAACTGATTAGTTTACGTTCTTACAAACATGTACATGTACAAACCGCACACATGGTCCCCTTTACAGATCCAGCGTCATTTTGAAATTGAGGTTTGAGTGAATTGGAATCGGTACAGAAGGCCAAGGTATTTCCATGTCTCTCTCATTGCATGACATTCAATGACCTGGTCTGGTGACGGGAATCTTATTTTTCCTGGCGCAACTGTTTGAAAGCTAGCTCTGGAAAATTTATAACTTTTTCTCCACGTATAAGGTGGACCGCGAAAGAAGAATAGCCTTATTTAACGACAGTCAAAAACGAGAAGTGGTGCGCTGAAAAGGAACCTTGGACTACATTTTCACTTTTTACCCAAATAAAAAAAAAACAAACGACAATATCACGTTTTTAGCAACAGATAGAAAAATCGGGAAATATTTCATTAGGAGTCACTCCAAATAGGCTTCCCTCTTCCCCTCCCTGTACGCAAAATCTGTGACGTCACTCATTGACTATAAAATCACCATGTGGACATCCACAGTCTCTCCGGGACCCCCATCCCCTTGTAAGCAAGTGTTTATCTCATAAATACCTTTCCTTTTGGACGATTAATTAATAATTGTGCGGGAAAACTTAATATGTGAATGTTTCTATTGAAAAAGGGGCGCATTTAACTTAGTTTTGTGACATACTATTTTTGGTTCATTTCGTTGTCGGTTTTGAACATGCAAATAATAATAATAATAATAATAATAATAATAATAATAATAATAATTATAATAATTATAATAATTATAATAATAATAATGGTCAATTAGCAAATAGTTAAGAGAATTACCGAGGCGTGCCGACTTCATTTTTGAACAATTTGAAATTATTTTAAGCGCAATCATTCTTGATAACAAAAAACACTCCCTTCCTGCAATTAACCACTGAACAGTAATGCTCTGAAGCTTGCTTTACCGACAGGTCCTATCATTTTCCAAGCTACCCGCCATAGGCTTTTCGCTACTGCCATGAAGTCTGTTTAAAAGTAGCTTTTGTTATTAAGCCAGTGTTGAAACTCCTTATGTAACAAAAACAGGGTGGATGCATTTAAGTTTAATAAAGCCAACGATGAGGGAGGGGGAAGGGGCACGCTTCGAAGTAATGGGATTCCAGGTGTATGGAATAGTTGCCTTTCATTTGCATTCCCAGAAATGTTACGGCGCGCATTTTGAACATATTTCTATGTATAAAGCATTCTGCTTTGTAGTGTTGGTTGTTCAATTTACCGATAGGAATTTGTTAAGAGCCAAGCAGATGACACCTTGACATAACGCCTTAGGATATTGCAAAAGATCTGGAAAATGGAGGCCACTATGCAATAGTACAGAAGAAGCGCAAAACGTATTATAAAAAAGAGATTTTTATAATTTTATTAGGTTTTTTTATTAAAGAAATACAAAGTGACGCCGCAACTTTGATTCCGTTTCCATTTCATTCTCACTCACAGGCAATTAGATAACCAACTACCAGGTGTCGCATTACACACACACACACACACACCACACACACACATATATATATATATATATATATATATATATATATATATATATATATATATATATATATATATATATATAATATTATGATATTATATATATATATATATAAGTTCAGTCCGTGAACGTTATGCCTGTACACGTTCTGACTGCGGACGTTCTGTCTGTGGGCGTTTTGTCTGAGAACATTCTGTCTGTGGACCCTCTGTCTGTAGACTTTCTGTCTGTAGACGTTCTGTCCGTGAGTCGTTAAGACCGTGGACGTTCTGTTTGTTTGCATTCTGTATGTGGATGTCTTGTATGTGGACGTTGTATCTGTGGACGGTCTGTTCGTAGATGTTCTGTCTGTGGACGTTCTGTTGAGGACTTTATGTATATTTTCTCTCTTTCTCATGCTCTTTCAAGTAACTGCAAAAAGCGCAAAATTACCGCATATTTTCCGCAAAATATGCAAAATTAGCCAAAGCTGTCGAAATGGTTCAAACTGACTTTCATAAAAAGACAGAATCTCCTGAAATGGTACGAACTGATAAGGATCCAATTGGCCAAACACCCAGTGGGACCCTCAAAAGGCAGCAAGGATTGCTTGAAAAATCATAGAGGTTCCAATGGGCCAAACATGCAATGGGATTGTCTAAAAGTGGTTTTAATTCAGGTGAGCAGATAGAAAATATGGATTTTCTTGAAGTGATAACTTGAAGTGATAACTCATGTTGTTCTTAGGTGTATTAGTATCACGTTGTGTTGAATCCTTAAGCTTATGGTTGGTCCAGGAGGAAGTGGGTCACTGTCACAATCAATGTACGGCCAGGGTACGGTGAGGGCATGGTAAGGGTACGGTTAGGGTACGGCCATTGCCATCCTGATTATGCTTTGGTTCATGCTAGTGCGTGTACGAGAAGTTTTTAAGACATGTCTTGTAGCTATTACCCGTGACCTAAAACCGACGATTAAGGTCCAAGGGGCTAACCGTAAACGTCATTCCTGTTGTCAATGTTTAGCTAAATTTTACAAGATCAGCCATAAACAGCCCTCTTCGATAATCAGTCAGGATTTTATCGGAGTCGCCTTTTGAGGGTTCACCCTACCTATTCCCCGTCGATTAACGTTACTGTTGTGATGACGTATCGTAATCCTGTATTGTCAAAATCGAAATCTACCCGCTTAGGCTTTGACTTTCGACAAAAACGCTAAACAAATGAGAAGTGATGTAGTTAGTTCTATTCATGTCTGCAGTAGGTAACATAGTGAATTTAGATGTGGCATCATTCCCTAGGAGAGGGGGGCAATTGGTATCATATCTGTTATCATGTGTATAAAAAAAGTAGAGAAATGGATAATTTTGAGACCGGGATTTCTTTGGCTCGGAGTGCCAATTTCATTTCAAAAGGGAGCAATTTTAGTTTAGTTAAAACAGTTGGTATTATTTCAAAGCTAGCTGTTTAGGGGTAGTTTTGAGAAGTCATGGATAGGTATGGTAGCCAGATAGTATGTGAGTACCCCCAACCCCCAGCTGGGGCATAACTATGGGTTATGCACAATAACTGGGGCACAGCAGTGCACGTCAACGCCACTAATCCTAACCCTAACCCTACATAGATAAGACCGGTATTACATCATTTTTATCAATTCTAACTGCTCGTAAAAGCTTGATTTCCACCATACATAGCCAGTCATTTCAATTAGGGTATGGCTTCAGTGGTTACCAGATATAAAAACTCAGTTAGAAGGAATTTGGCTTTTGTTGCTATACACTCTCCTCCCTTTCCGCAATAAAAGAACTGAAGTGGTATAATTAATACACACTGTCTTGATTTATTGTCCTGTGGAATTTTACGCCTAGTTTTCCTTGGCATTTGGAAATACAGCAGAGGAATTGCGGGATTTGCCGGTCTACAACAACCCCCCACTCCCCCACCAGGGTGTTTTGAGAAAGAAGACTGACCCGATGAAAACTCTGGTTTTAAACTGAATGAATCATCGTGCGCACATTGTAAACCGGTTTCAGCAGAGTGTCTGAAAAATCGGTATAAAAAAACTCAATATCATCATCATCATCATCATCATCATCATCAGCATCAGCATCATCATTATTATCATCATCCACTCCTTTTTGGACATGTGGACAAGTTCACTTGTCACACCGGTTGGGATATCTATGTGTTTGTATGCACGTACGTGAACTGTGGGGCCTCTATAAAGTGGGACCTCAGAAAAAAGACCATCAGCCAAAGGTTCTTAATGTAGAAGTGATCTTATTCTAGATCCCATTTATTGTCGAAGTGGTTTAAACAGGACCCACAAAAGCGGTCTCTATTTTGAGGTTGTTTTAATTTATAGGTGGTCTTATCGAGGCGATCTAATGGATGGTTTCATCAAGGTGGTCTCATGGAGTTGGTCACACAACCTTATTTTATTCAGAATATGGTTGTGAAGTGTTTCCGACCAAAATCAAACCTTTTGTTCAACCAAAAAAGATGTCGGTTGTTTGCTGGGCTAAGTTTCCTGAAGCACCCACGCGGACAAGCTAGAAACCTAATCACCGACCCGAATGCAAAACATTGTATACATCGAATACAAAGCATGCTTTGAGACGTTAGTTTCTCAAAACTAATATCAAGAGTGAAAATAAGTCAATTATGTGTTTTATTTAAGCACTTACTTTAAATAAGCTTTGGCATTTTTTAGTTTCAAGCCTGTAATTGAAATCAATATTAGTTCGGTGAAACAGTCTTTGACAAAAAGCTGTATTGAATGGTATTCATTTCACTTGATAACCTGTCAAGTGTTCCAGTTTGATTTGAAAATGTAACAATGTTATGCTATGTAGTTAAATTTTAATTAGTTTTTCAACAAAATTGATTAAAAGATAAGATGTGAATACATTGCCCTCAAAATTCTTCTTTTTGGGGGGAGGGGAGCGAAAAGGGAGAGGAGGGGTTCATGTTCCGATTATTGTCAACATATATTAGGAAACCTCAAATAAATCCTGACTTCACAGTCGATACTATCAAACGATTTTGCTTTACTTATATGTTACAGCATATGTGTAAAATCAACGAATGTGTAAACACGCTGAAAGTTTCAGCACATATGACGAATCGCTGAGCGAGATTAATGTGTAAACTCGCTGAATTTTCCAGCTAATTTACTCCTTCGCAGATTTTTTAGCCACAAATATTTGACACATTCGTTGATATTTGCCGGACTTTTGATGAACCTTTGATTGTCGATTAAACATGTCCATTGCTTCCAAGTATAACAAAAAAAGGGTAGTATAACCACACTGTTCCATATTCATGTTAATCTGGTATTCAGTTTTGAGTGCTACTCAGGTATCAATGACCAGTTATGCGGTATTGGAAAGGAGATATTGGAAAGGAGAAAGATTGCAATTATTATATATGTTCATCTACACACCCGTACTCCGGAGAACTTCATTGCAATTAGGCTTCGGGAATCTTCCAATTGATGGCTGAAAACGAACGCAATTGAATTATGAGGGAGTTAACTGGTTGTTGTGGGAAAAACAGGATTTTGATTAGTCCACTCTTTTGTCCAATAGACTGGTAACTCACAGCAATTTTGTGCTTAAAAGGCGCGTGTTTCTTTGAATTTTGCATGCATCGTTGGTTCTTAAAAATGAAAAGCGATAACGAAAGGGGATTCACTGCTGAATTGTTCAAGCTGTTCACATCGAGACCGTTCGAGAAGTATAATGATCGCAAAAGAATATTATGAACTGCTTATAAGCAATGTCTTGGGAGCAAAATCGCAACAACAGTACTATTTGTTGCGAAAGTACGATTTGCGGAGATGGACAAAAGATCATGAGGAAAAAACATCTCCAGACGAGCAAACCACCTATTTTGTGGCTTTTGACAACACATTTGATGCTGTGAAAAGGACTCAGAGAGTCCAATGAGCATCAATAGCTGTAAATTGGATAATACTACCCTTTTTGTTATACTTGAAAGCAATCGACAGATGTAATCGACAATCACAGGTTCATTAAAAGTCAGGCAAATTTCAGCGAATGTGTCAAATATTTGTGGCGTAGAATCAGCGAATGTGTAAATTCGCTGGAAATTTTAGCTATTTATTTTTTACGCGTTCGCTGATTTGACACATACGCTGTAACATATACATGTTACATCAGTTGTTGAATTATTAATGTTCTATCGTTTTTGTTTCCAGATTGTTTCAGTATATCATTTTGTTATTCTGTGTGAGTATATGTTCGGTCTTCATGTATAGCACACTCAATAGCTTCATGATATCAGAAGGAAGTCTATCAGGCAGTATACAGCCAGTAAGTTCTCATATCTCTACTACTATATAAAAATAAAAATTGCCATCAAGACTTTTTTTGCTATTTCCGCGAGGCAATAGCAAAACAAATTTTCGAGAAAAACTTTTAGGCTGCCAAATCGAAACATATTTACAATCAAAGTTTCTATATTGTAACTTTATAGAATGTAGGCATTCGATTACTTGGAGAAAAAGCAAGTATGCGGGATTTATTGACGTTGGGGAATTTCTGAGGTGGCCAGTTGGTATTGCCATCTGACAACTACTCCACCCCCCCCCCCCTGAATGTTCTAACCGCTCTCACTTCTCACAATATTTCAACATGGACTAGTTGCGTTCTCGCAAACCCAGCCCTTAATTGCAAAATCGCTCATTTAATCCATCTAATTAAATCATGATTTCTGTGTCAATGTGCCCTCAAGCGGTTTAGAATTGATTAAATGTTACAGTGCAATCCGGCCAGACAAGCCTGTGTAAGGTGGGCAACTCTTTCCAATGCCATTTAATTTTCTATTGATTTCTATGTAACAAGAACCTGGATAATTTGGACACTTATTCCGGACACCGCACATAATTTTTCAGTCCCCTAATTGTAGGTTTTACTTATGAATAACTTGTCGAATTCAGACAATGGTGCAGCCTTTGATTGCTGTTTCATGTATCTCCCATGTAATGCCAGTACAAATGTGCCGCAACAAATATGACTACTACTCTTTGCAAACTTAATCAAGTAACGCGTGTCAGTCCCGAGTAAGGGCCTGGTTTTGTGCATTTCAATTATCACACATGAACTGAATGATATTACTAATCGAATTTGAAAATGGTGACAAAATTTTTGTTTCAGAGGGGGGGAATTTACTAACATAAAAATAAAGTTTTTCCTGGTTTCTGATAAATATCAACTCAAGTAAAAATTAAAAAGAAATGCTGAGATATTGGAATAATTCTCCGTTTGTTCTGTTTATTGCAATTCACAAGTTTTTATATTGTATAAGGTATCACATTTCTTTGATTGTTTAAAATTATAGCATAAAAAATGCAAAACTGAACTTTGCAGCCTGCAAACATTTGTGGGGGATTACCCTGCTGGAAATCACAGGAGGGTGGGGTAGCTTAAATGGAGTACCAAAATGATTAATTTAGTAACAAATCATGCCATTATAGTATAACTTGAGTAATCCAGAAACCTTGCTGATCCGGACAAATTATGTCATTCTCAACGCAGTTTGATATTATTGCATATATTGTATGCAATTACAAATCCCAATACATTGGCGATATATTTTCCGGTTAGACAGAACAAAAAGTCCCTGTATTCCAATAAAATGAAGCACAGTAATGAATAGAGTTTGATCCACCAATGCTATGAAAACAATCTTAACAGAACGTCCAGAACATATACGATAGAACATACACAAACAAAATGACAACAGATGGAACAAAATGATTTATTTTTGAATTGTTATTTTGAAACATTAATTAAAATATATCTGGCATCTTGCACTACGAACATTTCTAAAAAAGCGATTTGATAGTAATTAGTTGACCAGTTAATTACATAACAATTGCAGCATGTTTTAAAATACAAATATATTACGAGAATACAGTGGGTAAGGTCACTAAGTGTTTGAAAAATATCGCATATATAGTTTTTAACCGTCCGGCAAAATGGCTAACCGTGTAACTAATAGCCTTTAGTTTAGTAACTAAAAACCGGCATTTGACAGACTGTTTAGTTTTAAGGTTTATATTACGACGTCGATAAGGTGACATACCGCATTTTCCTTTTGTTTATAAGCTTTTACTGTTTTCTAAGGTGTCATATCGAAGAAATAAAAGGCTTGGCATCCGATCAACTGCGCAAAATCTTCCTTCAAAATACCTGACAAAATCCTTCTGGAAAAAGCGTTGCCGCAACTTTCATTTTCTGAACATAACTAAGGTGGACGTAAAGTTAGTAAATTCATGGTACCGCATCACTATTTCGAATTCATCATATCTAATCATCAACCGCTCATTCCTGGATTTCCGTGACAAGAACAAGAAAACGGTACGTGTGTTTGGCAGTACCCTGGTTACCAACAGCACGTATAAAGGGCCGTTGTTTTGCCAAATATGGCAAGTCGGTCGTTCTACGCCTCATGTTATGTACGCACCCATTACAATCAACGACGACTAGATATGACCTATAATGGGAGACATTTTAAACCAACTAATGCTCAGTTGTGCCTTAAGCAAAGAGCTAGAAAATGTAACTGTAATAGAACAGGTGACAGTCACTCCAAATCCTTGCATCGTACTAGAATTCAGATTGAGTGTAACAGGTCTAACCTCGCGCCATGCAGAAATAGACTTTGGAATGTGTGTACCTGTCTTGTACGGAAATCTGGAAGATAGAGAATCCTATCTATTTGCAGAATGGGTTGAACTTAGACCTCCCGTACCTTCTCCTGATATCACATCAAACACATTGCACGACGTTTCAAAGGGATTGGACAATGCGGTGCTAAATCAATGCTTTATTGAAAACATGCTCAGATATAAATATATATTGTCAGTTGATCTAGACGAAATCATTGTTCCAAAGTCAGGTGAGAATTACTGGCACATGTTTAAAGATCAGCCCAAAAATGCAGTGTCTCATGTAGTACCATTCTCTTATTTCTATTTAGATGCCAAAGATGTGGAATACCAGCCATCGCACATGGTAGCTATGAAATATATAACCAAAACAACACCACCTTGTTCAGTACTCAGTTAAATCCATAACAAATCCTCATAAATGCCTGTACATGTATTTTCACTATTGTATTCAACACTTCAAAAACAAAGATAAAAAAGTACCTGTCAAATATAAATTAAGTCCTAATGTTTCTTTAGTACACTATTACAGAAGGCATTCTAACAGCACGACACGACAGCAGGGTAAAAAGCAAAGACTCCATTTACAAGGAGTCTGCGAAAACGTGATAGACCGTGCTGTACCGGACAAAGTCATGTATGTTTTAATAGAAAAGCTTACTTAGGAAGCTTCTATACTTAGGAAGCTGGGAATTTTTCCCTTCTGAAATTAATAAAGGACCTCTGTAAAATTAAAGAATAAATCATGCCGAATAGAGCCTAAATGACAAAACTTTTAAGGAATATTTCTTAGCTTTTGGTGAAACCAACAATGCTATCGTATCGTATGTGTTTAAATTTCCTTCATAAAATAATTCATTCCTGAAAATTTTACTCTTGTCATGATAATATTCCAAATGTGTCCATTTATAAAACACAGTACAGCATTTGTTAAAGATCAGAGGAACTGGCTTCAATCTATCTGGTTGCTCTTATTAGTAAGAAAAGTTCTGATGTTGCTTTCATAATCATGCATATTCTCATGCAGTGTCCGGTACAGGCGGAGTATCTTGCGTGAGCAACTCTGACGTTTTTGAATTGTGTTAGAGAGAATTTAAATTGCGTGATAACATGTAAAGGCTGTAAGGGTGAATGTCACATATGGTAATTGTGGAAAAAGGCTCATTATTGTGTTGAGTCAGTTTTAAATGGACACTTTGTGAATCCCAGTGGAAAGGTTTTTTATTTGAATTTTGTTGTTTTGGTTTTATTTTAGCAAGTGGTTATACAGCTGTCAATTAAAATTAAGTACTCTTGAACTTAACCCCCCACAAACGTTTCCTGGGTCTTCCATAAATACTACTTGATACACCTTATGTACCGTAAACATTTTATGTGAAGCCAGGACTGGAAGTGTCATCTGCTTGCTAAAAAACAAAAACAAAATGCTGTACCTGGAAACTCGACTTTTATTTATCGAGTCAAATTTAAATCAGCGTTTTCTCTTGTTGAGGATAATTAACTTGTACCATTACTTTACCCACTGGGAATCAGTTTTTGCCTCTCATCTGTAGTTTTACGTAATGAAAAAATAATTTCACAGTTCGCAGTTCATTAAAACTACGGGTTTTCTAAAGATTAAAAAATCAGAAGAGATCTACCTTTAATTCTTGCTCCTATCTATTTGTGCGCTCATAATCGTATCCTAGTTGGTTTTTTGCTCTAGGTCTTTACAACGTCTATGGAGTGGAACTGAAGCCCCGTGTAAAATGCATGCATATTTTCGTGAAAGCTTCTTTGTTTTAGTATGATATATGTGGTGAAAAAAACGAGCTGTTCTCAGACTGAAAGCTTCCTTGGCATACGTTTTGTTCCTTTACGTTTTCTTTATTTTGTGACGCATTTTTCGGCTCTCTCTCCTAAATTTTTAGCAGTAAAAACGAAATCGATTATGCGGTGAAGTTTATTTTAATTGTAATTTTATTGTGAAATTGCTTTAATGGAAATACCTTTTTGTGTTATATTATTAACCAAATATCTCCAAAAATAGAATCTTATATTCATATATATGTGTCAAATGTAATTGAAAAGAGCATCTGTAAATCGCTTATTTTGTTCTGCTGTGTTTTTCTTAATAAAAGAAAGCAAAAAAAACTTTAATTTGGAAAGATATTTAGTGAACAATAAGATATTTATATGGATAAATGTGTCAAGTATATCCCACCTCATCTTACTTTATAAGAAATGCATTTTTCCTTCTGATCATATTTGCTGGCTACATGATATCAATATTTTATGACTGACCATTTTACCGAGTATCTATTCCTTTTACTAGCTACCTGGATTTTCATGAAGGAAACGATATTTAAAGGAACAGATCCTTAGGTGTTTTTCTCAAAGTATTTAAGTTTTATCTTTTGTTCATGCGGAGCAATTTTTTGGTAGCACACAATCAGCTGTACATACTTGTAAAACTAGAACATCCAATACATTGTGACAAGCCGAGATCTAGTTAATCAAGTGCTGAAAGGTTTGTAGAATCCCACGCAATGGTAAATGTAAGTTAATAATGGCTACTGAAAATGTTTCAAAGGCCAGCATTTACCCAATCTTCCGATCACCGCAAGAAAAGTCTTTTGGCATTTAGAAGAAATGGAATCGAAAATGCAGCAGGAAACACATTTTGAAAGAGCTCACATAAAACATTGAAAATGCTGCTCAGTTTGAAGAGTCATATACTAGACCGATAGCAAAAAACATTTCATAAGAGAGCGGTTAGGTCAGCATTGAAATTAAATTTGAAAGCAATCTTAACAAAATTATAGGAGAAGGAGCCATTTGAAATTCTTTGTCGAAGTTAAAAGAAAACTGTTATTTAGCAAATATTTGGTGGAATATCGACAAAGCATTTTCAAGAACGGGCCATAAAGTCAGCAGTTACATAAATTTTAAAAGCAGTTTTTAAAGATTAGCTGTAGAAAAATATAAAAATTACCGCCATTTGGAAATTTTTGGCGAATCGACAAAGAAAGTAAACATTCAAGAGATCAATGCCTTTGATCTATTTAAACAAAACTGAAATCTACTCGAGTGTAAGGCGAGTACACTCCCTCCAAGAGAGTGTGAATGTGTGTGTAAAAGAGAGAGAGAGAGAGAGAGAGAGAGAGAGAGATGCTGAATTGTCTCTCTTGTAAGACAGTTTTTTTACAAATGGATCTGAAGCAGATTTCGCAGTGACTGAGCTCTCTTGACCACATGACTTGTTTTACAGTGAATGAACGCCACCTCAACCCTACCCCCTCCCAGCCCCAACCACGTGACTTGTTTCACATCACTGTCGCCTTGTTATTGTCATTAACTTTTGAAGTTTTGAATGGAGGTAAGAAACAGTCGGGGGAGGTGGGAACGTGTAGTTCCAAATTTTCTGCATTTCTCACTATCAAGGTATAAATATCTGGTTAGACTTTACCTTAATTTTAAAGCTAAGATCTGAAATTAAATATTTTTTTCGAGAATTATAATAATAATAATAATAATAGTAATAATAATAATAATAATAATAATAATAATAATAATAATAATAATAATAATAATAATAATAAAGCTTCTGATCGGAATGAAGGATATATATTATTTGGGTTGTGACACTTCGCCATGTTTACGATTAAATAAAATTTAATATTTTCCATACCGTTTTATATTTTGAAAATAAATATAAAGATTGCTATGGTGTAGTTTTTTAAGTAAAAGTCGAACTAGTAACCCGTAAATTCTTGTCCGGAAGTGATCTCAACCCAACTGCTTTGAAGAGAACGAGGGCTTTCAGACATGCGTATTCCGTGTCGTCCAGCTGAAGGCTCCGGAATCGTTCAGTGACGCTTTTTAAATGTCGCACTTGTTTTGCATGATCGTTCAGGATTTCCTCATTCAGCTGATCCATATGCAGCCCCGATTGTTTCATTAGCATTTCTAGGACACAAAAAGTCATAATGTAAGTAATACGCTATAAAACACCAGTTTTTTTAGCCATGTTCGTTTACATATAAACAACCGTTTAGTCATGACTATCGCATGACCACGAGTACATATGACATGTCTATTTAATTTTTATATTTTGTTCAAGGGGTTTCGAACCTCCATCCCTCAACGGACCCTTCAATTCGGTCAAACCATCTGTAAAACTATTTCCAGAGACTCACTATCTGTTTAAACTACATATTATGATATGCGTCACAGCTTGACCTATATTCACCTGTTTTGATTGGCAGAGCCCAATGAGCAGCGCTGAGTACAAAAAGTTTACATCACGACTCCTCCAATAGAATGACTTGATCTCAGAACGGAAGTTGTAGGAATGACGGGATATTGCGTTTCCATTTGACACACATAAATAATAGCTTTGCCACACATCCATAGACATTTTCTGCTCCATGTGCAAACGGGTCTGTGGAGGTTCAAATTGTACTGAAGGGAGGGTGGGAACTATTCCGTGTACGATGGGTAGTGATAGGTAGGTGGGATTAATTGATGAGGTGGACATTACTCGACAAGTGGCAGAGAACCTGACGAATCTGATCCTTCACTTTCATTGGAAGGGGAATGGGCTACAAACAAAACAAAGTACCCAAAATTTCGATAGACTGACTTTTGTTTCTATAATTACACCAAATAGTTCAAATAACTAATAAATTTGATTGAACTGATAGTAGTTATGTTAGATATTTCTAACGGGTATGTTTTATATTTCATTGATATAAATGTCCAATCATCTTTAATAGAAAAGGCCTAAAATTGATTCCAGGCAAATATTTTATGATAACCATTAAGATTTGATGAAGCGCGTATATTAGTGTACTCACGTGAAGAATTTCGCCTGTCCTCTGGAATTGGACTTGACCTGTTTGTATGTCTAGTTTTTGGTGTGGGAAGATGTGATGGATTGTTCTTTTCCTTGTGTATAAATTGTGGCGATTTCATCCAGAACGTGTTGAACATCAATGGTGGCGGATAAGCTTCCGGCGTAACAACGGGTAATGGCGCCTCGGGGTAAGTCATTTGTTGAAAGTATGGCGGTAATCCGTGGATTAAAAGTTTCAGCTCTAACTACAAGATTGACGTTATTAAATCATTAAAAGAATAAATAAATAAATAATTTAAGAAATATTTTGAATTATTCTATAATTTTTTGTATTCACGTTGATCTTTTCCAAAACATCAATATACTGGTTGGAGTAAATTTGCATATATAAGTTCGAAATATCTGTCTTAAAATTAAACCCCAACACTTTCCTACCACAGACGGAGCTTCTATTGTCTAAAACTGAAACACGTCGGAGCCTGCTCATGCTGCACCGCTGAAACAAGAATGTGTGGCGATTATTGCAGGACTTAAAGACAATCATTGCGCTGGTTGACTTGATTGCTTTCTATTAAAATGTCTTTCAGAACACGTCTGAATAAAGGAATATAATATTCAAATTCCTTTTCTGAGTGTACATTTCTTTCAAGACAAATTGCCTATTACAGCCGATCTTCCTAACGGAACTTGTTTTTAATAATTTCTCTATTTAGAACTGCTGTTCACCAGAGGAATTTGGTCTCTCTACTATAAAAGAAACGAAGCAGAAAGTAAACATATATTTATAGTAAATATGATTTGGTATCTATATATACTAGAGATGTGCAAATATCTTGGACCTCCCAATTCTTCGAGAAAACAGGCCAAAATGGATTAAGTTGGTAAGAAATTGGGTTGTGGTTCTGAAGTGTGCAGTGATCATTCTGTGCTTGTTTATCGCCTGCAGAAGCGATGATTAACTGCCAATGGTGTGCATTTAAATTCAGTATCAAGTATCTTTCATGTCAATAAAGAAAATTGAAAATATTTTCGCAAAGTGCTTAAGTATCAACTGGGAACATACCGCAAGCTATAAAACGCTATTTGCCATGGGACCCATTTAACTTGTAAACAACCAAACTCGCCGTTGATTGCAATTCGTTGCACAAACAATTCCAAAGAGAAAAAACTTTGCACATTTGGATGGTATAAAACAATGAAGACACAGCAACAGGTGAGCTCAGTCAGAGGGCCGCTCTGTTTCAGTAAAAACAACAGAATAAAATGGAAACTTGCGCTTAGGTTAAGAAGTATTGCCCCTGCTAAACAAAAATTGTATTGTGTTGCCCTATACATCATTCCCATAAGAAAAGGTCATTCAGTAAATAATAGTAATTCATGTGTAAATGAATTAAGCGGGATTAAACCTAATCGGATGCTATTGGCAACTTTGATGACGCATATGGGGCTGATTTTTTGGGTCTGACGCGGTCCGCTCGCAGTGCCAATTTAGTTTAAAAAGGGGAGTATTTTTCTTTCATTACTCCGCACAAAGAGTCTCTTTTAAAGATTAAAAATTGGGGGTATCTTTTAAACTTAACACTCCTAGCTTAGGGGTGGTTTTAAACAGTTATAGACACGCATAATAGACAGGTTATACTTGAGTAACCCCCTCCCTGCCAGGCTAGTACCATCTGAAGATCTGTGGCACCCAGACCTACCTGAAACAGTCAAGACCCTATCCCCTATCCCCCGCCCGATCCAGTCCAAAATAATTGAAATATTCAAAAATTATTTAGAACGCGTTTTCGAGCTAAAAGATAGTACCCGGTGCCTGGTGAGTCTAGACCGTCACCCCACCCCTTCAACCGCAATTATATATTATGCCTAAAGAATCTTATTATGTGTAACATAATTTTCGTGAAAATGTACATGAATACATTCTGTTCCTTGCGATTGAACAGATGTTGAATTGATAAAATAAAATCGTGGTTGTACCAGGGTAGCGGGGATTATATGGACAGCTATAATCTAGGTAGACCAAAACCTCGGAAATAAGACCACCTTTGAGACTGACGAATGGCCTACAGGTTCATCTGTATGATCCAGATTTGTGTGAACAATGATGCCGCTATCGCCATTACAAGATCCAGAATCACTTCCGTTTCCAGTATCTCCAATGCCCTCTGCTTTGTCGTGTATAGTTGTCGCCTCTTTCGTTTGGTATAAAATTTCAAATCAAATTTAATAAATGAAAATATACTCTCCCCAACAACTTTGTATTCAGCGAGTTAAATTCTTAATTGTTAAGCATCTCTTTGCGCTATATTTTCTACTGTTCAAATTACGTCAAAGTCTTATTTCTCTTATTTGGTTTAGCTTCTGTACGAGATGGAATAAAATAGCAGAAATAACGACCAAAATCCAAAGCTTGGCCTAAAAATGATCCTAAAGTGCTCCTTAAAATGGCCTAGACTGTGCTAACCAATGAGAAAACGCGTTCCTAATTCGTCACCTTTCAAGTGTGTCCTTAGAGTAACTGTGATCGGATGATTGCAGGGTATCAGTTCTACCGTGAATGTGGTAAGTAAAGATCGAGTAAATGCTCAGAAAATCAGGTAACTCTCTGAATTAATTCAGGCTCCTTTCTTTATGACCCAAGACCCCAAAAACAAAGCAAAATATGGCTAATATGAATATTATAAGACACTGAAAAGTCGAGTGACGGGATTTCGTCCATTCTTTTTTTCACTGCGTTATTTTCTTGGCCTGAGTGTGCTCCCTAAAGAAAGACATACATATGCATTTGTTGACATAACAAAGAAAAATTTTCATTTCTGCAGTATTTTAGCATTTAAACGTAGCATATAATATAAGAGAACTGCAATTCTCAAATGAACACATTTGAATTGTTTTCCTCTGCACTGATAAGCATTTAACAAAACAGTTATTTTGCACCTAATCATTCAGATTTTATACGTTTATATAAAAATCGCGATAGTATATAGGAATCAAATGTTTTTAAATTTACAAACTATATTCTTTGATGAATGAGACTCCTCATTCTGCACCCTTTATCGAGGATAGATGGGCGTGACACTTAATCCTGTATTGTCTCTCTAGGAGCAATGCGTGTGACACTTAATCGTGTATCGTCTCTCGAGGATAGATGGGTGTGACACTTAATTGTGTATCGTCTCTCGAGGACAGATGGGTGTGACACTTAATCGTGTTTCGTCTCTCGAGGAGAGATGGGTGTGACACTTAATCGTGTGTCGTCTCTCGATGAGAGATGGGTGCAACATATTATTGTGCACCTTCGAGGTTTAGATAGTGTCACACGTCAATATGTACCTTCTATCGGGGTTAGACAAGTATGATGCCGCTTATTGTGGCCTTTTTCAAGGCTTGATCAGTGTGATATTTTTGAGGAAATGTAGGTGGATCTTCTAATTTACCTGATCCCGTTACTATAACAACCTCTATTTGATTGTTTTTGCGTAATAATATGCATTGCGGGGGTATAATTAATATTATTCCAGTTAATGTTGTTTATGTTATTATTAAGGAAATGTGAGTTGCACTCTGTTATTACCATTTATAAATGGTCGCTCTGGTATTTGCAACCGAACGATTACTACACGGAACAACTTTTGTCTCATTACACTATCATTTATTCCACCTTCTAAATATAAAGAAATTAAAAAATTATCCCTTGGCAATAAATAAACGTATAGGGTTTGTAGTTCTAGCCAGTTGATTGCTTTCTTCAATGTCAAATGGTGTGTGGAAATTCAATAATGTATAGTTGTTGATGTTATGACAGTCTTCATCCAAAGCGTACCATTCTCTTTGTGCACATAGCATAGATATTATGAGACCATTCGCTTCAATCAATATCCCGTCACTGGTAAAGAATGGACGCTTAAATTCAACGAAGTATTGCTTGGAATTACTATTGAATACAGATTTCATCATGTTTGAGAGACACAGCGTTAAAGCGTCACCCTTGAGATGCTTCTCAGCCCATGTACCGTGTGTTTGAAACAGGAGAAAAAACGTAACCGAAGCTAATAGCTTTTAAGCGAAGACTTATATCCGAATAATTCTGTTTTTTCTTCCTTTTGTCTCTGCAAAACCGCGCTTTTGCCTCCTTGTTTTATGAATTTTCATTCAGAAAATATTGTAGAAAAAAACTTTGTAACCTCCTTTCTGTCCTTTCTGTTCTTCGTTTCTGTTCTTCGTTTCTGTTCACTTAATATGTTGTTTTCAAGGATGCCTGTGTCACATTTTGAGCGTTCTGTAAGGCTGTATAGCTGACCATCACTAAGGCAACGACCACATACTACGACCCAAGTACTGTTCTGTAGTATTGGTGAAGTCTTCAATGTAAGCTTGATGTAGAGTTGGTACTTCTTCGCTCTCTCTCTAACTTTACAAGTTCTTTTAATTGATAAATGGGGATTTATTCTGCAGTGACACCGATCCGCCCTTCAGCTCCCTGTATTCCATTTGTATACAAACTCCAGTGAGATTGTTGTGCCTCGTGGCCTCATGGATAATCCAATGATCAGGTTCTTTATTCAGAAATGACTTCTGTCGCTTCAGTATTTCCATCATTTTTTGTTGCTGGTGATAGCTATAGACAGCCTCTTGTCTCATAAATCTTCTAGGTATGTCAGTAAATACCAGCGAAAAGTCAGGGTCATGGAGCAACCCGGCCTTGACATCTGAATAATAACTTCCGGTAAGTTTCCTTTGTGCGAGTTTGTATATGTCATGATCATTTTCTAATTCCTGATAAATTTTCTCTATAACAGTATTCACTTCACTGTACATAATCAAATACGGTGGATCATTAACACTTGACAAGCTGTTAGCTTGCAAGGGTTATATGAAGTTGTGCGAGCATCCGTTCGTCCTTTTTTCTTCTTGATAAAGTTCTGATTTTTTGTGTCTTCCTTTTTCTCTGACACTATGGGCCCTAGGACTATGAAACGTGGGGCTTATGAAGAGCTTGATCTAAACGTGTGCATGTCAGTTTTTATTTTCCCCTTCGATTTCGTTTTCTTTGTTAAAACGCCATGTGAAAAGAGTGTACTTTTTGTACGGAGCATTTAGCAAACAGCACAGAACACCACATAGTTGCTCAGCTTTGTGCGAGCTCTCACTTCATAATTAAATAACACGGTGTATGCGTGATCACTCAATAAAACCTTAAGTCAACAAAAACCAAACACTGTTCGGCTTATAAGACGTATTCAAGCTCGTACACAACAAATTGAAGGAAGTATTTTTGCGTTTTAATTTTTGTCAAGTGTTTAACATTTCGCTAGCAAAATACGTTCAAGTTTATATCTAGTTTTGTCTTTCTGCCCAAGTCACGAGTCATAGTATTCAAATTTCGCCGCCATTCCTCACGATGCCTGCAATAATCACTGATAAATTTCAAAACATCGAACTTTATCGGGCCATACGCTGACCTCCCTCTTCATTAAAACCATGTTTACAAAATTCTATAATTATTTTATCGTCCGAAATATAAAGCTGATATCCTATTGCAACAAACCCATTTTATATATAGAATTGCAACACATTTGAAAGAAATTTGAAATATATTTGAACTTAATTTTCGATGCATTATACTTAATCAGTGCACTTTTGACATTGACATAATAACGATTTCGCTGGTTCATGTTTTTAACATTTATACGGCGCATATTTTTGTATTTTTCTTGTTAATACTGGAAACAGGCGATCAATATATCATGGATCTTTCACGAAAATGCCGATAGAATATCATTATCCAACACAAACAACTCTTCTTCTTCAGTAAACAATAAAGGAAGCAAATAAAAAAAGGAAGTATATATGTTCGATAAATGCCATCAACTAGATAACCTTAGGAGTATTTATCTCTCACTCCATATTTTACACACTGGTTTCTAGTAAAATGCTGCTGCTCTGAGTTGTGTGGAATGTCGTCATCCTTATGTTTTCCATCCTTATATCCTGATGGTCTATATTTCTTTTACTGTATTGCATTATAAAGGAAAAGCAGACAAGCCTGATGATTTATAGGTCATTGACGTAATCATCATCATCATCATCATCATCATCATCATCATCATCATCATCATCATCACCATCATCATCATCACCATTATCATCATCATCATTATCATCATCATCATCATCATCACCATCATCATCATCATCATCAACAACAACAAAATAACCATAATAATCACCATCACATCATCATCATCATGGTTTTGCTTATATAGCGCTCATTTAGTCTTGCCACTGAGCGCACATCAGTTACAAAATATAATAGGCTTCTCGTAGCAAGTGTGTATTTAAAAGCTTCTTAAGTTCTTCTACAGACTGTGCTGACTTGATGTACCTCGGTAATGTATTCCAAAATGAAGGGGCGACATTACTAAATGCACTGGCACCATATCTGGGGCGAGTCCTCGGATCGCGGAGCAAATGCTCGTCGACAGAAGAGAGTGCTCGCGTCGGAGTGTGCGTCTCGATCAGTTCAGACATATATTGTAGAGCTTCATTGTTTTTCAAAGTGCTGAACAGCATTGAGTACGCTTTGTAACTTTTGATATATTTTACATGGGCATTGATAAATAGGCTGTTGCAATAGTCCAGTCTTGAAACTACTTGTGCTTGTACCAGAGATTTTGCTGCATCTGTTATCAAATACCTCCTAATTTTTCTTATCAAGTTGAGGTAGTAACAACAATATTTCCAAATCTGGGCAACTTGGCCTACAAGAGTTAAACTGCTGTCGTTCATAAAGCCCGAGTTCCATGCACACGATTACATAGACACTGTTTCATTTGAAAGTTCTTATTAATCGAAGTCAAATTTGGACAGATTTCTTTTGCTTGATATTATCGAAAATCCAGTAATATAGAGGTTGAAAACATAAAGAGAAACTGTTTAATACGATTGGATGTATTGATTAATGACCGTAATTCGCAGTGTTTAGAATTGTAGATAGCAGATTGCACTAGTGAGTTGGATACTCGAACAAACAAACCTAACCTTTATTTCCAAGGTACTTCGTCTGATAAACATAAACTGCAAGTGTCGTCTATCCCAGCCGAAAAATTGCCTTATAAATACATAATCAGACTCCCTGATGTGGAAATCTTTAATGGAACAGTATTTGTAAATCACAGGGTGCCGATGGCTTCCCCAGCTAGATTTTGAAACATTTCCAATACTGTGTGCAATGTGTCTAGCCCCTCCACCAAAAGGCATCTGAAATGCGTCACTTCGTCAAGGCATCATACCATCAGCCTGGAATTCCAAGAGTATGTGCCTAGTGAAAATGGTTTATCCTTCTGGATGTTTCAAAAACAATTTACGCCCAATGTTATTTATCCCTGTGGTAAGCACGCAACTGAAATAATTTGTCTACAGCTGACTTTCGGATGGCATGTTTGCATGAACTTGACTCAAATCAATTCGAAGCTTGAAACGCTGTTTAACTGTCCATGCACTTGTTAAAATATTAGACGACTGATGCAAAGCTACTGACGACATTACCATACACAATATAGTCAGATTTCTGTTTTGTCGAGTACCCAACAGCTTTTGACCGTGTTGATCCAAATATCTTAATACGAAAGCTGCAATTACTAAAGGTCAGTGACATAAACGTAAATAGGATAGCAGAAACACGACAACTTTGAATCTTATTACATCGAAATATTGGTAAAGGTCCCTCAAGTTCCCTAAGTATTGCCATTTTTGTAATGATTATTGATCTTAGATTCTCGACTCCAACTTTTAAGTTTGTAGACGATACTAACGGTACAGCATCGACCATCGATTCAAGTCTCATTCAATAAGCAGCTAATAAAATCTTTCGCTGGTCCAAAGATAATAATATGAAACTGAACATTAACAAAACGAAATGTAAGAAATTGCTATATGCTTAAGGAACACTTACCCTTGCCCACCATCAGTGAAGGAACAAGCACCCAGGACTGTAGTCATTTCTATTGTGAGATGGTAGAACATGTGGAGTACACATTATATGAAAAATCGTCGATAAATCTAATGAAACGGTGCAATCTATATTGAAATAGAAGAATCCCTCTTAAACGGCATTTCTTAAGCAAAAATTTGATTGAAATATTGCCAGAAATCACTCCTGGTTTGAGTTGTCAGAATTCTCCCTGCTTCTTATTATATAAAGCAAATTTTATTCACAGTCTTCATGATTGAGTCTGGTTGTTGTTTATTTTTAAAACGTCTACGAAATATCATATTTTAGTACATTACAATAACTGCTCAAGCGAAAAATTTTATCAGCTGTTTTTTTTTAATAGTAAAATACATTCCCGGGTCCTTCGGATGTCAGGAATGAGCAAGTTTACTATTGTATGGCGATTTTCGGCATTCGGTATTCCCTGCCATGCCTATTTATTGATGCCACGTTTGTTTTGATTTTTGATCTGTACCTGCTATCCGCATGGCGGTACTATAGCTGTTCTGTGCATACGCAGACGCTATGGTGAATGAACCATCTTAGTATATCAGCAGTCTTTGATATAGTAGAGCGCTGTGCAATTTATAGATAAATTTTCGTTTCTTTTCGCCAAATTTTTAAGCTTTATTATTTTAGCTGTTTATGTATTCGTGTTAGAAAATATATTTGAGGGAACTTATTTCTGACCCTTCAATTGCAACATGATATAAACTTTTGGTCCAGAATATTTTCAAAACACGTTTTTAGGGAAATACAACGGTGTCAGTTTGCCTTTTAGTAGTAGAAAAGTGCCAGGCACGGGCAACGAAACTCCGAACGGGCGTAATTATTGCAGTGTACTCGTACAAAAGAATTACTTGAAAAACAAACTTTATTATGATGAGACTGAAGCTCAATAAAACTGTACATAAACGTTCGAGTATAAATGTAAGAAAAGAAAAGTTCTGAAACGAAGATTCAGAGGCAGATAAAGTGTTCATGAAATAAACAATGTGAAAGGGTTCAAATGACGTTTTCTTATTTACTGTGAAACTCCGTTTTTTAGTTACACAATCAATATTCAGACTTAACATTACTTAATATAGTAATTCCTTGAATAACAATTTGTTTTACTATTGACTAATGCAATAAATTACACACTCCTTTATGCGCATTTTAAAAGTCGTAGCATTGACAATTAACGGCATAAGGTTTCCCTTTTAAGCACATATCTGTTGTGACAATCCATATTGTCTTATATGTTCTGTTTTCAATTTAATGTACCTGATACCGATAGATAAGAAAAGGGTTAAAATACACAATCAAGTGAAAAGTTGATTGGGTTTGTTTGGACATAGACAGCAGCCAGAGAACAATAGAGGGATTTTTAAATGTATAACCGTACTTGTTGTCTACAATTCAGGGATGTTCACAATAGGTAGATGTCCATATGCGGAGTTTAACTGTATTTACCAATTATTGTGCACATATGATTTTTGTGTTGTCTAGTAGAAACCAATTTTATTCTCTATTTCTCTTCAGTCACATTTACCCTCGTTTTGCTTCTTTTCGCAATCTCTTGAGGCAAGCAAACTTTCAGGTGGATCTCCATTCAGGTGGAGCTCCATGGAGAGAGTCGCTATGTGTCGCAATTATCGAGTGTGGCGAGCGTGAAAGAAAGCTCAAAGGGCCATTATTGAAGCACAGTCATTTTTATTTGACCAGAAGAACTGCAAAACTGAATCTATTACAGCTACCAAAGGTCAACAAACATTAAGCTAAAGTTTTAAATATCTTTTTACTTCAACATCGAACACTAGAATAACCATATGGGTCGCCACAAGATCCAAATATGAAATCGACATCATTTGCAAATCTAACTCATACAATCTAATCTACCAGGCAGTTTCAGGCAGTCTTCTGCTGCAGCCAAAACATTACAGCATATTTCACGTCACGCTAAATAACGACTACGGACCAACAAGAGCGTTTAAAGTCAGTGAATCAAAGCAAAATGTGATAAATCTCTTAAAAACCCTTCTGATTTCGAACTAAGGGAATTTTGTGTAGAAATAAAGTGTCCGGGTAAAATGTTTTGGCATAGTTCAAGCATTATCAGAGTTGTTAAATATAGGATAACCCTTATTATACATATCATTTTTTTATTCCTGGACCCCTACAGTATAGGTGTTTATTGTCAAAAATATCTGTTCTGTTATCTTCGTTGCTGAATTAGAAAAATGTCAGGTATTTTTTATAATTTTGTGCATACCCAGATCAAAGTCAGACAGGCATTGTCAGCATCCTCTGTAAGAATTGATCAATTACATTTATTCATATTTATCTGCTCTTTATAATTGAGAAGAGAAATATATAGTAATAAGAAATTTCAGATTTTCGTTAGATATGACGTGTTACTGATTAACGATGATAGACTTTCACAGCTTTCCTCGCTTGTCTTCATTTTATGTTGGTGTTGTTTCTCGAATGGCTAGATATTTAAACTGTAAAATATACTCAAGAACATCAGAAGTCCACACTTGCAAACACCTTTATTTGATTTTCGGGTCATCTAGCATTTTAGTTTTCTTGCAAATTATAACCTTAAAAAACTCTATCCATTTCCTATGGTACGAAAGCAAATGTGCCCAAAACAAATAAAATATATTTTAAAGATTCTCATTAGAAAAAAATGAAAATTCTTGTTTGAATAGTTTAATATTTTATTAAAATTCAAATAATATCTTCTGTTTAAATTAAGTCGCCAAACAGTCGACCAATTATAACCAGCCGTTTTTTGGTTAACAGTTCACCAGTGTATACATTAGCAAATCAACACTAAGAACTTTTCACCGATCCTCGCAAATCTCTCGAAATCGTTCTTCCCATGTCTGGATATGGATAATACTGTAAAATCTCGAACGGGGAATCAAAATTAAGTAACGTAAACTGGTCGGTGATATTGTTATTTGCGGCCATACAGTATGCATCTAGCATTGCATGTAACAACGGCTTTATTCGAGCATCTGCTATATAAACCATTGCGTCATTGGCTAAAAGTGGATGCGTCATTTCTACATATTGGCGATCAGACTTGCAATCAAACAAACAAATCAGCATACGTAAGAGGCACATTGTTAAAGCACCTCTGATGAGATGTTCTTCAACTTCCGTACCGTGTGTCTGAAACACCAGATGAAGCAGACATATTCTCAACATGTAGCTCTTAATCAAGGGTTTATACCCATAAATCTCCCTTTTAAAATAATCATCACGGTGTGAATTTGATATCGCAAGGTATTTGTCGTTAATGAAATATTGTAACAGATACTTTGCTACTCTGTATCCCTGCTTTTGTTCCTCGGATAGAGCGTATATAATATTGTTTTCTATTAAACCCGTGTCACATTTTGGACTCTTGACAAGTCTGTATAGATCGCCGTCACTGAGACATTGTTCTAAAGTACGTCCTAAATACGACTCTGCAGCATCTGTGAAGCGATTGATATAAGCCTGATGCAGATTCGGAGTGATGTGTCTTCCCTTCTCTACTAAATTCTTTAATCGATAAACAGGAACTAAATCTACACTCACACCAATATACCCGCTATGCCCATTATACTCCATACCCAAACAAACTCCGCAGTGCCTTCTCCGTCCTACCAACGTCCACAAATCAAGACCATCGAAAACAAACGATCCATTTGTTTTGAATATATTCTTGATTCCCTTACCAAGGTGAGAACTATTGATAAGATTGAGTGTTTGATAGTGAGGTGGTATATCACTGAACTCAAGCAAAAAATCAGCTTCATGGGGCAAGCCAACTTTAACACCTGAATAAACACTACCTGTTGGTCGTTGCTTTGCTAGTTTGTACACAGAATGATAGTTCCCTAATCCATAACAAATTCGATTCAATATTGTTTCAATACCATTGTATACATTTGCATGTTCGAAATAAGATGTATTAACTGTTATCTTTCTATCCAATTCGCTTGTGAAATAATTCAAACGATTTCTCCATTTCTCAGGTTGACTTTGGTAATGCTTAATAAACTTTGAAACATTGTACTGTATGACACGATTATCCTCACCTTGACCTTGTTCTCGATAAAACTTGCCAAGTTTGACATAAATATCAGCATCTTGACTTGAAATACTACGGGCCTTTGAAACAACAAAACGACTGTTGGTGGTATAATTCTTTGCAAAAACGATTATCAGGTTTAAACGACGTATTTTGTGATGAAAGATATACATCGTTTATGCCATGCAAAACACAAATAAGTAACATGGATAAAATCCCCTTAAAATACAGATCTTTTAATCGTTCCAATACATTTTAAAAACTCTCTGCGTCCCTGGTATTAGTACTGGTACTAGTAGTGTAACTTCCTAAGGCAGCGTGAGCTGTTTTTAAACACAATGTTAATGTTATAACCCTGACATTAACAGAAGCCTCATGAGCGAATAATACATGCATATCGTTTGCCTAAATTACAATATTTACCCAAGGTGTATCATACATAATAAAAAGGATTCGGCTTATCCTCTAATCGTCTCACTAGCAGTGAGCCCAAACTGTCATAGCACAATCCATATATGTCCTATAGAGAGGTATATATGTAGAGATCGCTGTAAACGTCACATACTAACCTTAAACGGCTAAATATGAAACCATCCGAAAAGCATAAGGGGGCATTACTCTTTGTAAAACAGAGGACGTTGCGTTAAGACGCGGCTTTTATGTGCACTTTAAAGTTTGGATTGTTTTGATAGTGATGACATTATTTTGGTTCGTTAGTTTTCTTTGGTAGTTCGTTTACTTCTCAAATTCAGGTAAGAAAATATTGCATTGAGAACCAAATTTTGTGCACAGCTCAGTATTAAGTGCAGTTTATTTAATACAGAATAATAATAATAATAATAATGAAATATCATTTTTAAAACACTGCAGCCTCATTTTTAAAATCACTCAAATATCAATATAGCATCATTTATAAAAAAAAGATACTGCAGTACCTGATTTAAAACAGCTAATTTTATAAATATCACTGCAGCTTGCAAAATTAGCTGAAGCATCGATTTACAAGGCATAAGTTTATAGAAATCACCACAGCCAGAACTAAAAATATCATTGCAGCGTCATTTATAAAACATTGCTTCGGCCTGATTTGAAAAAGTGGATTTTACGCCAATGCCTCTCAATGTCACTGGCCAATTTTATAATTCTTAATATATTTGGATAGTATACATCTACGTGATACGCATAAAGAGAAGAAAAAACATTTCCTATAATTAGAAAAACTCACTTTGCGTGATACGTTTATTGTTATCTTCGACTTGAATTTAAATAACTCTGTTGTTAATTGATGGATTATTAGCACTAATGCCATCTGCCTGTGCAAAATTAAACGTGCTTGTGCTGCTTTTGTTTCATCTTTGCCTTCAATTTTAAATAAAATGTTATTGATTCAATGCTTATTAGCAGTA
Source organism: Protula sp. h YS-2021 (assembly GCA_949752745.1). Classification (NCBI taxonomy): domain Eukaryota; kingdom Metazoa; phylum Annelida; class Polychaeta; order Sabellida; family Serpulidae; genus Protula; species Protula sp. h YS-2021. The sequence goes on from OX457033.1 coordinate 21,031,106, forward strand.
ATAGTACCTGCATGTGACAAATAAAACCTGGTTTTTATTTCGCTCTGTACATAACAACTACTTATGTTTGCAAGTAGCTGTATCAGATTCTGTTGAGGATGAAAAATTGCGGAAACAAATTTCAGATATTGTATCCCAGTAGAACGCAAAAATGAAGCAATTATGAACTGAAATAGTCCGAACTGACCCCATAAATTACGGAAACGAGCAATTGAATGCAATAGTCTTTTCTGCTTAATAAATAACAGTTGCTCATATGGTGTTGCCCTATCAACCCGTTACTTACATACATGCAAGCAAGAAAAATATGGTAAAGCCGTCACTATTACGTCGTGGAGTAGCACATCTAGTGTTATAAGGAAAAATAATATCACAAGTAGAAGACTATTATACAAACAATGCACGTCTTTGGGCACTAAGTCAAACACATATCCATGGATTTTCATTTAATTTAAATGAAAATGACTAAAAATACTAGTGCAAAAAGGGTTACATTAAAGGGATGGTACTGATACATGTTATACGTGTCAGATTGGGATTGTGCACTTTATAAACAACCTGCACAAAATCTCTAGGCATAGAGATAGATAGATAGATAGATAGATAGATAGATAGATAGATTGATAGATAGATAGATAGATAGATAGATAGATAGATAGATAGATAGATAGATAGATAGATAGACAGATCACTGCCGCTTGATTTGTAAACAGCACTGAAACAGCACTATAAAAGACATCATTTTTAGATATAAATGCAGTCTGAATGTCAACTATCACCAAGGCACATTTATAAACATTGTTGCAGACAGATTTGTAAGAAACAGATTTTATTCTCATGTCTCCAAATACGTCTTATAAAATCTATATGTAAGGAAAATAATTGGATGATATGTATATCTGAAAGTTGCAATGTAAACAAACATGTTGTAATTGGATTAAGAAGAAAACAAATATCGAAGAAACCATTTAAATAATTGGAAGAGACGAACTTTATGTACTGACTCCTCATCTTTGTGTGATGGGTTGAATTTTAAAATAACTTTGTTGTTGATTCAACGCTTATTCCACGCTGCACATTACAACTCCTAATGTGACCGCTATAGAGGATAAAAATGCAGAAACGTCACCTTTTGAAACTTACATTTAATAAAAACGCCAAATGAAGCATTGAAGTAATAATGCAGTGAAATATTCAGAAGTGACGCAATAAACTACAGAAAAAAACAATTCGGTGAAATACTCCATTTTATCATAATAAACAACATTGTTGCTCATATGGTGTTGTCATAGCAGCATGTCACTCAAAACAGAACAATGCTATTTTCTCATCGCTGTTACATCGTGGCAAAGTATATATGATGCTACATAAGGGGAAGAAAATAACACTAACAATACAGGTCTTTGGGCACCCTTTTAATTTAAACACATATCAGCAAAACAGTAAAACTATAAGTTAAATTATCATCAGAAAGGGGAAAACACCGGTGCAAAAGGGTTATTGAAAGGATGACATGGTTGCATGTAATACGGGCCAACTGGGGTGTTCACAATTTATACACAACACTCAAAAATCTCAGTGTACCGTAACATGACCTTCACTGTACCGTAACATGACCTTCTTCCCTACTAGATAATCACCAATTATATTTTAACAAGTGTTTTTTCTTGAGCTCATATTTCAGTTTTTTTTATTTTGGAATTTTAAACTAACATCCATGGCTATTTGGATAACGGTCTTATTAAGAGAATAATATGTGGCATTCGAGTGGTGTGCTACAACAAAAATAAACAATTAATCTCGTTTCATGAAGCTTTCTTTATACATTTATCTTTTTTCAAAAAGAAATCATGCCTTATTTGGACATTGGTATTTGGATCTGTAACTTCATTTGTAGCCTCCTCTGAATGCGCCGGTAATGTGTTGTCAATCATTTAGAAAAAGAGGCGGGGTTTCCTTTATTCATCCAATGAAAACGTAAGATTTGTTTGCAATTGAATCGTAGCTATCACACCTCTTCGTCACCTCTAAACCCATATTTAAACCAAACTTGTAGCAATGCTTAGTAGTGCTCTGATTTTTTATTAAGCGAGTTTCAATCGAGTTGAACTGCCACATGTTCACTATGGGACATTTTTCGTTGTTTGTTTTGTTGATTGCACTTGGCTGCAAATCAAATGCGTAAGTATAAGTTAATTTCAACCTTGAAATACATAGCTTATGTACAAGCTTAGTTCAGACTATCTGGAATTTCAAAATGATATTTTTATAGATTTAAGCAAACGGTATTTTTATTATTGATGCCAATAAATGTCACTATCTATGCAGCAAAATGATGACACTTTTAACCTTTTTCACTTTTAAATTACATTAACTCTGATTTATTATACAACTCCATGACTGTGACGAAAAGCTCTGTTTGTTCTATTTTGACTCGAAGTTTATTTGATTTTTTCTTTTAAGGGCATTGAACGAAAATGCACAGCCGAATTTTGTTAAAGTATTAAATGAAATTCGCGGCAATAAAGGTACGTGTAAATATAAAAAGCCTTATGCTATGTAAGCGGTCAGTTTTTAGAAAAATGCTTAGACAAACAAGTGAAGATAAAAATATGAAATGAAAAATTGGAATAGATTATGATAAAAAAGATAAGTTGTAGATAAATAATTATGAACTGTACTAAAGTAATAAAGAAGTGCGCTAAATTGATAAAGAGGTGCATTATTTTCAGAGGTCTTACAGGAAAGAGAAACTGCTAATGGTTTGCCTAGAGATGGTAAGAGAAACCTACAAAGCATGTCAGTTTCCAGACATGAAATATAGACGTTTCAGCCCTCCGTCTAATTCGTTGGACGATTTACGTGGGTTTACGTATTGTAGGTGATTATGATTTAGGATGGCATTATTAGTTGGAAATTGGAATTCTGATGGAATGTTGGCAATATCAGATACTGGGCTTTCTTTTTAGATACGTAATTTACTACGTCCTTTGCTATCGTGTCCGCACTTTGAAAGGACTTATTGACTGAAAAATAGAAGCCTTGTTGAAAACGTTTGTAAGTTTATTTGATCAAACACCCTTCAAGGGCAAATGTATCAGGAAAAAATATCTATGTGCATAGAGAAAGGCTATACTGTGACAGAAAATACTGCAGTAATTGCAAAGGTATGTTGCACCCCGCAATATTTCACAGTACCGCCCTGAGCTCGGCAAATTTGATTCGGGGCCTTAAGGCTAAAAAACATTCATCCAACTATTATGAAGTATTACTAATATTGACGTTATAAACCTTCACACATGACAGCTACAACGTACTCATTCATGTAAATTATAGTACATTTTCTTTTTTCTGAATTTAATCTGCTCCATGTGTGTCCTGAAATGCTGTAAACATAATGGGTGGGTGCAATTGATCTTCAAAAGTACAGTATTTCAGTTTTTTCTTATCATTTCTTTATGCACTGATTTCTAGGCATGTAATAAATATTCAGAAATATTGAGCTCTATAAACCACGCTATTAGTAATCAGACAACGCCCAGGAGAAAATTTACAAATTACAACATAGAAACAGGGGAAAACAGGACAAAAGTAATGCAAAGTAATATTTTTGATGATCGCTTGTGGTTAAGATCAGGCGCCGTATTCAGGAAAATTAACAGTAGCAGTTAACTAAAACGGTTGAGTTTTAATCTGGCACCTGGAATTTTCGAAAGTTAATAAAAAAACTTTGTGCGTCTTGGTGAACAAAATCATAAGTACAATGCAAGGCCTAGCTGGATTAACCGATTCCTTCTGCTGATAGTACAGTTGACTGTGTAGTTATCTTTTATGAATATGGTGCAGGTAATTTAATTCATTAATTTAGAACAGGCCATTCGTCGTTGAAGTGCTGTTTGGACTTTGTTTTTAAATTAGTCAAGTTGCGGCAATATGACTGTTAACCGCATTAGTTTAGATCAGACACTTTGAGATCATATTACTGGTGACCGATTACGGTTTAAATGAAAACAGTTGCAGTCATATTTCTGGTTATTGTCTGTGATAAGGAAATGTTATTTGCGGTCTTATTCTTGGTGATTACTTTCGGTTTAAATCAGACCTGTTGATGCCATTTACTACAGTACGGGTTGTTGTGTCTGGTTTAGATCAGGCCATTTGGGAACAAATTGCCGCTCTCTATAAAGCACTTGATGGTGTTGAAGATGAGATGGAAATTCAAAGACAACAGATCGACGTGTTGAAAGAGGATGTCGACAAATTTGATACAGGATTAAAACAAGTGGAAGCCAAAACTGGTTTGCAAAAATAAAATTAGTTTTAGTTAAATAAGGCATGTACTATACAATGTGTTGAATATGAAGTTATAGATTTAGGCGGACTATGTTGAACACAAAGTATTAACCTTACCAAACTCAATGATGATAGCATAGATGCATAATCAATATATACTTCTATTACTTTAAAAATACAAAAGGACTTAATATAGAATTGACTACTCAGTTTGTATTGAGTTGTACTTTTATTTGTATTGGAATAGGTGTCAATAATTGTTAAGTCTTCTTTTTATGCACTGTGTAAGCACCGCACTGAAAGATGTGAAATAGTCAGAGGCAAAAGAGTGATAAAAAGTCAATGCAGAAACCAAAATAAGGGCATATATACCGTTAGGAATCCATTGCCTGAAACCAGACGAAATACCGAATATGTAAAAACTTTTCCTGAAAATGACATCTTTAGACTTGAACTGTGAATAACCTGTCGCCCAGGCTGAGAAGTGTCTTTCTATTCTATAACCAAAAAATTTTTTCCCAACAAATGTCACTAAGGAAAGTTTTTATCTACATAAAATCATTGTGATATTTTTAAAAACTTTAATTGTACTTTGTATTTAAAATGCACTAATTAATATGAGGATTTATTATTTTGGTTATACATAACTCTTATCTGCATGACCTGTTTTTAGAAAATCATGACTCAGAAATTGGTGCCCTGAAAGGTAATGCTTAGATTACTCATCAAGGTGATTATTTGTTAATTATCACATCTACAGACAATCCACCGTTACATATTATTCAGGCGTGTTAATCATGAAGTTTTTTTTATTTATTTAAAAAAAGAATTTTTTAAAATTATAAACAAAAACCATGACCCATTTTCCAAAGAAAAATCCTTCTTTTTCAGTTACGAACGGAGACCTGTCAAATCAGCTTAATGGTAAGTTTAAACAGCAATAATATTTTATTGATTATTTAAGTTGAAATAGTAAAAGTAAATAGCAATTAACGATTCACAATTTTAGTAAAGGGTATTTTACTATACAGTTCATATTTGTACACTTAAGAAATAAAAGCAAAAATTTTTTCTTGCCATTAAGTTTAGCAGAATTGTATAAAAGTTTAATAATTTAATAATAAAAATGAATACTTCTCTTGTAGATGTCCGCACTGATATATCTGGTAAGTTTCGTATATTCTTATTGAAGTAAAATAAGAATTACGTTTTGTGCAAACAATACAAATACATACCAGGAATTCAAGATAAAAAATACTTAGACAATGTAATATTCATTTTTAAAATGAGTAATTCTTCTTTGCGGTCGATGTAAAAGACAATGAAATATTCATTTTTAAAATACGTAATTCTTCTTTGCGTCTCATGTGAATGTGCATTAAAATCAGATTATCTCAAAACTTTAATATTCCTTTAATATTATGTCCTTTCATTTTACTTCTAGGCATACAAAACGATATTAGAGGTGAGCTATGAAATCATTCTTTCGATTTATAAAAATTTTTTAAATTTTTGAAATTATTTTAGTAATGGCTAAGAGACCTCATTATATGATTTTTAAGTCATTGGAGATTAAGACATGTTTCAAATCATCTGATCAATAATTAACAAACAATGATACTAATTGTTGCGCACAATCATAAAAAGTGAACTTTATACATTCTGATCAAGCCTAACAGATGTGCAACCAAACCAATAATCAACAAATTTGCATATTACGACCTGACTAATCACTTTCAAGTTAATCTTCATTGATCTCAAGTGTATAGAAGTGTACATTTTGCTATATCACAAATTGTTTACAAGTGTGCATTCTTAAATGATCACTAAATATTTACAAAAGTGCACTCTGTGATCTTACGAGTTTTTTTACTAGTGCTTATTGAATGATCCAAAAAATTGTATACAAGTGTGATTTCTATTAACTGCTATATTTAGAATTAAACACAACAATTTTAACACATTACCAACTCACACATGACATACTATATTCTGCCATTTGTTGTATGTTGAATTATAGACAAGAACGTTGCTGTTGGGTTTAGTGCCACCACCCGCTCACATCTGACGTACTCACAAGGCCAGCGCCTTGTGTTTACTACTGTATTAAGCAACACGGGAGGACATTACAACAGTGGCACTGGCGAGTTTACCTGCCCATACAAAGGAATGTATATGTTCAATCTGGACATTCTGCGTGGCGGTGCGAGCGGGAAAACCAGAGTGAGAATGTACAAGGGCAGTACACCACTGAGTGGAGTCTTTATTCACTTAGGTGATGGAAAGGATCGCCATGGTAGCACCATGTCTGTAGTTACCTGTAACGCAGGAGAGAAGGTGTGGATGCAGGCTGAAGAGAGCGACTGCAAAATATTTGGTTATTATGAATTGATGTATTCCTTCTTTGGAGGCATTCTGATTCGCCGACTTGATTAAGGTCAATGACTGAACAGATTAGAAAAAAAACATATTTGTAGTGGAATCAGTGAAAGAAATAGTTTAAAGGTACTTTTTAATGGAATGCACTCAGTAGTGAATACGGATTCTAACATAATTTAAAAGTAATTTTTTATGAAATACACACAAAAGTAAATATAGATGTTAATGTAGCTTAGAAGTTAATATTAAATGAATACACTCAAAAGTGAATACGGTTTCTAAAAAAGATTAAAAATGAAGTTTTAATGAAATACACCCAATAGTGAATCGGTTTCTAAAAAAGTTTAAAAGTGAAGTTTTAATGAAATGCACTCAATAATGAATACAAATTCTCAAAAAATTTTAAAAGTTAAGTTTTGATGAAATGCACTCAATAATGAATACGAATTCTTAAAAAGTTTAAAAGTTAAGTTTTAATGAAATGCACTCCTTACTAAATACGGGTTCTTGTAAAGGTTTAAAAGTTAAGTTTTAATGAATTGCACTCAGTAGTGAATACGGGTTCTAATAAAATGTAAAAGTAAAGTTTTATTGAAATGTAATCAATAGTGAATACGAATTTTAATGTATACCTTATGCTTTGAGCAAATAACAATCTCAAATAGCCCAACAAGAAAGCGAAGTGTAGAAAATATGGCAAATGAATGGGATTAATGGGACATTAATACTCTTTGAAAGTTAACAAGGATATAATGCGCTTTGCGAGCGTAAAAAGTAGCACTTGTAATAATTAAATAGTTTATTAATTTCATTCTCGACTAATAACCGTACTGCAGATAGAAGATATGATTGTTATAGTTCATCTTCATAAGATATAAGCTCTCGTAAATCATATATGCTTTTATGAATACATATTTTAAAGTAAGCAACACCTGCTTTAAATGATGTTAAATAAATTACTTAATGCATGAAACTACTTTTATTTCGTGTTTTTTCCTAGCAATTAATCTGATTCGTAAGGTTAATTGTTAACCTGCAATTGTGAAATTTATATGCTTTGTAGAAGGTAGTATGGGAGCGAATGAAACTATGACAGGAAAAGCAGACCTTAAATCTAATGTGGTCCTGGTTTAAATGGTGTCTTACCGAGCAACCTATCCGTAGTTTCAATTGACAATCTGAATTCATATAATCAAAGAGCTGATTAAGTATCACAGAAAAAAGCCACGAAGTTAAGTTATATAGATTACGGCATCTTACAATGGAGAGAGTTTCCATAGTCTGGTTTTAATCTAGACACTGAATTTATATTCCCTGAGGTTTTATTTGTGCTGATTACCATAACGAATCAAATATGCTTTTTTGCGAAACACAATGGTAGCCTCTCTCTCTTTCTTTCTTTCTCTCTCTTTCACTCGCCCTCTCTCTCTCTCTCTCTCTCTCTCTCTCTCTCTCTCTCTCTCTCTCTCTCTCTCCCTCCCTCTCTCTCACTATCTCATGCTCTCGTCTTTGATGTCAGACTCATGAAATTTCCATGTAAAAGGCCGAATGTGCTAACCTATTGTATTCGCCTGAGTCAATAAATTTCGACAAAACCTAAAAGTAAGGAAATTTATGCTTTGGGAATTATTATTGAAAAACTGTGCTGTATTTACTAACTGTATACTAGCTATTAGCCTAAAATATACCTCTTCTACAAATAAATCCGGCGTATAGTTTAGAATATAAGGCTGGATGGACAAATCTAACTTTGACATTTTTTTAAAAGATGGCAGTTTCCACTACTTTAAGAATTATAGTCTGTTGAAAAGGTGCAAGTCTGCCTTGGTATTATCCGCTATATTTTTAAACTTTTCACTTTCTGTATAAACTATAAAGAATTTAATACTAAGTGTTGCCATTGTTTTGAAATGTTTGACAAAGCAAAAAAAAATCCATCCGCATTAATTGTTCATTGTTTTTCTTTTATCCTTAGAAAGTGCAAAACATGCAACGTAGACTGATCTGCAAACACATGTACTACTGGTTAGTCGCCGCATAACATTTTGACAGAAAACTTTTTTTTTTTACTAATGTTCTTTGTTGCTTTCCATTTTGCTGTAGACTTAAAATGACAAAAACAAATAACTTATATTGACTGTCTGTAAATAGAACGTGTCAACTGTTTCAAACAACAAGTCATTTATTTTCCTGTGAACATGTTTTAAGCTGAAAATTTTTGGTTTTGAAGTCGGGACAAGCCCTATTTTTTCTTGCATCTGGGCTGTCCCCTTTATTTACTAATAAATCGAATAACAACTTTTGAACTTACAACTACCAAACAATGTATGTAACAAAAATTAAATGAAAAAACGTTAAAAGATTAATTGTATAGGGGATTAAACATTCACCTAAGGTGGAAGATGTTTCAAATTTTGAATTTGCAAACACATAAATATATGCATATGTATGAACATATCTACCACACATTAGGGGTACACACTTAGAAAAATGCATTGCGCTCTTTTATTGATCCATGACCTTAAAATTAAATTATATTTTTGCTGTTTACCATTGAGTTCATTTGCCGTACAGTAATATATATATATATATATATATATATATATATATATATATATATATATATATATATATATATATATATATATATGCATGTATCAAGTGTAGCTACTATTCGTGAGCTCTAAACAAACCCCACGACGATACGCTCCAACCAGTTCTTGAATGAAGTACGAACTGTTGTTTCTTAAAATAGATTTAATAATATATACTCGGGGAAATATTTAATAAAATCATGAATGACATGTGGACTATTTTTAACATTGATAAATTATTTAAGGCGTTTGGGAAAAATTCTATTTTTGCTAGACAAAAAAAAAACAAACAGAATCTTTAAATTCACTGGAAGTGCCAACAATTTTGGCATCTTACATTTATCAGCAGACAAAATTTCATGGAGTCGAAGTATTCGAGTTTTAAATTTAAGCTCTGCCTTGAAACTATCATGAAATTGGTGCCGTTGTTAGAAATCTCCTGATCTCTGGCCAGATCCGCGTCGGATCAACATCGTATTTTGGTTTTTTTATGCAAATCGAAACAACGCCTACCTTTCGACGTTGGATAGAAATCGATTACCGACTTTTAATCGTTGTTTACAGGTGGTTAATGGAAGTCGAAACAACATCTTTCTCTAGAAGTTTTATAGACGTCGGAAAAATATTAATCTAGAATGGCCGTCTAGACAGTACAGTCACAGTGTCGTCACCGTCAGTACTCGCATCCTTCGAAAGGAGAAAGAAAGAACCATAAAACCAACCACTACAGAAAATAACAGACGTGCAAATAATAATAATAATAATAATAATAATAATAATAATAATAATAATAATAATAATAATAATAAAGTAGCAAACAACTAAGACAATTACCGACTTCATTTTTAAACAGTTTGAAATTATTTTAAGCACAATCATTTCGTGATAACAAGCAACACTCCCTCCCTGTAATTAACCACTGACCAGTAATGATCTAAAGCTTGCTTTTATCAACAGGTCTTTTCACTTTCCCTGCTGTAACTAGAGTTTTTTTTCCCGCTGCCATGAAGTCAGTTTAAAAGTCGCCTTTACTTATTAAGCCAGTGTTAAACCTTTTTATGTAACACAAATAGCTTGGGTCAGGAGCGAGTGGGTGCATTAAAACTTAATAAAGCCAACGATTAGAAGTTTAGGGGTGGGATAAAGCGCTTCGTTAACGCTTCAATGCAATGGGATTCCAGGTGTGTGGAATTGTTGCCTTTCATTTTGATTCCAAGAAATACTACCCTACGCATTTTGAATATATTTCTATGTATTAAAGCATTCTGCTTTGTAGCATTGGTTGTTCAATTTACCTATGGAAATTTGTTGGGAGCCAAACAGAAGACCTCTTGACATAAGGCCTTGCATTGCAAAATGTGCTGGTAAATTGAAGCCACTTTGCAGAAGTATAAAAGAAGTGTAAAACGTATTATGGAGAAAATTATAAAACGTATTTTTATAATTTTATTAGGTTTTCATTAAAACAACTGATGCCGCATCTCATTTCGTTTCGTAAAAGCGATTTATTCTCACTTACAGGCGGACAGATAACTTACTTTTCCTATTGGGCCACATATCACATCTGACTTGAATGCGGCCAGATCATTATCGATTGGGCAGTCTCTATTTTTGCATACCGTTCATCAATTGGCTATGATCTACAATATTTTGTTTTTTTTTTATTAAAAAATCAACGGAAAGTATCTTTTGCACTTTAATGGAACAACTTTTTATCAGCTTTTTAATTTTTGACATTCAGTTCGTAAGCGTTCTGTCTGGACATTCTATCTGTGGTCGTTCTGTCGGTGGATGTTATATCTGTGGACATTCTTTCTGTGGATGTTCTGTCCGTGGACTTTCTGTCTGTGGATGTTCTATCTGTGGACGTTATGTCTGTGGATGTTCTGACCGTGGACGTTCTGTCTGTGGACGCTATGTCTGTGGACATTCTGTCTGTGGACGTTATGTGCATGCTCTTTCTTTCTCATGTTCTTTCAAGTAATTGTAAAAACGCAGCATAGCGCACACTGTCTGCAAAAACTAGTTCAGTGGAAATATTTCAAACTGACTTTTATAAAAAAAAAACCGGGAGAATCGGAATGGTACTGCTTGACAATTGTGTTCCTCCAAAAGTGGTTTTAGCTCAGGCTATCAGAGAGAAATTGTGAATTTTTATTGACTTTGTCCTCTGCTAGCATTCATAAAAAGCATAATATCTTGAAGTGACAACTCAAATAGTTTTTAAGTATATTAGTATAGCATTATGTTGTATCCTTATTGTTGGCCCAGGATAAAGTGGGTCATCTGTAAACTGTCAAGGTACGCCCAGAGTACGGTGAGGGTACGGTTAGGGTACGAACATTACCATCCTGTTTATTGTCTGGGGATAATTTCGATTATTGAAAGGGGATATTTTCCGAGACCGGGACTGGCACCGAGTGTCAATTTCATTGAAAAGAAACAATGTTAATTTAGCTGAAAGAGTCAGTTTATTTAAAACTTGGTAATCCGCGTTGAGGGGTCGTTTTAATCAAGTCATGGATAATCATGGAAACCAGTTGGTGCGTGAGTGCTCCCCCATGGCTGGGGGCACAACTGTGTGTTATGCACAATAACTGGGGCAGAGCAGTGCACGTTAACGCAGCTTACCCTAACCCTACATAGATAAGACCGGTATTACATCGAAAAGATCGCTAGACATTTTTATCAATTATAACTGCTCGTAAAAGCTTGGCATTCCGCCCAGTCATCTCAACGAGGATATGGTTCCAATGATTACCAAAAGGACAAAAACAGCAGAAATTTGGTTTTTGTTGCTACTAGCACCGCCTCCAGCAAAAAGGGAAGAAAAACTGAAGTAGTATAATTAAAAGAAATATACACTTTTTTTTATTTATTGTCCTTTGAGATTTTAAACATAATTTTCTTTGGCATTTAGAAATACATGAGAGGAATCTATGAGACTTGCGGGTCTGCCACACCCCCCGTCCCCGCACCGGGGTGTTTTGGGTGAGAAGACTGACCCTATGAAAGCACTGGTTTTAAACTGAATGTACATCATCATCATCATCATCATCATCATCATCATCATCATCATCATCATCATCATCATCATCATCATCATCCTTATCATCACCATCATCATCATCATCATCATCTGAGCATGTGGACAAGTTCACTAACATGCATATTGGGATGCCTGTATTTCAATAGTCTTTTTTCCATATATTTAAACGAATTGACTAAGAAGCGCCGGACTTCTCATATTGTTGCATGCATCCAGATAAGCACTTATATGCGGACGTGAACTGGGGGACCTCTATACAGTGGAACCACTATGCAGCGAGAAATATATATATATATATATATATATATATATATATATATATATATATATATATATATATATATATATATATATATATATATCTTCACTGCATTTTCAGATAGCATTCTTTCAGTTTCTCACACACACAAACACATACCTACACACTCTGTCTCTCCTTATAAGAAGATACGTTATAAGAAGAATAGGAAACCCATACCTCTAATATCATAATAATGTAATGACAGTTTGTATTACCCTTTGCTTCTCAGCCTTATAATATTGGCTATTAACAACGTTGACTTGCACATTATATTATAAACAAATTTGATTATTCCGCTATAGAAACTATTCCGATGGCTTAAAAATATGAGTTTAATCGAGAACTTTGGAAAAAAGTTATGTCACGATGCTATTTGCATGAAAACTCTAGATTACAGAGAAAAGAGGTAATTTTCTTGGGAAGTGCTAAACTTTGTGGTATTGTGAATTCGGTCATTAATATAAAAGTTGGAATGCCGAATTTCCAGCAAATGTAACAACATTTGCAGGTGTAAATAGTGCTTCAGCAGAAGAGAATCGCTCGATTTGCCAAAGTGGTAAAATTTTCCGAATAATAATAATAAAAATAATAATAATAATAATAATAATAATAATAATAATAATAATAATAATAATAATAATAATAATAATAATAATAATAATAATAATAATAATAATAATAATTATAATAATAATAATAATAATAATAATAATAATAATAATAATAATAATAATAATAATAATAATAATAATAATAATAATAATAATAATAATAATAATAATAATAATAATAATAATAATAATAATAATAATAATAATAACAATAATAATAATAATAATAATAATAATAATAATAATAATAATAATAATAATAATAAAAAATAATAATAATAATAATAATAAATAATAAATAATAATAATAATAATAATAATAATAATAACAATAAAAATAATAATAATAATAACTGGACTGAATTCCCTACCCAGTTGTAGCGAAATATACATTTGCAAATTGCTCGAAGTTATACACATTTTGAAGGAAATTGGTAAAGAAATGTTGCTAACTCTCCAATTTTTTTTAAAAATGTATTTTTTGAAAATGAAATCCAAAAATAGAAAAAAGAACCTTAAATAAATTTAACCAAATTTGTGGGAGACCACTAAACTATTGAAAATTAGGTAATCCTCAAAATAATACAATAGCATGTACGAACCTGAGCTTTTCTCTCCTATATACTAGCTCAATTTTCAGCTGGGTGATGAGCTTCACGTTCTCGTTCAAGATCTTCTTATGCATAGAACCGATCATACTCGCGATAACATATTTAAGCTGCTATATCTAACATGGCACACGGCATAGCCCCTTTACAATGCCCAATACATCGAGGGTCAATGATATGGAAGTATAAAGCTTACACAAGCAGAGATATCGTTAGTGTCGTTTGCACTCGGAATATTCACTGTTCTAATTAGAAGAACACATTAAACACAGTGTTAACGTACAAGTGTTACTATTAAGTTTGCATGTTTTTGAAGACATCTGTGTTATTTTCAAATGTGAAATAATTCGCGATGCAGCTTTTTGGAGTTGATATATTTTTAGCAAGTTTTCGTTTAATGTCATGCAATATTAGATGAGACGTAGTCACACAACTGTTACGCATTTTAGGAATAAGATGCCAAGTTTAAAATATGACCATTTTATACCAAAAAGTAAGGTAAGTAAAATTTATTACAATTAGCAGTAAAATTCTACGCGTGGATCACTAACGCTTTTTACAACATTTAGAAACAAAAAATGAGCATGTATATATAATTTTTAAAAAGCAGAAGCCGCGCAGAAAGAAGATTTGTAAAGCGCTCGGAGCTGGAGTTTTCACACCTGAAACCTCAAAATTTATTTTGTACTAAACACACAATGACAGTGAGAGTAAATAGTAGCTTTAGAAATTCAGATTTAACAGGAAGACAACCCGTTTTCTTCTGCAGAAATGGGGTTGTCGAACAGCATAAATGAACTAGAATTCCGTGTATTGTTTTAAAACATAATTAATTCATTGTGAAATATTGATGAGAAATACCATTACAGCACCCTTGACTATGTAATACTGGTTCACACCCCAAAGTTTCCAAATAGATTGCATAAAACGGAGTCTGTAATTACACTTGGGGATTTTCAATCCCTAGTTTATTGCTTTCGTACGACTCGGTAAAGTGTTTCCGTATGATTCCTTTTTTCCGCCATAACCTTGTCACGCAAACTCCTCTGAGACGGCTAAAGCTAGGACAATCAAATTTGGGAGCGGCATACTATAGCATGTTGGTTCAGCCCAGTTTTTAAAGAAATTCATTAATATTTTCATGCAGAAATGGACAGTGAAATTTAAAATTAAAAAACCTTGTCATACGAACTCCTCTTAGACTGTCAGGGCTAGGACAACTAAATTTGGCAGAGGCATAATGTAGGATATGTAGTTGGTCCAGCTCAATTTTTTAGAAATTCATTAATATTTAACATGTAAAAGTGGACATTGGAATTTTGCCACTGGCGTCTATTATAAGGAAAGCATGTAAACGCTTTGATTTCGCATTTAAAGGAACTGGTATGATATCAGCCTAGGTGTATTGGTAGGCCAATTGTCTGCAATGAGAGCCATCACAGCAAGCCAGTGCAAGTTGAAGCTGGTTGAAGCGTTTCAGTTTTTTCCAATTGCTAAACAGGGATGACATTTGGCTCACTGGCAGCAGGCGATTAGACGTCGTAAAATCCCAATATTTTAACCCTGAACTTAGAGAACAATTGACCACTATCTTGAAAACGGTTAGAGATACCTCGGTGACCTTGACCACCTAGGCCATGGTCAATGTAAAATCCAAAAGCTAAGAGACAACAAGTAAGAAGAACCTAGGTGAAATTGACCTTGCCGTTCATGGTGAAATTAAAAAAAAACAGGAAGTGGGCCATTATCTCGAAAACGGTTAGCGAATCTGAGCATATTTTAGGTACTTCGGTGACCTTGAATTCCTCGGCCATGGTCAAAGCAATAAACATGAAGTTGAAAATTATCTGGAAAACGGTTAGAGATAGAGCTCATTTTTGGCTCATTTATGACTCTTTGGGCTTAAAAGACGATATGTAAGAGGTTATTTCGAAAACGGAGAGAGATAGAGCAATTGTGAGCTTATTGAGTCAATAAGATAATAAATAAGAGGTACCTCGGTGACCTTGAAGGTCTCGGCCATGGTGAATGTGGAAAATGGATGTGGACCATTATCTCAAATACAATTAGAGAGAGAGAGCTATTTTGAGTTTTGAATTTTCGATGCTTTGGATCTAAGAAGCGATATGTAAAGGTACCTCAGTGACATTGACCTCCTCGGGCATTGTGAATGTCAAAAACCGGAAGTAGGCCATTATCTCGAAAATGGTTAGAGATTTTGAGCATATTTTCGACCTAATGAGCATAAAACACCGTATGTAAGACCAGGATCTCCTCGGCCATGGTCAAAGCGAAAACGAGAAAGATTATCATTATCTCAAAAACGGTTAGAAATATGACAATGTTGGGGTTATCTTCGACTCTTTAGAGCTAGCTTGATAAGTAATAGGTGTCTCGGTGACCTTGACCTCCTCGGAAATTGTGAATGTGGAAAACCGGAAGTAGGCCATTATCTTCAAAACAGTTAGAGAGCGATTTGCAGCTTATCTCCGACCCTTTGGGCCTAAAAGACCACATGTAAGAGGTACCTCGGTGACCTTGACCTCAGCTAAGGTCAATGCGAAAACCAGGAAGTTGACCATTATCTCGAGAGTGGTTAGAGATAGAGTGACTTTGCGGTTGTTTTCGACTCTTTGGAGCTAAGAGACGATAAGTAAGAAGAACCTACGTGACCTTGACCTCGTGGGGTCAAAAACTGTTAATGTCAAAAGCTGAAAGTGAGCCATTATCTTGTATACGGTTAGAGATAGAGCTATTTATGGCTTATATTCGACTCTTTGGGTTTAAGAGACGATATGTAAGAGGTACCTCGATGACCATGACCTTCTCGGCCTTGGTGAATGCTAAAAACCAGAAGTGGATCATTATCTCAAGAACGGTTAGAGATTGAGGATATTTTCGACCTTTTGAGCCTAGATAACCATGAGTAAGACCTTGACTTCCTCGGTCATAGTGAATGTCAAAAACCAGAAGTTGACTAATGTCTCAAAAACGGTTAAGGATAGAGTAATTTTTAGCTTAGTTCGATCATTTGAACCTACAAAGTGTTACTTCAGGCGTACCTCGATTACCTTTACCACTTCTGTCATGGTCAATGTCGAAAACCGGAAGTTGCAAAAACGGTTAGAAGTAGTGCGATTTTGAACTCATTTTCGACCGTTTTGGTCTAAAAGTGATGTAAGGGAAGAGGTTCCTTGGTGACCTTCACGTGTTCGTTCTTGGTCAATTCTGAATTTTAAGAGTTCAGAATCGCATTTGTTTTGGCCCCAAGTGTAATTTTCGTTACTCGGTAGCGAAAGCGGTCTAATATTGAAGCTGGCGTATGAAGAATTATTGGTACCAGGGGTTTCCGAAAAAGCTCAGGGCTTCTATTTGGAAACTCGCCAATTTCAGGCGATCATTTAAAAAGCAAATAGAAGCCCTGGGGCTTCTATTAGGAAACAGTTTCCTATCTAGAGCCCCTGGGCTTCTTTTTTTAGCTGGGGGGAGTTGTCGATTAGTTTTTATTGGAAAAATTTACCATCAATCTTTCATTAAGGCACTAGAGTCTTCGGATATCCGTACAAAAAAAATTGGAAACAAAACACACAAAAACAACAGTAACTAAAAAATTCGGATAAAGTGTCCTGTATAAAACATGAATACCACTGAAAGTGTACAGCCTAAGCAGGGATTACGCAACGACGCAGAACGCGTCTAGAGGTTTGCTTCACATCAAAGGATTATGTGCACCGTGTCTGTATTGCGAGTAAGCACGAGTTCTAAACCCGTTATATTTCTAGTAATACTCCGGAGTAAAGGTGGCAGTGGGGAGGGGTGTCTGTTCGCCTTGTGCGAAGCATGGGATTAAGCAACGACGCAGAACATGGCTGCCTGATATCACAGGATTAAGTGCGCCGTGTCTGCATTGCGAATAAATACGAAGTCTAAAAAGGCTTGCATTAACAGAGGGGGGATTTTATTAGGAAACGATTTTTTCAGGTCTTAATTTCAACTCCAAAAAGAAGCCTCGGGGCTTCTATTGGGCAACAGTGTCCTGATAAGAGCCCCGGGGCTTTTATATGGGGGGGGGCTTCATATGCGGGGGGGGGGGCTTCTTTTCGGAAACTCCCGCTATGTTTGCTAAGTTAATGTCAGTTAATGCCTCTTCGTGATCACAGCATCTTGGAGTGATTTATGGTAGGTTGTTGACAGCTTGTTTGAATAAGATAATCTATATAAACATAAATAAAATGAAAAGACTAAAACCGGTTCAACTTTCAGCACATGCATTGCTTTTATTTTTATAATACTGAGAGTCATTTCTACGCAAAAGAAAAGCCTTTAGATTATGCACTGTTTTTAATATTCAAAAACGTGAAAAACCAAATAACTAACTAACTAACTAACAAATTAATCCGAAATTAATTAATACAGCACATTTTCTAAGTGCTCTTAATTTTTGATGGAAATGTTTCACAGTCGTTGGAAATATATTGATGTAGCAAATTCTTTTGCAAGGAAGTGCCTTTTAACGGGTATAAGCGAAATATCATCCAAAAATAGAATCAAACTATTTTAGACTATATTGAGGACAAAATGTGGCATATTGTCCTATTTTTACAATTTATACATGGGCTAATGTGTCTTTTAAAGTAATGGCATTGTTCCTGCTATGTGCGCCTGTTGTTTGATCAGTAGTAAAAGTAGAGCTCAGTAATTAATAATATCTGACCCCCTTTCCAGGTGTATGTGTTTATAAAAGCATATTATTCGAGGAATTATTCTAATTTAAAACTGAAGAAGTTAAATGTTTTCATAAAAATACTCGGCGTAAATTTGAAAGTAAACCAAGTAATAGCACAGGCCTCCACCTGCATATTAATTGACTAAAAAGGGGTAAATTTCCAATGCATATATAATCCTAAAGTTGTTTTTGCAAAGAAAAGTTTTTAGGCACAGAATACCATGGTGCACAATAACAATATATATTCTCTCACTTTGTCAGGTTTCAATCGATTCTGTCCACTAGTTTCTGAGATCTAGCTCGGAATAGAAACAGAACGTAAATAGCAAAGCTCGTACGGACAGACGGCCGGACAGACAGACTAACGGACGCACAGAACCCTTTCCTATATCGGGATGGAGGGCTAATAAAGAGGTTGTACTTCTTGAAAATAAAAACATACACTTTTCGCCAAAATATTTCACTTGTCATTTTTGAGTGTTTTCAAAACGTAAAATTTGAAAGTTATCTTCCTGCATTTATGCAGAATGGACAAGATTTATGACTATTTTAGTTATTGTAAGAAACCAAGCATAGATTAAGCATCAAGGCTTTACATCAACAAGTTTCCTAAAATACCGAAGCGGAAAAGCTAGAAACTTGATTACAGGCCCGAATAAAAAACATCGTTAAAAGTTTTATGTGCTTCGAGATATCATTTCCTCAAAACAAATATCAAGTGTAAAAAGAAGTGCAAATTTATGTATCAGTTAAGCGCTTAATTTAAATAAAGCTTTCATTTTTTAGTTTTAAGCATATAATAAAGCTCCATGAAACGGCCCTTGCTGTATTGAATGGTATTCACTTCTCATGACAACTTGGCAAGCCCAGCCCTTTCTGAAAACAGTACACTTCGTCTAACTTCGCCTTCGTATGCTTAACAGCGAAAAAGAAAGACACTTGCATGGACGAAAAGAAGTGAGCGTTTAGCTTTGGTCACCAGTCAAGTGGAGATAATGATGACATTTTGTAAGAAGCAAAATCTTTTTGCATCTTGCACGTTTCGCGTGTAGATTCAAAAGTATGCACAAGCTCTTAAATAAATCAGTCACGCTCTTTCCAAAAAAATACATATCTTTAAAGATATCAATGTTCTTAACAATAATATATTTCTACTTTTTTCAGGTTTAAAAATTTTAGCAGTTATTATTCTCACTTGCAAACATAGTTTGCAAATGGGTATGCTTTGCTAAGAATTCAGGCGTTTATTCCTTCCTTTTTTCCCCCGTCACGGAGGTTTCCAGAAAACTCCTCCTACGCTATTTGACGTAGGACAATGCAATTTGGCACAGAGATAGAAAGTGCTGAGATGTCGTGAAATCAGCAAATTTTTTTCCCTTGACCTTCAAGGTCAAGGTCTAAATGAGGTCAAAGTTTTTTTACCCCAAAGTGGTTTCCAGAAAACTCCTTCTACCCTATTTGACGTAGGACAATGAAATTTAGCACAGAGATAGAGGGTGCAGAGATGTCGTGAAATCAGCAAATTTTTTTCCCTTGACCTTCAAGGTCAAGGTCTAATTCAGGTCAAAGTTTTTTTTACCTCAAAGTGTTTTCCAGAAAACTCCTCCTAGGTCATTTGACGTAGGACGATGAAATTTGGTACAGGGATAGAGGGTGATAAGATATCGTGAAATCCGTAAAACTTTTTGACCTTGATTTTCAAGGTCAAAGTCAAATTGAGATCAAAATATTTTTTTTCAAAAACCTATTCTATCACGAAAAATTGCTTGAAATAGCGCTCAAATCCTTGTTTCAACACGTGCACGGTGTCATAATGGATGGATGGCGTCTCGACATTCAGTGTCAAGGTCGAGGTCATGTGACTTTTGTATATTGAATTCCGTTAGTACAAAATTGTCCATTATCTCGAAAACGGTTAGAGATTTTGAGCTTATTTTCGATAATTTGGGCCTAAAAGACGTTTTATAAGAGGTACCTCGGTGACCTGGACCTCCTCTGTCATGGTCAAGGCCAAAAACCGGAAGCTGACCATTATCTCGAAAACGGTTAGATATAGAGCGATTATGAGCTTATTTTCGACCCTTCGGGCCTAAAAAACGTTATATAAGAGGTACCTCTGTGACCTTGGCCTCCTCCGTCATGGTCAAGGTCAAAAACCGGAAGTTGACCATTATCTCGAAAACGGTTAGCGATAGAGCGATTTTGAGCTTATTTTCGACCCTTTGGACCTAAAAGACGTTAAATAAGAGGTACCTCGGTGACCTTGACCTGCTCCGTCATGGTCAAGGTCAGAAACCGGAAGTTGACCATTATCTCGAAAACGGTTAGAGATAGATCGATTTTGAGCTTATTTTCGACCCTTCGGGCCTAAAAGACGTTATATAAGAGGTACCTCGGTGACCTTGACCTCCTCCATCATGGTCAAGGTCAAAAACCGGAAGTTGTCCATTATCTCGAAAACGGTTAGAGATAGAGCGATTTTGAGCTTATTTTCGACCCTTTGGGCCTAAAAGACGTTATATAAGAGGTACCTCGGTGACCTTGACCTCCTCTGTCATGGTCAAGGTCAAAAACAGGAAGTTGTTCATAATCTTAAAAACGGTTCGAAAACTGAATTTTATTATTTGAGATTACATTATATTTACTTCGATGTCCTAGTTCATGATAATAATTCGGAAGCTGACAATTATGTGGAAAGACTGAAAAATGTGTCTTTAACCAGATAGATTTTACCATTGCAAGTGGGTGTCATTTTGCTACGTGTAGCGAAATTCGGTCTAGTTATTCACTGTTTTTCTGTAGTATGCAAAGGTTTGCTTGTGTTTGTATTTCTGTCGACGATATAGCTTCCTTTGGGGGGCAAAAAGAGATAGGAGGGGTGATATGTTAAAAAATCCGATTATTATGATCATATCTTAGGAACCTGCTGTACGTACTGACTTCACAATTGCTATTTTCGAACGATTTTAGCTTCATTTTCTTGATGTATGTACGTTGTATCAGTTTTATACTATTGTTTGTGTTTGCAGACTGTGCCAGTGCGTCGTTTTGACATTCTGTGTGAGTATATATTTGATCTTAATGTATACTATGCTCAACAGCTTCATGACATCTGGAATTCTAACTGAGCCGTTACAACAAGTAAGTTCGCACATCTCTACTACTGTAGCAATAAAAATTGCCTTCAAGGGTTTATTGATACTGTTGAATGATTTGTGAGGTGACCTGCTGGTATTGCTATCTCACAACCACTCCATCCCTGACAGTTCTAACTGCTCCTCACCTCTCCACAATATTTCAGCATGGATCAGGAACGTTCTCGCAAACCCCACCCCTTATTGTAAAACCACTCTCATCTAATCAATATATTTGATGCATTATGCACACTTTATCAATAAATATGTCCTGAAGCTACGTTTTTATTGGAGACCCTTCTCAATAGCTATGCATATTACAGTAAAACCGGTGCCAGACAAACCCGTGTAAAGTGGACAACTCTCTAATTTTTTTCCATTGCTTTTTAATGTTCTATTATTCCGGACACTGGACACAATTTTTCAATCCCAATTGTAGGTTTCACTGTATGAATAACCAGTCGAATTCGGGAAATGCTGCAAACTTTGTTTGCCGTTTCCATGTATCTCCCATGTAATGCCAGTAAGGATGTGCGCAACAAATAAGTCCACTTCTCTTTGCAAACTTAATCCCATAAAGCGTGTCAAGTAAGTACCTGGTGTTGTTCATTTTAAATTGTCAGACACATTAGCAGATTTGAAAATGCCGATAAAAAAGGAAACTTCACTTTTTTAATCTTGGAAACTGATAGGATATTAAGTTATGGTTAAAGCAGGTATTTTTAAGCGGGTGGAAACTTACTAACATGGTTTTACGTACAGTCTGTTAAACATATAATTCAGGTGAAGCTTCAACAAAATATCGTGGCATCTCTGTTTGTAATGTTGAGTGATACTCACAGGTATTTACTTGGTGCAAGTGGTCACATCTCTTTGACTGCATAAAATTAATTCATCATAAAATATTACAAAACTGAGCTTTGCTATTTGCACAAATTTTTGGGGGATAATCCGGGGGGAAATCACAGGTGGAGGGTGTGGAGTAGATTAAATTGATTACCAAAATGGTTCATTTATTTATCAAATCATACCATTATAACATAGTCTGAGTAACCTTGCTAATCTGGACAAACAATGTCAGTCCCAACGCAGTTCGGTATTATTGCATATAGTCGATGTAATTACAAATCATAATGCATATTTTACGGTTAGGCAGAACAAAAGATCCCTGTAATCAAATATAATGAAGCACAGCAATGAATAAAATTTGATCTACCAATGATATGAAAAGAACATCTGAGAGAGAACGTACACAAATAGTACATCCACAGATGGAACAAAATGACTTATTTTTGAATTGTTATTTTGAAACATTAATTAAAATATATCTGGCATCTTGCACGACGAACATTTCTAAAAAGCAATTTGATAGTAATTGGTTGATTAGTTAATAACATAACAATTACAGCATGTTTTAAAATACAAATATATTAAGCGAACACAGTGGGTTCGGTCACTAAGGGTTTCAAAATTATCGACCATATAATTTTCAACCAGTAGAATGGATATCAGAGTAACTAATAGTCTTCAGCTTAGTCACTAGAAATCGGCATTTGACAGACTATTTAGTACTTAGATTTATACTGAGACGTCGACAAGGTGACACAAGGCATTTTCCTTTGTTAATAAGCTTTATGTTTTCTCAGGTATCATATCGAACAAATAAAAGGTTTGGCATCCGACCAACCGGACCAGAATCTTCCTTAAAAATACCTAACAAGATCCTTCTGGAAAAGCGCTGCGGCAACTTTCATTTTCCGAACATAACTAAAGTGGACGTAAAGTTAATAAATGCATGGTACTGCATCACTGTTTCGAATACATCATATCTAATCATCAACCGCTCATACCTGGATTTCCGTGACAAGAGCAAGAAAACAGTGCGTGTGTTTGGCAGTACCCTAGACACCGACAGAGCCTATAAAGGACCGTTGTTTTGCCAAATATGGGAAGTCGGTCGTTCTACACCGCACGTTATGTACGCATCCATTTACAATCAACGACGAATAGATATGACCTATAATGGCAGGCATTTTCACCAACTAATGCTCAGTTGTGCTTTAAGTAAAGAGCTAGAAAATGTAACTGTAATAGAACAGGTGACAGTCACTCCAAATCCTTGCATTATACCAGAATACAGAATGAGTGTAACAATTCTAACCCCACGTCAACCTGAAATGGACTTTGGAATGTGTATACCTGTGTTGTACGGAAATCTGGAAGATAGAGAGTCCTATCTATTTGCAGAATGGGTTGAACTTTATCGCATGTTTGGTGTCCGTGAAATTAATTTGTTTAACATCACACTACAAAGTGTTTCTCCGGCATTTCTTAGAGTTGTCTCATATTATGTGCAGGAAGGATTTCTGAGATGGCACAATGTTACACCTCCCGTACCTTCTCACGATATCACATCAAAAACATTGTACGACGTTTCAAAGGGATTGGACAATGCGGTGCTAAATCAATGCTTTATTGAAAACATGTTCAGATATAAATATATATTGTCAGTTGATCTAGACGAAATCATTGTTCCAAAGTCAGGTAAGAATTACTGGCATATGCTCAAGGATCAACCCAAAAATGTAGTGTCTTATGTAGTACCATTCTCTTACTTCTATTTAGATGGCAAAGGTGAGGAAGACCAACCATCACACATGGCAACTATGAAATACACAAACAAAACAAAACCATCTTACTCAGTTCGCTTTAAATCCATAACAAATCCTCGTAAATGCCTGTACATGTATTTCCACTATTGTAGTCATCACCTCAAAAACAAAAATGAAAAAATGCATGTCAAATATAAATTAAGTCCCAATGTTTCCCTAGTACACCATTACAGAAGGCATTGTGACAGCACGAGACGACAGTCTAGTAAAAAGGAAAGAAGTCATCTACGAAGAGTTTGTGAAAACGTGATACACCATGCTAAACCGGACAAAACCATGCATGCTTTCAAAGACAAGCTTTCTGATCGCTTAGATCCCATGCTCAAGAAGTTGGAAATGTTGCCTTCTGAAATTAAAAAAGTACCTCTGTAAAATGAAGAAAAGATCAAGTTGAATAAAGTCCAAATGACAAAACCTTTAGAGGAATATTTATTAGCTGTTGGAGGAAGCGCAATTGCTATTGTATTATATGTGTTCATATTTGCTTTGTGAAAGAATTGATTCTTAAAAATTGCACCTTTGTCGTTCTAATGCTCCAAATGTGTCCATCTATAAAACGCACCACAGCTTTTGTAAAAGATTATAGGAACTGGCTTCAATCTATTTGGTCGCTCTTTTTAGTAAGAAAAGATCTGGCTGTTTTCATAATTATGACAAATAGTAAATCGCATTTAATGGTCTGTAAGTATTCTTATGTAGTGTCTGGTATCCACCAAACATATTTACGAGTTTTATACGAGATTCAAATGTGTTTGCGCATGAGTTATAGAGTTTTTCTCGTCTACATCTAGTCTATTTTAAAATGTTTGAAACACGTCTATTTCTGGTCAAATTTTGTTATGTGTTTTAGACGAGTTTCAGATTATTTTTCAGACGAGGAAACGGGATATAGATTAGTTCCAGACGAGTATTTTTAATGTAAAAGATCGGATTAGTTACTTTTTTTATTTTCGAAACCTAAAAAACCTTCAAAAAAGTTTTATTTTCGTTATATATGAAACCACATGTATGAAATCATTCAGACAATACTACAACACTCAACTTAACATTTGCGCCAACCTGGGATTGAACTTAGGACCTCTGGCATCCTACGCGTCGACCTTAACTCTACTCCACCACGCCTCCGATTAACTACGGACTATTCGGCTACCAATATGTTGTTTCTACGTGATCCCGAACAGTTTACTTTTCACATTTTCCTGTTTTTGTTTAGTGGTGCTTTAAATTATTTGTTTTATAAAAAAAACGTGCATTAATTTTGCTTTCATAGTGGTTATTTGGTTGGGATTAGTTGATCGAGGCAAATAATATTCTTAGCTAGAACTATAGAAAGAGCGTAAGTTGATCTCCCTCCTCCTCCCACACCTAAAACTAAATCTTAAATCAAATGAATCATACATAAAAGTCAATATTAGATTTTAAAATTATATATTGAAATCTATATGAGTATCTAAAATTTGTCAATTTATTTGAAAATGGTATTCAAAACATATGGTTTCCCATGACGCTCCAATACACGACAATATTGATTTTTCATAATGCTCCAGTACAAAACACTTGATATCTCGTCTGAAACTGGGCGAGAAAATAACTAAGAGATTCCGACCAGTTTTACATCCTGAAGCTCATCTAAAACTCGTAATGACGAGTATTAGACGAGTGTTAGACCAGATATAGAAATAAATGTTTGCTGGGTATAGGTGGAGTATCTTGCGTAAGCACCTCTGACGTTTCTGAATTGTGTTAGATAGATTTTAAATTGCGCCATAACATGTGAAGGCTGTAGGTGTCAATGTCGTATATGATAATTGTGGGAAAAGGCTCAGGGTGTTGTTGAGTCAGTTTTAAAAGGACACTTTGTGAATCCCAATAGAAAGGTTTTTTATTCTGTTTTTTTTTATTTTAGCAAGTGTTTATGGAGTTATCAGTTAAAATGAAATACTTTTTGGATTAGCCCATTAAGCGTTGTGGGTTTCTAATACACCTTATGTGCCGTACACAATTTATGGAATGGCAGGACTGGAACCGTGTCATCTGCTAACTAAAAAATTGCTGTACCTGAAAGTCCGGCTTTAATTATCGAGTCAAATTTAAATCAGTGTTTCCTCTTGTTGAAGATAATTAACTTGTAGGTTTTATTTGCAGCGCATATTCAGCTTTTGCCTCTATTCTGCTTTTAATTGGAAAGAGCATCTGTAAATCACTTATTTTGTTAACAAGATTTATGCCTCAAACGCTTGTGTTCTGCTGTGTATTTGTTAATGAAACAAAACAAAAATAAAACCCTTAATTTCAAAAGATATTTTGGTGCAACAATAAGATATTTATATGGATGAAATGTATCAAGTACACGCCGCTTCATCTTACTTTAAAAGAAATGCATTTTTTCCTTCTGGTCCATTCCTCATATTTGCTGACCATGTGATACAAATATTTTATGACTGACCATTTTTCTATTCCTTTTACCAGCTGCCTGGATTTTCAAGAAGATAACGATATTTGAAGGAACAGATTCTTGGGTGCCCTTCTGAACATATTTGTTTTTGTTCACATTGAAATTTTTTTTGGAAACACACAATCGGGCTATACATACTTGTAAAACTAGCATTTGCCCAATCTCCCGATTACCGCAAGAAAAGTCTTCTGACATTTAGAAGAAGTTCAATCGAAAATGCAGCCGGCAACACATTTTTGGAAAGTGCTTACACAAAACACTGAAAATGCTGCCCTTTGGCAAATTTTAGAAAGAATCACTAATAGAAATAAGTTTTCAAGACAGTGGCAAATGCTAGACTGCTGTAAGCAAATAAAAGCAATTCCATCAAATCTGTATTATTTTAAACGTTTCGGCTTAATCCTTCACCCTCGCCTTTTTTTAGCATCAAGACGATCCTCACTTTGATAAGACGGTGATAATGGATTTCTGAACGGAAAGCAGTTAGTGCCATGATTTAAAAATTCAGTCATTTGGATTCATATAAGATCGTTAGTACATGACGCTGATACCTCCATTAATTGCAGTCTCACGGTTCAGGCCAATAACGATCATGACGCACATGTGGCCGTTATGAAGAACGGCATCATGCTGTTCCGTACACGAGTGCACAGCTTGGATTACAAGCCAGCGGCCACCAATTCAAAGGCGTATCAGCTCCAGCAAGATGACGTCATCTACCTTCAAGGTCATGATCCGGGTCAGTTATTGACAGGGGACGGTGCAAAACAGGTCTTTTTGTGGAAGCAATACTTTTTCCCTCTCCAACTGCGGAAACGCCTCTAGAACAGTCATATCGAATATCACCATGGCCAAAATGTCCAAGGAGTCATGTCAGGCAGTGAATAAAATGGTTAAATGACGAACCAGTCGATTTCAGTTACAGTAATATAGACAGGATATGATGTCATGTTCTTATTTCATTTCCCTTATCTTAAAATAACCACATGGCAAACATATGACTAACGTCTGATTAAGAAACACGCATCAATACCAAATGTGCAAACACTTGATGTACTTACATTTTTCTAATATTGTGAAATATGTGGTGTATTTCTGAATATGCGATCATTCTTCAGCGAAAAAATTTTTATCAAAACAAATCCCGAACAGAGAGAGAGAGAGAGAGAGAGAGAGAGAGAGAGAGAGAGAGAGAGAGAGAGAGACAGGGAGAGAGGGAAAGAGAGAGAGAGAGAGAGAGAGAGAGAGAGAGAGAGACGGAGGGGGAGAGAGAGAGATAGGGGGGGCAGAGAGAGAGAGACGGGGGAGAGAGAGAGAGCGAGGGAGAGAGAGAGAGAGAGAGAGAGAGAGAGAGAGAGAGAGAGAGAGAGAGAGAGAGAGAGGAGAAGGAGAGGGGGCATATATATATATATATATATATATAGATATAGATAGATAGGGGTGCGTATAGTAGTTCAAATGTTTTGCAGTTCATACACTAAAGGTATGAATCGTTGGTTAGATTTTACCTTCATTTTAAAGTTAAGATAGAAAATTAAATATTTTTCGAGAATATGAAATACGTCAATCAAACAGGTAATTATTTATTTATTAATGTTTCTTATTTGTGCTTAATTTGCTTTGTTAAGTCACAATAACATAATTTCATGCATTTGTTCCATTTTTTAAATTAAATGTTCAATATTTTATGCTGCTGTAAAATAACCATATGGATTTCAAGTGGTTAACATATGATGATCTCAAAGACAACATGCACGACAGTATGCGCGACACCATGCACGACAATAGAGGCGACATATGCACGACAATAGAGGCGACACCATGCATGACAATAGAGGCAACACCATGCATGACAATAGAGGCGACACCATGCACGAGATGAGAGGCGACACCATGCACGAAAATAGAGGCGACACCATGCACGATAATAGAGGCGACACTATGCACGACATTAGTGGCGACACCATGCACGGCAATAGAGGCGACACAAATATTCTAATTCGTATTAGCTACAACTTAATAAATTACTCGTGTCCCGTGCCCGCTTTGCATATTTTTTTATTCGTGGATTTTTCCGGGGTTGACGGTGTGTATGTCTTTTGTTATATATCCCAGTCAACGAGTGTGTGAGGAGAGACAGCAGCCCACCCCCGTTCCCCTCTATGTTCATCGAAAGTGAGTAGATTTTCGAACTGAACCAAAATTTTCATCGAACTACGATCTTTACCTATTTCGATGATTTCAATTTGAACATTTCTGTTTAATTGATCTAGTCTAATCGGATATTTTTTATGGCGGGTGAGGGAGGGGTGCTGTTTCCAAATTTGTGTGACCTTTGACCTCACACTCTCGCCACTTTCCAGACCAGTATATAGGTCGCTCTGTATGCCGCTACCAAGCTTTTTAGTCCATAGTATATTTAAATTCAATGTAGGACAAGGATGTACATAAAACAAGTGATATTTATATCAGCATTTGGTTGTTACTCTTGCAGTCAGTTAACCACAATCATCCCCTCCCCCCCCCCCCATACCCTCCACACACACCTCCCGCACTGCATCGCAAGCTTTTTCTCTTTTTATTTAATCAAAACCATGTCAGAAAAGAGAAGTTTGATCAGATGAAGCCGTGAGATATGAAGCAGGTGCTCGCCTGATCAGATAGGGCACTTGCCATCGCTGCTTCAAGCTCATTCCTATTCCTATTCCAATATCGCCCACCATAAGCCGGTCAAGTTACATGTGGTTCCCATCAAACAAATATGCCCTCATTTTTTGTCAATATTGAAAAAGCATCGGACTTTTATGGAGTGTTGATCTGGTGTCCGTTTCGCTTTGACTCTTTGAGGGTGGAGTAGAAAAATCTGCATTACATGAGAGCAAAAGTCAGCGCTTCATTTATTTGTCTTATGGAATGAAGTGATTAGTGTTTGTTGACATCCAAACCAATTGTTTCCAAAACCTTGCAAAATTAATAATGCATCGTGAAAATGCTTTTTTACGGTTCTTTTTCCTAAAAGAATGTGGTCTTTTCCAAGTAAGTTGGCGACCGTTTAATGACTTGATGGTTTTCAGGTCTCTCTCTCTCTCTCTCTCTGTCTTTCTCTCTCTCTCTCTCTTTCTTTCTTTCTCTCCCTCTCTCTCTCCCTCTCTATCTCTCTCTCCCTCTCTCTCTCGATCTCTCTCTCTCTCCCTCTCTCTCTCTCTCTCTCTCTCTCTCTCTCTCTCTCTCCCTCTCTATCTCTCTCTCCATCTTTCTCTCCCTCTCTCTCTCTCTTTCTGTAGCTGCCATTTTTATTGCTGTTCCAAATAGTGTACACGATTTACGTCTATATCTGTGTGCAAAAATGAAATAAAAAACAAAAAGAATTTAAATATTAGTTTTATTTTTTTTAAATTGAACCACACATGAAAATTGGTTCTTTCTTGACTTGTAGAAACATATTCAAAGGATTTGACTTCTTTAAGAAAATTCTGATTTTGAGATATTCTGCATCATATTTTCACTCCGGTACAGACTATAATGCCACTATATTTCATCTCTTGTAGTGAGTAGTGACTATTTAATTTGTATTATTTTCTTCACAAAAGTGACTAGGCTTATTCTTGAACATGTAAATAAACACTGTCAACTTACATCACACTAAGTAAGGGTGCTTGCTTATTTAGTTTAAAAAATGAGTGAAAAAATATGGCAATGACGATGACTTGGACTAGAATAATGACTAATGAATAATGACTACAATAATGACTACAATTACTGCAGCTAGTTCATTTAGTTTCCCAATTAATATTAGGCACAGTGCACGAAAAATGAAGTCGATTCCACTAGCCAAATTTTGTGTGGAAAAGCCGAATCCTTAAACTGTGAATAAGCTTTTTTCTAATTAAAAATAACAGTCCAAAGTTTCCTTTAAACACAACTTATTTGTATTTGAGCTAAACTTATTTTGTGTCAAAGTTGTAGCAATAACAATGTTTAACATTTTCTCACTTCGACTAAAGAATGCAGTTTTTATTCTATTACTATTAGAGTTGCTCAAAACAATAAAGTAAAATAGTTTAATCACACATTTAAGAGCCGATACTAATATTCAAACCAGTTTTGTTTGTACTGTCAGTATTTATATTCATGATGCCATTCATTGAATTCATACTGAAAGAATTGTTTGACGATAACACCAACGGATTTCGGGATGTCGAAATGACTCTTAAATAGGTCTATATGGTTGATATTAGCAATAAAAGAATTCAAGATATTACGCATTCAAATCTGTTTTAAAATTATGATTTTGTAATATAGTTGGGTCCGGGAGTCTTTGTTTACACCTTCCAGAATCACGGAAGTCCATTATTTACAGCATCTGGCACCCACTGAAATCCATTATTTACAGCTTCTAGCAACAACGAAAGTCCATTATTTACAGCTTCTATCAGCCATAGAAGTCCATTATTTACAGCTTCTGGCAGTCATGGAAGTCCATTATTTACAGCTTCTGGCAGCCACGGAAGTCCATTATTTACAGTTTCTAACAACCCTAATTTAAGCAGATTTGAACATATCACACAGTAGCCTTTCAATAGGTACACTCCCTATTGTCTTTTTAAAGAATACATATTCAACCACCCTCCCGGTGACCACCCTCAGTAAGGGTAGTAACAGCATGAGCCTTCCAAAGCGAGTGCGCTTATCTGGATGATGCTTGGCGATATAATCCCTGAGCATCAAATGAGCTTGATCCTGGAGATTTTCGACTTGAAGAGAATCGTGCACTTCCACCATTTCTATAATAATAATAATAATAATAATAATAATAATAATAATAATAATAATAATAATAATAATAATAATAATAATAATAATAATAATAATAATAATAATAATAATAATAATAATAATGTTTTTGATCGAAATGAAGGATACATATTATTTGGGTTGTGACACTGCGCCATGTTTATTATTAAATAAGATTAGTATTTTCCACAGCCTTTTATAATTTGAAAAGAAATATAAAGAGTGCCATGGTGTAGTTTCTTTAAAGTAAAAATCGAACTAGTAATTCGTAGATTCTGGTCCGGAAGTGACGTCAACCCACCTGCTTTGAAGAGAACGAGGGCTTTCAGGCAAGCGTATTCCGTGTCGTCCAGCTGCAGGCTCCGGAATCGTTCAATGACACTTTTTAAATGTTGCACCTGTTTTGCATGATCCTTCAGGCTTTCCTCATCCAGCTGATCCATGCACAGCCCCGATTCTTTTATCAGCATTTCTACGACACAAAGAAGTCATAATGTAAATAAAACGCTATAAAAACACCAGTTTTCTAGTTCTGTTCGTTGACATATAAACAACCGTTTAGTCACGGCTATCGCACAATCTATCCGAAACCACGAGTACATATAGCCATAACTTGTTTATTTTAATTATATATTTTGTTCAAGGGGTTTCGAACTTCTCCCCCCCCCCCCCCACCGACCCTTTAATCCGGTCAAACCATCCCAAAACAATCTCCATAGACTTACGATC
This sequence comes from Protula sp. h YS-2021, assembly GCA_949752745.1. Taxonomy (NCBI): domain Eukaryota; kingdom Metazoa; phylum Annelida; class Polychaeta; order Sabellida; family Serpulidae; genus Protula; species Protula sp. h YS-2021. The sequence goes on from OX457033.1 coordinate 21,063,451, forward strand.
TGTTTAAGCTATATACTATATAATATGTGCCAGAGCTTGACCTATATTCACCTGTTTTGATTGGCAGAGCCCATTGAGCAGCGCTGAGTACAAATAGTTCACACCACGACTCCTCCAATAGAATCGCTTGATCTCTGAACGGAAGTTGTAGGAATGACGGGATATTGCGTGCCCATTTGACGCACATAAATAATAGCTTTGCTGCACATTCATAAACATTTTCTGCTCCATGTGCAAAGGGGTCTGGGGAGGTTGAAATTGTGCTGAAGGGAGGGTGGGAATTATTGCGTGTCGGATGCGTAGGAATAGGGCGGGGCAAGTTGGGTGGGATTAATTGATGAGGTGGACACTCCCCGACACGAGGTAAAGAGCCTGACGAGTCTGATCCTTCACTTTCATTGGATGGCGAATGGGCTACAAACAAAACAAATTACTCAAAATTTAAATTAGCTGACTTTTTTCTATAAATACATCAAATGGTTCAAATAACTAATAAATCTCGATTGAACTGATATTTCTAGTATTTTGCAGGTATATTTTATTGCCATAAATGTCCAATCATCTTTAACACAAAAGGCATAAAAATTAATTCCAGGCAAATATTTTTTTCGAAAACCATTAAGACCTGATTAACCGGGTATATTAGTAGTAGATATTAAACGAGAGAACTGATAACTCCCCCCCCCCCTCGGTATATTAGTGTACTCACATGGAGAATTTCGCCTGTCATCTGGATTTGGACTTTTGGAGCCATTTGTGTGTCTGGTTTCTGGCGTGGGAAGTTGTGGTGGAGTGTCGTTTCCGTTGTGTGTAAAGTGTGGCGGCTTGATCAAGAACGGGTTGAACATCAATGGTGGCGGATAAACGTCTGGCGTAGCAACGGGTAATGGCGCCCCAGGGTAAGCCATTGGTTGAAAGTATGGCGGTAATCTGTGAATAAAATGTTGAAAGTTTCAGCTCTAACAACAAGTTTAAAGTTATTAAATCATTAAAAGAATAAATAAATAAATAAAAAAATAATAAGTTTAAAACTGATATTGAAGAAAAATTTCGAATTATTCTATAATTTTTCTTATTCAGATCGACCTTTTGCAAAATATCAATATATTAGAATTATATAATTGGTTGGAGTAAATTTGCAGATATCAGTTTAAAATTAAAATTCAACTTCAACACTTTCCTACCACAGATGGATCAGCTATTCTTTTAAACTGAGAAGAACTTCTTCATGTAACGTACCGTGCAGCTTCCCATGGGGTTGAGTTATGCGTAAGAGCGGGTTGTACAGGTGCCGTGCTGCTGTTGACATTTCGGCGTGCATCCTCAGCCGGCTCCCTTGGTTGAGGGCTGGAGCGGCGGTATTGGTAACACCTCGGAGCCCGCTCGTGCTGCACCGCTGAAACAAGAATGTGTGGCGATTATTGCAGGATTTCAAGACAATCATTTCATTGGCTGACTCGTGTCTTTTCTGTTAAAACGGTCTTTCAGAACACGTCTGAATAAAGGAATATAATATTCAAATTCCATCTCTGAGTGTACGTTTCTCGCAAGACAAATTACGTATTACAGCCGATCTTCCTAACTGAACTTGTTTTCAATAATTTCTCTGTTCAAAACTGGTGTTCCCAGAGATATTTGGTCGCTCTACTGTGAAAAAAAAACGAAATAAAAATAAAACATATTTTTTATAGTTAATAGGATTTGGTATCTATATATACTAAAGATGTACAAATAGCTTGGACTTCCCAATTCTTCAAGACAACAAGCCAAAATGGATTAAGTTGGTAAGAAATTGGATTGTGGTTTTGCAGCGTGCAGTGATCATTTTGTGTTTGTGCATCAGATGCAGAACTTCTAAGGGGCGATGCTTAACTGCTAATGGTGTGTACTTAAATTCAGTATCAAGTATCTTTCGTGTCAATAGAGAAGGTGGAAAATATTTTCGCACTCTAAAGTGTTTAAGAATCTACTGGGGACACACCGCATGCTATAAAACGTTATTTGCCATGAAACAATGGGGCCCATTTAAGTTGTAAACAACCAAACTCGCCGTTGATTGCAATTCGTTGCACAAACAATTCCACAGAGAAACACTTTGCACATTTGGGGGTATAAAAACAAAGAAGACATAGCAACAGGTGAGCTTAGTCACGTGACCGCTCTGTTTCAGTTAAAACAACAGAATAAATCGGCTCAGCCGAAATGGAAACTTGCGCTTAGGTTAAGAAGTAGTGCCCCTGTGAAACAATAATTGTATTGTGATGCCCTATAGATGAAAACAGAACAATCTCTATTTAATTCAGTAAATAATAGAAGAAAAAACAAAGAATTCTTTTCGCTGTGTAATCTTATGTATTTTGCGTGTAGGAAGAAAACCAGAAATGTCCTGTGTAAATAAATTAAACGGGATTGAACCTAACCGGATATTATTGTCAACTTTGGTGACGCATCTGGCTAAGAGAGGGTGACACGCAAAAGTCAATCTCGTTTCAACACGGTCCTATCATTGTCAACAATGAAGGTCTTTTGAGACCTTCCTGTTTTAATTAATTAGGCGGCCTGTCAACAAGACAGCCTCATGATCCCATTTATGAAGAAGAATGGCAATTTCTGAATGGGTACTAAATATTCTGGATCTGACGTAACGGGGAGACCAAATGACATGCACAAGGCCTCACTTAGTACCCCGAGGGGTATCATATGTATTACGATGCGTGTCCATAAAAAACGTGGAGAAAGGGGGTGAATTTGAGGCCAGACGCGGTCCGCGCGGAGTGCCAATTTAGTTAAAAAAGGGGAGTATTTTTCTTTCATTGCTCCTCGTTTCCAACAAAAGAGTCTTTCTTTCGGAAATTCACTTTGGTTTAAAAAGTGGGTAGTTTTTAAACTTAACACTCTGAGTTTAGCGGTGGTTTTAAAAAGTTATGGGCACGCATAACAAACAGTTTATACTTGAGAACACCCCCCCCCCCCCATCTCCCTGCCGGGCTTGTACCATCTGCCGATCTGCGACGCCCAAGCCTACCTGTAACAGTCAAGACTCTATCGCCTATCCCCTGCCCCCCCCCCCCCCCACCCACCGAAGAAAGTCGGTAACCTTAGTCCAAAATAATTCGAGTTTTTAAAATTATTTAGACCGCATTTTCGAGCTTTAAAATTGAAAAGTAACTGGTGCCTGATATGAGCACAATGACTCTAGACCGTTCTCTCTCTCTCCTCCCCCCCCCCATCCCCCCGCCTTCAATATACCCCTTTCAACCGAAATTATATATTTTGTCTAAAGAATCTTATCATGTGTAGCATAATTTTCTTTAAAATGTATAGGAATACATGCTGTTCCTTGTGATTGAACAGATGTTGAATTAATAAAATAAAATCGTGGCTATTCCAGAGTAGTGGGGATTATATGGACAAATATATTCCAGGTAGACCAAAACCTCGGAAATAAGACCACCTTTGAGATATGGTTTCATCTACGGAGTTCTCAATAATGAACGCGAATTGAAACGAGACTAATGAAAAGTAGCGTTAATTCGGGGGCGATCTTATCCCGGGGTTCTAATGTATATACTGGACATGTGATCATCATTTCAGTAATGAAAAAATAGGTGAAAGAAGGAAATAAGCCATTAACACAGAAAAATGACGTTCAGGTTAACCACATGATGGACGATTAAAATCATTAATGATTAGGAACTCTTCGTCATTTAAGAATAGAAAATGTAAAAAAAAATAAACATCGTTTCAGGGAATTAAAAAGATCGACAGTCTTAACCCAAAATGATTCAACTAAATATTACTTTCGAAAATTTATATAAAAACATTTTAGAGCTAAATATTTGAAAAAAAAAAACTACAGTGGACGAGGTGCACACGGTGATACTAACCGTCTTTGTTCATGTTCATCTGAAGACATTTCTTGAAGCGGCAGGCCTGGCATTGATTCCGCCTCGCCACGTCAACGAGACAGGATCCCTGCTCCTTGCACACATACTGCATATTTCTACGCACGCTGCGCTTGAAGAAACCCCTACAGCCATCGCAACTGAGCACTCCGTAGTGCTTCCCCGAAGCACGGTCACCACACACCAAACACAGAGCTTCCGGTTTCTTGGATTGTGGGTAATGTCCGTATACATTCATCTGTGCCTCTGCCATTTTGATTGGCTGCGGGTGGTGAGCACTTCGCGTGGGAACCAGTAAATGCTGTGCGGAATGTTGAACAGGATTTAACCTCCTCATTTCGCCTTCACGATGACCCTGTTCAGTTCGTTTCGAATTTTCAGAATGCGATTTTTCTATGAGATTTTGTATTGAGTGGGGATATTGAATCCTGGAGATTTTCTGATTCATGTAGTTATGACGTAATTCGTACTCTCCATAGCGATCAAAAGCACGACTCTGCAAGCTTCGATCGTTTATCGGTGATGTTGAACTCGGGCAGGAAGTTGAAGAAACGTCTGTTTCCTGTTTGATTCGGAATGTTTCGTTTCGGTTAGCACCTTCGTGATATATCGGTATTGGCGACGAGTGGCCTACAGGCTCATCTGTATGATCCAGACTTGTGTGAACAATGATGCCACTATCTCCATTACAAGATCCAGAATCACTTCCGCTTCCGGTATCTCCAAAGTCTTCTGCTTTGTCGTGCATAGTTGTCTCCTCTCTCGTTTGGTCTAAAATTTCAAATCAAATTTAATGAATGAAAATCCAGTGTTACTAACTTTGTACTTATCCAGTTAAGTCCTTATTTTTAAGCATCTCTTTGCGCTATATTTTCTGTTGTTCACACTCTGGGAAAATGACGTCAAAGTCTAACTTTCTCTTATTTGTTTTAGGTACTGTAATAGGTTGAATAAAATAACAGAAATAACGACCAGAATCCGAAACTTGACCTTAAATGATCGTAAAGTGCTCATTAAAATAGTCTAGACTATGTTAACCAATGAGAAAGCACGTTCCTAATTCGTCACGCTTCAAGTATGTCCTTAGAGTAACCGTGATCGGATGATAGCGGGTATCAGTTCTACCGTGAATGTGGTAAGAAAAGATCGAGTAAATGCTCAGAAAATCAGGTTACTCTATGAATTAATTCACGGTCCCTTCTTTATGAACCAAGACTCCCAAAAACAAAGCAAAAGTAGAGTTAAGAGGATTGTTCTCACAGCGAGAAAGCCAGGAAAAGTCTCTAGGATTAGGAAAGTGTCACATGGAGAAAATGCTGCCCCGAGAATGGACACGCCTGTTCTTTTAACCCCATATTAATTCGACCCGAAGAAATTATTATAAGTAAAAAGGAGAAACAATGGTATATGTCGGTGTCTTTCTATCCTGGTTCAATAACATTTTATGTTGAAAAAATTTTATTATATATTTGTGTATAAAGCCACAAGATTAATAAAGTAAAATAATAATTCTTTTTCTTGTGATATAAGGCAAACATGAGAGAACCAGTTTGTGCGTCATCGTAGGTCATGGAAACGTATTTATTTATTTATTTATTAATTTATATTATTATTGCCATTATTATATAATTATTATTATTATTATATAATTATTATTATTGTTATTATTATTATCATTATTATTATTATTATTGTTATTATTATTATTACAACTATACTTCTAATGCTTTTTCTTACTTTTTAAAATCAAATTGCAATTAATAAATGCATTCAAAAATGCTAAAGGCTTTGGTTAACTGACTAACCAGAACCTCCTCTCTCGATGCCCTAATTAACATAGAATTTAAATAATTTTAAAAAAAAACCAATAATAAAGTAAAACGAGAGCATAGAAGAAACACATAACTTACCTTTCTTGCACTGGGTGTTGCGGTTTACTTCCGCAGTGGTCATCCTATTCATGTGTTCTAACACCAGAAACACGTGAAGCCAGCAGAATTAACCCCAATCTTGTTATCAACTATCTCCATCAAAGTGTCCACCAGCAAAATTCTTTCAATTTTCTGTAGTCTTGTTCTTTCCAGTTATTAACGCACAATTTATAATACAAAATAATTTATCTAATTACTATTTTTTTTCTTTGTTGCTTATTTCATTAATATATAACAGTTTTGTTGTTTTGTTGTTTACGTTTAAAGTAAGTAACAGTTGTTGTGACGTGATGACAAGAGTCACGTTTCGTTATTCTCCAGCGTCTGATCACTCATCTCAATAAATGGACGAACTTTAAAAGCCACCCTAGAAATGGAATCAAAGCTTTTGACGAGCTTGCGGAAGCATTTCTGGGATAAAGTGCCTTTATTTGAGAAACTGACAGATGCTGCCAATTGTCGCATGCTTCCTTTTGATTGGCTTAAAACAAGCGCCCCTACTTTAACCAGCCTCTTTTTCGTTGTCTCATGTAGGGGATAAAACTTGAATAGCGTTTTGCAGATCGCAAGATAATAGTTTAAAATATTAATTAAAAAAAAAAAGACATATACCCAAATTATACTATTAAACATAACTGAGAACGACTAAGGCATGGAATGAGGGGGGGGGGGGGGGTGGGGGGTGGGTAGGTAAGAAAAAGTACCGACGATAGATACAGAAAATTGTTTTCCCAGTGGAGGAGAAAGCGAGTTTGTCTTTAAATTCGTTTATTAAGACTTCTACAAAAATCTCACCACAACTCTGTTCTTTATGTAGGATGCGGTAGGAGGATAAAAAATCTGAACCCTGCCTTAAAATGAATCTGCATGGCAATTTGCAATTGATTACATTTATATGATGATCTTATTTTAAAATGCTTAAAAAAATGAATAAAATACGTATATATGGCTTAGAACTTGTATCTCATTAACGAAAAGCTTCCCGCGCGTTCGCAAAAATGATATTGAACGGTTCTGCATTCAGCAATGGCAAAACATCTCCATAGCTCGTAAATGGTCGAAAATTAAACAAAAACATTCAGTTAAGTGTTGTCAGTTCTTCGATTTATTCAGAAAAGAAACAGTTCAACAATACTACCTTTCGTAATCTATCTGCAACCACAAGAAGAAGAAGAAGAAGAAGAAGAAGACGAAGAAGAAGAAGAAGAAGAAGAAGAAGAAGAAGAAGAAGAAGAAGAAGAAGAAGAAGCAAAAAAAAAGAAGATAAACAGCTATTTAATGAAAAAATATATATGAAAGAAACATCCAATTAATAAATTTACTTATTTTTCAAACTCAAAATAGTACTCAAAATGAAATTAGGCTAACAGTAAGTGACGAATGAGTTTAACTATTTTGTGATCCGACTTATAATTAAGCTCAGAACTCATTGCCCGCAAAGTGGTTGATAAACACAGCTTCGCTTGTAAGTTCTAACATTTACTCACACTCATATATTTCTTTAGGTTCACTGGCCTGTCGTCAAGCCAATCCCCACCCCCACCCCCACCCCCCCCCCCAAAAAAAAAAAAAAACAAAAAAAAAAAACAAACAAAAAACAGATAAATAAATAAAATTAAAATGAAACGGAAAAAAGTTTCCAAGCAATAAAATACAGGTTATATATAGGTCTGCACGTGCCCTCTATAGTTATTGACAGAGTAAAATACAAATTTAAATTTGGCTATTTTTAACACGTCGTGGAAAATTTAAAAATGTTAATCTATGTGTTTAAATTTC